>JBBPBO010000005.1:8787361-9032833 GCA_037974295.1 Cicer cuneatum
AAAAAAAAAAAATTATTTATTTAAAAAATAACCACTTTTAATATTTTTCGTCTATTTGAAAATAATCTAATAATTTTTTTAAAAAAGTTGTGTTTTGAGTAATTCTCACAAAAATTATTTTTTATAACTGATTGTTTAAAAGAAATTGATATCTTATTGAGTGAACTAAATAATTATATTATATACGAAAATCAAATATTTATATGACATATATAACACACATCGTCTCTTAAGTGAAATTCAAATGATAAAAGTTATTAACATTGCTACATTGAAATAAAAGTTCTAATATACACCACTCTTCTTCTCCACACTTGTATATGTCATTTCCCCGTTACAATATACAAAATTTAAAAAAAAAAATATAACTGACACAAACAGATGGGTTCTGAAAGTTGAGACCAACACAAAACTGAGTATTAACTTCAAACAAGTACACTTGTAAATAAGAACATACTCTATCCCATTATCTAGCTTGTTTAGGTTAGTTTAAGCTACAAACAACACATCCAACATGTGAACTCAGACAGTATACCTGAAGGTGTGGTAGATGTAAATAACAAACAAGCAAATTGCATGTCCTGGATTAGATTCAAAATTAGAACAAGAGACAAATTTGAATTTTTTTTTCATTTTCCTTAGATAAAAAGTAGAAGTCGTAGTTCAAAGTTGAAATTAAAGACAATTAAGTAACAATACATCTCAAGCAAGTGCTTGACATGTAGCTCAAAACTTAAAAGCCAGTCTAAGTAAATTATGTCGATGACAGTTGTAACGTAAGGACAAAACAATTCTTGCAGATCATCTCCAAGAATGAAAAGCTTAAATGTGTACTTCCAAATTCCAATAAGAATTAAAAATTCGTTCTATACCAGCCATCTTTATACACAATTAATTCATTGGTGTGATAATGAATCTTTCTACTTAGTTGCATAATAATCACAATTAAGTAAAAACTACAAACTACTATACGCTTTCATGAATATATGATCATAACAAAATGTTGTAGGTATATTGGTGACACCTAAAATAAAAGACTAAATTTTTAATCTTGTATTGTGCAGTTAATCATGCCCCAGGCATAGTGAAATTTCAAATTGCATACACTAGTTACAAGCTAGCAGCCAATATTGACGATGCTTCTTGTTGTCTTAAGCTGTCGGCTACATGAGCAATTACTCCTATACCAGCATTGTGAAGCCATTCATTTTTCACCTGAAATTGAGAAGTTCATATGTTAAAAACTTTATCAATGGTACCATCATCATCTGAGAGATCAGGTGGATACAATACATGAATGTTGTTATGAGCAAAGAAAGGCCAAAATGATGAGTGAAAGCTGACGTCAACTTTTCTCCATCCCAGCTGTTGTAATCCCTGTATGATCTCCTCTGTTAAGAAGATACATAGTGGCGTTAGTGGAACAACAGTACTGAACAGATAGTTGATAATTCTGACAGATAATTCTAAATTCTTCAACTACTCTAGGAAATAATGTCACCTTCAATGATTTCATGATATTCCACAGTTTTCTGTGTATCAGGCGCATTTTGTGCTACTTCCTTTGCTTTCACTGCTTCTGGAGGAAACTGAGGGCCATCAGAAGGGACTGGAGGGCAATATTCAACATCAACCACGTGCTTGTATCCATCTAAAGATTGGCGAGGAGGCTGCCAATACAATAGAAAATGTTAGTACTTAGTACCCTAGATCCATTTCAAACATTTTCCTTTTTTATATTAAATTGTTTATCCCCCTAATTTCATAAGGAATCTTCCCTGAACAACACAATTTTCATCATTATCTCCTTTCCAACATTTTATAATTTCCCTTTCATGTTTGCAACACAGAACCGACCAACTAGGATGCCAGAATTAACACCACTAACAGTATTATACTGGCAGTATTAATTGCTTTGATCCATCATTTATCTATTTATTTATTTATTTTGAAAGGATTGCAGTAGACATTCAATAACACCAGCAACGCACGTATCAAGTATCAACTAATATAATACAACTTACAATCTCTACGACATTCATTCTTGGACACAGGCTTTCATTTTATACTGACAGGCTGTGACACTGCAGAGATAGGAATTTCAGTTTGAATTTCATTATGTAATTATCAAAAGACACTAGAGATTAGGATACTAATGAACTAGTTAACATGGTGCCAATTATAAACCCTTCTTGATAGTTGACAGAAGACTTAGGGTACACAGATGATTGTTATTCAAGAGAGAAGGAAAGCTATCCATGGCGGTGTGCACAAATGCAAACTGTGCAGAGTCTATTGTTGATAGAAGGTCTACTTCAAGGTACTACTCGTTTTTGGGAGGATTTTTGGTGACATGGAGGAGTAAAAGCAAAATGTAGTTGGAAGGTCAAGTGCAAATGCAGAATTTCGAGATATGGCTCAAAGTGGGTGAAGTGTTATGGATGAAGAATTGTAGATCAAACATGATGACCTAAAAATAAATTATGAGGATCTGATGAGGCTATTCTGTGATAATAATTGTCAGTAACATTGCACACAAGCCAGTACAACATTATTGAACCAAGCACGTAAGAGATAGACTGACACTTCATCAACGAGAAATTAGATAGTGGTTATATAATTATAACCTACATTCCTTGTGGACTTCAATTGGCAGACACCAAGGAACTAACCACAAAGCAGTTCCAAGATCTTACGTGCAAGCTGTGAATGATTGACATCTATTCAATGGCTTGAGTAAATATGCAACTGGCACTAATTTAGGATAGTATATCATGTAAACATATTTTCACTGTATCTGTTTTGTTTTTTTAACAATTTTCGTTGTATTGTAATTACCACAACAGGTTTATTCCCTTTTTTGTTGACTATCATTTATTCGGGTTAGCCTAAATAACATTAGTGCCTGTACTTTTACAATTCAATAAACAAATTCATTTTTTTTTTTAAAAATCAATAAATAAGATTCAGTTTTCCTCTTATTTTCCACTGATATCCCTCTCTTCTTTTTTAGGCGTTTCATTTAACATAATAACAACTTAGAATGTTAGTAATAATTAAGACAAGTAATTAGATTACAAGCACAAGACATTAACAATATCAGGATGATAAGTACATAATTCTAAGCATCTGACATATGTTAAATATTGGAGTCAATAACAAGTGGACAAGACAACCCAAAAGGAGAAATCATCATATTCACCTTATTGAGCTCCATTTCCCTCCTTATCGAGGATGTGCGCCACCCAACCATATCTATATTAAGTTAAAGAAATTACCAAAATTGAGGAAGAGAGGGCCAAAAGTTATCATTGATATACCTAGCAGGTTGTAGAACAAAGAAAACATACTGAGAGGATACGATCATACGATACATTAGCATAAACAATGCGGCATTTAAATGCTCCAAGTGCAGATCTACATAAACACTAAATCTTGTAAGTAATGTACTGCTTAATTGAAAAAAGAGGAATGCAAAGTAAGCACAAATTTTACTTACAGAAACTTTCCATCTTCACAATCAGAAGCCATTCTCAACAGAAGAGGTGGTTTGTTGGGTTTACCATCAGTAAGGAACAATTGACTACCAGTCCGACCAACAAAAAGAGGAGCCATAGGTGCAGCAAGCTTTTCTAGTATCGGGACACCCAACAGAAATGGAAGCTGGAAAATATGCACAGCAAACAGTCAAATCTCTTATGGCCGGTAAATTTTGTGTGTAAATTGAGTGTGAGAAACATGAAGAGTATAAACAAGATATCTAAACAGAGGGGAAACAGAAGGGTGGTTTGAATATTTAATTCATTCATAGTTTTATTTGACTCAGATTGTCATCAACAGTCAACATTATATTCTATTTACGATTCTCAAGACTGTAATATAAGACTTATCCAGTAAATTTAAATTTCATTTGGGTCTGTTTGTGGATGATGTGAGTCCTAATTGAACTTTCTCTCATTATTGGAACTGGTTTTGAAGGGAAGCCTTAGCACAACAGTTGAAGTTGCTTCCATGTGACTACAAGATCATGAGTTCAGATCATGAAATCAATCTCCAGCAAATGCAAAGTAAGCTTGCTTATAATAGACCTACAATTGGTCCAACACTTCCCTTAACCCTGCTATACTTTATAGCACCAGCCAGGTTGTCCTTTTTTTGGATGGAACTGCTATTAAAGAAGAATTATTAGTATTCTCTCCTCTTTTCGCACTTCCTTTTCTATTTTACGAAAGACTTTGAAGAAATTATGCTTGTATAAAAAAAATCAAAACATAAAGTAACAATAGAAGGAAAATGGAATGAAGAAATTATATATATGAAAAAAGGAGTGACCCATATCATTCAGAGTGGTTGTATGGAATATCATTGCTTGAATTTGATTAAAACCAAATTATAAGCTAAAGGGATATTGCAAAGGAGAGAAAATAATAAAGAATAAGATAATAAGATATAGGGTATGTAGAGTCCGTAGAGTAAAACTGCTAAAGAAGAAACAGATACTAGAATAATGTTTATAATATGCTCATAAATAAGAAGATTATAGGGTTCAATAAGTTGAAAATCCTCACATAGAACTATATTTGGATAACTTTTCAGCCATTTGAAAATCCTCACAGTACCTAACTGAGAAGTAAAAGATACAGTAACAAAAACGGTGCCTTAACTTGATTCTAGCTTCAACGAACATGCTATAATATAGAAGATTCAATGATACAAAAATTAGAATATCATGTGTATTTTGGATGGAATAGACTTCATCCAAGCACCAGTTGCTTGTTACTACACTACACTACACTACCCAAGGTGCTAGCAAGCTAAAAAGTACCATCTCCAGTAGGGTGAGCCAAAACCAAGATGGCAATACAGAAGCTGTAATTTAGTATAGTATTACGTAAGCTCCAAGCCATGAATCATCAATACAGAGAGCCAAGACAGCTTTAAATCGTAAAATATGTAAGACTAGAAGCCAACACAAACAACCGTGATTTATATGCTTCAGGTAAAAATTTATATATAACAAAAAACATAGGCACAGCAATTTAGATGGTCCAGAACAGACCTGCCTTTTTCCCCTAACACCAAGATGTGGAGTTGCTAAAGTAATAAAATTGATTGGCTCCAACCCAGCAATCATCCCTCCTTTTGAAAAGCATGAACTTTGAGAGCATTCTTCCATGCTGTGTGCAAGATCACCATGTTGGTCCCTATTATAGGTATCACGTGAAAAAAGGACAGCAATTGCATATCTAGCAAACAAGCCTCCTAAAGAGTGTGCCAGAAAGGAGATTCTTTTCAGACTCTTTGTCTTTTTGACAATTTGCAAGACCTGTTTGATGAAAGGATATAAACATATAACATGAAACAATTCAGAAGAAACTCAAAAACAATCAGAATATTCAGAACTGAAATTGAGCGCCCAAACATTGGACACACAAATCTGCATATCTCATGACTCACTTCGTCAGCTAATCGTTTTCCAGCTCCATCAATCCCAGTGAACGTCTTAGTATAACTATTTGATGAACTTACTGCAGAGATCAAAATAATTCTTAAGGATTTCAGCCAGACAAATAACTTTATGTTCATGGAAGAGGCACTCAAGTGATACAGAAGAAAACTTTCACAACATTAAGTCAAATATTGTTATTTTAAACAGCTTAAGCTCACTACTTCCCAAATAATGCAAATAGACTTTCAAATGCATTAACTCAAAAAACAAACGAAGAAGGTTTAGCACAAGAGTGAGAGCTTCATTTTGCAAGCCAAATCATAACTACTAGTAAAAGGTGAATTAGCGACGGAAATTAAAGACAGGAAAAAATAAAATAAAAATATTCATGTTTAATTATGTCATTAAGTGTTAGAGATGCACAAGTTTTTTCAGTCTCAATCTCAAAGTTCTGTTGGTATATACCCTTATTTATGTGCTTTACAAAAAACATATCTCACTTTAGAGGAGTCTTATCCAAAATAACATAGAGGACCACAAGTAAAAAATGTACCGACCATAAATTAGAAAGTTCTTTCCAAGGCGCCTTTTCATCTCTGCTTCTGCATAAGTCCAGTCCCCTGTGCTGTATCAGTAAAAACATCAGTACAGCTTTGCACAAAATTAAACTACAGAACAAGTGAACAACAACCAAAATACCAAATGACCAACAGAAAGAAGTGGATGCATGACACAAATCCATATCAAGAAACTTTGGCTTGCTGCCTTGCTCTGATTGTCACATTCTCTATATATATTACAAGCACATTTACAGCCAGTAATCACTCATTAACTCTTATCCCTAAATTTTCCTATCTAAATTAATATATACAAATAATGAGCTGATTCTTTTTCTGATGTTCAGCCCAACTAATAGAAACAATAGGGATTAATGATTCCCTCTTTAACAATTCAGCTCCCCAAATTTTGACTTTTCTCACATTCATTGTGAGCTTATAAATTACCTTTATAAAATGAATCAGATTTATGATTGACAAGTAAACTGGAAAGGGTACCAACTATTCATAAACAGGATGAAAATTGAAAACCATAATTCTTTCCAGTTAAACTTCAATATAATGAATATAGTACCTAACTACCTAGCTGTAAAAGCGTTACGCATCCTAATTTCATCTTTCAATTTTCACCCACATTTCAACACAACAATTTGGGCAACTTATTATATTCTCAATATAAATATACCTAGCCAAGATACCATGAACAAGAACAAGGAGATGATCGGGGTCATTCTTAGAATTTCCCATGCTAGAAATAGACTTTCCATCGGTGGTAGTACTCATAGCTCGAGCTCTAAGACCCTGGTGTCTCTGTCCGTTGTTTGTACCTGCAAAAGTTTATCTGCCAATCTTAATGAAAGAGGATGGAGAAAGCAAACCAACAAAGTGGCCATAACAGTAAAAAAAAAGTGTTGCTCAATGCACAATGTTCCCACCACTCTAGGGTCAGTAGAGTACTATATGCACAACATCCTACGCTTCTGATTGGATAAGCTATTTCAATTACTAGAACCTGTCGTGTGACTCGTGACTCCAATCTTACCATAGCTCCAGCTACCATGGATCACCATCGAGACATATCTACCAATAGATAGAAACTTTTCATAGACATAAATTGAGCATGAATGTGATTATTATCATAATTTGTAAGGCATAAATGCATTCACGTGATCCAGTGATATATAAACTAATTTCATGTTGTACACTGTGCTTAACTTTACCATAGCATAACAGTTGCCCTATGATTGGGATCACGGATTTGAGTTGTCAATACAAGGCTATTGCCCCAAGGCTTTCATATACTTGCTCCTTTTTAGTTTTTTAGGGAAATTTGTAAATTTTGTAACACTGTGTGTATCCTTTCACTACTTAAATTTCTCAATTAGGTTTTTCAATTTCAATAAGAGTCTTATTTACATAAACACCAGCCAATTGCAGGAACATTCCTTATGAGCTACCCACCCAGTACCAAAAATCAGAAAATTCCCTTTGGTTTGGATTGATACAATTTACAAAATGCCAACACTTTGGATTCACATGCCTAACAAAGAATAATAAGATGAAAAAGGAAGCAAAAAACAAAAAATAGCGTTGGAATTTCAATTGACGTATAACAAAAAAGGCTTTTAATTATCGGAAATTAAACCGCAACAAAAACCGTAAATAGAACCAAAAGAAAAAAGAGAAAGGTTTAAAATTAATAAAGAGAAATATACCAGAAGGAAAAGTGAAACCAGAATTGGAAGCGGAAGAAGAAGAAGGTGAAGAAGAGGAAGGTAGAACAGGGGTTTGATGCGAGGGAGTCTTGTTGATATTGGAAATTCGTAGCGTGTAAGCAAAGCGCGCGTGAATGAACGGAGCCGTTGCCATGATGTGATGTATATCTATATATAGATATAGAAGCAAATCCTGAATTGTTTGGTTTCAAGGCAAAGTGGCAGCGCAAAACGCCACAACTGTTGCTTGCTTATCTATATTCTTCCAATTGAACTCTGCAATTTCAGAAGTCCATTCCATAGTAGAAGATTATGTAACCGTTCATCGGAACAAGGCGATTGCGATATCATTGATGCTACAGCAGTTTCCAATAGACGACACACACAGCACAACACGGAGAACAAACTGTGACGTAAGCACGCGCCAAACCTATCAATTTTTTTTGTTTCGTTTTGTTTTCTTATTGAAAAAACTATATATTTTTTGGTTTGTTAGGCTGGCTGGCATTGCTGTATATTTACTCTTTTTCTTAAACTAATTTTACTTGAGTAATTTGTTTAGAAAACACTTACAAATACACAATATAAAATTATTTTATACCATTTTGTATATAATTATTATACTCTTTCTTAAATAGAATTTGATGATTTATATTAAATTTTATTTTATTGTTGTGTTTTCAATTTTTTTTAACTTTAATAGAATACTACTCGTGCACAGATGTCGCTTGAAAAAGCTGTGAACCTTTGAACTATAGTTACTATACCACGTTGATAAAGCAGCCAAAGTAGAGCATTGGAAGGTAGATAGGAAAAGATTATCTCCATTGAAATTCTCTTCATTTTTCTTATGTTCAACCATCTTAACCTTTAAATTTTTTTTTTTATATTTTCAACTCGATATTTTTTCTCTCACTCTTGTTTTATGGCTTAAATTTCACATGAGAAAATTTTGAAAGATTTTTCTCTTGAGAGAATTCAAATTCAAAGGTTGATAATAAAAATAATTGTCTATCTTTGAGATTTGGTATGATTTGTAGATATATTTTATTTTATAAAAAAAGTGAAATAATAATGAAATATGATTAGATGTATAAATAAAATAAGTATTTGTTGTAAATCTATAATCCATTATACATACCTAATTAACTTCAATAAAATCAATAATCCATATTGTACATACCTATCTAACCGTGTGGATCTTACAAATATTGTTGCTGAGTGAAGATGATTTTTTGAAAAGGTACTATCAATATCTTTAAATGTAAGACCTTTTTTAAAAAAAAAATCTTTTTAATAAGATTTATTTCAAATTTTCAATTGAATTAATTATTACTTTTAACTACATACTTAATATCATAAAAGCATAAACTAATTATTATTTAAATGATAAATTTGTAAAACAATATTATTTGTCAATAAATTTAATATTATTACTAATTTCTTTAATTTCTATGATAGACAATTACGTTCTAATTATAGATGGAGGTAGTAAGAACCTAGATTGGAATTATTCTCATGGATGTATGAATCCAATGTGTTGTTTGGAATCAATTAATTATAAGTGTAAAGCTTGTTATTATGAGCTTGAGTTTGTACTAAGTTTTAATGGGTTTTTAGTTATAAAATAAAATAAGTTATATTTCAATATTTTTTTAAATACTTATTTAATTTTTTTTTTCTATCACATCACTAATACATCATATCTATCAAATTATTTCATTCTTTTTATTTCTTTCTTTTTCATAGTATAGTTTGAAAGTTCGAGAATAATTTTTCATTAAAAAAAATAGTTGTTTTTATTTTTTGAAAGGATAAAAAAAAAGTTGTTAAAAGACTATGCTATTACACAATAATTAACCAAATAAAATCCAACATTTGGTATATCAATCTCTTTATAAGTACTGTATTACTATTACATAGTATTTATTTGCGGGATAATAATTGTATGTGCAGTACATATGATACTTTCTACCTATAAACAGAACCCAAATAATTAAATCAATATCAATATATATAATTAATGTAAGCTAGCTAGCTTGAGATCACATTATAGAACAAGCATGAGGGTTGTCATCACTAAACGTAGACATGACCTTATCATTAATAATTGTTGCACCAATTGACTTTTTGTAATATCCAAAGTCTTCACCATAACTATACCCATGCTTGTAGTAATTGTAGGAAGAGGAAGGCTTGTCATAGTTATTGCCGTAATGGGATTCTGGGTTGTACGGATATGGCCATAGCTCTGCCCTTCTGCCTGTCTTCCTAACTGTTTTCAACACTTTCTTTTCATCAGCCCAACCCATCACACTCACCTTTTGCATCTCCATGTTTATGTCAACACTATCAACTCCTGCTCATTTACAATTTGTTTTAATGTAATATTAATTAATCAATGTATTGTGTTTAATTGTATCACATATCTATTAGTAGCATGAATTACACTAGTAACACACTATTCTCAAACTAGGGTCTACATGATTTAGGAGAACACATTTGAATTTCAATCATTTAAAGAGTTTGTTAAAGAAAGTGTGTTAATAATTCAATGGTGTTTAGCACAGCTTCAAAACATGTTAGTGAAAAGTAAATCTATGTAACTTTAATTAACAAAATATACAAATTAATAAAGTTAAGATATATGTACCACGTAGTTTTTGAAGAGATTTTCTTATTTTGGTCTCGCAACCTTCACAATCCATGTGCACACACATCTCTACTATCTGAAATAATCAAAAGAAAGAAAAATCTTTAGACAAAAAAACCAAGATCATAATCACACTTGGAACTAATCATATATGTATGTTATATATAAATCTTCTAGGTAGGATTGAACTATAAGTAGTTTGTACAAAGGTTATAACTTATGATTCAAACATGTGTTATAGAGTAATGCAGATCTGGTTTGATTTCTTTTAGCACCAATACTTGTGGTTAAAGACGTATTCGGTGTCCAACATGTGTTTGTGATGGACACAGACAAATGTGACTACCTTCTATTAATTCATTTTTTAAAATTTTTATCGATGTTGTTGTGTCAGTGTAAATCAATATTGTATCTGATGTCTATGTTTGAGTCGGTGTTTCATAGTTTGAGCTTCGTCACCACGAATACAACAAAAGCTGCATTTTTTAGAACTTTATTTTGTCATGATATCTGTAGTAAAAGAAATACTATCTTATAATAGTAGTAGTAGTACTTAGAAGTACATATTAATTCACGAGCAATGACAAGGAAAACTATATGTAGTGTTTCTAACCGTCATTTTTGGAAGTTAAGACAAACCAAAGTGCAATGATGATCTTCTAGTTATGTAAGGATGAAAGACACGAGAATATTATGTCCTGCTTGTAGGTGTTAAGACTTGAGAATAGAGATTGATGGAGCTTTTATATTGTGACATATGACCACCTTGCATTAAGAAATAGAAATGTAGCATGATTAAGAAATAAAATTTATTAATTTCTAACGTAGTCCCCACGGAATTTTCTTTATGTTTTCTTAATTAACTTGCTTACTTGTAAACAAAAACTTAGAAGTATAGACTAATTGGAAATTGCATAGCACATGCTTAGAAATTGGGTGGAATGTTTGGAAAAAATTGTGATTGGAACTTTTGGAAATTGCATAGCAAATTACTTAATTTGTATTGACTCAGTCATTAATAATTGTGATGGAATATTACAATAATAACATGGAAGCAACTTAACTAAATATAAGGAGGAGAAACCCCACTAAAGACAGTCAACCAAATTCCTACGTGACAAAGCTAGAGAATACTTCGTACCAATACCAAAGTTAAAAAAACTTACAAATTGAAATAGCTAGATAAATTTGGCAAACCTGCAACTTCAACATGACACTGCTTGTGCTTTTTTTATTATGAGTTAAGTCATAGGTATTAGGAACTGGAGAAGATGTATGCGAAAATATTGTCAAGGAAAAAGTTTCAAAATTGAAGTTTAGAAGGTAATTTACTCATTGAACCGTGGCAACTTCCTGCTGGTAATATAGTAATGCACCTCAGTACATAACAAGCAGTTGATTAGCAAAAGAAGCAATACTGGTTACACATGTGGATCTAGCAAAAAGGAAAGAAGGTTGAATACACTATCAACTAATTAGCAACATGCCAACATGGTGAAGAGTTTTACTTAAACTAGATGGGAAGAAAAATGAGCACACCGTATTAAGCGCCGGTTTAGATTGATATTTTTAAACTTATTTACTGGTATAAACATTTGTGAAACTATTCAGAAGAGTTTATAGAAACAGTTTATGGCATACTGATAAGCTATTTTTCATAAACTATCTCGAATAGCTTATAAAAACATTTTATAGTTTATATAGAAACAATTTAACTTTACTTTACCTCATGTTATAAAAATAGCTTATACATGAATATTTATATTTATGCTATAAGAGTTTATATAGACTGTTTATCTATAGAGTGAAACAGATCCTAAATCAAACTCTGTTAAAATGATGATTGCATTCCAGTCTTAAGAAAGATTGGGTTTTTTCCTAACAGCAATACTTGATGAACCAATACATGAAACTAACAATTAATATGAAACTCAAGAAAAATGATAAATAAAAAGTGCACATGAAACTGGATTAAAGAAACTATAATTTATAATAACACGGCATTGGCAAGTACTTTTGTTGATCCCAACCTTATCACTCTATTTCTGAGATGACATCTAGCTCTAGATTCAGACGTTTAGCAGTTGTTCTAGTTGCTGATGCAGATGCAAAAGGATTAGGTGGCATCTCTAACTTCTCACCATTTCCTTCAAGCATTTGAACCACAGATTTCATGGTTGGACGATTCACTGGATGCCACTGAATGCACCAAAGTTCCACAATTGATAGCTTCTTTGCAATTCTGGTATCTTCTTCTCCTTCAATATGGATTTTTATATCTTCATTGTTCTCTAGAAGATTATAAATCCATTCTGGATAGTGAACATGGCTGTTATTTTCGGCCATGACATCGGTGATTTTCCTTCCTCCAACCATTTCAAGCAGCATCATCCCATAACTATAAACATCAGACTTATATGATACATTGCCGAAGTTCCTAGAAAATACCTCTGGTGCAATGTAGCCCAAAGTTCCCCTAGCCGTGGTCATTGATACAATACTTTTCTCCTTAGAACAAAGTTTCGCCAAACCAAAATCAGAAATTTTTGGTGTGAAATTGTCGTCTAGCAATACATTATGAGGTTTGATATCAAAGTGAAGAATTCTTTTATCACAACCTTGATGAAGATACTCAATTCCTTTGGCTATACCAAGAGAAATGTTTTGTAGTCTTTCCCAACCTAAAAAGACATCTTTGGTGTCCGCAGATGATATGAATTTCTGCAATGAACCTTTTGGTAAAAATTCATACACCAAGGCTCGTGCAAGTCCATCTGCGCAAAAGCCAACCAAGCGAGCCACGTTGATGTGGTGAATTTGACACATTGCTTCCATTTCATTGATGAACTCTTGTCCATTTCTTGTTGAAGTGTTAGGACCTTAACAGCTACCTGAACTTCATTTGATAGCTTTCCTTTGAACACAGATCCAAAAGCTCCCTGCCCCAATTCTTCCTTAAACTGATTTGTAATTCTTTTTATATCTGCATAAGAGTATCTGGCTGGCTTAAGAGCTTTATAATCCTCCAAATACTTTTTGATTCTTATGTAACTCTTCCTTTCAATGCAAGCTACATAGATACAATATATTGTGACTCCAACAAATATCAAAGAAAGTGGGCCTAGGATTCCTGTAAGAAAAACACAAGTTGCAGTGTAAAATGTAGAGAAAATGAAGAAAAATCAGCAACATAAAAACATGTAGAAAAAGAGTTCTTACTACATTACTTGAATAAAGAGTACAATACAATTACATACAGCAAAGTTACATGTTTGCTTGTTTGACTAGAACAAAAATGTGCATGAAAAGTAACTATCATTGCTTTTTGTTGACTCAACTTACTACACATTCAATACTCTAAAAAATATGGATCTTTCTCCTAAGCATAAACATAATACAACTTAAAAATATATTAGAAAATTCTCAAATTCTAACAATTCCACCTGCACATAACAAATCAATTAATTACAAGTAAATAGGCAATTTAATTTCCTATAATTATCATTCACTCTCAGTTTTGTCCTTCAATTTATTTAGTATAATACGAGTTTTTTTCTAAATATACCAAACACATATCATGTCAATGAGAATTAGGTGATAATATACAAAAAATAATTAACATGAATAAATAAAGGATGAACGTGAAACACCTAAGTTCAAAACCTCAGGTGACTAAATTTAGGAACTAAATTGTGAATAGGGAATAACTTCAATCATTAAGTTTCCTAATTAAGTATACGAATTGTGGAACTTATATATCTATTATGCCAAATGAAATTGGGCTTTGGACAGCTTACCAGCAATCACTTTCCTTTTTGATGAACCTGCAAAAAAATTGAAGATATGAGCTTCTAATTTTCTTATTAGATGTAAAACTTAGTTAGAGTGAAAGGTAAAAGTTAATTGGAGTAAGTTTGTAGGTGGTTAGTTTGTTAAGTCTTCACTAACACTTTATATAAATGATATCATGTATTCATTTTTATCTTATATCATTCTATTGATATATAATTTATTTTAAGTGTAAATATTTTCTCTCTTTCAGGCCTTCTATTGAGATTATAACACTTTTCTCGATTGAATGTAAATGATAACATCATAATTTCTTTCTGAAAAGTACATAGAAGAAACCATACCTTTATTGATGCCTATGCATTCGAATTCATGTTGAGATGTGTTTCTATTGGCCTTGCAAATCCCACCTTTTCGTTCACATTTTTTACAATCCGGTTGGAGCCAATTGAGACCAACATCAACGGAGTTGTTAAACAAAGAATTAGGCAACAATACAAGGTTTTGGATCCTGGTACAAGACATCAAGGGTGTCAAGGATATTGGTGAGAAGGAATATGCAGCTATAACTTCAAATCCCGGCACGTTGAGACACGAAAAGTTTCCAGATGTTATTATATTATTATAACCATCAGATGTGTTTCTGTGAGAATTCGATGAACAATTAAACAGAGCATACTCGTTGAGTACAAAGTCATAGTTGAAATGAAAAGGAGATGATGATATATTGAAATTTGGAATCTGTTTGTGAAGGCAGAGTTCAGGATATGATACTGTGATGATTTGTGAAGTGTAGTTAATAGTTTTGACTATGGTTTTAGAAGAGAAGGGAAGTTCCAACAGTGTTTGGTTGGTGTGGGTGCAGGATAGCTCATACCAGGAGTTATTGTAGCCACACCATTTTGGTTGTTTTCCTTTGAGTGTAAACGGGAATCTTATGAATGGTCCATGAATACCATCGCAACTGAATTCTTTGCATTGGTCATAAGAGGAAGTAGTTTTTGCTTCAACTGTATGTCCATGTAAGAAATCAGTAGGACTTATTAATGACATAGTGATTGGAGCTGAGTTTGGCGTAGTAATCACGCTTCTTTTGACCAATGCTACAACTCTGAAGTTTTAGCAAATTTATTTTGTCAAAGTTACCGCCCATCTATTCTAGTTACCCGGTCAATAGAGATGAATCTACTCTAGCTATAAGTTTAGGTGTGGACACGGATATTTCATATTTGATATTCACCCACCATGCCTCGTTTTTAATTTCTCCTAGATAATAATAGTAATAGTAATGATGTTGAATTGACAAAAACAATTTTCTGAGACACTCATCATATCAGTTTTGTGTTTGTGTTTGTGTTTGTATCTCTTATTTTTCAAGTTGAACCTTGACTTTTAAAGTTCCATAATTGAATAATAATTGAACAACTCGTGTTGACTCGAAGTCAACTGTGAGAGAAATCAATTAAATTAATCAAGGAGTGATTGAGAAGATTACAAGATTGATCATCCTCATCCCACCAGAAAATAGCTATGTGGACCGGAGGACTAATCATTTTCGCTGCCTTTGTAATTGTTATTTGTATGTATAACTTTTTTATCCCACTCCCTGGTGAATGCTACGGGACGTATGAACCACCTTGCGGAATCATATTCAACAAATCTTCAGATTTCTCTAAACACAAATGTGCCAATCCCCTTTTCCAAGTAACATGTGAAAATAACAAAACGGTAATGAACTTCAACTATGGGGAACGTCACGTGGACGCAATTATAGCTTCTAATTCATCCTCCTCCTTCCGTTACATCACCACCGGAATTAGTCCTGATAATAATCACTGCCATGTCATCAATTTCTTTTCTCTTCCGTACGAAAACGTCTCCTTCTTTAACAATAATCCTTATGATCAGGAATATAGAATGGTTATGAGATGTGAGAAACAGGTAAACAATATTGGCTATTGGGAGATTGATTCAGAGAGGTGTGGTGGAAATTATGATGGTGAGAAAAAACGATATTATTCATATGTTATGGAGGATTATGATGAGGTGGCATATATAGAAGAGTCTTGCAGAGTAGAGATGAAGGTAATTATGAGTTTGTGGGAGTGGGATGGAAATAAGACATGTAATAATAATAGCAAGTGTGGATATCCAGAGGTTCACAGTGAGTATGTCAACGGAATTGAGGTACGTTGGCAACCAATACGGTGTCAGCAGCAGCGGCGGCAAGACAGTCAGTGGGAACGACCGTTTTCACTCCGCTGCATTCTCTCCGAATCATGTCTTGCACTTGCAGAACTTTGTAAGTTACTAAATCAATCTAAAATACACATACTATTTTTATTTCATTTTTCAAATTTAAATGTACACTCATAGTTAAAAGAAACTCTAAAACTAATTTATGCATTCTTGTCTATAGGACAAATCCCCCGACTAATAGTATAATCAAAATTCTTTAATGGATGTTAACAAACTTATAGAATTATGAATTAGAATAACATATTTCTTTTAATGTTTTGATTTATTTCTGCAGTGCTCCTATGGTTTGTTGGAAAATTTGTTCTTGGGTCACCCTTTGTAGTTGTCGTCTTGATATGTAAATGGAGAAAAAAACATTTATCCATATATGATACGGTTGAAGATTTTATTCAAAGTCACAACAATTTCATCCCTATCAGATACTCTTACTCTCAAATTAAAACAATGACCAAACATTTCAAGCGTAAGTTGGGTGAAGGTGGATATGGTACTGTCTATGAAGGAGAGCTTCGAAGCAAACGCAAAGTAGCTGTTAAGGTATTGACTAAGTCCCAAACCAATGGACAAGACTTCATCAATGAAGTTGCAACCATTGGAAGAATTCGTCATGTCAACGTTGTGCAGCTAATTGGATTTTGTGTTGAAAGAACAAAGCAAGCTTTGGTCTATGAGTTCATGCCGAATGGTTCTCTTGATAAACACACATTTGCAGAAGAGCAGGGAAACTCTTCATCATTAAGCTATGAGAAAATCTATGATATTTCTCTTGGAATTGCTCATGGAATTCAATACCTACACCAAGGTTGTGACATGCAAATCATACATTTTGACATAAAACCTCATAACATTCTTCTTGATCAGAATTTCAACCCAAAGATATCAGACTTTGGTTTGGCGAAATTGTACCGAATAGATCAAGTGTTTTAACTTTAACAGCAGCAAGAGGAACAATGGGATACATGGCTCCTGAGTTGTTGTACAAGAACATTGGAAGCATATCACACAAAGCCGATGTTTATAGTTTTGGGATGATGCTAATGGAAATGGCAGGTAGAAGAAAGAACAAAAGTTATATGGAGAATTATTGGCAAGACTACTTCTCTAAATGGGTTTATGATCAATTTGAGGAAACAATAGATACAAACAATGGAACAGAGGAGGAAAAGAATATTGCAATGAAAATGATTGTGATTGCTTTAAAATGCATACAAATGAAACCAGATGATCGTCCCTCAATGAATGAAGTGATAGATATGCTTGAAGGAGATGAAGTGCCTCAACACCTTCCACCTGATCCCCAATCTCTCTTAACATGGCAAAGGGTGTCAGGAGATGCAAATGAATTAGATGACAACTAATATTCATCATGAGCTATATGTGGAGTGGAGGTGCAATCAGCATGAGAATATTGCAGAATTGAAGGGTAGACAAGTATAAGTATAAGCTTTTTTTCATGTATTTTCTTTTCTTTATTTTTATTTGCATCTATTAGTTTAGAAACTACCACATGTATTATCACTCACCAAGAACATGTAAGACTATGATAACCTGCATCGTCAATAAGCTTCAAGACTTTCTTTATGCCTACCCTCTCATTATGCAATTGATCTCTTTTTCATATTCTAATTTCCCCTTTAGATCATCTAGCAAGGAAGCAAGGAGCTGAGGGCCTCAATTCCACAATTATCAAAACCAGTTTTCAATCGGGTCCGAACTGGTTTTGAACCCGGTTACTGTCCCAGACTAGTTTTTGTGAAAAAAGGTCATTGTATTTCAAACGGAAACCATTAAAGTGGATTGGTTCACATGGTCGGTTAACCATGCAATGTAACATCCTAAATTTTACTATTTTTATTAAGCTATATGTGTAATGTATTTTTCATCTAATAAAATTTTAATATATGATTTTAAATGTCTATATTAATTTTAACTAACATTTTTGAAATATATATAAATTAAATGTTTGTATGTTATCTTCAAAATATGTGTGTTATATGAATTACATGTTTATGAGTGATATTATAAGATTAAACAATTTGTGTATTTTGATTGGTAACGAGTGGTTACTGAAGGTGATGAGTGTGTCTAAACTAGGTTGGTTTAGGACAAGGTTAAATGGTTTTAGACGCTCTAGTTGAGTAATCTATTTTGTTACCAACTAAGATGATGACATTCAAGCATGTATTAGTGGTCTGGACTTAGTTGCGAGTACGTGATGACAATTTCTCGAAAGAGCAATGTGATTCAGAAAAATACTCAATGGTTGAGTACTGAACATGAAACTCTGAATCGTCCAACGATGGGACATTGTCCAATGGGAGGACTTTTTGCTCTTCGTGGTAGTGATATTTCAGAATCATGCATTAACATACAGAATAACAAATAGAACTTGTACGTTTTGGTTGCTTCGTGTTTGTTATTTAAAAATAACCCTTACTTTTGAACAGATGACATCTCCAATTCGCTTTCACACCCAAAGTAGTTTTTCGGAGGAATAGAGAAATAGATGGAACATTTCTTTTAATTTCTATAGATGGAATTTGTATTTTGCTTACACAAGAATTAAAATATTTTCATGGTGAAAAAGAAAAAAAGAACAATGTACACACCTAATTGTATTTTAACCGTAGAATTTCAAAATAATATCTCAAAAAGTGAGATGTTACAATGCACACACCTATAACTGAGGCGCATCTTCAGCAAAATATCATTTATCAATAGTCAAATTCACGACATTTTGATATTGATACACATGCTAATCATATCTTTAGCCGAAACAGCAGGATAAAAACCACACTGGTTTAAAAATATCAAAAACAAAGCATTCAACAACAGTACTTGAATCCTCAGCTGCAAGAAATACTTCCAGATATGAAGGAAAATAAAATACAAAAGTTGTTGATATCAAAAAGATGCCTCAGATATAGTACTTTTATTCTGGTTCAAGATATGTCCGGAAGTATCTCCATTCAAAAATGGGATTTATACTACTACTACTATGCTTCAGCAGCATCCAAATCTATATATTACTGATACAATGTAACGTAAGTTAAATTTCCTGCTTGAGTTGCATGACTACTTAAATCTTAAAAAAAATGATCAGATCCATCGATAAACAATTTCCAAAAAGGGCCACAACAGGGCCAACAAATTATTCAATGCTCAAAGCTTGAATTCCACAGAAAATGCTTGGCCATCACCTACAACCCGTATTTTTTCTCCAATTTCTGAAGCTGGTTGAGGAAGATCCATGTCATCTGGCATAAGCAATATATAAACTTGAGATAACCTTCAAATAATAATAATAATAATCTATACTTACATATAAAGAGGATCCCATGTTTTTTTAATATTTACTTCTTTCAATTTTACCTTTCATTTAAACTTTTTTTTTTCTTTCAATTTTATCATTCTTTACCCAATCAAGCAACTGAAATTTTTAAATATCTATACTTTATTATATAAAAAGGGGATACAAACATTTTGTGAAGTTATTTTTCTTCCAATTTTACTTTTCATTTAAACTATTTTATTTACAACTTTTATCTTCTTTTACCAAATCAAATGGCTGCTTTCTGTTATATAATTGTGTAAAATTTTGTAATTTTTATTGAGAAAATGGGACAAACAAGAACGTTAGTGCTCGACCGCATCCTAGAAGTAGTAGTTAGAAAAACATAACAAAGGCAAAATAATAATTGTGAAGAGAATGGCCAAGTTCAAAAAAATAATAATAACTGTAAAGAGATTAATACCATGACATGAGGAGCAATCCTGACACAATAGACAGGGAATCCAGTGTAAAATTTGAGAGGTCCTCCTGCTTTAAGGGTTTTGGCAGCACAGTCAAGAGAGCCAGTGTACGGATATTTTCCTTCAGCATCAGGTTGCATCTTCTGAATCTGGGTCTTCACATAGTCAAATGGCAAACTACAAGCTGCTGCAAAAAATCCAGATACAGTACTTGCACCTGAAGAAGAGATTCAGTAGCAAAGGGTGAGAATAAATCTTTTGCAGTATAACAAAAAGGGACTTTCACATACGTAGCTTAATTAATGTACAAATTCCATGTGGAATATCACATTTCCAATGAGAAGAAAATTAGTGATCAATAAAGGAGAATTCCCTCATAGAAACTTAGACTAAAAATCTTGATATACAAGTGTTATAGTGTATAAGTTTCTGAAATATACAAGAGTGTCAATAGTACCAGAATCACAACTGGGAATGCAAATAATTGAAACAAAAAGCATCAGACAAATTTCAAGAGACAAATTGCATAAGCAGTAATAGAAACAAAATCATACAGCAAAATGTGAAAAACTAAATATGCAGTCCTTGGGTATACATAAAGAGTTCGTGAACACAGAGTCATTGTTCCAAAGAACAATGAATTGATAGATTCATTAAGGACAAGTTTAATTATTTGCATCATGAATAACCAACTTGCGGCAACAAACCATGGTTAAACCTTCCTGCTGTTCTTTAGAAGGCCAACATATGGTCTAAAATTAAATCAGTCAGGGTCATCAAATAACATTGATGTTTATGAATATGTATTAAAGTTCAATTTTACTATTGATTTGCTCAATTGTTTTTCAAACTAAATATATATGCAAAAAAGATTTACCCAAGCATCAAAATTGAAATTAAGCCACTAAGCATAAAAGACTCAATTAATACAAGATTGGCTCATTGAGCTCCAGCAGCCAGGGAGCTTAAATTAAGCCAAGTTGAGCCATGAAATTAAGATTGATTTCTTAATCAATCGAATACTTGAGATTGAACTAGGCTTGGCTTGGAGAGCTCAACTCATTCCAAACCTACTCAAAATAGTATCTATTTGAACTAGTATACTTTTCTATCGAAAAACTTGTTATCAAAATGTTCTACTAGTGATTTTGGATTAAAAGCATTTTTCAAAGTGCGAAGAATCAGAACCAAACATGAACTAAGATGAAATATTTCAGCTTATTGCAATCAAGATTATATCCATAGGAAAAACAAAACACAACAAGAAAGGAGTTACATAATACATATCATAATCCAACACGCTACATTAAGGGGAGAGCTGTCAGGTAATTCCACCAATTAATTAGTAAATAAAATAGTTAGCCAGGAAGTTACCTAGAGAGTGAGAGGACATGGGATTTAATGAATAAGGGGACATTAGGGGATTTCATCTTGTGTGTTGTATAAGAATTTTGGGACGAAGAGTTCCAACTTTCTATAATAACCGGAAATTAGATGATAGTTTCTGTTATCAGATAAAAAAGGTCAACAACATCTTTAGTATTTAATTTCAATTCACCCATTCAGTAAACCTTGCCATCCAACATTAGCTTCCAACTTCTTATGATTCTATATTTTCACACAATCCCTTTAGCGAAACAGAGATTAAAATCTAGTGTTCACTTCATCTAAGCTTTTCTTATGTATATACTTTAAGTGCCGCTATTGACAACCTAGAGTGCATTAACTCTAAAATTCCCGTATATACTCTTGCTAGTTTCAAAAGGATAAACTACTTTCTTAAACGATAATAAGATATGCTAAGAGCTATGTAGCACCAACACTTCAAATTGAATGTATTTGGTGTCTGACATGTGTTGGTGTCGGACACCAACACGGCACCAACAATGTGATAACATTCAATCAATTCTATTTTCTCAAATAATTACAGGTGTCTAAGTGTCGGTGTCATTATCATGCCCGGTGTCAGTGTGTGTCAATGCTTCATTGGCTACTAGTAATCCCTTTTTTATTTGCCTACACAACACAAACTTAACAAGAATGCACTGATATTTATCTTCCAAGGGAAGCTTGAAGTAATAGCAAGATTGATAAAATAATGAGTTTAACTCGTGGAATTGTACTACGATCCCACGATTCTAGGTGTCAATTTTGAGTTGATGCGGCTGTAAATTAGAATTTTAGCAAACTCGAAAATGAAATGATGTTTACTCAGCTGGACTTGCAGTGAACTCGCTAAACTCAGGTAAACACGCAAGGAATTTTTAACAGAGGTTTTGATCTTTTTTTCGTCTCAGTTTTCATATGCGGTTTCTTTTCTTCTTTGTTAGATTTTGTTCATGATAGTTTTTTCTTTATAATTGAGTTGAAATTTCAAATTATTGATGCATTTGTTGTATTATATTATATAAGTATATATCGTGTATTTATTATTTTAATGAGGTAAACCCTTACAAATCTACGACTATACGAGTCAATTTCACATCGGCGAAACGAGTTTGCTTAAACTCTTGAGTTTGACAGCCTTGGGTAATAGATTGTGGAGTGAATAGTTGATAAAGAAATAAAAAAAGAGCCATCAAACATCAGACAATAAATTTATGGTCTTAAACGGATAAGAAAAGTAACTGTAAATGAAGATGGTGATTCATCTACTGAAAAGTTTGACTAGTTATTCGTTATAAAGGGGATCTATGGAAGTAAAGTGTATACTTTAGAAATATCAATGGAACAAAATGTAGTCAACAATAGTAGCAATAAGTTGCAAGCACTCAACAGTTACCAATAATTTTGGCAATAAGTTCAAGTAAGATTAGTCAATAATATCAAAATGGTTACTTACCAACCACGGTAGTAGCTTCACCTAGACCAACGGTATCCTTGAAGAACTCCACACTTTGATCATAAGATGCAAGCATCCCCATGTTCAATGCCATGGCTCTCACTACAGTAGGCCCAGCACCTTTCCAAAGTGACAGAACCCCTTCATCTGCAGCAATACGGTAAAGTGCCTGGAAGGCATTTGTGTAATTCCGGCGCTGAGCAAGAGGTAATGTTGCATCAGCCTGCATACGAATGAGTGCCAAATCTGCTGGACTACCAACAGTTGCTCCAATAGCACCGGCAGTCAGCCCACACAGAGCTTTTTGGTAAAGTGGCAGGGGCTTGCCATCATTAGCCTCAATTGCTTTATTTGTCAAGATTCTAAAAAAACATTAAAACAATAAGAAAAAAAACAGTTAAAGCCATACAAGATGCATTGCATATGCAATGCAAAGGACTGAGACAAAGCCTCAGAAAGAAAATCAACGCATATCCATTTTAATTGATTAAGGGCTCCTAAGTGTGTGTTTATTTGAAATAAAAAAACAATTAAATTGTAGGATTGTTCAAAAAAAATTATAACAATTATGCAATTTCTAATGAAAAGGAAAAATCAAAATCACCTACAGAGAAGCTAGAATAGCAGCGTCTGAATAAAACTCTAAAAGAAATTGCATCACAATGTCATTGTTTACAAAAAAGTAGGTCCAAATCCAATAGTGATGAATAATTTGATCATAACAACTCACCTAAATGTTCCAAGTCGAGCAGTGGTGTATGTAGCCTGCCTGAGTAACCCAGCTGATAGACCCTGCATGATGTGATTCAATTTAGAAACCACTAGATTTAACTTATACCTCAACAAATTATAAATGACTAAACCAAAGCCTAAAATCTCATAAGCAAAAGCAACAATATACAAAATCCCCTTCAACTAACAGATCTATAAGCAGGTAAATAAAACAAGTAAAATGTATTAAAATCAATAACACAATCATCTCACATTGAAATTATCAACATAAATCTTATACAGGAAGAACAAACAAGCAAGGATCTATGATTGGAGAAAATTGAAAACAAAATCTAGAAAAAGAAAACCTTATAGAAGGCAGCAACACCCTCATTCTTGAGCATAGTGGATGTGACTGATGCAGCAGATCCTTGACCCAGTTGAATCCTGACCTAAACAAAAAACAAAAAAACACAGATCTGAGTGAGAAAAATAAGAGAGACCCAAATCACCAATTAAGGGAATCGATGTGAAAATTGAAGAAAGGTGAAAACTTTAAGATACACTACCTTGATCATATCGATGGGTTGAATGACACAGGTAGCGAGCATGCCGGAGGCACCACCATTGACGAAAGGCTTAACGGTGGGCCAGACACCAGAAACAACGGGCTTGAGCTTCTTCTCGTCTCCCATTGTTGTTGTTGTGAGATTGAAATGAGTTTAGCGAAGAAAACGAGGAAGAACGAGAGAAGAGTTTTTTCACTTTACTTAATTAAGAGAGCTGAAGAATGAAGCTAGTTGAAGAGTTTTTATAAGCTTTGTTGTTTGTTGTTTGGATTTGATTTGCTTTTTGGCACACACAAAACATAACCCTTTTTTTCTACTTTCTCTCTCTATCTCTATTGTCCAACAAACAAGGAAAACAATAAAAAATAATCAAAGTTAATCAATTAATTTGATGTATTTTTTCTCTGTGTTGAGTTTTTTTACCTTAACTTTTCCATATTTTACGAAACTGCTTTTCCCTCAATGGAATATAGATCCCTTCTCCTTTAAATTGAATATTGAATAGTTTAATATTCTGGATTTTACTCATTAAACAAATATTTTATTTTTTATATATTTATACAGATATTTTTATAAAAATCTTAATAATAGTTGAATTTAACTTATGTTTTTAGAGAAATTGAGTTTAATTCATGTCAATATAAGAATAATATTATTTTATGAAATATCTGTACAAATTTTCAACTATTTACATTTTAATATATAATTCAATATTTTTGTAAACTTTTTTATATTAATAATAATATTATTATTATCATTAAACTCATGATAATTTTCAAGTCATAAATTGATTTATAATTTTTAAAAAAAAATTATTTAAAAAATATATCGGAAATTAGGCATTCAATTAGTTAAAAGTCCAAATTTTGTGGTTTTTAATGCAAAATTTTTTACTTTTTTATTCTTTAACAAAGGTAATTAGGTTATTTATAATAAGGGTGTTTCTCTTAATAAACATCATGTAAGATAAACATTTTCATTGTTGCTTTATAAAATTGAGTGTTTATAGAGATATGTGCTTCTCTCGTCACTTTTCATGGGTCTCACAAAGTAAATTGTATTGAAATAAAGAAATGTTGTTGAAATGTAATAGTATTGAATTATTGATGGGATTAATTTAGTAAAAAAATTGAGATATTAAGTTGAAGGTAATGGTGATTATTAAGCATTATGATTAAAAAATTATAAATGAAGGTTCGAACTTGAGATATGGTATCTAACCTAATAATATTGTCATTTATCAATTGAATTAAGTCTTATGGATGCATATTTCTTCATTATTACTTGCAACATAAATGCAATTAAACTTCAACATAAACATATTAAATATGAAGATTGAAAATGATGTTGAATTTGAATATTTTAGATTCATGATGATTAATTGAAAATGTTTGGTGTATTGTACACCTATAAATGTGCATACATCTTGAGAGAGAAAGAGATAAAGAGAATGATGTGATAGAAAGAGATAGATAGAGGTAAAATGAAGTGTTGAATGAGTGTATGAAAATTTGGGATGTACATATATCATTGTTGTGATTAAATTATATATTTCGTTGTATATGTGGTTTATCCATACATGGTTAGGTTAAAAGAGACATTGATGGCTCGAATTCTACTTTCAACAAGCAAGTTGTTGTGTTGCGCGATGAAACTTCCAGGGACACAGTCCACATGGAAGCCAATTTTCATTGAAAGTGAGTCTCATATCATATGATCATTATACTATGGTCACCAAATGAGAGCTGCATTTTGCAAGTCTTGAGAAAGAAGGTAAAAAAACTAAAACTATAATTTAAAAAACATATTTAACCTGAAAGAAAAAGAAAGAAGTCTGGCCTTAGATAAGGGTCCACCGTGGTTAGGTTGCTTTCCTATCTAGGAAGGAATGAGCTTTAGCAAAATTAAAGTGTAATACCAAGAGTAAAAAGCAAGCAAGGCCCAGCTTGTTGATAATGGAGTATGGTCCACGCACCATACTACTTACTTCATACATGGAAGTGCCAATTTCTCATATTTTACTTGAAAAGGTTAGCAATACAACTATTAGTTGGCCACACAAAAAAAAAAAATACAACTTTTAATATAGTTTTAGTATTTTTTATTATTTTATGAATTTTATAAATGCTCTTTCTAAATAAGGAATTAATAAATCTCAGAAGAAAAGAACAATGATCATCAATACACCCTATTTAATAAGAAAGATTCCAAACAAAATGTGTCAATCTCTATTATAACTTAATGTGTTAACCTCTATTGGCAAGTACGAAATCAATGTGTATGTCTTTAAAATTTTACTTGCTCTACTTTATTTTTAGAATGATCAATTGTATATTAAGGTTATGTATCTATCACGCATGGATTTCAAGAGTAAAATAAGCAAGGCATGGAGGGCATTGTAGAGCACTTACAAAATAAGATTTGGCAAGTTTAATGCTCAACACGAGGACACGTGTGGTTCCATGTGTGGTCAGGTGCCAACTTGTGGAAGTGGTTGGTTTTAGCGGAGGATATAAATCTTGTGGAAGCACAGCACTGCCCCACTATCCCAATTCACAAAGTACCAAACTCTCCCTTCGGATTCGCCAATGAATGGCGATTATTAAATTAAACTTTGGTGTCCTTCAAGCATTTGTTTGTGTCTGAATAAGAAAAATGGCTTAGCTTGCATTATTTTTATTTTTAAACAGGGACAAGACAAAAACAGAATCATTTTAATAAGGTTATGATGGTTACTTGAAGATAATGAAAGCTGTGTTATTTTAAAGCCAGACAAGTCTCGAAGAAAACGTTTTATATTCAATTTTCTAGCTTGCAATTATATAAATTTTGATCTAGCACACAGACAAGCATTGCAACTTGCAAATCACCACCACACTCATTTAAATGGTCTGCCAAGTTAGGAAGGAAACTCAGCAACACTTTTCTAGGTTTGAATAGTTTTATGTATTTTATTAATGAATAATTGGTATAAACCATATTTTTAGAGTTTAATGACTACACTTAACATGTAAATTGGCTTTATGTAACTTATCAATTTCTATATCTTTTTTCTAAAATACCTCAATTCTCAACAAATACATACATGATACAATACAATATACAAATACTGGTGCATAGTTATTATATTTCATCATTATTATAGTTTAACACTGCTGAAGGGTCATGAGACACTTTTGAAAAATCAATTAATAACGTAAATACAAGGCCTTATCATCTATCCACGCAGGCTTCTTTGCTTTGTAATAGAAAAATGCAATCATCTGAACCAGCTCATCTGCAGTTCTGAGTTCTGCAAAGGCACAAGTAACAGTGAATCATTATGAGAGTAGAACCTAGATGAAGAGAGTGCACATGCCTTGGTGCCAAAACCAAACAAAAACCATGTTTCTGGTACACATTGAAAGTGAAGAGAATGAACAAAAATCTCACCTTTCTCCCTGTATACGATCTTATTCCCACGCAAAAATAAAATTTGAGGACATTCTCGAACTTTCAGGGCATAAGCCAAGTCTCTCTCGATGTTAATGTCTATCTTAATCGCCTGCAAATAGGAAATTCAAAGTAATATGTGAGAAGGAAAAAAATAAGAGACTCCAGGTTCTAAAATGGTGAGGTTATCAGCTTGTAACATTTGTGTGCAGATAAATCTACTAGTGAGTGATCAGAAGTAAGGTTTGTAATGATGAAAAGCAAACATTAACTTTTCATTTCAGGTATGTAATATATGAAAAATGAAGTTTTAGTACACGAAAAGAAATTGACCATACCCGGGGAGGTAACCGATCTTTAGCACTCCAGTACACTTTTATTGCTTTCTCAAGCTCTTTCAAATTTTTCCAGTTATCAGTTGCCCTGTGGAAAACCAAACACCAAAGGCTGCATTTAGTAATAAGTTGTTGGGGAATCTAGAATACCAAGAATAGCAACGAGGTAACGCCTTATATTTAGTGAACCGGATCGGAACCAGAACACTACATCTCTGCCCAAAACTTCAAGCATTAAGTATACGAGTCACCTCTTTTATATATCATTCATTTAACCCAATTCTAACTAATGAGACTAATCATTCACGTTTGAATTCCAACCTAAGTAACAACGAATTATTTAAAATTCCTATTAACAATTTATTATAGTTATGTGGGCATTTTCAAAAATTCAAATTTTTAAAATAAAATATATATATAAACTAAAACAATTGATACATAAATTTTGTCATGCATTCCTACATTCAACCAAGTATTTCTTTGCCGTAACCTTTAAATAAATGACAATTATCTTTCAGGAACAACTGACATCTTAAAAGCAAAAAGTAAGTAAATCACCCTCAACATAATATTTTGGAAAAAATGAATTTTGTATACAAAAGAATCAATTTCATGGAATCACCTTAAGACTTAGTATAAACTGATTAATCCGAGTCAAGAAGCATTGAAGCGCTTAAGACTTGAACACAAGACTACAAGTGTATAATAACTAACAAATGCAAGTTTTCTTTGGAAATTGAGCAGATAAGTATATATAGGATATATGAAGGATTGCCAGGAAATTCTATCATTATTAACTTTAAATTCATCAAATCCATATAAGAATAAGTATTAGTGTTACCTGTTATAGCGTTCAAAGACAAGGACAATCAAAGGGCTAGGATGAAAAGCAAAACTCTCCCACTCCAAACAATTGATCTCCTGCACCCAGTTATCATCCGTCTCCCCTTCCCAATCAATTTCAACACCATCGTCTCCCACAACATTCTTAATTGGATGCTTCTCAAAATACTCTGAAGCTCTAACTCCCCACCCAACATCCGTATCCAACGGCCAGCTCTCACTTTCCTCCTCAATCACCATCTTCTTTTCACCACCACCATCTTCTTCCTCTTCCTCCTCATCACTATCATCATCGCTTTCTTTCGATTTAGAATCATCATGAACACCATCCTTCATTATATCTTCATGATTCTCCAAAGAATTCACATTTTGTTGTCGAATTGCAGCAAACGTGTTCTCAAGTCTGTCACGTACAAAATCTTCCACTTTCATTGCCTCGCTTTTACGACCGCGCCTTGGCTTCCTTGGAATCGTTGTGGGGAAAACATCCTCAGAATTAATATCACCATCATTAATGGATACAACATCTTCAGGTTGGGGACTTTTTCCCTTATTTTTTTGTCTTAGTTTGGAGCTAGAATTAAATTCTGGTTCGGGTTTTGAACTAGAGTTTGTTGAAACAGAGCATGATATTGATACAGGCTTAACAATATGATGGGTAGATATTTTGGAATAAGACAAAATTTGTGAATGAGAAAAAGATTCAAGACTTGAATAAACTTTTGTATTACGGAAAGGTGAGAAGCTTCCATGCACAATAGCGGTTTGGAGAATTAACATTTTGCCTAAAACTAGTTGGGTTATTTTAACAAACAGTTGGTGCTCAAAACACGCGGGAACAAAAATTCTCCCTAAATTGAACCAATTAAATTAAAATAAATGAACCAACACTTACTTTATTTATTTCGGGGTTTTTATTCAAACGCTGTAATGACGGTAGTTGATTGTGAGTGTTTGAACGTACTATTTGCCTTTTCCGTCCGCACTCGTTACTTTCTGGGAACCATGCTACTCAGCTTCCGCTATCACCACTTTATTTTTGTTTCGTATATCGATGTCGATTTGGGCTAAAACTCGTATGCACAAAATCTTTCATTGGGCCTTTCGTTTTGGTAGTTACTACTTGCTATTTTGAGCCTTACTACGTACATCTCCATAATTAGTAATTACTAAACAATTTTCAAAAATTAGTTCCAAACATAACTGTGTGTAAGTACCAATCTTGGTTTTGTCCAAAAAAATCTATCAATTTATATCAAATCTTTTTCTTTTCGAATTTGCCTTAAAATGTAATGTTTTTCTCAATTTAAATTTACATATATATTATAATTAAAGAAAACTCCAAAAGTAACTACCAAATTTTAGTCAAATATTCCTTTACAAATTTATCTTAGACAATACAATTTTTTTTTCAAATTGTGTTGGTCTTTCCATTGGTAAATATACCATTAATACTTTTCCTAGTTCCTCCTAACATGTCAAAGTTCTTCATGTGCTAGCCTGCGTACAAACAGGACGTGACCCTTCTAAAACATTGTTTATAACAACATTGTATGAATTGTTGTAACTTGAAGTTCTACCATAAGTTTTTTGTTTTTGCATGATATTTATTTAAACAACTATTATATTCAGTAGTGTTGCTTATTTTCATAGCTTTGCATACATGTCTAAGACATCGCCCGGCAAAAATAAATTATATCCTATATTATTGCAGTTAAACTAAAATCTTCAAGCTTCCAAATCAAAGGATTGATTGTCTTGTTCATCCCTCTATTTATCCACATGAAGAGGATTATTAGTGGTCACTAAAGTCTGCTCTGAACTGATAGTTCGCGCTTCATTTGATCCCTCATTACCCTCCTCAAGATTTTGTTGGAAGATGTTCGAGGAAACTCGGGAACTATTTTCACAAGTCTTACCTGTAGTAATAATGTAATGAAAAGAGTTGTGAGTGTTAATATCAGTTAATCCAAAGTCAGGTCAGTTTTTCACTTTTCAAAAAGTAAATTAGCTGCAATCAATTCATAATTGTTCAAATTCAACTAAAGGGTCAGACCTTAAACAAAGGATTGAGGTTGCTTTGAATAGCTTTAGAAAATTTCATCCTTAGAGTTTCTGCATTTAAATTGTATCCTTCCTTTAGAACTACAAATATAACCAGTTGTTCGAGGCCCCTATTCACAGTTGCAACACCAACTGCAGCCGTCTCCAAAATGCATTCGTCAGCCCTATCACAGACACGCTCAATTTCTACTGAACTTGTCTGCAAAAATCAGCAACAGAAAATTCTTGTATGAATAACATCCAGTCCATATAATGCCAATGAGTAATGTTCAGGTCAAATTTAACAATTAATCCAAAAAAGAAAAGTCAAGTTTAACAATTCATTAAGAATTTGTGATCCTTTTCAGAATATGGTCAATCTCACTAAGTTTTTGCAGACCATGGACATGAAAGATTTAGCATTCATACACCTTATGTGAAACCAGCAAACACAATTCTTCAAGAGCTTCATCCCCAGTCAGTGTAGAGCTGGGGATGGTGTCAAAACATATTGTAGGTAATGTGATAATTACAGGGCGGCTTATTACTATGAGTCATTAAATTTAAAAAAAAAATTAATATTAAAATATTATTACCGTAGTTTTCAGTGATAATATTATAGCACTTCAGTCAAGTTAATAAAATTGCTCATGGTCTATAATTTCTCTCTTTCTTTCTCTAGTAATTTCTTTTGTACCATTTAAAAATGGGAAGCTGATCGGATATCATGAATTAAAGGATGAAATACACAGAAAGTCTCCTATTCTTTTCCATTTTTAATGTATTCATATTCTAGTGCGACCTCCCTGGTTGACTACTCTCAGATTCATTGAAATTCTTAATAGTTTTTTTGTTCTGCACTTTCCCTGAAAGAGTGATACCTTTATTCCACCAAGATTCATAGTGTCATCAGCCCTCCCTTGTACAATGATGTAGCCACCGACCATTCTCTTGATTATATCTCCGTGTCTCCTAAGGACCTGCTAATACACATATCAAGATAGACATGACATAAGTTATAGCAATAATTGCAGAATGAGAGTAGTCAATTACAAATTTAGTCTTAAATAATTTACAACAAAGGGACTGCATGAAAATCATTAATGTATATTTTACTAATATTACAGTACTTTTGAACATCGATAGTTTGCATAAGATTTAAAAGCATTTAATAGCCAACATCCAAAGTTCAGAATAGAAGAGTTTCCCATCTTTTCACTCTAACTAGTTCGGATGTTTGATATGGTAATTGCACGTAAAAACATGTGCCTGTTAAGCAGGTCCTTAAAAGCCTTTATGAGTCAGGATGAGAATATGTTGACCTTCATGAATGATAGAACTGATATTTCAAAGTAGTTGTATCTAAATGTGAAAATCATTCTAAGCATAATTGAACTTGAACTAGATACCTTTCCTTTATACATGGGCATTCCCTTAAAGTAAACCTCCTCATGGTCAGCATTCAGCAATCTATCAGATGCTCCAAGAGAGAGAGGGAATAAACCCACTTCACCAACACAAGGAACATTTTCTGGCTGTCATATTGGTCAAAGAGATAAAATAAATCAGAAAATCTATAAATAAATTGTCTAAACCCAAATGTAGTCTGCTATTATGGGGAAAATGATGAAAGTTTATTGAAGGTAATATGGTGATAAGTGGGAGCACGAGTAAAAAAATTATAATCAAAGAATATAAATTTTCAAGAAAAAATTCTTACATAAGGAACTCCATTTTCGTCAAGAATGACAAGGCCAGTTGTCATTGATGCTGTGCTGAATGCTCCAAAAGCTTGAGGTTGCAGGGGGCTTCCGGCAATGTAGCTGGATGCAAGCTCAGTTCCTCCACATAATTCAATGATTGGATTGTAATAGGATTTTGAAGAAAGCCACAGATCATCATCAACATTCGATGTTTCCCCAGAGGAACAAAACAATCTGCATACAAGTGCAGTTTAGTTCATTTTTCTTAGTAGCTATTTTATTCTTTACACATTCAATGGATATTACTTTATCTTTGTCCAATCCAAGCCCTCCATACATTGAGTACTCTTCCAAGTTTTCACTAAGCTTGGAACAGTTCCCAAAATGGTAACACCTGCATCCTGAACAATCGTAGTGCAATGCAAGGCAGTCAGATTATCATAAATGCGATTATCATAAATGTGTTTCATTTGTGTAACATCCCCAAACATTAGTTCTTGAAACAATTTTTTGAGTAAGAGTTTGATGACAGTGAATGAATAGTGGATTTTATGACGAGCATTAATCTTATACCATTGAGAATGGTTGGCTATAGGAATGGAATAAATGTTCTTGGTGAGATGGTCTTTATACTCAGCAAGTGAATCCTCTCCATTTCTCATTCTCTTTGTTTCCTCCATTACTATAGCTTTCGGAATATAAATATGAATTTGTGATATTAGGAGGGGTCCAAATATCCTCTATATACCCCAAAACTTTAGCAATGTAGAGGAGAACTTCAGTAACGGTTCTCATTACTAATCAGTGTTTATATTTTTGTTTGGTGTTCCAACATTTTAGTTGACCACAACAATAATTGATAATTACCATTATATAGAACAAAAATCCTAAATAAATTAATTTTTTATATTTAGAAAGAAAAAAAATATATAAAGTAATGACATATTAACTTGGAGGACTCACCTGAACAAATTTACCAAAACCATGGCCTTGAGGAGATCCATGGTACAAAGCAAGAGTTGCACCATTTAGAAAGCAATGATATAATACAGTAGGTCCTATCACCCATCCTAAATTTGTAGGCCAACAATAGACATCTCCAGCTTGAACATCAATAGCAGCCCATCCATCAGCAGCACTTCGTATTGGAGCAAGTTGAGTCCAAGGAATAGCTTTGGGATCTCCTGATGAAATCCAAAACGTAACCAGAAAATCACTATAATTGTGGTCTCTAACTGATATGTTATAAGGGATAATCTTTACCTGTGGTTCCAGATGAGAATAGTATATTAGTGACAGAGTCGATAGATTGATAGATTGGAGAGTAATGATCTGATCTGCAATGAGTCGGTGTTTTGCAGTGAGTATTTAGTATGTAAAAGTGACCACTTATTTAAATTAGGGTATCGTCTAATGAATGCATTGCATTACGCACTACCTGGAGCTCTGACTTCCAGAAGAGAGAAAATCTTTCCATGATAAGTCCTGTTCCCTTATTTGCACTGCTATATCATCACCTATCACAGGGAGCACGATAGCTTTACATGCAGCTGCCTCAACAACTCGACTGCAAAGATAAATACACAGAATGAGGTTTCTAGCAGTCTGCATGCTTAAAGAACAGCTGTAAATCCATCTAATAACCTTTCAAACATGAGTAATACCGAGCTGAAGTTAAGGACGGTAAAGCAGTCTGATAAAGGTACTCAAATAAGTATTTTCTAGATCAGTATCAAGAATTGAAACTTAGGTTAAAGAATGCATCAACAGATGATCATTACATGACCTAACTATAACAAAATATTGAATTGCCAATTGTACAAATTTTGAAAAGTTAAGGATAATATAAGAAATAAACTTTATTTGCACTGAACATGCCAACTATATATTCTTTAAACAGATAAATCAGACTCGGGCATCATAACAGTGCCCCAGGCCCAGGTAAAATATGTTTTCGGTAATCAGAAGTCGAAGCGCTGCCAAAATTTTAGCAACAAGAATAATGATAGTATTATTTTTACCTGTACAAGGGGATTTTCCTGCCGCCTGCTGATATGAAATCCTAAACACAAAAAGCTGGGTGAAATACAATTTTAATTTGTTAAAAAAATTGAAATTGATAGAAACCCACTCTAATATCAAAGAAAACTGGGAGTTAACCCTGAGATTTCGGCATTCTTACTTGCTTTTTACTCTCCCACACTCTCTACTCTAAATACTCACAGAGACTTCATCCCTCCTTCACACATACTGAATACTACTATTATACACATAAATTGGTAACTGAGAAACAACAAAGACAAGTCCAACTAATGAATATTTTTTCACTTCCATCAACAGTGGCTTTGGAATTAAAGTCATACACACAGTACTAAATTTAGACCTACCTGTGTGAAAATACCCTTTGCGTTAGAGACACGGAGGCGAGTTGCAATTTCTTTCGGTGCAAAGCTATCAGCTATTGATACCACAACACATCCTGCTAAAACAATGGCTAAATATATAATGACAGCATTGACTGTCATTTGCATGTCAATTGCAATAGCATCACCCTTTGAGAAATTGGCATCTATTGCATACGCCACCAACCTTAAAATAATATCATACCGCAAAAACATTAAAAAAAAAAAAAAAAAACTTCATAAGGTAGTTTGAGAGTGGTGAGAGGTTGACATACATGACTTGGTGTCGAAGTTGTTTGAGAGTGATGTGATTAACTTGGGAGTCATCAAATCCTTCACTCCTCCAAACGATGGCTATACTGTCATCGTGTTTGTTAGGGTGGGAGCTGGGTTGCAAACAGCAATCAGCAATATTGAGGACTGAACCAGGAAGCCAAGTTCCTCCGTGTTTTGAAGGTTGAGAAGAAGTATCCAAAATGCAATTTGGAGGTTGAATAAAGGAAATAGAAAGTTCCTTGAGAATAAGAGACCAGTACACCTGCAATGCAATGCAATACAAATACAACAGAGGTTGAAATTATAGAAATGGAAAATAAAAAGAAAAGGGAAGTAATAAGGTGCAGTTACATCGGGGTGTTGAACAGAGAAGTTTTGAAAAAGAGGGAAGCTAGTAATAGGATCTTTGTAGGAGGATGGTCCCAAAAGCTTAGAACCGTGAATATCCATGAGACGACCCAGGTTGGTGCGTCTAGCCTGCTCTCTAAATGTGGAAACGAATAAACGGTAAATAAATAGATGAAGAATAAAAGAATACACATATAAGTATAATTAGAGAGGCTTACAGAGAAGGGAACCAATAAAGAAGAGGAGAAGAAGAATGGTGATAAGAATAGATGGTGTAGTAGAGAAGCTGATGGAGAGAATGAGGGTGTGAGGGTTTCAGGACTCTGCGGCTCACGAGGTACCGCCACGTGTCGCTAGGGTCGGAGGAAGAGGAGAGTGAGAGTGAAAGCAGCAGTTGGTTGAATTGGTTGGCTTCAGCCGATGATAAGCCGGCCTTTACAAAATCGTCGACTCCCAACTCACTTATGCTCTTTTTTCCCATCTCTCTTTCTCTCTTTCACTTCCTTCCAACTTTGAAGTTGTAAGCAAGCTTCAATGGTTGTTCAAATTGAATGCTGTTATGGTGGGGAAGAAACACTCATGTTGGTCATACAGTGGTAGTTGACTAGTTGTACTTGTGGGGTTGAGTCAACAAGTTGAGCCCCAGGCATGCTGCCGACCTAATACTCTAGATTTCGGGTAGGTGGGATTTGTATTCTCTCAAGCAAACAATTTAACTTATGCCTAACAAGAATTTCTATCCTCTAACAAAATTGATAAAGGCATGTATGTATGAGTAGAGTGTACGTAAATTTATGGCAAATTATAAATTATAAATGAATTATTGGTGTGAAATTTACTGAAAGATTTGTTTATTTCAGAGTTGAAATAAGATCTCTAATTTAATTTCTTTTGACACAAGTTATAAGATAAAATAGGAATAAGATCTCTACTTCAATTTTTAAATTTTTTTATACAAATTACGAAATAAAATAAGAATATGATTTCTAATTCGATTTTTGAATATTATCCGTGAACAAAGCTAAATAGTGTAATAAATTCCTTAATAGCAAATTTTTACTGTGTGGAGATAAATTTGGATGATAGTATCAGTAATCGTAATCATGTTACTGCTGATTCAAATTGCATAAGTTGATGTGGACATAAATTTGGATGATAATGTCAGTAATCGTAACCATGTTACTAGTAATTCAAATTGCAGCAATATTCACTTTTATTAATAGCATGATTGTTGAATCCAATTTGAAAAAGTTAATGAATTATGCTGCTTTGCATTTAGTTTGATGGAGAATGAAGCAAAATGAGATATTTTAATCAACCGTGAGAAAGATATGCTAGAAAAGATTGGTTGTTGTATATGCATATAAAGCGAAATAATTTACTTTATTTGCTTGTTTTTACTATCTCTAGTTTATTGATTTTTTGGGTGGACGTGTACCATGTCTCTTTCTTTATGTATCTGTATGGTTTTTTTCAATACGGTCATGAATGTTATATGTATGTTTTTTTACTAGCAGGTGCATCATGGAATGTTTTATGTATGTTGTTTTACTAATAGGTGGATCATGGAATGTTTTAGGTATGTTCTTTTACTAATAGATGCATGATGTATGTTTTAGGTATGTTATTTTGTTAGTTGGTGTACGATACGTGTTAGTGTTTGACACGGCATCGATATCTTATTTATATTCAATTAATTTATTTTATCAGATTATTATCAGTGTTGATGTATTAGTGTTGTGTCTCCTAATATAAAGAATTATGTTTAAATTGCATAGATGAGAATATGAAGAAGAAGAAGATGAAGAAAACATTAAAAATAAAGTGAAATAGGAAAATAGATTGAGTACAACCAAAAGAAGAAAAATTAGGTTGAGTAAAAAAATAGACAAAAGATTGGATAAAATTGTCACATTTTTTGTTATTTTAAATTAAATAATTATGTTATTTTATATTATTAAAAACTAAATTTATCAAACATTTTAATTTCAATTAATTAATTTTATAGTTATATGTTATCAATTATCAGCTAACTTTTCAATTAACTTATAGCTTAATTTTACGAAATAAAACCTTAATTTTTTTTTCAAAGTAACATTGACGAGGTATCACATCATAGGGAGTATTTTGACCACATGTAAATCTAAAGTTTCAATTTATTCCACCTTAACGGTTTCATGCTTCAAATTAGTAGTTTACTCTAAAAGAAAAATCATTTCTCCTCAATTTTTAGTTGTTCTCGATCCAATTTATGAGCATCTAAACATCATTGATACTTGATTTCTCAATACCAAGTTTAGTGAAACTTGAATCTATAGTTGATTTTCTCATGCGATTCAATTAGTGATCGATTGATATGATCGGTAACTCAACGATCCAATGTCTTGACTAAATCAATAACTGGTCTAAGATTTAAACTATGTCCAAAGTTTATAGAAAGCAATTTTACTTTATATTTTTTAAAAGAAAACACAAGTGATTCCTAAACTTATAAGAATTATCAAATATATTTTTGAAATTAAAAAAAAATCGAATTATTCTCTCTATTAACTTTTATTAAAAAAATTATGACTTGACATATTAATTGAATTTTTTATATTACAAATTAATCGATTAACGTCGATTTAGTAAAGACTAATTTGTTTATAAATGTTCGGTCATCTAAATGGAAAATTTGTTACTAATTAGAATTTTATATGAACAAATTACTAGCAAATTTATTCATAAAAAATCTAAAATTTTATAGGTACAGTCTATGATATCATAACATTAATGACTTATTGACTCAGATCTTGTTGCTTCAGAATTTTGACCTTGATCGATCTCGTGTTCTCTCCGGGTACTTGCATCTTTGCTGGCCTGATTCATGATGTTAGAATACATACCGACTTGCTGCACCCAAGTTTCGCTTCAAAGTGACTCCTCACCGAACATTATGATATTTCTTTAATAGTTTGCTGTAATTGGGTTAATATAAAAAAGTCCTTATAAGTGGGAAATTTTGGTCCAAAATGAATAAATAAATTGATTGATCATCTTTCATAGTCCACTCTAAATTCTTCTCAGCTCAAAACTATCTTAGATTCATAGTGCTTTAAAAACTTATGTTTTATTTATTTTATCTACAGATGAGATCGATATACCCTTCACCCTTCCAAAAGGAGCTATGCCTATATCCCTTCCTCTTCCCCAAAAGGAATATTGGCCTATTCTCTTGAGAAAATTTTATTTAATGACGACGGATAAAGTACATTATTTTTCATGTCAGTTATTAAAGATTTTTTTTAAACCGTCAAAATAATTTTAATCCAAAGTTATCCAATTATCTAACCTTTAGTTCAAACAATTGAACTATCCGTCCATCTCTACTAAAGTTGTTTATAGTTATTGAAACCAAAATATAATGCTAAAAAATATTCATGATTAAATATTTTTTTGACAGGAAAAATAATTAAGTTTAATTCATTAAAAAATATAATATTTTTTTAAGAGAAAAATATAATGTTCAATATAAGTACAAATATAAGATAGATATATATATATATATATATATATAAGTATTTACTTTTATTAAAGTATTAGCGACCATATTTGTTTTTCTGTTATAGAATTCAACTTGAAAGTTTTCAAAATAAAAAATAAGTAAAACTCTACAATTCTTTAAATTTTTAATATACACACCAAATTATAATAATATAACTAATGATCAATGAAAACTACCTATCACAAATTTAACATCTAGCTATAAAAATTTACTTTCTTTACAATTAGTTCCATCATCCACTAAATAATTTTATATATAGACCTAAAGATCCGCCTTCATGAAGTGATCATGAGGTAAGGATCAAATAGTTTTTGCAGTTATAAAAGTTTCATTCTCATTCCATAAATATGATTCAATGTCAAAGACATTTTATTACTCTATGGTAAGAGAGACTTTGATATTACATTTATGAAAATCAGAAGATGAGTACTCTTAGAGTAAATGGACATCGAATACTTAATAAATAAAAATGTCGTAGTATATTTATCGCTTAAAAAAAAATCATAGCATATTTATAATTTACTTTTATTTATCACTAGTACAGAGTCCGTGCGCTAAGTATGTTATTATAAAATTAATTTTATATTTTTTGTATTTATTACATATATTTAAATAAGTTTTTAATTAATATATTAATGATATAATTTTTTTTAATAAATAGATTCAATTTACTTTTACTAAAGGAATAGATAAAGTCTAACATACGATTGATTTACATGTAATGATATTAAAAAGTTTTCACACTGCACTGCATATTCATAAATATACAATATTTATTAAAAGTAATTATATAAATTGAGTGTTATTCATTTAATGGAATAATAATATAGATAATCATTAGAATAGAGTATGATGAAACTCTATTACATTAAGCATAAGACAACTATATTGTTGTTCTATAAAGTTCAATACAAAATTTGAAATTTCGGTACAAAATTCTATAAAAAAAAATTTCAGAAGATAAATGTGTTCTAGAAAACTTGAAAAAAAAATTTCGGTACACAAAATTCGAAATTTCTTAAACACATTTGAGTTCCAAAAAACTTTTTTGTTTTTATGAACTCAAGTTGAATTTAGTGAGGTGCAAATTTATAAAGAAAATTGAAAAGGATAAAATAGGAAGTTTACATAAAATGTAGGAGTATAAATGTTAGTTATAGGATATAATTTTTTAAAACACATTATATTTTTTAAAATACAAATACATTTAAAAATGAATTGAATGAATAAAAATATAAAAATTGAATAAATTTTACTGAGTGAAAAAAAATTAAAACCTTTTGTGTGAAAATTAATGTAATTAAACGTAACTTTTAAAAAAAATAAAATTTTTGAAAAAAGCTTTAAAATGATAATTCATACATATATATGGGTTTAAAAGTTTAAAAATAAAAATATTTTATTATATATATAATAATATTTATAAATTATAATTTAATTGTAACAAATAACTTTTAAAATAATTGATTTGAAATTTATTTAAAAATTGAATTGATTTTTTTCTTATGGATTATATGTTATATAAATATATTTGAAATTGGAATAAACTATGTGAGCTTTTTTTAAATTAAATATAAAGAAAATGTATAAGTGGTTCCTAATATAGGGTTTTTTATTATAAGTTTTAATATTATACGATTTAAAAGTCTTTTACATAGTTATCTTTCTGTTTGTCAGTGTTTTTCTCCGATAGATCTCTATATTAATCGGTTATATCTAGTTATTTCTATGTGGGTTTTGTTTGCTAAAGGCAAGTCGGTTCATATTCTCTGCATGTGTTTATATATGAGTTTTTTATTGATCACAGTGCTACAACATTTCAAACTCTAGTTTTATATAACCTCCAAATTTGTCTTCAATTACCATGTGTTTTTTGAATGCTATTTAAGATTTCTCACAAAAAATGGTTCAATTTTTAATTCTTGCTGTGTGTCTATTACTTTTAAATTTTATTATGCTAATTGGTGAATTTTGTGTATTTGAAAATTATATCTTTTTAGTTGTAGGTTTGACAGCTAGTGATTATCAGATTATGAAATATTTTGAGATTAAGAGCTTCTGATATTACGTTATTTGACGTATATTGTTTATTCAAAAATTTGTATATGTTATTAGGATTTAACTACCTTATAATTAAGGTATTTTATTCTGCTAGCAATTTTAGAAATTTCAGTATGTTGTGATTAAGTTAATCCCTCAATAACTCAAATTTTTCTATTGTGTTTTTAGATATATGAAATTTGTATTCTTAATGTGTTACCCGTGTGTTTGCATATTTCATTTGTTATAACATATGAATGTGAATTCATTATTGAATCATTAATGATTTAAAATAAAAATACAAATTATTGAACCATCTCTATTGGGAGGTATTGCTATTGCAAAGGAAAACTTCAACACTTTAACTTTGTATTTCTATTGGTTTGTCCCACTAAGATCATCATCCATTGGTATACGTTTTTTTTGTTGACAAAATGTTCATTCGTATAAGTTATTAAACAATAATCGCGTAAATATGAAAGTTTTATTATTTGCTAATTGAAATCATTTTAAGGTCAGTTAGAATGACTTATTTGTGAATTTTATTAATCTTTTAATTAATAACACGAAATATATTTATTTTCTTAAATTTATATGTTGCAAACCATTGTTCTTTTTTTGTTTGAAAGAACACTTACTATCAAAATCTAACATTTCGTACCGGTGTTAAAAAAACATTGATAACGAATCAATCATAAGTTTTCCATTTCTTAATAGCCTACACTATAAGGATTCCTTTTATTAAATTTTTTTTGAGATGCTAGTAGATTTAATTTCATATTTAAATGTTAATCATCTGTCTACTTTATAAAATATAAATGAAATGGATGTTGCATTAGCACACTACTTTGTTTATCTATAATATAACATTTATATATGATGAGACGTCTAATTATTTATTTATTTTTTCAAACATTGGGTATCTTGAGAAAGTGATCATGGTTCCAACTCCGAACTACTACGAATGGAAAATAACTATACAATCATTTGATGGAGAGTTGTAGTTTAGTAAATGATGAAACAAAATAGCATTAATAAAGTCTATGTTCTTTCCTGTTAAGGTGAGTAATTGTTCGTTTGCGATATCAAATGCGCAATAAAAAATATCAATTATTTGTGAAAAAAGAAATTATTAATTATGAATATGATTGATTGACAATTTGTGTAAAAAATTGATTATCCATCTAAAATATGTATTAAAGCGATTCAAATTATATTCTTTTAAGTATGTTTTTGGTTTAAATATTTGTTATTACCAACCAAAATTTGGAGTATTAGTTCAACAACAACAAAAATCAGAATTGGTAGTAACTTTATGACCTGATTGAAAATGTAAATGAGAGTAAAATATGTCATAAGCGTATATATAGATGACCGAAAACGTGTTTCATTTAAATAATTTTTTTTATGACAATTAAATAAATAGACAACTATTCAGTGAGTCACGTTAAATAATAGACAATTAAATGAATAGCTCTTCAAATTTTGTTGTTTCGAATTTGTTGTTTATGACTTACTGAGAGTATAATATAATTTTCTATTTATGACAATTAAATGAATTAAAGATAGACTATTTTTTCACTAAATGTCATAAAAGATTATTGATTTAAATAAAAAAAGAAAGAAATCAATAAATAGTATGTGACATATTTTCATGTCACGCATACTATATGTCATTTTGCAAGACATCTGTTTATAGTATAAATTTAAAGTAGGGATTTAAATTGGTGTATGAACATGTTCTTTTCTTTGCATTTACAACTATAAAAGATGATTTGGCAGTCTTCAAAATATCATTCAATCACCTACAATTTAATTGTCTTCATTCTCCTTGAATCACCTACAATAAAGTATTCCTCTTAGTAGCATATCTCATTCAATTGTCTTTTGCTATAGAATATAATAACGTCTGCATTTGACTTTTCAAATCAACCAAACAAATGAGAACTTTTATATATTTTTTTATGCCTATAGAAATTCATATATATAGTACTATTAGCATTTATCAATTATAAATTACAACTTTGAAAATTCTGTTTTGCATTTCCCTATTCTTTTTGGACAAATTTATTTTGTTTTTACTCGTTAAATATTGATTCTTAAATAAATTAAATAATATTAATTGTTTTTGTTATAAAAATAATGAAGAAAGGAAAATTATTATTATCATTAATAACATCGTTATTAATGATTATTGGACAACTATATTGCACGAGATCTGAATTATGTTATTTGATGTTATAATATCAAACTATTAATATTATTCTGACACTTCTCGAGCGCATCAATTAATTACTCTGAATTAAATATTGTTAATTGATTTTTAGATTAAATAAAAAAAGGTAAAATAATAGTGAATTGCAACTTACTAGAGGGTCCTGGATATTGAATTATATTTTTATCGAAAATTAAATATAAGTCTAATAGTAAAATAAACTATTAATACATTTTATAATGTGTAACTTTTTTTTATAAAAGGGACAACATATATCTTCATACATTTTTTTTATATATGTGACCATAACAAATAACTATCGTTTAATTTAATTGATTGTAAGATATTTTTATGGGTTTATGAGCATATTTACGCTGATCGTCAACACAAACTATTGATTGTGTATTTATTTTATGGTGAAAGTTACAATTATATGGTAAAATAATAAAATCAATATTTTTATCAATTATTAGTGTAAAATTGATTTATAGTAATAGTACATAATATTTTTTTCTCTATTTTTATTTAGCTTATAGCAACTCTGGTCTCAAATAGGAATAAAATTTTATGCTATTTTGCCTTTTATCTAATATTTTTTAATTTAGGGAGTGCAACAATAGAAATTGCAATGATATAATAATTTAAGTTTTCATTTAATTCTTTTTTAAAATTAAAATTTTGAAATGTTGCCTATTTTTTGAAATTTAATGTCAAAATGGTCATATATATTATTTGTAAGAATGCTTGAGAAACCTTGGATTATATTTTAATAATGTATGTTTCATGGTAAACATTGTAAATAAGTTAAGTCGAAACATAACACACTAATGCTAATTGGTTTGATAATATATTGAAAATCAAATGTTTTTCATTATTACCTATGATCCTATATATAAGAAGAAAAAACAAAAATTATTAAGATCAATTAAAAAAAAAGTTTATTCAAATGGTAATTAGTTTGATAATATCATTATAATTTTTATAGTTTATTCCAAATTAGTAAAAAAAAAAATTATCCAAAATATAATCTTATGTTCCCTCTAGGAGAAAAACAATAATTAAAAGTGCTTTTATGCATTTTTAATTAAAAATGCATTTGTGCATTAAACTACGTATACCAATTTATGTGAAATATGAATGTGATATAGTAAGAGTATAAAACACTTATATTTATGAAAATAAATAATTATAATTTTATATATATTTTTTATTTTGTTGAATGTATTTGTCATTGATTGGTATTTTAATTAATTTTCTAATTTATTTGTATTTGATGTTATTTATGTCGAATTGTATCACATAAAATATCTAGTCTAATAACTTTAACATTTGTCGACATAGATTATTATAAGAAAAAGACATTATCGATTGAGTCATGTCATGAAGAAAATAATTATTTATATTATAAATAGATAGATTATTAATATTTAAATATAAAATTATTTGGAGTATTATTGCTCAAATTTAGGAATTTGTTATTATTGTTATAGATGTAAAAGCTTTCTTTCGGACTATTCAACTCCGAATTTTGGAGTAAAAAAAATGATGAATTTAATACATTATTTTATTAATTATTGAAATGCCTAATTTTGGTTAGATATTTTCATTTTGAGGATGAATTTTGAAAAAAAAAACCCATAAATATTTTTATATGAGAATACATGAGACACGCTATACTAGACCTTAACATGTATTATTAAATAGACATACAAATTAAATACATTAATATTTAATAAATTATTTAAATTTAAATAACATATTAAAAGGTTAATCTTAAAATTAACATGTTGAAAATAAAACATGTAATAATACATTTTAAACTCAAAATTTAATTATTTTTTAAAATAATGTATATTTGAATTTGAATAGAAATCAAAGTTGAGAAAAATTATTAATAAACATTTATGATATAATTAATTAAATAACATTTATTAGTTAAAAAAATAGAATTTATTATTTTTTAACGAGTATAGAATTCATGAGAGTTGTACTCTTTCTTTTAACTTACAATTTGGCCATGTCAATATAATTGCAAAAAATGTATAGAATATATTTTTTAAGATTTTTTTCTTTGATGACCGACTAATATTAAAATATTTTGAATATAAATTTACTTTTATTTATAATTTGGAATCAAATATGGTATAATGAGATTTACAATATTCACACACTTTATGCATTAACCATTTGAATTACACCTGATGATACATTTTATTTATTTATCCGTATGTATCTTTTTTTTTACGACGATTAAGTATGTATACATACGTATTTCTAGTAAAAAAAGCATGTATATACAATATAAAAAAATATCAATTATTAGTTCATTTATTAATAGTTGAAGTTACTTGTAAAACCATTTTCAGTGACTTGCTAAGACTTTAGAACGGTTGATTAGTTCTTCGGGTTTTAAATGTGATTTTCCTTCCTTAACTTCTTTTGTCATCTTTGAAAGTGCTTATGCCATTGAAACATGATAGATTGTCTGATATGGACGTATGGAATTCTCAAAATAAAATCAATCAACCCACCTTGGGATTAAACAATTAAAGGAATAAATCATGGTTTTCTTCTCTAAAAATATAAGATATTATCATTTTGATCATTATTTCAGTTATAACTTTAAATTAGTGATCGAATGATTAAAATAATTTCTGAAAAATATAATTTACTGCTATAAAAATTCCTATAATATACAACTTATTATTAAAATAGTATCTGATCATTGTGACGTCAGAGATTAAAATGATTGACATTTTGATTTTTCGATAATTAATTTAAAATTTTAGTTGATTCAAAAATTAAATTGAAAACGTCCTGCACTTTCAAGTACTAAAATAATAGTTTATTAAAAATCAAATATACCTTGACACTATTTAGAAGTTTTTTTTTTGTTGAAAAAACTAAAAAGAATATAGTATAAAACAATCTAAGGACACACCTTGTGCTTAGAAGTTAAAGGAATAATATTTTTATGGTGAATTGCTATAATATTTTTTAAAACTCTGAAACAGTTATTGAGTTTTTTTAAAATAATCATTATATTTTCAAAAGATCTAAACATTAATTTTTAATTAAAAATATTATATAAACCCGCAAATAAAAGAAACACTAACTAACAGAGATGAGGGGCATTTCAAGAATTCCAAGCATTCACTTCTCTTTAAATGTGATTGATAGAACAATACCATTTAGGAATGGAAATAAGTTGCATAGCTTCATCAAACAAGGGTTTGAGATGTAAAGATAAGGTAGCATGCATTTTGATCACATTCATCACCATGAGAGAGTGAATTATTGATCATATCATAACTAATCACAAATATATGATGTAGTATTTTTGTATTTACAATATCACATAATAATTGAATTCTATATTTGTTGACTTAATTTATAGGTCAAAAAAAAATATAGTCACGTTAGTTTGAAGTTCAACCAAATGTAATTCAATGATTCTTCAAATCAAAGATTTGACTCAAATACTTCCAATTGATTTAATTTTAAATGAAATTCGTTAACTAATTAAGGCCAATTAATTAGTTCAAATTCTATATTTTAACTCTAAAAAAAAACATATATTTTCAGTTCACTTTTTTTATAAATTATAATTTATCATAATTGTTCAAATGGTCTTCACATTTTCGAATTTATCCCCTAATATATTAAATATTCATGCCGTTAGCATTTGAACGTAATTCTAGAACTATTTTGTATAGATTTTAAAGGATATTAATTAACTAACTAATTAACTCTAACTTAATTTGAATATATTATATCTTTTTCCACTGATTATGTCCAACAACGAAGGCAGGTGTAACGACCAATAATGCGAATATTGTATTCTCAAGCTGTCATGCATAATTTGCCTTTTATTTATTAATTTATTTTTGAAACAGCTTTTTTATTTGTTAGGAAGGTCCATCCATATTCTATCTTTATATTAATATATGTAATAATGGTCTTTTTTTTTTCTGAAAAGATCGAAGTAACCGCCAAATATTTAATTAGTTCCCCCTTGAAAAATATTGTATAGATGCATGTGTATTGGCTGGTTATGATTGTTGTTAATTATTTTGTTAATATGTAAAACGTCACAACCACATGGTGACCATATTTATATGTGAACACAAATTAGGCATGTATGCATATTCATCAATGTTCACAAGTACTGTTTGAGAATTCAGAAAAATCACAATTCACGGATCAATAATATTCACATGTTGATCCACGACAAAAACTAGTTTCATTCACCAGTACCATGTGACATGACAGGTACTAATTGCAAAAAAGGGTGCAATACTAACCCATTGCCATATAAACATGTATCATATAAACCTGAAACTTGTTTCAAATTCAAAATCAGGACCAAATGGCAATAAACGGTGGATTAATGTTACTTGATGTAGTTTATGATTATAAATAAATAATATCCATATTCTATAATACATTTTGGTGATTGGAATAAAACAAATCTGATTGATCCAGTAACAGCAACAACGTTTTTTTTTACAACGGTAAATCGGTTCCAAATTGAAAATAAATACCAAATACTAACCACTACCAAATAGAAAAATCAGTATCAACTACCAAGTATAAAAAGAACAACTTATAACATGTCATTATAAAAAAAATAAAAAATAAAATCAATACAGATTGAACATTATTTTCAGAACCAGTAGCATATATCAATAGTACCAAATTGATATCATTTTTTTCTTATAAAAAAAAGTACAAAATTGATATTATTTTTTTCTTAAAAAAAAAAAAGTACAAAATTGATATAGCATTATCAAACCAGTACGAAATTGACATAGCCAATATAATAGTGATGCAGTACAGAGTCTCACAACTAGTACCAAATTTGAGTCCCCACTCTCCAATAATACTATTGAACCAGTACATAGTGATATAAACAGATACCAAATTAAAAAGAAAAACCAGTACCAAATAGAAACTGAAATAAAAGTGATATAAATATCATCATCATAGTGACTGTATTTCAACCATTAGTGGCATCTACTGTGAGTATGTGACATTGCATAAAACCAAAAGCAAACCCTACATGCAGTGTTAGTATCTCGAGAAAATTACCAAAAGCTAACCATAACCCCACAGATCTTCATATGCACCATCACATATTCTTTACAAGTCATAAGTTTTGTTAAAAAAATCTTTTAAGTGTAAAGATGTCATGTCATATTAAACTTCCTTTAGCTCAACTAAAAATATCAAAATTATTAAATTGAACCTATTGTCTTAGTTTCAATTGCAGTATAAATTTTTCCTAGTATTTATTATTTCATTTATAGATAAAAAAAAAATCAATATATAGTTAAGATGCGAATTTAAACCTAGACTACTCGTTTTATTCCACATTTAGTAGGTGGGAATTTCAAGTTAAAAAAAATCAATACACGTTAAATGATTAACCAAAGTTAATAGTCAATTTTCTTTCAAACAAAAAAAATTGATATTTAGTTTCTATTTTAATTCTGAAACCAATAATTTCTTAAAAAGCTGCAACATTGGTAATAATCTAATGGGGAGAGAGACTGTCCAATTGCATAATCATGAACAAAAAAAAATCCCCTTCCAAAACATACATAGACACATAACTTAATACATCTGATATTTTTCTTACACAACCCCTTAATACATCTGATATAAACTTATAATATAACTTTTTTTTTACTCATAATATAACATATTAAAAAAAAAAAATACTAGACACAAGCCAAAGAGGGGTTGTTACAATCAACTAACACCAAGAAGCAACCAAAAGCCATTCCCTAAATTTCAAACCAAAATTCATCAATCAATCAATACATCAACATGTCAGCAGAAGCCATGATTGGTTGATTAACAGGAAAAGAGTTCCACGCATCGAAGAATCCACAATCATTAAACAATTGATCAGTCTCCTGAAACAGTGAATTGCTTGATTCAATGTAATTTATGATATCATTCAGCGATTGCAACCTGTTGCTAAGTTCAGCCATCTGAACCCTAAGAATCGCATTCTCACCTTCCACGTTCAGGTACATCTGAGTAGTTACCCCTACGTTTCTGCTTATTTGATTGTTCTCTTTTTTTAGCTGTTCAATTTGGTTGTTAAGATCTTCCATGTGTTGTTGTTTCTTCATTCTTGATCTTCTTGCTGATTCCCTATTCGATTGCATTCTCTTCCTTTTCTTTTGATCCATAACATGCACCTGTTGGTGTTGAATATCTCCCTCAGATCCAGATCCAGAGTTTTGAAGAGAGCTTGTTCCAGATGAATATGCTCCGCCAGGAGAAGCCATAGGGTAAGTAGGTTTTAAATCGCGGTCGCGAGTTAAGATCTTTGATTTGATTGATGTAGTCTCAATTGCAGTTGAGATCTGTTCGCTTAAGACTCAAAAACTTTGATGTGGCGATGTAGATAGTGGTAATTAGTATTTAATTAGATAGCTAAATTGATTAGATATATAGAATGAAACTAAATTTGTATTGGAAAGAAAATTGAAAAAAATAGGGTTAGTTCATGAGAAAATATAGAACCAGTAGAGGAAAACAACAGAGAAAGATTGAACTAAATGTGTCCTGCGTCTGAGAGTAGAGTTTATCATAAAACCAGAGATCTCACAGATTACTGGAGACATTTGTGTTGTTTTTCAATCATTCATAATAACTATATGAACAAAGAAATCAAGATTGCTTTGTGAAGGTTATAAGAGCAATAAATCAAAGTTTAATAATGGGTTTAGAGGGTTTTTAGTTAAGGAAGTTTATATGGGTATATGGTAATGGATGGTTGAGGAGATTGTGTGTATGAGATGATTATATGAAGAAGAAAATTGTTATTCTAGAAGTTGAAAAGGGGTGTCAAAGACTATGGGCAGAAAGATAAACACTAATTTGATCTTTAGACAAGAAAAGATTTATGATAAGAAAGAATATGCAAATGAAAAAAGAGGGATGAGATTTGACCAATTTTTAGGAGGAGGTAATAAGAAGAGAAGGAAAGAGGTTTTGAAGGGATTCAGTGGTTGAATTTATAGAAAAAAATGTATGCCCATCGTATGGTTATTGAATTAAAATAAAATAAAAAATTGGGGAATGGGTTAGGTGTTGGTCATTACTAATGGTGTGTAGTGCAGAATTAAAACAAAAAATATACTATAATACATATAGAATAGAAAAAGACAGTGAGGGTGGCGCAAAAGGAGCTACATACAATGATTCTTATTTTAATTTATTTACAAAATTATTGGTGTACATTCATATACTATCTTGATATAATACATGTGGAAAAAAAAATCAAATGAATGTAAAAAATAATCGATGTCTATCTATTATTATTTTTTCATTTATTAATGAGAGAATTGAGTAGGGTTGAAATTGGAATTTTAATAGTAACTTATGACAACGTGAACCCGTGAGCGGGAAAGGAAGGGACTTGGAAAGCATCAGACAGGAGGACAGCAATGGCCACTTTTCCTATTCATGTGCACGCGCATATATATATATATATATATATATATATATATATATATATATATATATATATATAATGGTAGTTTTTTTATCTTTCTATTTTTATAAATTTATGGAATTTGTCACTTATTTTAAAAGTCGATTAGTCATTCTTTCATATTTTTTAACTTAAATATGACATCGTTGTTTTATTTTAAATTATGTGACATACGATTTTATAATATAGAATCATTTAAATGCATTAATTATTTATATGTAATTAATTAAATTATAAAAATGAAAAAATTTATAAAGTTGAAAATTAAGTTTTTATATGATTATCATTCTATATCACCGTATTATATGTCATGTTATTTAAATGGTATCATCTCGTTATTTTTTAGTTAAAAACTCACAGTGATAACCAAAACTATCAGATTTTAAAATAAGAGATCAATTTCATTAATTGGTAAAAATAAATAAATTAAAACTACAATTAAGTTTTGTTATTATTAGAAAGAAAAATAATAAAGACAATATCTTTTGTGGTCCTTTAACTTAATTTCAAGTAACAATTCAATCATTTATTTTATTTTTTTCCGATTTGATCATTTATTTAATTTAAAGTAACAATCTGATTCTTTATGTCTTAAAATTTCAATAATGATATTGCATTTTAAAGAAATCTAGAAAATTAATCATCATCTTCGAACAAAATCCAAAAAATTTATTATCAATTTCAATAAAATTTGTATATTTATCAAATGCATAACTTAAATATTCAAATAAACTCGTATATTCATCTCCAACAAAAATATCAAATTCATCAAATAAAGAACGCACACTTTAAGACTTAATCCTCAAATCACCAAGAGAATATCTTATTCTTCTTTTTCACCAACATCAAATGTGAGTTCTTTTGTTTGAGACGAAAATATGAATTTATGTGAAGATTTGAGTTATGAATTTAATTAAAATTTGAATTTTGTTAAAGATAATAATTAATTTTCGGAGTTTTGATTGAAAATGATAATGAATTTTATGAGTTTTGGTAAAAAATGATTACGTTGTTGATATTTTAAGACATAAAAGATCAAATTATTACTTACGGTTAAGTAAACGATCAATTCAAAAAATAAAAAATAAATAATTTAATTGTTACATAAAATTAACTTAAGAAGTTGCGTGATGTATTTTTCTAATATTAAACTAAGTTATTGAGTTTAAGTGATTAAAGAACTTCAATTATAATAAATCATTAAAAAATTCAAGTTCAAACATCGATTAAAACAATTATTGATTAAATTTTATTTATCTCAAAACCAAACTTCAAATACCAATGATCTTTTTCCTTTGGAATCTAAAGATTAAACAAAACAAAAAAAAACAACGAGACACATACATTCTAAATTAATATATACTCATGCAACACCTCATTCATCTTTATCTCTTTTTTTTATCATATCACCAACATATTATATTTTTCCCATCATTATCTTTTATCTCTTTCTCTCTTATAGTATATATAGATAGAGCATATCAAACGAGAAAATTTTAAAAATAAGAGAGTAAGATGGTTAAATCTTAACCATACAATCATATATAGATGATAATGATTAAGAGTTATTTAAGTGACACGTAATTACTTAAAAATCATATATTTTTCCTTCTAATTTTGACCATCTATATATAATTATCAGGTTATGTGGTCAAAATTTAACCATCTCATTCTTCTATCGTAAAACTCCTCACATGTATATATATAATGTTTTATTTAGAGTGTGGTACCTTTCATTGTTGTGCACTAGCTATGGCCACCCCAAAAGAAATGAAAATATATTTACATATATGTATTTTGTTGGGAAAAATATATCTTTAACTCTTTAAATTTAATGATTTTCGTAAAGATCTTTTAATTTATTTATTTATTTATTTCTGATTTAGGCTTTAAGTCATATTTAATTTATATCATTATCTTTTAATTTATATTAAATCATGCATTTGGTCTTTAGGTTTGTCAATTTTCTCTAATTATTGTAATGAATAGTTAAGATTTAATCGAAACATCATAGTGAACTGATTGTCTAAGCTACTTTGTTAGTGAAGTAAGTTAATGATATTGATTATGTGGATAGATATTTACTGCTAAATTTTTAAAGCTATATACACGTGTCTAAATGATTGTAGTAAAAATAAAAAAAATGTAGACAATTTATAAAGTTTGGTGAATATTTTCTTAAGGATTAGTATAGTGAGATTTATTATTGTAACATTTACTTGAACTTTTAATGATTGAATATTTTTAATTGTACTAACTGTTGTTGAAAGTTAGACAAATAATTAACGGTTCAAACAGAATGTAACTTAAATAATTAAAGTAAGAAGAAAAAAAAAACTTAAAAGTTTAAGTAAAAATTATGCGAAACTTTTTTTAATAAGTAAATATTAGTAAGTTGGATTATATTAATTTCTAAAACTTTATGCTCAAAACTCCTTCAACGTCCTTTAAATGGCGTAAATACTTTCGCGAAACAAATTAGACTAAACCTAAAAACCTTTGAGTGTATTTTTGTTATTTTCTTACCATTTCTTCTCCATTAGTTAACTAGTTGATTAGTCATTAGTTGGTACGTATTCTATTATTTGAAATTTTCTTTTCAAATCAATTTTATTATATTAATATATTATTATATATGTATACATATTTAATATTTAAATAGTTTTTGTTTGATTTAATTTATCTTTTCAAAACATTCGTAAATCACAATAGAACAAGACAAATACATACATTTTGTATAAATAAAATTTACTTTAAATATTTTATTTATCGATTAAATTTAATATCTTAAATTTACAAATATATTTACCCCCCTTGTAAAAATTGAGCTAGCACCGTTTATATATATTTTTTTGTCTATAAACGAAATGATATAATTATTATCAGAAATTCACACGCAACTGTAATATATATCTCTCTCGACTTTGAATCTGCGACATATTGTCGAACATAATAATATCGACATTTATTAGTTGAGTTAACACTGATTTTATTATATAATATTTGTTGTAATTGAATCTACTTATTTCATTTTTATAATATTTATGTTAATTTAAAATTATCTAAATTTTATTTTTAATATTTATGTGGTATATTTGAAATTTAATATTAAATTGAGGAAATGTTGTGTTGTTGCAGAAAAATTTATATAGAAAAATATCCGACCAATTAAAATTGGTAGCTAATTAGTTTTGGAGTTCCTCTAATTATGAAGTAGATTTAAATTTAAATTTGAAAAACATTGAATTGTTAAGAGTAAGTAAATATATCCAGAAAAGCGTCTAATCAACTTCAGTATTGGTAATTTTGGAGACTTTTTTACTCAAATTTCATTTTGGAGTTGTTTTTATTTTATTTTAATATTATGGTATATATTATTATATTTTAAGTAAATTATCAAATGGTAACGTATATGATGTTGATTTGCTATTACTTTTAGGTTGGACCACCTTTTTAACATTTGTAATTATTATTTATCGATAGAATATGCTCTTGGAATCTTAGGTAAAGAAGGTAGTTGCAGTTTTTTTATTCAAAGAAAGAATCATTTCTTCTTTTTCTATTTGTTACTCTTAGTAGACGTATGTCTGAGTTTCTTTTATTTGCTACTTTTCTTTGTTATTTACTTAATTTACATATATGGCCAATGACATATGGTTATTGTTGAGTGAGCTGCAAAAGCTTTTGACCTCTCTATCTCTCACGATACCTCAATTTCAACTTGAGATTAAACTTACTCCATATATGTAGCTAATTAATTAGTATGCTACTTAGAGCATACACAATAGTGAAATTTAATAACTATAGTCGTTAATACATAGTGAAATATCCCCTAAAAATATAAAGTAAAATATAATAACTGTAGTGAAATAATTTTACAAAATTATTTTTATTAACTATAGTGAAATATAATAATTAAAAGTTGGACCAGCAATATTAATTTGGGGTAGAATTGATAATTTTAATTAATATCTCATTGAAAAAACAAAATGATAAGTACTTTTTCTTACTCAAAATGATAAGTACTAGTTTTAGAATATTTTGTGATAATTATTTTAAATGTATAGGGTAAAATTGTGCATCTTTCTTTCTTTTGAGATTTATAACAGATACCAAGCAAAAGTGAAGGTGGATACGGCCGCCGGCATTTGACCATGAAAATATATTACTATATATTTTGATTAAAAAAAAAACGTTGGTATGCTTATATTATTACAGGGCGTCAAAAAAAAATTGCTAGATGAATTAATGTTATTATTATGCAATATAAGCACACGGTTCAGTTGTGGGTAGTTGAAAAAAGAAAGAAAAAGAGGTTCCCAACAAAAATCTAGTGCGGTGGTCATGCTCATGCCAGCCTATTAATTTGTTGTGATTTTTTAAATTACGATAGCAACAATACACCTTACTCTTTTCAAGATGTACTTTTTTTATGAATAAATAGGGAAAAATACATACATCTATAGTCTTCTACCTCTCACTTATATTTTTTAAGGTTTTTCCTTCTCTATTTTGATTGTTTTACGGGATTTTATATTTGCATCGTTAATTTTTTTTATTACACTTTCAATAATAATTAATGTTATTAAAAATATTTGATTATTAAAATTTTTACTGAATGTTACACTAATATGTTACTTATACTAATTTTTTAGAAGACATTCATCAAATTTAATAAATGACCAATATTTTTTGATTTTTTTTATATCCGCTTAAACACATATATGTTAAGACAAATTCTCAAATTTAATGTTTTGATGAAAACAAACAAAGGTTAATTAAAGATTGTTTAATTATGATTCTAAATGTATTGTTAATTTAATCTGTGCTTTTGAGTGTTTTAAATCATAGACAGGTTTCAAAAGAATCAAAGAAAACAGCAGCAGAGAACATTCTCCACATTTTGGAAAACGGAGAATGTTCGTCAGACCATGACACCATAAAGACCAAACTTTCTCCAACACTTAATTGAAGTTGTTGGCTCTGGAAGTTACATGGATATAATCACTACATGGCAGAGAACACATATGATCTATTCAAATCGAGAGGATGTTCGAATTAAGAAAGAAAAAGGCTCTCAAACATGCCTGTCCATACAGTTCTGAAAATGATTGTCAAGACTGTTAAAACAATCTTGAAGTCAAGACAGTTTCCAGTATGGCCTAAAAAACGTCCAGATTGATCATCAGTCTCCAGGATACTTAAAGTACAAAAGTCCAGAATGATCATCAATCTCCAGTCAGTTTTAGAAGCTTTAGTACAAGCTTCTTACATCAAGTTTTCGTGATTGTTCTCAATCTGTTTTTACTGATCCAAAGCTTCAGTTCAAGCCAGCAATGTTATCAATTATCAGAAGCTTTAAAAGATCATTAACTACTCAAGAAAGATTGATCCAAAACGCATACAGCTCAAGACTGATCAGGAAAATAAAAGGATTATTTTTAATTAGAAATAAAGTCTCTGGTCCAGTCTGATACAAGGCCTTTACAACGGCTATATTGGCCTTCATTAAGTGCTCTCAAGCCTATAAAAGGAAGGCCATAGCTCAAGGAAAAATCAGAAGTTCAAGTCCTAACACAGCGATCAAAATCATTCACATTCATACTTGAAGTTCTGAAAATATCTTACAGAATCAGTTTTTAGTTAAATCGTTTTACTCTGATATATATTCTGATTCATCTGTAAAGAATTGAATCTCAAACACGAGTTGAGACTTCACAGATTCTAACAAAAAACAATCTCATCATCATTGTAAACTCAAACTATAAGAGTAAAAGATAGTTTGGGTAGATTGTAAGAAATCCTATCAAGACAGATAGGTGATTCGATTAATCTGATACAAGGTGGAATCAGATTAAGTTCTGTAAAGAAAGATCAAGGTTGATCTAGGCTAGGTGCTGTAAAACCAGAAGGTTCTTGTTTTAAACACTTAGTGGAAAATCTCACGATTGTGGGGACTGGACGTAGCCCAAGTTGGGTGAACCAGGATACATATGTGTGTGGTATTTCTTATCCTTAATCTCCTTATCAAGTTTGATTGTTTTTAAGATTAAAATACAAAACCATTTTTCTGTTTTACACACTAATCTGAACGTTCTCCGTTTTCTATTCAAACCAAGAACGTTCTCCATTTCTCTACTTCCTTAACCAAGAACTTTCTTGAGTTTAAAACTGAAGTTTTTCAGGAAATTTTAAAAAAGGAGATTTACAATTCAAACCCCCCTTCCTTGTAAATCAATTTTGCTACTTCAATTGGCATCAGAGCAAGGTCTCTAAAAAGAACACCTAATCAGTGTTAGAGAAAAAGATTCAGAAAATGTCTAAAGCAAAATACATTGTTGAGGGAGGATCCTCAAACAGACCACCATTCTTTGATGGTACTGATTATTATTTTTGGAAAAACAAAATGCAATTGTTTCTTAAATCACAGGACACAGGCATGTGGAACATCATAGTAAATGGAAATCATGTTCCAAGAATGAATCAAGAAGATCCAGCTTCAACAGAAAAGAAAGAAGCAGACTGGACTTCTGATGATAAAGCTAAGGTACTCCTAAACTCCAAAGCTCATTTATTCTTATCGTGTGCTTTGAGCAGGGAAGAAAGTGAAAGAGTAGACGAATGTGCAACTGCTAAAGAATTATGGGACACATTACAAACTCACCATGAAGGCACAAGCCATGTCAAAGAAACAAGAATAGACATTGGTATAAGAAAATTTGAGTTATTCGAGATGCAAGAAGGAGAAACCATTGATGAGATGTACGCAAGATTCACAACAATAGTGAATGAAATGCGTTCTCTTGGCAAAGCCTATTCAATACAAGACAGAGTAAGAAAGATCATGAGATGTCTTCCAGTTGTATGGAGACCAATGGTAACAGCTATAAGCCAAGCCAATAATCTTGAAACACTTCCCCTGGAAGAATTGATAGGAACTTTAAGAGCACATGAAATACTGCTACAAGAAGATAAACCTATCAAGAAAGGAAAAGCAGTAGCTCTAAAGGCATCTCAAGAAAGCATCATACTACAAAGTGATGAAGAACCAGAAGAAACTGGACAAGAAGATGCTGATGAAGAAATTGCTCTTCTCACCAGAAAAATACAAAGAATGATGAGAAGGAGATATCAAATCAAAAAGGGATTTCCCAATAAAAATCCCAAAACAGAAGTTGATAAAAGCCAGATTACATGTTTTGGTTGCAATAAACTAGGACATTACAAATATGAATGTTCATTGAATAAGAATAAACCAAAACGATTTCCTTTCAAAAAGAAATCAATGCTGGCCACATGGGATGACTCTGAAGAATCAAACACAGAAGAAGAAGAAGAAGCCAACATATGCTTGATGGCAGACACAAGAAGAAGAAAACGAGAATGGATTTCAACTTGTCAAGAAAAAGCCATGGTTCTTGGACAGTGGCTGTTCAAGACATATGACAGGAGATAAAAGCTCTTTCATGTCATTTGAAAAGAAAGAAGGAGATTCTGTAACCTTTGGTAACAACAACCAAGCTCAAATCAAATGTAAAGGAACCATTAGTAAGAAAAACTCAGCTCAAATTTCTGATGTTCAATATGTAGAAGGTCTGAAACATAATCTCTTAAGCATAAGTCAACTATGTGACAATGGCTTTGAGGTTATTTTTAAACCAAACTTCTGTGAAGTTAAAAACAAAAATGGCGAACTTATTTTTTCAGGTATAAGAAAGAAAAATCTTTATGTTTTATATCTTGAAAAATTACCTGATGAATCCTGCTTCATGTCCATAAACAAAGATAAATGGATTTGGCACAAGAGGACAGGACACATCAGTATGAAAACTATTTCAAAGATTTCAAAACTAGAACTTGTTAGAGGATTGCCAAAAATCAATTTTGATAAAGATAAAATATGTGAAGCGTGTGCTAAAGGAAAACAAGTTAAAAGTAGCTTTCGTCCAAAAGAGTTTATTTCCTCAAATTGAGTCCTTGAGCTGCTTCACAAAGATCTTTTTGGTCCTATTAAAACAACAAGTCTAGGTGGAATGAGATATGGTTTTGTTATTGTTGATGATTACTCTTGATACACATGGGTCTTATTTTTAAAACAAAAAGATGATGTATTTGATGCTTTCAAAAACTTTTGTAAGAAGGTTCAGAACGAAAAAGATTCCAAAATCATTTCTGTAAGAAGTGATCATGGAGGAGAATTCATAAATGCCTCTTTTAAAAACTTTTTTGAAGATCTTGGCATTTCTCGTAATCTATCTTGTGCAAGAACTCCTCAACAAAACGGAGTTGTTGAAAGAAAGAATAGAACATTGCAAGAAATGGCAAGAACAATGTTGGAAGAATCAAATGTTGAAAAATACTTTTGGGCTGAAGCCATAAACACTTCATGCTACATCTTAAACCGTGTGACAATAAGAAAAATCATCAACAAAACACCATATGAAATCTGGAAAAATAGAAAGCCAAACATTTCATATTTTCACATTTTTGGGTGTTATTGTTACATCTTGAACAACAAAGAAAACCTTGGAAAGTTTAATGCTAAATCAGACAAAGACATATTTTTGGGATACTCAACCAAATCTAAAGGATTTCGTGTGTTTAATCTCAAAACAAAGGTTGTTGAAATTAGTATACATGTATTATTTGATGAATTTGATGATCTGGAAATGAGCAAGAAAGATGATGAAGAAGAAGAACATTCTGGACAGCAGCAGCAGAATTTTCCCCAGGAAAACCAGACTGATAAAAAGTCTCCACTTCATTCTCTTCCAAAAAGCTGGAAAACAATAAGTGATCATCCCCAGGATCAGATTATTGGAAATACAGCTGATAGAATTCGAACCAGAATGTCTTTCAAAGAGGATGACAACAACAACATGGCAATGATCTCACAACTAGAACCAAAGTCAATCAAAGAAGCCATTGTTGATCAATCTTGGATTAATGCAATGAAAGAAGAACTTCATCAGTTCGAAAATAATGAAGTCTGGAATCTTGTACCAGATCCTCAAAACCAGACCATCATTGGAACAAGATGGGTGTTTAGAAACAAACTGGATGAAGAAGGTAAGGTCATTCGTAACAAAGCCAGACTGGTTGCTCAAGGTTACAATCAACAATAAGGTATTGACTATGATGAAACTTTCGCACCAGTTGCAAGGTTAGAGGCTATACGAATCCTTCTTGCATATGCATCTCATAAACTCATAAAACTTTTTCAAATGGATGTAAAAAGTGCTTTTTTAAATGGTTTTTTAAATGAGCAAGTTTATGTACGACAACCCCCTGGTTTTGAAGATAAATCAAAACCAGACCATGTTTATAAACTTACCAAAGCTCTATATGGTCTGAAGCAAGCACCAAGAGCTTGGTATGAAAGATTAAGTTCTTTTTTAATCAAAAATGGTTTTTCCAGAGGAAACATTGACACTACACTCTTTAAGAAAATTGATAAAAATGATTTACTCATAGTTCAAGTGTATGTTGATGATATAATCTTTGGTTCAACCAATGAAAAAATGTGTGATGCCTTTTCAAATCTTATGCAAAGTGAATTTGAAATGAGCATGATGGGGGAGTTGAGATACTTTCTTGGTTTACAAATTAAACAGCATGATGATGGCATTTTCATTTGTCAAGAAAAATATACAAAAGATCTTTTAACAAAATATAAAATGAATGAAGCCAAAATCATGACTACTCCCATGCATCCATCTTCTTCATTGGACAAAGATGAAAATGGAAAATCTGTCTCTGAAAAAGAGTATAGAGGAATGATTGGTTCTTTGTTATATCTAACTGCAAGTAGACCTGATATCGTATTTGCAGTAGGATTATGTGCTAGATTTCAATCTGCACCCAAAGAATCTCATTTAACTGCTATAAAAAGAATTTTTAGATATCTTGTTGGTACTACTGATCTTGGCCTTTGGTATAGAAAAGGTTCACATTGTGATCTTGTAGCTTACTGCGACGCTGATTATGCTGGGGACAAAACTAAAAGAAAGAGCACAAGTGGCTCATGCCAGTTCCTGGGAGAAGCCCTAATCAGCTGGTCATGTAGGAAACAAAACACGATTGCACTATCAACAACTGAAGCTGAATACGTATCAGCTGCAAACTGTTGCTCCCAAGTAATTTGGATAAAGAATCAACTTGAAGACTTCTCTATAAGTTATTCTAATGTCCCAATTTACTATGATAATCATGTGCTATTAATCTGTCTAAAAATTCAATTCAGCATTCTAGATCTAAGCATATTGAAATTAAGCATCATTTCATTCGAGATCATGTTAGCAAGAAAAACATTGAATTAATCTTTGTTGATACCCAAAATCAGCTCGCTGATGTATTTACAAAGCCTCTTGCTGAGGATAGTTTTAATTCAATTAAGGAAAGACTGAAAATCATGAGAAATCCAGAGAAATCTCATTAAAACTGCTTCTACAGAAAACGGAGAACGTTTATCAATCTCCGTTTTTCAGTGAACTTTCTCTGTTTTTTAAATCAACTTTCTCCTCTGCGTGTCACTTCTTTTCTGCGCAGGCAAAAGGAAAAGGGGAGTTTTGGCATTTAATGCTCTTGTCCCCTGCCTCCAAAAATGCACTGACACTGCAAAGTTTCTCACTCATCATCCTTCCCTAGGTTTTTCACTCATCATTACTCTTTTCCCTCTGAATAAACATTTCTGCCTTTGAAGCTTCTCACTCAACATTCAAAATCCTTCCTTTCGTCTTCCTCAAAAACCCTTCTTCGTCTCTAAAAAAATGGCAAGAACAAAAACCAGTGCTCGTAAAAACGCCTACATAAAATCAGAGGATACCTCACGAAACTGTCATCAGAGGATACCTCACGAAACTGCCATCAGAGGATACCTCACCAAGCTGCCATCAGAGGATACCTCACCAAGCTGCCATCAGTGGATACCTCAACCAGAGGATACCTCAACTAGAGGATATCAGAAGACACCTTCTGCCCCCCAAAACGTTCCTTCTGACCCCACATTATTCCTTCTGCCCCCCACACTGCTCCTTCTGCCCCCCAACATTCTCCTTCTGACCCTCCATCAATCAGAACATCATCCCCAATCCCTCCTCTTCGTCCTCCACTCCTCCACCTTCCTCTCATTCTGCTTCTACTATGCCTCCTCGTCCTCCTCTTCAGAAGGATCTTCACCATCATTGGCTACTTAGGATCTTTTTCTCCTACCTTTTTGTTGTGACAAAGGGGGATAATTAATTTGAAGATTTTAGATTAAGTTTGTTTTTATTAGATAGAAGTTCTTTTGTATTTGGTACTTCTGTATATCTTCTGACTTAATCTCACTATGTAATTATCTTTGATATCTAATGAAAAGTCTTTATGAATCCATTTGCTGAATTGTTTTATCTTTTGAATTTACATGATTTATCTTCTGTTAAATTTAAAACACATCACAAATTGAGGGGGAGCTTTCAAGCTCTTTCAAAATTAGAATCAAAATTAAAATCTAAATTAACATGTTTGTCATCATCAAAAAGGGGGAGATTGTTAAGACAAACTCTCAAATTTAATGTTTTGATGAAAACAAACAAAGGTTAATTAAAGATTGTTTAATTATGATTCTAAATGTATTGTTAATTTAACATGTGCTTTTGAGTGTTTTAAATCATATACAGGTTTCAAAAGAATCAAAGAAAACAGCAGTAGAGAACATTCTCCACATTCTGGAAAATGGAGAATGTTCGTCAGACCATGACACCATAAAGACCAAACTTTCTCCAACACTTAATTGAAGTTGTTGGCTCTGGAAGTTACATGGATATAATCACTACATGGCAGAGAACACATAGGATCTATTCAAATCTCACGATTGTGGGGACTGGACGTAGCCCAAGTTGGGTGAACCAGGATACATCTGTGTGTGGTATTTCTTATCCTTAATCTCCTTATCAAGTTTGATTGTTTTTAAGATTAAAATACAAAACCATTTTTCTGTTTTACACACTAATCTGAACGTTCTCCGTTTTCTATTCAAACCAAGAACGTTCTCCATTTCTCTACTTCCTTAACCAAGAACTTTCTTAAGTTTAAAACTGAATTTTTTCAGGAAATTTTAAAAAAGGAGATTTACAATTCAAACCCCACTTCCTTGTAAATCAATTTTGCTACTTCAATATATAGTTTTAAGAATTTGGTAATAAATGTATATTTGTGTAATTAATGTCACTAACTTCATCTAGGTTCTTTTAAGTTACTTGAGTAGTTAACCCATTGCGATGTTTCAATTAGTTCTTATGACAATAATTCGAGAAAACTATCAAATTTAAAAATGGTTTGCATGATTTAATATAACTTAAAAACAAATTGTGTTAATTGAACGTAACTTAAATGATCAACTTGAAAAGAAAAAATAATTTAAAGGACCTAAGCGGTAAACAAATTAAATTTTAAGGGCTAACAGTGTATTTTTGTCTAAAATTTAAAGCGAGAAAATATTGTTTCAATCTAAAATAGAAAAGACTTTAGAACTCACTGATCACTTACAATGAATTTACATTTGTCTGCTTCGAGTGACCTGTAATATACAATTCAATGTCTACCTTTTTACAACTAGACCAAACTATTAGAGTTTTTCAAGATGCACTTTATAATTAAATGAAATTTATATGATCATCTCAAATTTAAATAAGTTTCATATAATTTATTAGGATATACTACATTTCTCTCTAAATATATGACCCTCTTGAGAATTTTCTTTGCCCTTTTTAAAAGACCTATTTCAATTTTTCAACTGCATTATTTCTTTACTAATCTATCTCTAATTATGTTATATATCTTTGTTATTGACATAAATAATTTTTTCTGCAATATGTAATAAATACTACATTAAAAATATAAACAAATTCTCTTTCTTTAAGGGTAAACTAGTAAAATAATTTAAATTATTAATAAACTTAATACTACAACCAATTTTCTTAATTTATGTGTTTTAGTTAATGAGTTTTATATATAAGATAATATGTTTGGAAAACAAATAATAAAGATACCTTTAAACCTGAAAGAGTGTTTATACTTAAGTACAAATTATTTTCACACAAAATGCTTATAATTAAGGGGTACTACATAGCATAATGGATACCTCACCTTTTATATCGGAAAAAAGGCTCCAAACAACAACAAGGAAACCTAAAGATACAAAATATAACTAGTTGCTAGAAAATGTTACATCACTCTTATCAGCCAACATGGTAAGCGAAGCAAAAATAAGAACAATAACAAAAGTTTGCTCAAATTCAATTAAGGAAAGACTATATTTGACAAAACCATCGTCTACTTAATTCGCTTTATGAAATATATGAAGTAAAGAATAGTAGTCTAACCGATTTAAAATATTAAAATTTGGTCAAATAAATCATGGATGTTATACACTGTATCCATCTAAATTTAAGTGCACAACTACGTATTAATCAAAAAACAACCAACTCCAAATCCTTGAAAATAATCCATAATTTTGCCATCATAATGAAGCAAATTGGAGACCTCTCCAACTAATTTAATGTATTCATACACATCAATAATTAAAAACCATTAACCTCTTGTTTAAATGGATCTAAACTTCTTACGGTCAGACCAACTTGATATTTGTTGTCTTTTTTTTTATACAATAAATTTGTTGTAGAATTTTAATATTATATATATGTGACAAAAAAGTACAAAGTCACCTCAGCAGACAACCTTTTCAAAACCAAGTTGAGTTGGGCCTTTTTTGTTTTTCATCTTTATGTCGTTTCTACGAAGTTTCTTAGTTAACATATGTACATTCATAATTCATGTCACAAACTACGTATAAACCTTCTCGCTTAAGTTATTGGCACCGCCAGCGCCAGCCAAATTTTGTTTCAGTTGTTAAAAGACTTATGACTCCTTTCGCTTCTGGGAAACTTACCAAACTATATAAACCAATACTAGTATTTTTCACGTGGTAGATTGAGTGATATTAATTTATATACTAAGCAAAAGCTAAATGGCTGCTTTGGTTTCATCTTTTCTTTGACTAATTAACTAATAATCTCATTCATGACTTAGTATTTGTGTTTTGTTTTTTTGGTAAGCAGTCTTTGTGATTGATGACCAACAACTTCTTTGATCAATAATGAATAATGAAATGTATAAGAAAATTTTGAGCTTTTTTTCTTCTAATTATAAAAAAAATTGCACATTTCAAATTGTATTTATTATTCCAATGACTTCTATACCCTTTGCATATATATTAGAAATGTGTTTATTACTTTTTTATAAATAGAAGAAATTGAAATCCATGCAAACTCCTTTGATATAGTCCAACTTATTAGATGATATCTTTATATTGATCATACGTACGAGGTCTTCGTCTTGTTCCCAATATAAGAAAATGACTTAATACTAGTGATGAATTTGACTAGAAATATTGGGGTAACTAAATTTTTAAAATTTTAATGGATAAATAAAAAAGTATAATATTGTATTGTATATAAAATTTTGTAAGTTGTAAATTTATAAAAAATATATTGACGATCGAACTTGTAACCTTATTATAGAAAGATAGAAAATCAAATTTTAGTTGATATTTTTAATAATTAAAAATTAGTTTATAAAAATCTATTTTTTTCAAATGCTAAAATTTTTAGAGTTTAATTATTATGTTTTGTCGGTGTAAAAAATTTTACGATGTCACCACACATAAATATCTATAAGTGTGACTTTAAAAGTAATTATGATAAAGTCAAACAGATTTATTAATCTAATGGTTGTTATTAATTGACAGTGTAAAATATATTTACATCGTCTATGCTACAAATTAAATCCAAATTTTTACACTATTAATACAACTTTCTAAACTACACAAATAAAAACAATATATGTAATTATTAAAAAACATTTCAATACAATATATTGTTTAAGATACAAATATTGACATAGTGTTGATAAAGATAATGGTTTGTGTGGATATTAGACAATCTATTTTAAAATTACGTAAAACTATATTTCAAATCAATAAATGTCCGATTTATTATTGATTTAGTTCAACTTGGACTCAAACTCATAAAAAAAATATCAAACTAATTTAACTAGTTTTGGTTAAATTATTGCAATCATATGATTATTTGGTTTAATTTTTATATCTCTAGATAAAATCACAACTCAAATAGTTATAATTTATGTTGAAAAATTATTTTATTTTATAATTATAATAGTTGTTTTTATAAATTATTCCCTCCATTTTTTTTTATAATAGTTATCTAGATTATAATTTGGTCAACAAAAAATGATGTATTTGGTTCAGAATCGTCTTTAAGATTTTAGAGGCTATGTTATAATCTTAAAAATTGGGCCTAATAAAAAAATATATAATTTTAATAATTAAAAAAATAGGTAAAATAAATTTTAGTCCATATACACATATCAATCTTACATGATACATTGAGGATCTATGCATATTAATCTACGTGATGCATGTCATTTGGTTAAAAGGATCTACATGTACTAATCTATGTGATGAATATAAATTAGTTAGGTTAATTCATGTAACAAGAAAAAATGCACAAAATAGGTTGTCATCTTCACATATTAAACTCAAACATACACTTTGACAACGATAACCCAACAACCACAATTCTACTCATAAAAATAATTTTACTCGTAAAATATCTATATTAATTAATATATCTATTAACATATCAAGAGGTTGTTGCTTGGTGGTGGTGGGGTCTAATAGGCCGCCATGGATGTGGTGAGAAAATGAGAGAAGTTTGTGACTAGTGATAGGGATAAGATGATACATAGAAATGTGTAGTGGAACTACGAAAGTAATTCCATGAGTATTTTAAACATAATGCAAATATAAAATTTTAGAGCGGTTAGAGTGTAAAAAATTAAAGATATAAATAATGTAATTCTTAAAAGATCAATTATACTATAAGAAAAATTATGACCCTATTTAATTGAGTTGAGGGCCCTATTTGCTCATAGTTAAAATACAATCCTAATTTGTTTGATAAAATATATCAATTTTTATTGACTAAATTATGAGACGTCTTGTTATTAAAAGTATTTTCTCCGAAACTTATCTTTTAATGTAAACATCATTCTTAAATTCTTAAAAAAAATGTATTTTAAATTTTTTTTCAGGGTTTCCTTCAAATAAGTTGATTTCATATGTAACGCACCTTAAAATTCGACAATCGACAATGATTCCATTCTTTGCTTTGGTTTTTTTTTTTTCTCACTATGATAAATAGTATAAATTTGATCAATAAGTGTACAATCAATAGCTGTCTCAGGTTATGTTTCAAGTTCTATTTCTCCAGATATCATATAGATTTGAGAGATATCATATAGATTTGATCATAAGTACTTAGTTATTATTGTAATATATAATATAATAATAGTAAGTAGGCGTGATGTGTCAATTTCTCATTGCCTCTTATTATTGGCTCAATTTAGTTAGATAGACTAGTACATTTCATACTAAAAAAAAACTGTACAAAATTATACGATTTAAGTGAGTCCATAAGTCTATTTTTTTTTTTAAATAATTTATTTTCCATAAACAAAAATTCAATTTTTTTTCGATAAACAAAATTCACGTTCAATTTGATCGGTGATATCAAATTTGATTTGAACTTGAAGGTAGAATTATAAGTTTATCAAGGCCTGCTTGTTAAGGGATATGATATAGATTTGATATAGATTTGATAAATTTTTAAATTAGATAAAATTAATATAAGATAAAGACTTATTAATAATACTTACTACTATTTTTTCTACTAACAAAAAATACTAACTACTATTAAATAATGTGTTTCTCTTATAATTATTTTATAATTAATGTATTTAATGTTTATCAAACATAATATTATTTTATCATGCTATATCTTTTGAATACGGCTTGTGATATTATAGAATATATATATATATATATATATATATATATATATATAATAGAATTATTTTTAAAAAAATAATTATATGTTTTTTAAATTTATTTATAATACTTTTAGTTCAATTAATATTTCAAATAAAAAGTCCAACATAAGATATAATTAATGAAACTTATCATATCGCTAATTCTTCATCGTACACTAAATTAGGATAACCCAACATATATTAAGCAATTAATATACAATATTAGAAATTTAAATGCGTATATATCTTCACTTGTCAAAAACATATATTAAGCAATTAATATACAATATTAGAAATTTAAATGCATATATATGTTAACTTGACTTGTCAACAGTATTGCAGGAGCGGTGATTTATTATTGGTACACTTTATATTGCCTACATAAGAAAAGAAAAGGTTGGAATCAATTCTTAGTTGTTACTAGATTTTTTATTCATACGTTGCATAGGAAAATATATGTAGAAAGTAACATTTTTATTATTCTAAAAACTAATATTAATTTTAAAATTGAAAACTAAAATATATTTAGATTTATCAATAAAATAATTTTGTTATCATAATTACTAACATAAAAACAAAACAAAAATTGGACTAGTAGTATGAATTCTATATAATGCCAATGAAGCAATAATAAATAAGTCTAGAATTTGATCCATACTTCTAACAATTTTTATATCCCCTAACAAATTAATTACGGAAATTTTAGTTAAAAGAATAAATATAAAAATATTATATCGAAAAGTAAAGTGTTCTATTCAACTTTTTTCATACTCACTTCTTGTGATAAACCAAACTCATTTCTACATAAATATTATTAAATGCATCTACTATTGTTAAGAAGATAAACGAATGCAAAAACTATAACTATTGAATTAATACACTATTTTTTATAATTTCATAAATACCCTTATTTTAATAGGAAAACTTCTACTTTTATCTCTGAATAAGAGATTAAAGTGATAATATCCTACACTTATTTTAATCTCTAAAAGTATATAACACTGTAATTTTTTTAGACATTAACTATATACATAAAATAAAAACATGAGATATAATTGTCAATTCTCAACAATACGAGAGTTCATAGCTAAAAATACAACTAATAATTTTTTTTAAATAAATGTTAGAGTGCAAAAACATCACATGGCAGAATATTTTTTAAAAATAAATATTAGAATACAAAAACATCACATAGCATAACAACACATTAATAAAAATATAATCCACACTTAATGAAAGAAAAAACAGTACATTGCATATCAAGGTACAAATATGTTCCCAAATTTAACAAATGACCACAATATTTAGCATTATATAGGAGTTACATCAAGACATTATCAATATGAGAATGCCACTAAAAAATTTGGCATCTCTAAGTCCTTGAGGCTGCAGTTTCTCTACTAAAAATCAGAACTACTCCTTGAGACAAACTATGCAAAGCAACAGAAGTGGTAAGCATAGGAAGAAGAAACATTTATTGATTGGCAGAAGCAGCTTCAGGATGGTAATGAAGCATCTCATTCCACATAATTTCCCTAATCATGTTAGTATCCCAACTTTCATCTATGTCAAGATTGATAGGAAGTTGAGCAGGAGGCTTACACATTGGATCATATACATCAGCCATATATGGATGTAGGAGTGCTTCCGAGACAGTGATTCTTTTATTTGGATCAAACAAAAGCATTTTTTCCAACAAATCTAAGGCTAATGGATCTGTATTTGAGTATAGCTCACAGAAGAGTATCCCTGGTGTAGGAGGAAGTGATTTGATAAAGTTTATTCCTCTTGGATTATCAATAAACTCAAGATTACAGTCATCCTGGGTTCCAAGAACACTTAGAATTAGTTTGAGTTGGTCCAAGCAATTGGTTCCACGGAATATTGGACTTCTTCCAAGAATCTCAGTAAAAATGCATCCTGCTGGCCACACATCAATGGAGGGTCCATAACTGTCACAACCTAATAGAATCTCTGGAGCACGATACCAGCGCGTGACAACATACTCTGTCAAACACTCTCCAGCAACTCTGTTGGTTCGAGCAAGTCCCAAGTCACATATCTTCAACTCACAATTGCTATTCACAAGCAGATTTCCAGGCTTCAAGTCCCGGTGAAGAATATTTGCAGAATGGAGATATTGAAGACCTCGAAGTAGCTGAAATTAGAGTTTATGATTAGTAATATTCTTAACAATTTATTATCTACAAACTCTTCCATAACAGACAAATTAGTACCTACCTGAAACATGAAATATTTGCAATGATCGTTGGAAAGTGGATGAGAGGAACTGATAATCTTATGAAGATCTGTTTCCATGAGTTCATAGACCAAATAAACATCCTTAAAACTTTTTCTATCAACTGGCATCATAATATCTTTCAAAGCGATCACATTCTCATGTCGAATATGTCGAAGCAGCTTTATCTCCCTTAAAGTTCTCATTGCATGAACACAGTTATCAAACACGTTACTGATCTTCTTAATTGCAACTTTCTCATTGGTACCCTTATTGATGGATGAACACACCACGCCATACGCTCCTTGGCCGATAATCTTGATCGGACGATACTTCAGATCAATCTCAAACAATGTTTGACATATAGCATAATAATCTTTTCCTTTTGACTTTATTCTGCCCAAAGGTTCCACTAAAGTTGCCATTTTTCCTGCAAATTAGGACAATCAAAATAAATTAATAGAACATCAGAAAACTGAATATACACACACACACACTCGCAACGAAGCATGAGTATTGCAATATAACTTTCTTAGTTAAATTAATTTTAAAAAATAAGGAGAAGATAGAGAAAAATATCTTGTGTAGTACTAAATTTATGACTTATTTGATTCTCCTCCCAAAAATTCTATTTTAGTTTTTTTAAATTCAAAAATTAAAAAATTTATTTAGATTACTTGTTTTTAAAAACTGTTTTAGTGTTTTACTTCTCAATTTTTAATTTTTTTAATTCTCTAATTAAAAACTGTTTTAAAAATTTAAATTACCAAAGCAAAACCAAAAGAGCAGGTCTTTCTAAATTGATGAAGCTTCAAGTCACGCACTAAACCAGTGAGAGATGATGCTGTTTGGTTGTTTTCACTTGGATGAATAATATGAAATTTGATCTTTGAAAGAAAGTGGATAAGATTTGAGAGATATAATAAGATTTGATCAATTTTTACATATGTATTTATCTTTATAATACTCAAGAGTAATAAATAGGGGTGATGGGTCAATATCTCATTTGCCATTAATTATTGGCCCAATTTATTTGGCAGGTTAACAAATTTGATGGCTAAAAAACTCAACAAAAAGTCTCCAAAATTTTAGGAGTTAACTGGGTCCATAAGTTTAAATTACAACTAACATACACGTAATATCTATATAATTAGGCATAATTAATAATTATTTTTTTCAATTTTTTTAACATAAAATGTTTTTTTCTTAATTTTTTTAACTAGTTCCATACTGTCACAATGTGATTAGTTATTTGCCCAGTTTACAATTTATTTTGAGAAGCTAACAAATTTCATGGGTAACAAAACTATAAACTCTGCCATTACGTGGGTTAAGTGGGTCCATAAATCTAATTTTTTATTTACTTTTTCATTTTCATTTTAAATAAATTTTTTAAAAAATAATTTTTTTCGAAAAACAAATATTCAAAATCTTTCTGTGAACAAATTTCATGTTTAATTTCAAAATTATAAAATTTGAAAATAAAAGTTGAGTTTTAAGCTTCAACAAAATCGCACTAAAAGTGCATCATTTATCGTAATGTTGACTTTCTAAACACACAAATGATAAGTTTTTTAGTGGCAGTTTGTTGAAGGATATGATATAGATTTGATCAATTTTAAGAAAAAAATAAATATAAAATCAGATAAAGACTTAGTAATAATAATTACTACTATTTTTCTACCCAAAAAATTATAAATACTATTAAATAATGTGTTTTTTTTAATTATTTTATAATGTATTTGATGTGTATATTTGTCAAACATAATATTATCTTATCATGTTATATTTTTTGGACACGGCTTGTGCTATTATAGAATATATAGAATTAGTTTTGTAAAATAATTTTTTGTAAATATAAGTAATTTCGTAATTTGAGTAGTATTATAGACATAAAGTTGTAAATATAAAATTTTAGAATAATTAGAGGGTAAAAAATTAAAGATATCAATGAGAAAAATTTATGAGCTCTTTAATTGAGTTGCGGGTCCCAATTTTTTGTTAAATTATTCTCTCAAAAGCTTATCTTTTTTAGAATAAATATTAGTCTTAAAATTATAAAAGAAACGCATTTCAAAATTTACGCATTTTCTGATTTCATTTTCAAGGCACCCTACCATCAAATAAATCAAATTGATTCGAAAAGATTAAGGGAAAAAAAATATTCATTCATACCACGAAATTTAGTTTTTACGATTCAAAAGCAAATCCAAATAGCAAGACTTCATAAACCGATGAAGCTTCAAATAGCATTGGATGAATGAGAGCAATGATGCGGCTTTGGTTGTTTTCACTTTGATGAATAGTATAAAATTAGATCCTAAAAGTAGAGTTATAAACTTAATCAAAATAGTGGAAAAATTAGATCCTCCATATTGACTTTCAAAATGGTCAATCTCAAATTCTGTTTCTTGAGATATATGATATAGTTTTCATCAATTTTTAGATAAGTACTTATTATAATACTTAATAGTAGTAATTAGAGCTGATGTTGTCAATTTCCCATTGCAACTAATTATTAACCCAATTTACATGGAGAGGCTAACAAATTTCATGGCTAAAAAACTCAACAAAAGTATTCAAAATTATAGGAGTTAGGCGGATTTATAAGTTTAAATTACAACAACACACACCAGCATATCTATATTAATTAGGTTATCTATTAACATACGTCGTTCCTAGTCGAAATTCATCAAAGCCCATTCACATATATTAAACCACAAAAACCACAATTATCCTATAGATTTGTATAATTTGATTTTCACAACTATGGATGGTAATTAGACCCAAACCCAATAAGTACCCGCAAAAAACCCATAATGGGTAGGGTAAACACCCGCATAATGGGTATGGGGACAAGTAATTATGCGCAAAATTGAACGGGTATGAGTGCGGGGACTAGTACTATAATACTCACCTCGCCCCGCACATATAATATTATTATTATTATTATTATTATTAGTAGTAGTAGTAGTAGCAGCAGCTGCAGCAGTAGTATGTAAGTTTGTTTGAACTTAAATAAAAATGATTTTTGTTTTAAATAATTTAGATATTATTTTTAGAGATTTTTTAAAATATAATTTTTTAACTCCCGTTTGTTTACAATTATAAAAATAATTTTTTTTGTACAATAATTTTTAACATGTTTGTATACAATTTTATAAAAATAATTTTTTTAAACTAAAAAATTATCATAAAGGACAAAAAAATGATTTTCAAGAAAACATGTTTGTTTGAAAAAATATTCTTTAAATACATGATTTTACTAAATACACATATGTCTCTCTATTATCTTATGCATCTTTATCTCCCATTCCAATTTCTATCTACTATTTCTCTCACTCTCTACTATCTCATGTCTCTCTACATCTCCTTTTTATTCCAAACAAATCAACAAATTTAGGTCATTCATTTCATAATTTTCGGATTCTCTTGAAAAATAAACATATAAGTAAATCATCACGAAAATATGTTAGTAAATAATAATAGATTTTGGAGGTTCTGTTCTAATATTAAAAATTGGGTCCTTAATAAATAAAAAAGTACAATTTTAATAATTAAAAAAATTTGAAAAATAAATTTTAGTCCCTATACACATATTTGATTCTGATGAAAAGGTAAATAATTGTGATTTTATATTTAAAAGTTTTTTTATATTATTAATCGTGACTTTATAATTATAAATAACTAATATAATACACATATCAATTTTTTTTACAGATCTCGGAGAATACCGTCCAAGGACTTGCAACTTTATAAAATATTCTTTCAGAAAACATTATTTTTGATGTTTTTATATTTATTGTAGTAATGTACTAATGTTGGATCACGATATATGTTGGAAGTTTTGAGTTTGACAATATTTTGGTTTGTAATAATTATGATTTGGATTTAAAATATTTGGGATTTTTTTTAAATTTAATCAAAAATTATTTATCGAGATATTTTTGTTAAAGTTCGGATAATGGATATGGGTATGGACACTTAAATACCAAAGGGCAAGGATAATGATATTAAAGTTGATACCCACGAGGGTATGACACAAGTATTTTTTTAAACTGCAGCTACGAGGACGGGTAATATATTATCCTTTCCATTCCTATTCACAACCTCTTCACAATTAATAATTATTCTTTTTTCAATTTTTTAGTTTTATTAAACTCATACATGAGATCACAATTTTAAATTTGAGACAACTATTTCTATACTCATCCACATGAATTTCCATTTAGATAGCCATCGTAAAGATAGAGAGAAATATATGATGGATTAAGAGAGTAATTTCATAATTTGAGTATTATAAACGTAAAGTGCAAATATAAAATTTTAGAGTAGTTAGAAGGCAAAAAATTAAAAATATCCAATTATCAATACAATTTTTAAAAAGTTCAATTATATTATAAAAAAAATTAGAAGTTCTCTAATTGAGCTAAGGTATATTTGCACATGGTTAAGAGAGTTTGTCGTGATTTATTTCATAAAATCAATCAAATACATCAATCTTTTTTACCAAATTATCACCTTGTCTCTTTATTAAACTTATTTTCCCCAAAACTTATATTTTAGAGTAAACATTAGTCTTAAAATCTTAAAAAAAATGCATTTCAAAATTTTTCATTCCCTAAATTCATTTTCAACATACCCTAACAACAAAGAAATCAAATAAAATTAATTTCAAAAGAGTAAAAAAAAAAGCATTTGTACCACGAAATTCAATTTTCACGAACCAAATACAAATCCAAAGAGCAAGACTTCATAAACCGATGAAGTTCAACTCAGTGTTGGCGCTTCCACGTTGACTTTCTAAATGGACAATCAATAACAGGTGTTTCTCTAGAGATATGATATAGAATGATTAATTTTTAGATGAGTGTTCATTATAATAATTATAATAATTAATAGTAGTAAGTAAAAATGATGTGTCAGTTTCACAATAGGATTAATTATTGGCCCAATTTATTAGGAGAAACTAACAAATTTCATTGGTAATAGAAGTCTAAAGTCTCTAAAATTATGTGGGTCCATAAGTCTACTTTTTAAATTTATTTTTTAATTTTCTTTTTTAATAACTTTAAAAAAAATATTTTTTCTGAAAAACAAATATTCAAAATCTTTTTGTGAACAAATTTCATGTTCGATTTCAATATTGTAAAATTTGAACATGAACGCAGAGGTATAAGCTTGAACAAAATTACACTTAAAATGTATCATTTGTCGTAATGTTGACTTTTTTACCACACAAATGATTAGTTTTTAAATGGCCGTTTGATGAAGGATATGATATAGATTTGATCAATTTTAAGAATAAATAAATAAAAGATAAGATGAGATAAAGACTTAATAATAATAATAATTACTACTATTTTTCTACGAAAAAAATACTAACTACTATTAAATAATGTTTCTTTATAATTATTTTATAATGTATTTGATATGTATATTTGTCAAACATAATATTATTTTATCAATGTTATATTTTTTTAACCCGGTTTGTGATATTATAATATATATATATATATATATATATATAATAGAATTAGTTTTGTAAAATAATTTTATGTAAATATAAGCAATTTCGTAATTTGAGTAGTATTATAGACATAAAGTTTAAAATATTAAATTTCAGAATGATTACAGAATAAAAAATTAAGGATATCAATGCGAAAAATTTAGGACCTCCTTGATTGAGTTGAGGGTCCCAATTTATTATTAAATTATTCTCTCAAAAACTTAACTTTTTTAGGATAAATATTAATCTTAAAATTATAAAAGAAATGCATTTCAAAATTTATGTATTTTCTAATTTCATTTTCAAGGCAGCCTACCAATAAATAAATCAAATTAAATTGAATCCAAAAGATTAAGGGAAAAAAAAAGTATTCATTCATACCACGAAATTCAGTTTTTACGATCCAAAAGCAAATTCAAAGAGCAAGACTTCCTAAACCGATCAAACTTCAAAGAGCCTTGAATGAATGGGAACAATGATGCCTTTGGTTGTTTTCACTTTGATGAATAGTATAAAATTTGATCCTAAAAGTGGAGTTATAAACTTAACAAAATAATGGAAAAATTGGATCCTCTATATTGAGTTTCAAAACCAACAATCTCAAGTTATGTTTCTTGAGATATATGATATAGATTTCATCAATTTTTAGATAAGTGATGTTGTGTTTCTCATTGCAACTAATTATTGACCCAATTTACAGGGAGAGGCTAACAAATTTCATGGCTAAAAAACTCAACAAAAGTCTCCAAACTTATAGGAGTTAGGTGGGTTTTTAAGTTTAAATTACAACAACATGCACCACAATATTTATATTAATTAGGATGTCTATTAACATATGTTATTTCTAGTCGAAATTCATCACAACCTATTCACATATATTAAACCACAAAAACCGCAATTATCTTATAGATTTGTATAATTTGATTTTCACAATTAATAATTATTTTTTTTATAAATTTTTTAGTTTTATTAAAATCATATGTGAGATTACAATTTTAAATTTGAGAAAACTATTTTTGCACCCATCCACATAAATATCCATTTAGATAGCTGTCGTGAAGATAGAAAAAAAATATATTATGGATTACGAGAGTAATTTCCTAATTTGAGTATTATATACGTAAAGTGCAAATATAAAATTTTAGAGCGGTGAGAGGCTAAAAAATTAAAAATATCAAATTATCAATACAATTTTTAAAAGTTCAATTATACTATAAAAAAAATAAAAGCTCTCTAATTGAGTTAAGGTATATTTGCACATGCTTAAGATAGTATGCCCTGATTTATTCCATAAAATCAATCAAATACATCAATCTTTTTTTACCAAATTATCACCTTGTCTCTTTATTAAACTTATTTTCCCCAAAACTTATATTTTAGAGTAAACATTAGTCTTAAAATCTTAAAAAACTGCATTTCGAAATTTTTCATTCCCTAAATTCATTTTCAACATACACTAACAACAAATAAATCAAATAAAATTAATTCCAAAAGAGTAAAAAAAAAAAAAAAGTATTTGTACCACAAAATTCAGTTTTCACGAACCAAATGCAAATTCAAATAGCGAGACTTCCTATAAACCGATGAAATTTAAGTTAGTGTTGGCGCTTCCACGTTGACTTTCTAAACAGACAATCAATAATCAAATTCTTTAGATATATGCTATAGATTTGATCAATTTTTAGATGAGGGTTTATTATTATACTTAATAGTAGCAAGTAGAAATGATGTGTCAGTTTCACAATGCGATTAATTATTGGCTCAATTTATTTGGAGAACGTAACAAATTTCATTGGTAATAGAACTCTAAAGTCTCTAAAATTATGTGAGTTAAGTGTGTTCATAAGTCTACTTTTTTAAATTTATCTTTTAATTTTCTTTTTAAATAACTTTTTAAAAAAATATTTTTTTTAAAAAACAAATATTCAAAATCTTTTTGTGAACAAATTTCTCGATCAATTTCAATATTATAAAATTTGAACATGAACGCCGAATTATAAACTTCAACAAAATTGCACTAAAAGTGCATTATTCATTATAATATATTGACTTTCTAAACCCACAAATGATAAGTATTTGAACGCCCATTTGTTGAGAATATGATATAGATTTAATAAATTTTAAGAATAAATAAATATAAGATAAGATAAAGACTTAGGAATAATAATTACTACTATTTTTCTACCAAAAAAATACTAACTACTATTAAATAATGTTTCTTTATAATTATTTTATAATGTATTCGATGTATATTTTTATCAAACATAATATTATTTTATCATTATATATATATATCATATTTAAATAATAAATTAGTTTTGTAAAATAATTTTTTGCAAATATAAGTAATTTTCAATATGATTATAATTATACATGAAACGTAATTTTATTTTTTTTTATTATAAGATATTATCTTTACTTTTAGTTTTCATAATTTTATTTATAATTAATTTATGCTTACACATTAATTTAGAAAAATATTGAAAAGGATTGATATAGGACAAAATATATTATTTCCTTATTTTTTTTATAGAGAGAACTATCAAGGGAGCAATGTTATATATTACAAATAGAGGGTAACATGAAATGCACTACCGCTTACTGTTACACTATTTCTATTAATATTTATGAAAATAAAAAATTAATATTAAAATGTTAAAATATTTTTATAACCATACAGGATAAAGGGAAAAAGTAGTTAAAACTACGAGAACAAGGCCATATGGCCGTTTTGCATTCTGCCTATATTGTTTGGTAACAAATATCATTTTTCATCTATTAAATGTGAGAAACAAAATCAATAGAATTTGTGTGGGGTCAATAACAAATAAGGTTATTTATAAGAGAGTTTTGTTCTCCCTAATTTTTAGTTTTTGCTTATCTCTTTTGGACGGTTTTCCTCCATCTTTTTGTTTTCTTTGTTTATTATCAATAATATTTTTGGATATTGCATATAATTGTAGAGATGTCAACAATTCATAATGATGCATATACACTTTTAATTTTGACTAAAAAAAAAGTATTACTCGTGTATATTTTGATTCCTTCAAACAATATATTTTAAATATATATATATATATATATAATGAAAATACCCTCACTTTTGTTGTACATTTGATATCTGAAATACAAACTATAAAATCAAAATAGAGATTAAAGTGAATAATAAATTTTTAATGACTAAACTTAAAATGTCATAAGATCATCACTGACCTTAGCAGAGATCACGATACACTATAAGTTTCTCAATTTTGAAAAAGGTGGTTTGAGGTATGGCTCATGATCTCTTTGAAGTCTACCGATAAAGGTAGTCATAGTTCATCTATTTTTGCAATTTTCTATTTCTATTTTTTTGTTTTAAGATGATATTTTTACTTTTTGTTTTGTATGAATTTTATTTGTTTTGATTCATGAGTTTTAAATGCTGATTCATCCTTTTTACTACATAGAAACTATATGATTTTGTGAAGAATTTTTTAATTGGTTTTTCAAACTTGCTTCTTTGATTTTAAAAGTTAGTTTAATAAATATTCAATGTTATGTAGCATTGTTTGGGTCAAATTGATATATGAAAAGTTAAACTTTTTCTCATATTGTTTGGTCTTTGTTCATATGGTTTGGTTACACAAATTTGACTCATTGTATCTTGATGTTAACACATATAAATATTTTTTAGTTTTTTTCTTTTGAACTTTTAAAATATTTGGGTTGTTGTGTTTTAAGAGTTTATGAGATATTTCAAAAGTTTAGTTTTTTTCTTTTGAACTTTTAAAATATGTGTATTGTTGTGTTTTAAGAGTTTATGAGATATTTCAAAAGTTGCAAGTCATACATAGAATGATTTAGTGAATTTTATGGTGTGTTTGGATGAAAAAATAAAGTGGAAGGAAAGAAAGTAAGAAGAAAGAATGTTGAAAGATTGAAAGTAAACAGAAAGTAGATAAAAATGAGATGATTTTATGATTGTTTGGTATAGGTGAACGTGAAGAGAAAGTAAAGAAAAAAATGTATATTTATTGAATAACATTAATACTCATATATTAAAAAAAGATTAATATTGTTGGAAATGAAGAACAAATAGAGTTTGTAAATTGAAAAATAAGAAGTCTCACGTAGGAGAGATTATAGATTCTAGTAGTGTTTATTATTTGAAGTGTGTTCTAAAAGGTACTTCAATTTTGTGAATGGTTGAGAACAAATATCTCCATTTTACATCACTGCAGTGATTTTGTTTTTGTTACACCTTGCTTTATTTTGTTCATCATTTTGGGTACTTGTCCAGATGCCCCGTTCTTTTTATCACGATTTTTTGTTTTGCAAGTTAACTCTGTTTTGCAATTATTTATTGTTCTCTTTTTTTGTTTTGTTTTTTTTTTACTTACACCTTTGACCTTACCCCTACGATAGATTCTCGTATCATATGCCGGGGGTATTCCTTGAATTAGCTCGACATATATCATGTGAATTTTGTTTATGGTGTGGCATCAAAACTGCATAGATTCATTATTGGAATCAACATCACATTGATAAGTAGGATCACAATTTTTCGCTACCCAATCCATCGCTGAATGTTTGTTGTTGTGTTTATGATCGGTGTCATCATAAATATTTTTTACTCTAATCTTAAAAATGGAACTTTAATAAAATGAAGTACTATAAATTCCAAAAAATAATTTTTTATTTAAATTACAAATAACATCAATAATATGAAAAATATGATTCTATCTGTTTTAATTTTTTATTTTTTTTAAAAAAAATTCTAAACTTTTTTTTCTTCTTAAAATCTAATTTTGTATCTAAATTATGTACATGGTAAATCAGGCCCAAGGCCGGCCTGTTTATAATAGAAATTTAGAGTAATTTTGAAGACAATAATACTTGTCACACTCAGCATTATAGTATATGAATATAGATAGAGATAGTAAGAGTATTTGAGTTGAAGAAGTGAAGATATTTTGGAAGCATGAGGTAGAAACGAAGAAAACAAAAGAGGCAATTGGTGTTAATTTGTCTCGTTGTCTGCTAATAATTGTAAGTAGCAGTTATGGACAGCGAGTAGCACCACATGGCCGTCTCGATCCACCAATCCATTTTCCTTTTATTAAATCACAAAAAGGATGGATTGGATATTATATAGGACAAATTTGCAACAATGTTTTTTTGTTTTTTTTAACAAATTTGCAACAATGTTTTTTTTTTTACAAATTGCCAACAATAAATTTTTGGAAAGTACTAATGAAATTAAACACTAAACAAAATTTTATTTTTTTATAAAATTTTAACTAGTTCTAATTAGTTCATTTAAAAATTTTCTTAATATTTTGATCTCAAACAAAATATTATATTTTTATTTTTTATTATTGTTTATATGTTAAATTCATGTCTACAGTTTAAATTTTTAAATTATTTTTTTTCTTCCGGATATGTTTAGAACATTGTATTTATAATGTCATAAATACAGCTATAAGGTTGTCACTTATTCAGCTCCACTAAGAAATTTAAAACACCTGTTTTCTTATTTATTCATCATATTTATTCATCAAAGATAGGTGGTTTTAGTTCTTTTTTTTTTTTTCTTGGAATCACTCAATCTATATCACTTTTTTTTGTCTTTGTTTTTATTTAAATAACTAATTTTTACATAGATTTAGTTTTTCTTTCATATTTTGTTTGTGATTTCGTTGTTTGAGTGAATCATTGTTTTGTTAGTTGTATTAGGGCGACATTGTTTGGTTTTTCATCTTGTTATGTGTTTGTTTTTATATTGATATATCAACCTCAATCCATTACATATTCAATCATTGACTTTAGTGTCATCAAGTTACAAATTTGAATATATGGATGTTTCAAATACTTTAATTTTGTCATTTTATGTTATTAATCTCAATGTTATGAGTTGATTCGCATATTCATCTTATTCAATTTTAGTGAATTTGAATTTGTATTGTTTTCAATCGATGTATTGTACAATTTTGAATGAATAAATATCAATTCTGAATGAATAAATATCGTTTTTAATATAAAGAAATCATGAATGCAAAAACTCATTTAAATTTTTTAATGTTACATATGAATTGACTTAAAAACAATATCAAATCATAAAAATAGAAATATAAATTTTCTAAGACTTAAAGTTAATAAAAAATTTATATTAATAAAAATAAAATATTCAAATTTAATATAAAATAAAATTGTATTTAACCTTAAAATTTATAGTTTACCATTGGTGTATTTATTGAGAATCTAAACAAATCTCATTAGGACTTATCCACTACTTGGTAGATGGGATAGTCACCCCCTATTACTATTATTTATGCCATGTTTTCAAACATTGGCTTAAAATAGTTTCTTCTCCTATTAAAATTTATGAAGATTTAAATATGAAATTATTCCAAAGATGAATTATTGAATGACTATTTTATCACATACAAAAATAGATGCATCCTTGATAATGCTAAAAAAATTATACAATTCTCTCAAAATAAGAAAACGTGTAAAGAAAAATTATATTAAGGTATCTTTTTTTTTACAATGGTATAGTTTTGCATTTTTTTTAAACTAAAATTTTATTTTTAAAAAGGAAAGATACATAATTGGAGACATAAATATAATTAAGGAAATAAATTTTTATTTTTATTTTTAAATCATGCAGGTTTTCAGTTCCTTTGGCAAAAATAATATATTATAGTGTTCTTCTGTATTTTTTTTTTTTTGCCTTATAAATCACTTCCATAAAAGTTGTTCAATGAGTATGCAAACTAATATTTGTTAACTTCTCGTTGTCTATATGATTTATTTTGCTAACATCTCAATTTTTGTTTTTAAAAAAACATTTCATAAAAAATTTTGAAATTTTAGAATGTAAACTATCATTAGTAACAATAACATTTGGATATGACATACTTAACACCGTAACCTTTGAGTTGACTTTCATATCAGAAGAAATTTGATTATTTTGAACTGTGTTTCCTCTAACACTAATTCACTGTGAAAAATCAAAGATCTCGTGAATCCTATTTTTAGAACTCTAGGTAGACTAAACTTCAGATTTCTGAAGTATCTTTGGAATTTCTAATTCCCCAAAATCAACTGAGTCCGAGTCAGAAGCTTATTCACGTTTTTATCAATTTTTTCCTGATCATAGGGAGAAAATTATTGAAAAACGGTGATGCCTCATATATCAACATTCGAGATATGATCAATAAAAGAAAAATTAATAACACGGTGAATATTATTATCCTACATATCTTTGTGCGTACGTTCAGTTTTGACCTTGTTATGAGCAACAATGTTTCTAGGACATGCTTATTTACCAACTTATTTGCAACTGCAACATCTTCAATAGATTGAGACATTATGTGACCACATTAGAATTTCTCTAACAATTGTCCATGGAATGACCAACAACATTAAATGATTAACAAAACAATGACAATTTTTCATAATCAATGTAAATACAAGATGCTTACCCTTCACGCAAGACAAGAATGTGATCTCTTAGTTCGTGTAACATGTCCAAGTCGACCAAAACTTGAGCGAAATGTCCCAACATTTTTGAGTTGATTGTTTCATCAAAAGATAATTGAGTGTCAATATTTGAAGCTATTGTGAAAAATGATATTTGGCTCCAATATTCTTGAGGCATATTGTAAATACGAATCCAACATTGAGCTTTTGTGTTTTTTACCAAATCTAGATTGAAATATTTTGTCCAAGAGAAAACTCAAAGAAGACTAAGTTTCAAATTATAAGTTTCAACTGTTTGAACACTTTGCAAATCATCGAGAGAAATAAGTGAGAACTCATAAAATCCTTTTATGAAGGAAACAACTTGTAATGAACCAATAGTTTTCAGATTGTGAAAAGTTTTTTTAACGTAAAACCGACAATATAATTAGTATATCACCTTTAGATACAATAACTCTACCACTAAGGTTATTATTGCAACTCACCAAACTTAATTGATATTAATCTTCTAATATTTTTATTGCGACCGTCGATCCTTTGATACAGAATTTTGGTAACTAACTCAAAAAAATATTACATATATTTTTGAGAACTTGTGCAAATGATTTGTGTAAGGGTTGTTGAATGCTAAGTGACACTATTTCATTTGTTGGAGGAACGATCTTTGCAAGTATTAAATCACATACAATAGACAACGGAAACAATTTATGCAAATCCACCATTGCCTAAAAAATTGTTGTAGTGTCAATTGTTTATTGGTCTAAGAAAACGAAGAGGCATAGAGGTGGAAAAAAAACATGCAATTTCTCCAATTTAAAAAATGTCCATCAATTTTTTCAAACCGAAGATTGAAGATGATAAGCCATTCCATGCAAACTTTTAGGAATATGTTTGTAGTATTGGAGTGAATTAAGATTTTCATGTTGGAAGTAGAAGAAGAAAAATAAAGAAAGAAATAGAGAAGTAATAGTGGAGTCCATTTGAGTTCTGGAAGTAATTTTTTTTTTTTTAATAAATTGAAGCAAAAAGTTGAGACAATTGTTAACAGTGATGTGGCGGTTTATCGACAACCAAATATGAGATAAGAACTCAACTTTAATTTTATCATTAGAGATGTTTTTATAATAATTACTTTGTTAAATTAAATTATTATAACTCGACTTTTCAAGTTCGGGTGGAATATATAAAATTAAAAATATACAAAGAACATCCTGTTATACACTCTTATTTTGATTAAAATTTACTAGCTTCATCAAATTTTTATGGAGCTTATATGATTAATAGAAACAATTTGAATATCAATAAAAAATGTACCATGTTAGAGAATTTATTAAATTAAAACCGAGTTTAAAAAAATAGAATGCATTAAATGTAGTTCTGTTTAAGAAATTAATTTAATATTGGAAAAGAAGAGTAAATTTAATTTTGTATGGGTTGGAGCAGTGATGATTGGAGGAGAGGCCAAGCTGGCACGAAAGGGGTCCAGCAAGATGAAGGCCCGCCCGGATTTTAAACCCTTATCAAATCCCCTTTTTGATTACAACCTATCCCACACCCCACGCTACATTACCATGTGCTACATTATGCGATTTGATTAGACAACATTACGTTATATTACAACTACATTTATTTTGATAAAAATTAAAATTAAAATTAAAATAAAAACACACACACACCCCCCTCACTCACTCGTTACTAGTATCACACACGACACCATACCCTTTCTCATTTCTCACATTAATAACCACCACCACATTTTCCTCTTCCTCTTTCTTCTGTTTCTTTTTTTTTCTCTCAAACTTTCAAATTCGAAATTCGAAAAAATGAGAGAAATTATCAGCATTCACATCGGTCAAGCCGGTATTCAAGTCGGAAATTCATGCTGGGAGCTTTACTGTCTCGAACATGGCATTCAGCCCGATGGCATGATGCCTAGGTATTCATATTCATTTCAAACCCTAATTTCATAATTATCAATTCATTATTATTATTATTCTAAATCGATTCTGTTAATGACAGTGATTCTTCCGTCGGAGTTGCACACGATGCATTCAACACGTTCTTCAGCGAAACCGGTTCCGGCAAACACGTTCCACGTGCCGTTTTCGTAGATCTAGAACCTACCGTCATCGACGAAGTCAGGTCCGGTACCTACCGACAACTCTTTCACCCTGAACAACTCATCTCCGGCAAGGAAGACGCCGCTAACAATTTCGCTAGAGGACACTACACTGGTTTGTGACTTACTCGTTTTTTCTTCAAACCTAACCCTAATTTCTATTTTTCTCTCACTTTTCGTTGTTTTATTTTGTTTTAGTTGGCAAGGAAATCGTAGATCTGTGCCTCGATCGTGTTAGAAAGTTGGCTGATAACTGTACCGGTCTTCAAGGGTTTTTGGTCTTCAATGCCGTCGGTGGTGGTACCGGTTCCGGTTTGGGTTCCTTATTGTTGGAACGTCTCTCCGTTGATTATGGCAAAAAGTCCAAACTCGGATTCACCATCTACCCTTCTCCTCAGGTATAACAAATCAATCTTAAAACCAGTGTTTCAAACTTGAGAATCACGATTTTCGATGTTGCGATTCAAATGTTGTTGATGCACATCTTAATTTTGTTATCTAGATCTCAGTTGTGAACTTTTTTTTTTGTTGATATTGATTTGTTTGTTTTGGATCTAGGTTTCTACTGCTGTTGTGGAACCATACAACAGTGTTCTCTCCACACATTCTCTCCTTGAGCACACTGATGTCGCTGTGCTTTTGGATAATGAGGCGATCTACGACATTTGTAGGAGATCTCTTGATATTGAAAGGCCTACTTACACCAACTTGAACAGGTTGATATCTCAGATCATATCCTCACTCACAACCTCATTGAGGTTTGACGGGGCGATTAATGTTGATATCACTGAGTTCCAGACCAATCTTGTGCCTTATCCCCGTATCCACTTCATGCTTTCATCCTATGCACCTGTGATCTCTGCTGCCAAGGCATACCATGAGCAGCTCTCTGTGCCTGAAATCACCAATGCTGTGTTTGAGCCTGCTAGCATGATGGCCAAGTGTGATCCAAGGCACGGGAAATACATGGCTTGCTGCTTGATGTATCGTGGAGATGTTGTACCCAAGGATGTAAATGCTGCTGTTGGAACCATCAAAACGAAGAGGACAGTCCAGTTTGTTGATTGGTAACCACTCTTTCTATAACTAATTGTGAAAAGATGGAGGAGTCTCACATTGTGTCGGTCGACTGCTATTAGGAATAGAATATCAGTAGAAGCATGTTAAGGACAGTAGATAATTTGAAAGATAGTTATTAGTTAAGAGGTAGTAAAACTATTAGCAACTAATGAAAATGATTTGCATAATGTTAAAATGGTATCTCATTAGCAATAATTCTTAACAGGATACGATGACTTTATTTGATTCGTTTAACTATCTGATTCCACATTATAGGAAAGTTTGTGGTTTGTGCTGTTTGCAACAAGAGTGCTGTTATTATGACAATTTATGATTTAGTCTCAATATTATTCTTGTTATCATGTGATAGGTGTCCTACTGGCTTTAAATGTGGTATCAACTATCAGCCTCCATCAGTTGTGCCTGGCGGTGACCTTGCAAAGGTGCAGAGAGCAGTTTGCATGATCAGCAACAACACTGCTGTAGCAGAGGTCTTCTCTCGCATTGATCACAAGTTTGATCTTATGTATGCTAAAAGGGCCTTTGTTCACTGGTATGTTGGTGAGGGCATGGAAGAAGGGGAGTTCTCAGAAGCCCGTGAAGATCTTGCTGCTCTTGAGAAAGATTATGAAGAAGTTGGTGCTGAGGGAGCAGAAGATGAAGATGAAGGAGAGGATTATTGATGTCGCAATATGTAGTGCAAGCCGTTTTTCTTACATTTGATTGTTTCAAGCAAAAGAGGGTATATGCTTTGTTACATTACCCTCCACTCGTACTGTTCTTTTATTTCCTGTGTGATATAGTTCCATCATTCAAACTTGTGAAATGGTCGTCATTATTATTATGCATCTAATTTTGTTTTAGGATCTGTTGTTTGCAGCCTCAACTATGCATTGAGAATTGTTCATGTCAAATGTTCATTACAGTATTTTTTTTAATTCACATGTACGGCTTCTACAACATTTAAGTTGAGTATCACAATATTAACCATGAACAATGTGCACCCTAATGTTTTTATCTTGTCATTCTGGAAACCAATGTGCTTAAAATGCAGCGTATATTTATTGGTTGGATGATCAGGATAGTCCCCAACACCCGGGGAATCCAAACATGTCTTGAATCGTTCTTTGTTGTTTGCATGTTCAGGCTGTGTTGTTCTTTGTTGTTTGCATGTTCAGGCTGTGTTGTCTTGAATAGTTGCTTTTTTTTTTTTTAATTTTTTTTTTCAGTTTTTAATAAAAAAATATTTGATAAATAACTTAAGAACTACATTAAAAGTAATTAAGCAAATGCGAAATAATATTCAGTCCTTCAAAATTCTTTAGCAAGCCTAAAGGCATAGCACGAATGAAAAGCCGTTAGTTTGAAATAAAAGTGCATTTCAAAATGAACATTTTGAACGTTAATGAGACCCTATTCCAAGAAAGCATGGATATGTTAGACTTCATGGTATACTAAATCTCAAACGAGAAATGTACCGGTGTACCCACCCCTCATTTTTTGTGAAATGTCCTAATTGCCCTTTTTATTAATCTATAAACTCATCTAAAAAAATTACCATTCACTTTTAACCTCTTTCATTCGAAACTTTCATCATTATTCGAAAACATTCAAAAATTTTAAAGGTTCAAAACTCAGTTCATCTGATATCCAAAAAAGTATGTTCGAAACTTACCCGATTTTTTGAAACTTTGTAAACTTTTGATGTAGTATTTTTCAAAATTTAAACCTTCGAAACTTTGGTATTCATCCAAACTTTCGAAGGTTTGGTGCAGATTTGAGTGTTTTCTAGATTTTAAACATTTGAAACTTTGGTATTCATCCAAACTTTCGAAAGGTTTGGTGCAGAACTGGGTTTCTTCCAGATTTTAAACTTTCGAAACTTTGGTATTCATCTAAACTTTCGAAAGGTTTAGTGCAAAACTGAGTATTTTTTTTCCAGATTTTGAACCTTCAAAACTTTGGTATTCATCCAAACTTTCGAAAGGTTTGGTGCAGAACTGAGCTTTTTTCCAGATTTTAAACCTTCGAAACTTTGGTATTTATCCAAACTTTCGAAAGGTTTGGTGCAGAACTGAGTTTTTTTCTCCAGATTTTAAACCTTCGAAACTTTGACATTCATCCAAACTTTCGAAGGTTTGGTGCACACGACGTTTTTCCAGATTTTTAACCTTGGAAACTTTGGTATTCATCCAAACTTTCGAAGGTTTCGGAAGTTTTACATGGAGTGAAAGTTTCGAAATTGATTCTGGAAAATTTCAAACCATTCGAAAATTTTATTTTATTTTTCATTTTTTTTCAATTATTGATATATTGATATAACAATTATATTAACTAAATTTTGTAGTGCCTAGAACCAGATGTGCGTTTGGGCAAATTATTTGCATTATTGCCAGAGGTGTTATGAGAGGTGATGGCGGCGACAGAGAGGATAGAATTCCGCCTACAGTAACACACAGACGACGGAATGAAGCCAACTGCCGTAGACGCGATGTTAGAGACGAGAATGTTCAACAGGATGTCCTTGAGCTTGAGGATGTTCAGGAAGATGAGGCTGCATAGATGGAGTATGAGCCTACACAGATGGAGCCTGAGGAATTTGAACATGAGGTTCGTGATGATGAAGCTGACCAGAATATGGAAGAGCAGGATCAGCAGTTCGGATTCCCTGGAGGACCACTGGTGACATCTGTGCTGACACAATATGAACACCATGTGGCTCGTAAGATAATGGAAGGAGGTAAATTTTAATTAATTTTTTAACTAAGTATAATTATTTTTTATACTCGGTACATTATTTCATTAATTAAGAATAAATATTTATTGATATGTTCTTTATTTAATTACTTGTAGGATCGTGGCTCGTTACAGGTGATTACTCATGGTTTGAAGCTGAAAAGGTTTGCGGAAGTTCCTGTACCAGAAGTTGTACAACATTGGATTCGAGAATATGGGCTGTTACATTTATCTTCCGCTTACTTGACTATGGCTGATGCTAGTTTGATATCCGCCTTTGTGGAAAGGTGGCATAGAGAGACCAGCTCGTTTCATTTGCCATTCGGAGAGATGTGTTGAGACAAAAATTCTTTTTCAAGTGTTTTAATGATGAACAAAAACAAGCTAATTAATCTTATTAATTATGATTCTAAAACACAAAAGAATTTAACATATCTTCTTGAGTGTTGTTATCAAAAGATAGGTATCAAGTAAATTCTTTCAAGAAAGGAATAGATCAAAAGCAAAATAAACAAGACTGTTTCAAGATCAATCTTGAACTCATCAGAATTAAAACAAGTATATGCAAATGAATGATCAGCTGTCAAATCCATTCATGATTGAGGGAATCTGTTCCAAGAAGAATGACAAAACTCAAGACTGATCTAGAAGATCGATTACATCACAAGAAATTATGTAACAAAGAACAAAACGGAAAATAACAGCAAAAATCTAAGAAAACTGGAAACCAAGATCAATCTGGAGATTAATTGGAACTGTCTTCCTTTTCCTCTGACACATGCCTAAAAGTACACAGTCTTTACAGCCTGTATATCAACGGCTACATGAGTTGGCAAGGCCTCTAAAATGCCTATAAAAAGAACTCCAAGGCAAAGGGAAGACCATCAAATCCGAGTGCAATCATTCTCCATAAAAGATCATCATTCTCGAATTTCATCAAGCTTGTAAAAAATTCAGCAAGGCTCTTTGTCTCTGTCATCATAAAAGATCAAGCTTAGAAATCTATTTGCTCAAAACAGAAACTCAAATAAGAGTTGAGATACTGTTGATCAAACCAAATATCTTTCAAAAACAATCATTTGTTAAATTCAAACACTAGAGAGATAGAAATAGTGTGAGGAAAGTTGTAAAGATCCTTGAGAGGATAAGTGTAAAGATACTTTCAAGTGTAGGAAAGTTATCTGTAAAAAGGAAAGTAACCTGCTGTAAATCAGTTTTGATCTGTTAAGGTAGAAACATGATCAATCTTCTTTTACCAAGTTAGTGGAAAAATCTCATAAGATTGTGAAGACTTGACGTAGCCCACAGTTGGGTGAACCAGGATACATCACTGCGTTATTCTCTTCTCTCTTATCTTTACTTTGATTACTACGCACACATTATTCATTGCATTTTAACGTTTTACTTATTTCTAACCAAAACATCAATCTGCATTCTTATTTGTCAAACCAAGATCAATCTTGAGTTTATTTTTACAAAGCAGAAATTTTAAAAAGAGTCACAATTCAAACCCTCCCTTTCTTGTGACCAACATTGTCACTTCAAATGACCATCACGTTAGACGACGTCGCCACTCTCCTTCACATCAAACCACGCAGTAATTTTTTTGATGCACTAGTTAATATGAATACTAATAATGCTATGAGAGCTACACATGAGTTACTGAAAGCGACTTGGGAGGAAACTATTGCTGAGGTTAACTACAACAAATGTGCACAATATAGGTTGCAGTGGTTGCGCGATTTATATCAGCGTTTAATTCAAACTAACATGTATGAGTGTGCTACCAAGATTCTTCTGTCCAACCTAACAAAGCTCCAACTGCGTGATACCCACAATTTCCATCAGGCTCAACATCTAATATGTTCTCGATATACGGATGAATAAATGTAGGAAAATGTATCTTAGATGATTGCCTTGCAGAACGCTGTGATGATTGCCTTGCAGAATGCTGTGATGATTGCCTTGCAGAATGCTGTGATGATTGCCTTGCAGAACGCTGTGATGATTGCCTTGCAGAACGCTGTGATGATTGACTTGCAGAATATTGTGATGATTGATTTGGAGATCTATGAGATGCATCTAAATACTCCCAATATGATGGATCACGAGGAATATCAAATTCTTTTCTCTTTTTAGTACCTCCTTTGGTTTTCACTTTATCAAGTGGTGGTGGAAGCATTGTTGTTGTTTGTGGAAATACAAGTTCACGCACCTTTGCCCCGAATATCATTTGACCAACAATATCTTGTTTCTTCATGTATGCCTTCATTGCTTCCAACTCTTCTGAAAAGTCATAATCTAATCAAGATTCTTCATCCTCTAATTCTTGCTCAATGCTTAATTTTCTCCAAAAAATATGAATGCTATCGAAGGGAATAACATAACCAGACATCTGCAATTTTGCCAACTCACAAGCACATGGTAATCCATGAGTTGTTCTGATTGAGCAACCACATTTTGTTTTGTCAATACCTACAATCTTCACCCTCTTCAATTGTTTGTCAATCATTTCAAAACTTTTCATTGATACACAATGATGTAATCTCTGATAGAATGGTGAATTATACCCTTGTTCCACATCGAGAATAGATTTATGAAAAGTTGATTTGAGGCTACACAATTGGTTCTTCAACATCATATTCACAACATCCCAACTTTTACACAAGTCTCTCTTATTAGTCTGCAACATGTTTTTCAATCTCTAATAAGCAGATTCAGCTCTACAAATAAATTAAATAACACAAATTAAAACAAATCACATAAATTACTAAATCATTTTTCTAAAACAATACAAATCATTATTTAAAAATACTTGTTGGTCATTGTGTTCCCTAAATGCATCACTCTGTTCGTCCAAGCCATGAAAAATCTTTCTTTGTAAGGTGTCAACCATGAATATTTAACATAATCAACAAAAAAAATAATATCGGCACATACTAGCTCAAAGTGTTACAAGTGATGATCATACTCCTCCACACTAGCCGAAAATACAATTTTTTTCCATAAATCCATTACTTCATCTTGTCTATCCTTACTCACATATTGTTTGCATCTTACCACAACATTTTTTTCAATGTGAAAACGACACAGCAAATGAATTGAAGTAGGAAATACAACACCAATATCATTTATCATAGCAAGATCTCTATCTGTCACAATAACTTTAGAAATTAAATTTTTAGATACGAACAATTGTCTTATCTTTTCAAATGCCCATATGAAGTTATCTTGTAGCTCTTGTTGCAAATAGGCAAATGCAACCGAAAATGTCAATTTGTTTTGTATGTGCTATTACATATCAAAACAAAATGAAACATGTTCAACAACTTTATACAATCAGGATGCATCCAAAATATGTCTCTTAGAACATCTGAATTATCCCGTCTTCTTGTCCAGTGCACATAATTTTCATTTTGTATTAACTTCAACAGATGTTGCACTTTTTGTGTACAAACCTCTTAAAGATGATCGATAAGTACTCCTTGCTTTATATATTTGAGTGGAAATTGTGACATTATATTTATTTTTCTCTTTCAAAGCATTCAAAATGAACCTTGGTACAAGCTTATACTTTGTCATGTTATTGACAAATTTTTTCTCCTCTTCATTTAGATGCCCCAAATATGAATGACCGTCTAAAGTATCGGCTAAATCGTGATTGTGTGTTCCATAACGAACACTAATTTTCCATCCTTCACCCAAACTTGACGGTATACATCTGAGTTTAAACGAACAATTTTCCTTGTGAGAACAGGTTACCGTTGATTTTGATTTATATCTTCCGCCTCTTTCGCATCCCAAAATTAATTTGTCTTTTATGCCTCTCTTTCTTGTTACATTCCAATTTTTTTTGCTCATTCAAATACAGCTTCTCGAGAGAGAAATATGTACAACATATATTTCAAATAAAACATCAATACATGTTAATGCATTAAAACTAAAACTTCTAAAATTAATTATCGGTAAAAATACCTAATCAGTGATAAATTTATCTGTAGAATCTATAGTCGTCGTTGTAGCAGGAACGTCAACTCTACTCATGTCTGATTCCAAAAAGTTTACTCTATTTAATTAATAATAATAATATAAATACAATATTTAAAAGACAAAACTAATTATTTTTCAATATTGCTTTCGAAACTTTCAGCTTCGAAGAAACATCATATGTTGTTCGAAACTTTCAGCTTCACACGGTACATTTCTCATCTCAAACCTATCAACCAGGATGCCCATAGTCCATGAAGTTGGTGTTGGCTGTGAATTACTTGGATTACAATCCAAAATGTGCTTTTGATGCGAAAGATGCACAAACGGAGCAGGATAATACAAGACTAAAAGTAGCCAAGTCACAATACCATTTTGTTTTGTCTGCAGTTTGGTCGGTACACAACACAAGTAGGTGGATGCTGCTTTTTTTTTCAATTGATGTTATTGATAGAATTTGGCCAAATCTATAAGTGATTTTAATTCTTTCTTTTTGAAATTTTAAGCATAGGTTAATTTAATTTATAAAAAATTTAAAATAGTAATTTAGTTCTTCCATCAAAATTATATCTCTAGAAAACATAAATTTAATTTTAAACTAACGAAGAAGTTGCTCCCAAGTTTATTGGGTCAAAAAATACTTTTATTGTTATCCTCAAGGTTCACGAGTGTTTCTAAAATCAATATAAACATATTTCACTGTCTAGTCCAATGTTTTTTAAGAAATCAATCACACCTCAACTAGGTAGATGTGATTATGTGACGAGTCAAGATACAGCATACTTCCTTAGCGATTGCTCGATCCCTTGGTAGTGAACACCTTTGCTTATTTATCTATCTATTTGATGATAATCATTTGTTTATTTTAAGGACAGTCATACGTAATTGATGACAATCATTTGTTTATTTTACGAACTTGATGGTATAAAAGGGTGTTGTGAAGATAGATCAATAAAAATGTAAAACACATTATAATTAAATTTCCACATAAAGCAAGGTACATCTCAAACATCTGTATTTGATCTAGTTATCTACCCATAAGAAATGGTATTCAATTGAATAAAGCTTTAACCCTGCTATTACTATTACATTTGTAAGAGAACCAGTGTTGAAATAGTGTATACAGTTTACACATATGTTTTTTATTGCAAGATGATAAGTAACACTATATTACAAACTAAAGATTACAAGTATCATTAATTACAAAGCATGGTTTCTAAGAATTTTCAAGTGAAAAGAGAATAATTGGGACAGAGAATAATTGACATCAACTTCATACATAGACTCGTATATATCCTCCACATAGCACTCATTGATGCCATATACATTCATATTATCTTTTGGTGTTGTTAACTCATTAATCCTTTGTTGTGGCAATGGCCAAGAATAATCAATCTGCAATGTATTTGGTGTAATACCTAATGAGGAGTTTATCATATTCATATCTACCCCAAAAGGGTTATATTCAGAGACTTGGTTCTGAATCCAAAACAAAGACTCTGAGTCTTCACTATTACATGAAGAGTTATTTTCCATTAACATGATGTTATTATCAATGGTACTATTACCATTTAGACTACTCATCATAGTTGATTGATTTTGACTTTGACTATTGATGGATTTACGATTAATGAGGCTTTTGAGTTTGAGAGAAATAGGAGAATTGGTAGGAGTGGAATGAGTAGTAGAGAAGTTGGTGCGAGTGTTTGAACCTCTAAGGAGACAAGCAGCTTCATCATAAGCTCGAGCAGCTTCCTCAGCAGTTTTATAGGTACCAAGCCACATCCTAATATTCTTCGATGTGTCTTTTATCTCTGCTGCCCATTTCCCTGAAGCCCTTTGTCTAACTCCAACAAATTTGGACCTACTCTTCTTCATCATGTGTTTGTCCTCGTTGTTGCATTTTTTCTTTTGATATTCCATACCCATTAATACAAATGCAATCAAGATAGCCCAAACACAAAAGATACACACACACACATATATATATATCTGTGTGTGTGTGTGCGCGCGCGTGCGTGTACTTCAAAAATATCAATGGTTGAGTTTTTCAAATAGTAGTGGAGAGCTCGTTTTGTGTTGCTTGTCTCCTTTTTCTAAACTATTTGTGAAGTTAGTATTTGGATTTATAACTACAGTGGTTGGAACCACATCATACTTGGATTCTCTTATAATCGTGGCTTGGTTTGGTCAACCAAATAAAGCAAAGTAAGATTCGTGATGATCACTTACATAGTATGTTTTTCACGCCGAAATTTTTAAATGCTTTCAGGTTTTGATCATTTAGACTTTTGTACATCACAGCACTTATATTCTACTGCAAAATATGACGTATGGCATAATATTTTAATGCTACTCTTTAACAAACAATATCTTTTATCGACTCAAATTCATATAAATCTCATAATTAGTGAGAGTTATGTAAATTTCAATTTATAGAAAAAAAATTATATTGCTAGCACTCCTCGTATTTCAAAAAGTTCAACACGGTTTTATTAACCATGCATCGGTGGTCGCACTTCATAAATGGCAATCTCTTTAGTAATCTGTTATCTTCAAGCATAATTATCCAAGAAAATCTAGCAAATAAGGCTGTTTCATCTTGAAACAACCTTAAAGCGGTGTCTCTTCCCACAAATGCAATGTTTTAAAAGATAAGATACTAAATGTTTTAAAAATAAAGGATTTATTTTTTAAATAAAAAAACAAAAAGATAAAGTATGAGTTGTCTAATTTTGTTTGGAATTTTACTTCAACTACAACTACATCGGCATTGCTGGGTTTATTTTGGATTTGGAAGAATTGCAATTATGGCTCCTCATTCAAGAATGATTTTTTCCTGAAGATCTCATCACCGAGATCCTTTTATTGCTTTCGGTGAAATCTCTTCCATTCAAGTGTGAATAATTCCTAGAACTCTCATTTTGAATCCTACTTTTGAGAAATTGCACCTCTAGAGATCATCAAAACGAAATGCTCTATCTTCACACTAACCACACATCACATCACATCAAATTTAATCAACTGCGTTCAACTCATATACTACAGAAGACAATTTCAGGAATGTAGGTGGGCATAATTTTGACTGACGACAAATTATTGAATGGATAAACAAAATGTTTGCAACCTTGATGAATAAATAGCATCGGTATTTCAATATTTTACAAGTCAGAATCTGACACCCAAAAAAACAATACAATAGGCCAAAACTGCACGAATTGCCACACAGACAACCCTATATTCTCATGTAATAATGTAAGAACAAAAAAAAGAGGAATAGCAAGTGAAGCTCCAACACCACAACTGCTTAACCTCCTTTTAGACTCAATCGCACCCATGAACACTTGAACACTCATAATAATATACACATTCTACAGAAAGTTTCCTTTCCAATCACAATTGACTCTGCATTCTCAAAACTGGAGCCATGTTGCTATAAAAACACCATGCAAGAATGAATGATGGAAAACCATCTTATGGCAAAAAGAATGGGTAACAAATAGAGACCACCAAACCGGAAAAATCTTGTTCCCAAAAAGTGCAAGACACCAACTGCCAACCCAGATGCAATGAAGAAATGATGGACTGCTATGCAGCAAAGAGATGAAAACTACGAAGAAAGGATGGATTGTAAAGCAAGCTGTTGTTGTGGTTGCAAAGATGACCAAGTGGAGGCAAGGGTGGCGGGCGGTAGAGTTTGCTGGAGCTGTCTGAGTAAAGTCACCATTCGGCCAGCTGTTTGTTCTGTTGCAAGATCTTTACCAGCACATAAAACCTAATGAACAGAAAATGGATTATATTAAAAAGAGAAACAACTTCAACCAAATCCAATATGTATTAGCTAATCAATTAACTAGTTGTGTTGTATGTGAACCGTATCATCAGAGGCAATAAACAAGAATCAATCTGACGTGGTAGAAGTTAGGAGTTTGTGCAAATCCAGGACGAAAAACTAACCTCGGCAAACACCGAGACAATTTTGGGAAGGTATTGATTGTTTGGTCCTAACAACTCACTGTCAGACCTGCAGATAAATATAAGGTCAATAATTAGAACTTGAGCAACGGGAAAATATGGCAGAGAACATTAAAAAACTTAAGAGTTTCAGTCGCTAACCTTTCCGCCATTGAACAAAGTTGATCGTGAACAACTTTTGCCTCAATCAAATCACTTTTTATTGGCAGACAGTTCAACCATGCTGGAACTACCTGCAAAAGCAACAGGATAATAGCAAAAACATTAAATAAACAGATGATTATCTAAAAAAACACCACAAAAGGTAAAAACTCAAGCAGTCACGCAATAGATCTTAGTGTTGTTAAAAACATGGTAGATGAGGAAAAAACCACAAAAGGTCATAAACAGGGAAAACAAGACCTGAGCAGAATCAATACTGTCCCGGTGAAATTGGCAAATTTTTCCCAGAGCAGAAACTGCATTGTCATATGCCATTACATTATCTGAATGAAGTGCATTAGGATGTTGGATCACAGCATTTAACCTCGATAGAGCCTCTGCATAATCCACAAATGTGTTACTACTCCATATAAAAAGCTTTTTTTAAGTTCATTAGCATATTAAGCAGTACCTCCAACAAGAGGTTTGAACACAGAACCCCCAAACTCTGCACAAACCCCAAGGCCATACACAGCCGCCTACAGATAAATGAAGAAATACCAATATTATCAATCAAAGCGCTTGAACAATAAAAATGGTAATCAAAATGTTGAGCAACAGACAATGCAAATGCTAACCTGTCTGACATCAGGAGTCTCATCATTACATGCCTCCAACAGGAATGGAAGATATGTATCATAATACCTGCATAATTGGCAGCAAAATACAATGAAATTGATAAGTCGTCCGGATAATTATCACTGCACTGATTCCCACTTGCAAAAAGTACTTACTTTATAGCTGCTTCACGGCACTGCTCTGCAACATCATCAAAAATGCAAATTGCGATCCTTCTCTCTTCAGGAGTCTTGTCCCTTCCCTATATCCAAAACAATAAATTAAAAGTGAAAACAATGAAATAAATAAATGTTCTAGTTCTTCGAGAAAATTAGATTTAAAATTAGTCCATGGACGCAAATCCTGTAGGAAACTTGTTTGAAGCAAGAGATTAGACTATTCAATTTGCAAAATGAAACAACAAAAGTCGCTCTTAGCATATTCACAGTAAAATGAAGATTATGAATTTTAGGTGTTGATAGAAAAACAAATCTTGCGATCTAAGGTGCACTAGAAAATGAAGATGTGAGCTCAGAAATGTAAGAATGCTGGACGACTCAAGAACAAGCTCAAGAGTAATAGAAATCAAGAAAAAAGAAATAGAAAATCAGAGGAGCTTTCAATCCCGAAAATGTTAATTAAAAAACAAACCGACTTATACAGATACTGTAACATTTATAGTTAGGAAACAAACTCAATCCTAACTACTTAACAGCAATACAGTTAGACTGAAAGCTAGGTGCAATAAAAGCAAACATGTGCTTTGAAGTTTGCTAAATCTCTATCTAATGTTGCACACAACCACAACTCAATTTAAAAACTCAATACAAGTTTGAAGATTTGAAGATTAATCATTTAAATGAAATTTTCATGGATGTGACCCAAACAGGGATATCATCACAACTTCAAAAGACTCCAAGTGCATGGATTAGCAATATCACAGACTCTGCATGTAAATCATCGTTGCAATTTACCAGCTAAAACTGAGAAGACAGTAAAGTGAAGAACACAAAATAATGCTGATAGACATTTACGAACAGAATTTGATATCATAAGAAACACTAAATACAGATTTGGTAGTTTCCTGAAAGAACATACCCACATAGGCGTCAAATATGAGGACAGTTCTTCAAAGAAAGGCAAGAAGGAGGCTTTGAAGGTTTTGATCAAGGTTCCTAATATCTCACCCACCTGAGACAATGTGTAAATATTTTAATATGATGGCCAAGAAACAAAAGATAGTAACAGAGCACTGATGATGGTTTAAATTATATTATATGGAGGTACTAACTTGGTCAAAAACTTCTTCCTCTTGTTCATTTTCCTCTTTAATCAGCTCCCCTTCTTCAGCATCAAAATCTTCAGCTTGGGCCCTCTCTGCTCTCTCTCTTTTTCTACTTGAACTAGCTGTGATCACTTGTTTTATCTCTTCAACAATTGATCTGACCTGCTTTTCATCTAAAAGCATCCCAGAGATCTAAAAGGAGAAAAAATATATCAGAGCACATCCAAATGAGATTTACATTAAATGAACTAAAAGGAAAGTGGGGAAGAGCCAACACTTTTAACAAGGGTTTCAGAAAGCACCAACTTGTAAACAATAATTAACAAAATCAGGCACTGCACTAGAAATTGAAGAAAACGACAGCAAAATTGCAGCGAACAAAAAGAGGTGGACATTAGATAGGAATTATCTTACCTCATAAGTAGTTTAATATTAAGAAATAATATGGTGGTAACAAAACAGGTACGCAAAATGATGTAAACAATAAGGAGACACCTTGATAGTGAAGGCGCGTCAAATTCTTGTATTACATATTGCATTCCTTATAAAATTTCATTCCATATAAAACAAGACTCCGAAATCCATAATAATAAGACCAAAGTAAAGTGCATCCAACATCAAGTATTAATGAAACAGGCAGCTCTGTGCAATGGAAGGAAATTGCAACTATTTCAAGTGATTAACCATTTAAATCCTCTAACAAACCGAACATAAAACACGAAGAAACCAAACGGTTTAATTCTTATTTCATATGACAACAGACGATGAAAAAGCTTGCACATACAGCAGCATCAATTGTAACATCAACTAAGCCATGGTTTATTCAACGATCTTATTCTGAAAAATAAATACTGGAAATGCACACAAGGCAAAAGCATAAAGACACGTACAACTAAGTTAGATTCTCATGTTCCGTACCTGTAAGCATTCATTTAGTGAATCTAACATGCTTGCACAAATCTCTGTGTCAGGTTCCTGCAAGCAAACATAAGAGGGAGAATTTTAGAAAGAAATGCCAATATGGGACACAACCAAGTCGGGCAAAGTTCAACAACAATATCATTTAGATTGACTGGAACGAGCAAACTAACAAAATACATTATGCACACGCGAACATTTTCTTTGATTTATATGAATATTAAAATTACATATAAGGCTTACAAAACAAGTCAGAAGTATTTAAATCGTTAAAACCAAAACATAAATTCCACAATAACACCATAAAGATTGGATAAACTTTAAGAATATGATGTTGAATAACAATTACCTTATGCAATGCTTCCACCAAAGCAGGGATGATACTGTCAGTCAAAAACTTCAAATAGCTCACATCCCGACCTTGAGATTGCCCTTTCTCAATGGCTAACTTTGCAGATCGTAATAGTTCCGGCATTGCTATAGAGATATTGAAAATAATAAACATTAAAACAGTTAGGATAATGAGATAAAGCCCATTAACACTGCAAGGGATAACCACTGACCAAAACATAAAAACAGTCATTCGCATACCTGAAACAGCTGCTTTTCTAACCTCCTCATGGAAATAAAATTTAAGGAGAGGAACCAAAGTTCCTGCAACCTGCATCACAACATAATTGATGAGAAACGCAATGTTAAATAATACAAACCTCATTATGCAAAGGCTTTCAAATAGTGGTCTATGTCTCTAACCTGGTCAATCCATGGAAAGAATCCTTCCTTTAACTCGTCAGCATAGCAACAAAGCATGTTACATGCCGTAGCTTTTTCCTCTAGAACACTAGTCTTGATGCCAATTCTTTTGTCCCCGAGAGTGATAGTCTCCATACTATTATAGATGAATAAAACATAGTCAGATATATATTGCCTAGCAAAAACTGTACTATAACAAAACCCAAAAAATGTAAAAGCATGTGTGCAAAAGCATGTGAAGAGCATAACGATTCAGATAAGGAACACTAAAAAAGCCAGTAAAGCTACAAATATAAGTTTTAACTCCAGATGCCTAAACAATTAGCAATCATATAAGATCAAAATGAAACGACACAAGTGCAATACAAAGGATACATCATGCTTTAATAATTTGAACTTATATGGAAAGGACTAAAATTGAGACCTTTCATCATCAGAGTCCTCTATCTCATTATCCGAATCGGCGGATGTGATGGTTACGTCAGGCTTAAGTGAAGCAGATTGAAGCAATGGTGGCATGACAAATTCCATATAAGGAAGAAAATCTTGTCCAAGACACTTGCAGAGTCTAGCCCATGCCTGTACCAAATTAAAGTCGATGTTACTGAACATATAGTCCAATTGGCACTTTGTGTATAAGCTATAAGTAATATAAAAAGCATACCTGTAGCATGTAACTTGTTGTTGGATCATCTGTCTCCATTTGAGATACTTGCAAGGACATAAGAACTTCCATGACCTGGTAAAGAACCATAACATGTAGGATATTAAAACAAAAATAAAACAAAAATATCATAATATTAAAGTCATAATAGATCTATTAATGAGAGAGAGAGAGAGAGTGTGTATGTGTGTGTGTGTGAGAGAGAGAGAGAAGTGTTTCACAGAAAAGACAAGATGCATAGCAAAGCGGTTTAAGAAGTGAATGTATAAAAGCAGACCACCCATTCATGACCCATAAAATTGCAATTGCAACAAATCAATTTCAAAGGAGTTCAACAGAAATATATAAAGAAAACAAAAACTACCTACCTGCTTAGCATCAGCCCTAAACTTTTCCTTCCCGACAGCCATTCCAACCAAACTTATACACTCCATAGACTTAGCACGAAGCATGCGGTTAGACTTATCAGTTGCATTGACCAATATAGCCTTCAGGTACGGTATGACAGCATCATAGTATTTCTGAAAGTGTTCCTAAGGAAGACCATAGAACAAAATGAGTAATCCTAAAGAAATGAAATTATAGACATTGAAGAGCGCAGTTCATATCAATACCTGAGATGAATCGGCAACTGATGCCAAAGCAGTTAAGGCTCCCTCTTGCACCATTTGTTTACCGTTCTGAAAGACAGAGAATATCCAAATTTAAGTGAAGAACAGTGATAATCATATGATGATTCAGTAAAATAACTGTAGTAGCATCACTCTTGGAAATAATATTCTATAAACAAACCTGAAGAAGTACAAGCAGTTTGCTAACTATTCCATCCAAATATGGCGTTAAAATATCAGGTGTACAATTCTCACTGAAGTTGAGCACAGCTGAAGCAGCATGAGCCTGTGTAAACAATATTAGGGAAACATCCATACTAGAGTTTATTCAATTAAAATATAACTACTTCAGAAATGGAAGACCTACAATAAGATTATAAAGAATAAGTCCGTAGTTTCTCGTTCTCCTAAACCAACTACAACAACATATACACACTAGTTCCAACCAATATCATCATTTATGGTTTAACATAATTGATAAATCCATTTGCAATGCAACTAGCTGTATATTCCAATAGTTCATAATTGTGTGAGTTTTACAAAAAACATTGCTTGCATTTTTATTTCAATCATTTGGTCACAGAAAGCGTTACAAAAAGTCCCATATTTTCCATTTAATCATTGCAAGAAAATCCAAAATTAAAAAACTAGTTAAACAGAAGCACTTCGAACCTGTACACGAGGATTCTGAAAATCATCCATCGCGGCAGCTAGGGCTGGCAACACCCCCTGATGATATTGAACTTGTAAATCTGGACCCAAATCAGTAGACAGTTGCCCAATTGCATTAATAGCTGCCCACCTTACACGAGGATGTTGATCAGGAAATGAATTCAATACCATAGCCACCACTTGCTCCAAATTCTTTATCATGACCTATCAACATTAGACATGTAAACCAATAACAAGCAGTTATAATTAGCACAAATAATTCAAATCATAAAGCAATAGCATCTATTCGTCTTTCTCTCTTATGAGACAACACAACATCTTAACCACCTTTGAGCATCCTTCAGCTATCTGAGCAAGTGCAATCAATGCAGCATGACGTTTTTGCCACTCAGGTGCAGCCAAATATGCAGGTAGTTGTTCAGAAGCAACAGGAACAATCGTATTTCCTCCCAAAGATATAGATAACCTATCCAAACATTCCTGTCCAACACTGTAATTGCTAGTCTCACCAGCATCTTCATCCTCAGTCTCCGCAGTGTGCCACGCTGGATCATCCTCAATATCCAAAAGCATCTTCATAAGAATTGCAAACAACCTGCTAATAAACTGCGGCATCTTCCTCATCATACCAGGAGCACGCTCCCTCGCTTCGGCGAGAGTTATCACAAACTCAATAGCCAAATGCCTAGTCCCTTCCTCCAACGACTCTGCCTCTGCGATTTGAAGCATTGCCCCTACAACATCAACAATCTGCCTCCGGAGAAACCTAGGTTCAGTTCCGGCGAGCTCAATAAGCAATTCAAGAGCCTCTTGTGCAGTCGCCTCCTGACCGGAATTCAGCGCTTCAGTCAACGTTCTCATCATCGCCGGCAGCAAGTCTTGAAACCTATCACGATCGGCGGAACCAGAAAGACACTGAATGAAATTGATAACAGCGTTAAGCGCGGCAATTCGAACATCGGGATTAACAACAGATGAAGTAAGGCACTGAAGGAAAATATCATGAAGGTGTTTGATATGCGGCGTGAGTGAATCACCGATGTACTGCGACAATTGAGCGAAAATCAAGAACGCGGATTCTTGAAGCTTAGGTGAATCAGAAGAAACGCACTGGAACATGAAAGGAAGCAATTCAGGCCAAGCGTTATCGGGAAGAATACTAGAAGCGAGTTCGGAGATGGTATCGCAAAGCTTCTTGGAAATCGATTTCGCGTTTTCGGTTTGGATTGATGAAAGAAGAAGTGATTTGAGAGAAGATTGAGTATGAGGCGATAAACGCGGCCAAAGAAAGGAATCATCACGAGTGAGTTGCTTCCGGAGGAGAATAGCGGACATGGCGCGAGCTTCTTGATGAGGTGAAGAGTGAAGGAGATGGCCGAGTTTCAAGACGAGTCCATCGGGATCGGTTTGTTTGCAAAGGTTGAAGAGAGCTTCGGCTTGTGAACGTTCTTCGTTGGACGATGTCATCAACTGTGAGATCAGGCTTTCAAACGGTGATGGATCGGCGCCGAGAATCGCCGCGAGTTGGGATTGCTGTAACTGAGTTGACTCGGGATCCATGACGATTGGCGGCGAGTGAAAGAGGGAGTTAAAGTGTGTTAGGGTTCCCTCTTTTGATTCAATTATGAGCTATAGTGTTAATTTTATGATGTAGAGAATCACTCGCTACTTCGTGCTCTACTATCGATCTATCTCTTTTTATATATGGTCGCGGGTTTTAGAATTAGAATGATCCATGATGTTGCCTATGCACTATGGGGTTGTTGTGGTTTTTGCCTTTGGTGGGAGAAATTGGGAATAAAATTAAAAAAGTTAGGGTATGCTGGAGTGGGGCTAATTAGGGCAGAGCAACTTGCGGTGATGGACGATTTTTATTAGCTGTGTTTTGTTTTTGTAGGTCATGGATCATGATTAGGGTTACGCTTTATTTCCTTTTACTTATTTTTATTCTAAATTTAATAGTTTAACTAATTAAAGTATAGTATAATTCCTTTTTTATCTAATATTTATTTTAGTTTTTTTATTCTTTTTCATCTTTATTTTTTTTAACATTCATTTTAGTTTTTCATAAAAGGATAATATGTATAATTTTGTGAAATATAAAAGATTAAAATGATTATTAAATAAAAAGATAAAAGATTAATATAAAAGACAAATTACCAAAACAAATTAAAAAAAATAAAGTTAAAGATAAATAATTAAAATTATATTTAAGTGATTAAATTAAAATAATTTTCAGAATTTAATTAAATTAAATTGAGATTAATTGGTATGTATTATTAATATAAAATTATTTTACATAGACAGTCAATCAAACTATTTATAGTATTGTTATTGCTTCAAATAGTTACAAAAATATAATGACATATACTATTTATAGTATTGTTATTGTTTCAAACCATTACAAAAATACTATATATTTACATATTAAAATCAATGATTGTAATTGATTTTTAATATAAAATTAATTTATATTTACTATATATAACCTATTTTCTAAATTAAATTTACATGTATGTAAATTGTCGGCCTATTGACTCCTCACGAGTCAAGCTAAAATCTTATAGTTCACCGTTTAGGGATGTGTTTATTTTTATTGAGTTTTTCTCATATTTTGAATTTGGTTTTTTTGGCTTCATCCTAAGAAACTAGGACAAATATGTGACTGGATAATGACCTTGTTTGTCTTATCTCATAGCCCTACTAAAAATAAGCTAAGCGAAAACACTCGGATTCATTGCCCTATTTCAATCCACTTGTTAGAGTTCGTCAAAATCTAAACGTAACAATGCTTACCAAATAAAAATGTAACAATACTTATATTCTTTCTACTAAAAAAATATTCACTTACTAAAAAAATATTAATTCATTTATTCGAATATATTAATAGAGAATAATAGGAAAACTAATTAATCTATAAATAAATTTACAACATCAATGTTAATAGTATAAAATAACAAAATATCTTAAAGTGTAAAAATTATTCATGTATTCGGATGTGTATCTTTTAAATTGTTAAAGGCATTGGTTGCATCTATGTTTAATTGAAGTTAATGGACCTGTTTGTTTATCATATTAAAAATGTGATTTTTACTTTATATTCTTATAAAAATTTACTCAAAGATAATATAACTTTTTTAGATTCATTTGTTTATCATATTTACTTTATATAATCAACTTTATATAATCGACTTTTAATAAAAATAAAAATAAAATAAAATGATTTTTTTTTATTAAATATATTTTTAATCTTTGAAAAAATCCAACCTTTTAAATTTAGTTTCTAAAAAATTTGTATTAACATTTAGTCCCTATTTTGATTTTATAGAACTTTTTTTGGGGACTAAATTTTTTTTCTAAAAAAAAACTTTTAAAAATATAGATTAAAAATGAATAAAAAAATTTGTATAAACTAAAAAATTGAGAATCTTATTATAGACATTAAAATTAAATTTTAAAATTTTATAAAAAAATTAAAATTTATTTCACTAATTTTTTTAATTATTAAAGTTGCATTTTTTTTTTACCATACTTGAAATTTTAAAATTATAATATAACCTCTAAATCTTCAAAACGGTATAAACAAACAAAACAAAATTGTATTACAACAACGCTATGACCGCCAAAACACAAAATAATAACTACATTTATGTAGAAACGTTTATATTAATAAAATTAATTTCAAACAAAAAATATATATTGAATCACCGAGAATAAAAAAGGAAGAGGTGGGTTTTAATTTTTTTAACTTAAAAAGAGTGGCAGAGACAATTGCGGCTCTAACACCTCGGTGACTACGATATTAACTTTACTTATATTAAAAAAATAAGTTAAATAAATGTTAATTTCATGTAATATTTTAGTTTTTTATTTTTTATTTTTTTATTTAGTTTTTTATTTTAATTTTAAGTGATAATTTGATCTTTTATGTTTTAAAATATCAATAATATTATCTTTTTTTTTACAAAAATTCAAAAAAGTCATCAAAATTTTCGACCAAAACCCATAAAATTAATTATGTTCTTCAATATAATACAAATTTCATCAAATTCGAAACTCAAATCTTCAAATAAACTTATATTTCCATCTCTAACAATATCAAATAAATAATGAAATTTTTGTATTACTTTATTTGAAGATTTGAGTTACGAATTTGATGAAATTTGTATTATATTAAAGAATATAATTAATTTTATGAGTTTTTGTTAAAAATTTTGATGAGTTTTTTGAATTTTGTAAAAATAAAAAGATAATATTGTTGACATTTTAAAACATAAAAGACCAAAATGTCACTTAATATTAAAATAACGGACCAAATCGAAAAAGAAAAAAAAAATAAATGACTAAAACGTTAACTGAAATTAAGTTAAGGGACTTTAGCCTAAAAAATATATATCTAAATGTAACAATACTTATATTAAAAAATACAAATCCAAATGTAACGATACAAATGTATCACCAATTTGGTTCATAAAGTATTATTATTCCTCCAATTTAATTCATAGAGTATACAAAAATATTAAATAATTGAGTTAATAGGTCTTTTAGTCTTTATAATTTGGGGTAAATCTAGTTTTAATTTTTGTAATTTTTTTCATCATTTGAGAAATTTGTATTTTTGGTCATTGATCGAATTTGACTATTAAAAAACATTGATGTGGCATTGTTATGTGTCATATAAGATGTCGACGTTGACTTTTAATGAGTTTAATTGTTATATAATTTTAGTATACAAAATTTACGTTGTTAGTATATTACAATCATTAATGAGTGCAATATCGTTTATGAGTACGATTTTATAGATAATTATTGTAATAGTTAATCATTTTTAGATAAACTTGAATATAAATTAAATTGTTTTTTAATCAAACAAAATAACATTGATATTTAAAAAAAAAAACTGCAAAAAAAAAAAACATAGTCAAAATAGAAAACAATATTAGAAACTAAAAATCCTAATTCAATTTTGTCTATCACCTTTTCCCAAAACTTCAAATTAGAACTAGAGTGCGACAGCTGACGAGGGAGAAGAAGTCAGACGAACGAGAGTGACAACACAATTGAATTGTAAAGGAAATTGTGTGTGTGTTCCAATTGCGAGTGTGAACAAGTGTTTTTTTCTTCCATTATTTGCTTTTTGTATAGGGTCTCTTTTTTGTTTTGGAAGAAAGCTATAATCTTATTTTAAAATAGTTTTCGGTAGAGCACAAAAATATGTTCGAAAATTTTATCTTACTTCTATATTTATACTTTTACTCTTACATTTTATACAAATTATTTATATTTAAAAAAATAAATAAATTCTACTCCACTAAATTCAATTTGAGTTATCAAAAATTAAAAAAAAAATAAAGTTTTTCATAACACTTTTGTTTTAGAAAAATTGAACTTTGTATAACCAAAAACTTTTTTATTTGGAAAAAGTTTTCCGATACACAAATGTGTTTTAGAAAATCGAACTTTGTGTATCATAAAACTTGACAGATGTGTTTAAGAAAATTTGAATTTTATGTATCAGAATTTTTTTTTCAAGTTTTCCATAACACATTTATGTATCGATAAGCTTTAAAAAAAAGTTTTTTCTGAATGCATTTTATGTAAAACTTTTTTAAAAGTTTTCCAGAACACAAATATTTCTATAAAATTCAAATTTTGTGTTCTGAAAAGCTTTTTTTAAGTTTCTCAAACACTCTAGTGTTACAAGTTTTTCGGAAGACAAACATGTACCAAAAAAATATAAAGTTTGACATTTTTTTCTTTAAAAAAAAGTAAAATTGAATTTTTATTAAAACGTGGGTGTAAGAGTATAAATTTAGAGATATGAGATAAATTTTTCAATGTGATTTTGTTGACGCCTATTTTAAATACACTTTTTATTTTTGTAAGTGAGCTTTATTTGGTGTAGCTTTTTTTAAGTTTCCCAAACACTCTAGTGTTACAAGTTTTTTGGAAGATAAAAATGTACCCAAAAAATGTAAAGTTTGACATTTTTTCTTTTAAAAAAAAGTAAAATTGAATTTTTATTAAAATGTGGGTGTAAGAGTATAAATTTAGAGATATGAGATAAAATTTTCAATATGATTTTGTTGACGCCTATTTTAAATACACTTTTTATTTTCGTAAGTGAGTTTTATTCGGTGTTATTTTTTTACAATGGTGGTGAGTTTGTATAAGACAACTTCTTGTTTTACAAAGGGGATTTAAAATAGTGGCATCTAACTAAGATTTGTATAAATCGAGTTTTTTTAAGCAACTTATTTGGTGAATTATTGGGGGCAGGATTAGGCTAGTTTTAGGATGTGGAGGAAACTTGTTGGCGAAGGGAGTTGTCATTTACAAATAGAAAATTAGATATTATTTGTGTTATCTTAAACACCATGATTTCATGAATACAACCTATTTTCACTCCATCACTAAAAAGGATAATCATTTTGTAAATATGATACGTGATTAAAGAGATAATGGATTTTATGTCTTAGATTACAACCAACTTGAATTGGGTCAACTTGAATTCGAGTTTTTTTAAGCAACTTATTTTCCAATTATGATTCTAAAAATGTATTGTTATATAACATGTGCTTTTGAGTGAATTAAATCAAAAACAAACATCAAACACAACAAATATCAAATCAGAAAAAACAGATCAATCTGAAAGAACAAGACTGTTTTTGTTTAGTAAAACATAAAAATGAAGACCAATCTGACTTTCACAACATCAATTAAATAACGTTATAGTTTAACTAAGAACAAAACCTTCTTGAATTCAAAATCATTCTAGGCCACGAAAATACATCAAGCTACATGGCAAATCACCAGTAGTCATTACACAAGAACATAATTGTATACTCAAGATTACTTTTGACAGATTCGATTAAAGAATCAACAAAGTCAAAACAATGCATAAAGAGTAAATATCAATATTAATCTCCAAAATTGATGGCTTAGATAAGCTAGTACAACTTGGACAAATAAGGCACTGCATCACTTAAGCAAGTACAGAAAAGCATGACATACAAACAATTGTAAAAAGTGAAAAATCCAAGCAGTTACCCAAAACAGAAACGAAGAATGTTCTGACGATCAAGCAGGAATAGTCTTGTTTTATTTACAACACATGTCTTCCAACGACTATATGAGCTGACACATGCCTTCAATAAGCATATGAAAATAATCTTAAGGCAAAGGAAATATCAACAGTTCAAAGTGCAAACAATCATTTACTCAAATCATCATTCTTGAGAAATACAAGCTATTGAATTAAGCAAATGCTCCAACTCTTCTTCACTATATTTAAGGATCTATTTTTGAGTTTGATTGCTAAAAATTAAACTCAAACAAGTGTTGAGTAAAGTCTGATCCATCAATCATCTTCAAATCCTTTTTGTTGAAACTAAAACACTATAGAAATATAGATAGTTTGAGTGTATTGGAGAAATCCTTTTGTATTTAAAATGTGACTTGTAAAATCCTTTATAGACCGAAAGGTAATCATTGAAAATCCTTTCAAGGTTGAAAGGTGAAATATTGTAACTGGTCAAGACTGATCTCGATCATTGGTGGGAAAAACAAGAACATTCTTGTTTGAACACTTTAATGAAAAAGCTCACAAACTGTAAGGACTGGACGTAATCCACTTTGGGTGAACAAATATATATTGTTGTGTGAATTCTCTTTCCCTTATCTTATTTTTTATTTTTCACTCACTTAACACTAATCACGTTGTGAAGTTTTTATTGATATACTATAACGAAGAATGCTCTGTCTTTATTGCTAATCAAACCAAGGTCAATATGAGTTAACAAAATTTAATACAAAAATCAATTTTAAAAAGGGAATCACAATTAAAACTCTTCCTTTCATGTAATCAACATTGTCATTTCAATATGAACAATAGATGTATAATTAATATTATAAGGGAAATGACAATCTTTAAACCAATCAACAACCACTGACTCCTCGCACATATCTCAAAATCTTCTATAAATGATTGCACTCAAACTGCCAGATCCAAATGATTTATCTATGAGAATTTGAAGAAGGGTGAATTTGAATTTTCCAACAATAAAAGTAGCTAACAGACTCCTTTTTTCATCACTGATAATTTTCCTCTAAAAGATATAAGTTGCCTACCTCATATCACAATCTTTACTTGCAAAAGTATTTACAAAGCATATGTGGGCAATGTTGCACAAGTCTCATCCAATAAAGATAGACATTCTACGGGGTTAATTTTCCTCCTCACATAAGTTTTTTTACAAAAAATATTGTATTTGTACCCGTTTAGAGCCAATGAACCATTCAAACGGTTTCCAAGAATCTCCATTTGATGTTTCCAAGTAACACATTTTATAATTGTTCTCATAAGAGCTATGTAACACATTTTCTCGTTCTTCTAGCTCTAAGCCACAATTTTTATTTTTGCAATTATATGAAACTCTTAATAAGGTAACCACAAAAAATGCACATCAACCTCAAATTTCATATTCAAGAGTCACTTATTTTAAATCATTACCTCATTTTTAAACCCTATGCACCATGACCTCAATAAACAAAAGTTATGGGCCATGGTTAGAAGAGCCTGCCACAAAGTCTTACATTCACAATATACCCATATTAGGAAGGTGTATAATCACACAATCAAGTTTTTTTTTTTTCAAATCAGAGTATTAGTATTAATGTTGTTCATATTTTGTTGAGGATAAAGAACAAATGTGCGGCCTCTTTACTTTTCTAGTCACTAGTGTGCTTACTTTTTGTGGTAAAAAAACTGTTATCGTAGAATCAAATAGAATTTTTTTTTATATTTCGTTGTAGTAATTAATGACAAATTTGATTAAACATTACTACCTAACTATCTAATCAATTACTTATTAAATAATAATAATAATATTATTTAGACTAAATAGGACGCGTTCCTTAATTTAATTTCAGTTAACGTTTTGGCCCTTTATCTTTTTTTTTTCTTTCCAATTTGGTCATTTATTTTAATTTTAAGTGACAATTTGTTCTTTTATGTTTTAAAATGTCAACAATATTATCCTTTTTTTTACAATAAATTAAAAAATTCATCAAAATTTTCAACCAAAACCCATAAAATTAATTATATTATTTAATATAATACAAATTTTATCAAATTCGTAACTCAAATCTTCAAATAAACTAATATTTTCATTTTTTATTTGATGTTGTTAGAGATGGAATTTTAAAAATTAAATAAAGAATAAAAATATGAGTTTATTTGAATATTTGAGTTACAAATTTGATGAAATTTGTATTATATTAAAAAATATAATTAATTTTATGGGTTTTGATTGAAAATTTTGATGAATTTTTTAAATTTTTGTAAAAAAAAAAGGATAATATTATTAGCATTTTAAAACATAAAAGATTAAACTATCACTTAAAATTAAAATAAAGGACCAAATCGAGAAAAAAATAGATAAATGATTAAAACCTTAACTGAAATTGAGTTAATGGACCACTATTTAATCTATTATTTATTTTTAAGATTTTAATATATAATTATCTACGTTAATAAACGTCATTAGCTCGAGTATTGTTATATAAAATTTGTAGATGTTTATTGAGCACCTTTTTTGAGCACCATCCCTAATCCTAAATCTTCAGTATAAAAAAAAAAGAGAGAGGAAGTGAATTGGGCGTGTCTGGAATTTGATTATCATATCCAAACCAAACCCGAGCCCATGAAACCGGGACCGAACCGCCTAAGCCTGGCTATCGGAAAACCGAATTAGCTGCGGCGTGGCGGGCGATATGCATACTCGCCACCTCCACCTCCACCTCCGCTTAAACAAGTAATTACCAATATATTCAATTAATTTACACTCTTTAATTTCCACTTCTCACAAACGAGTATCTTCAATTATTTTTTACTCACTGTTCCACTGAGTGAAGGACATGCTCAACACGTTAACCAGACGTTGCTTTTGCACCGTCGCTCCTCGCCCTTGGCTTTTTGTTGGATTAGGCAACCCTGGCGACAAGTACAAAGGAACTCGTCACAATGTACATTTTTTCCCACTCGCCATCTCTAGTTGTTTTTGGTGAAAATTTCAGTTGCCGTCTGTTTTTTTCTCTCTGCATATGAACCTTTACAGTTTCTGTTAGCAACTTTTGAATTCAGTTACAAGTTCGTTAGGAGTTAGTTTTTTCTTACTTCTTTCTAGTTACTAGTTACCACTAGCTATCAGATGGTATGAGAAGTGTTACTAGTTACCATTTGTAATCTTTATTTATATTCGAATTAGCAACTGATGATGAAATTTGATAATGTGTTATTTTTCGAATTAGGTTGGCTTTGAGATGATTGATGCGTTTGCTGAGTCACAGGGGATTCTCATGAACACGGTCCATTGCAAAGCCGTTTTTGGAAAAGGTTTGTTTGCTTCATTTGATATTCCTCTTCTATGTCTCTCTTTCATTATTTGTTGTAATCATTAAATTTTAGGCAAAGTAATTTGTTACAGGTTTTGTTGGTGAAGTTCCCGTTTTCCTTGCAAAGCCTCAAACTTACATGAATCTCAGTGGTGAATCGGTAAGGAATTGAAATATTATACTTTTTAGGTTTGTTTCTACAAGTTTTTTTGTCATTTAATGCATTTGTCACTTGCAAAAATGTTTTAACCTGTGAATTCATTTGATTATACATTGGTTGCTCAAATTAATAATTTACTATGAGGGGTGGCTGTTCTGGTTACAATATTGAAACTTACTCTTGTTGATTGGAATTGTGGTGAGGTTAAAACATACTGTGTATGATTGCAAGTTGCAACTGCAGCTAAAAATCGAAAGTTCGTGAGCTTATGTCATGATAACTGTAATAACAAAATCTTGAAATCGAAAATGACTGCTATAGGAATGAGGTGTTTGCATCAGATTTCCACGGCTGATGTAGAGTGGACAATTTTGATTCCAATGAATTGGTCTTCCAGGTTTGATGACAGAATGTTGATTGAGTAAATTAAGGATTGATTAGAGAGGACTTCATTTGCCAATTTAGGGCTTCAGATGAGTCTCTTTCATGTTTGTATTACTTAGAAATCAAGAAAAGTTATTTTTTTAAAGAATGTAGGTCTGTGTAAGCTCGTGCCTGTGAAAAATTCTTCAGAAAGAAGAAAAGTTAGATCCCCTTCTTCCTCATTTAGGGCTTTGAAGAAGTGAATAGTTGGCCCTTCCATACACAACTGAGCCAAACTTACCTTCACATCAGGTCTAGTATCCAACACCTTGAAGTAAACCTCAGCACGAGCGATCCATCCATCTCGGTCTTCGCCATCAAACATGGGAAGTTCAATCTTCTTGACGGATGGACGAAACTCGTCAAGAGCTTCGCCCCTGAATGGTTTCTCCCCCTTCTTCATCGACGCCTCAGATTTGTGGACAGATATCTCAGCGTTACTCTTTTCCACGCTTTTGGTAATGAGGGAAACAAGTCGCTTCTGGTCCGGAGCTGCTTGAACGCGCATTTCTGTCATTGCTTGTTTGACGTAATAGCGTTCTCTAATGCATTCACCTTAGCCTCCATCTTCTTTGCTGGCATCTGCTTCCTTCTCCGTTCACGCTGGCTCCCACAAAACTCTCTCCGTTAACCGATCCGGTAGGTCGGACCAATTAACAGCAAAGATGATAAACACAGTAACTTTTAACACAGATAAATCAACAGAGGATTTGTATTATTGAATATATGATAAACTCAGCTAGGAATTGATATCCCTAAGCTGCCAAGAGCAATGCTCCTACAGAGAATCTAGAGCTCTCTACCTAACTAACTTTTAACAACTTTTATGATAATCCTCCCCTCACTCCCCAATTCCTCACATAATGCATATTCTCATTCTTTCGCTCATTCCGTTACACCCACTGCCACATCAGCATTCTCTTTGACCTTCTTGCCCTTCCTTGCATAGACCTTCCATACATTGGGCCTTCCATTCATTTCCACATCTAGGCCCACTTCTCTATCACGACGTCTCATGTCTTCTGATAGTTTCATATGTTTTATGGGATTATAATCTAATTCCGATATTTCTTTTATGTTATAGTTTGTCATTCCCATTACCCATCTCTTAGTTTTTAGGAGTTGCTGTATCCTTGCGTCAAAATGATGCTGTATCCAATATACTTATAACTATATTAATGATTCATCCATAATAGTGTTTATTTTTTCTATGGGATATCACATTTAGTTACTTGATTTTATGTACTGACATCTAGCTGTCGAATATATCTTTTCCTCGAATCACATCTGAATGTTCTACTCAGACATGATTATTTGGGTGTGGTCTGTGTAGAAGTTGTGTTCTAAATACCACCAAATCTGGTTATCTGATTCTATTTCTTCATATTGATCTTTGTAATTTGTATTTTCCTCTGTACTCTTTGTTGTCTCAATGAAGCACAGACTCAAAATAGTAGTCGTGTCATGTCATCCCTGGGCTGGACACATTCACATCGGACACTTCACAGAAACTTTAGTAAATGCTATGTCCCATAATTTTTTAAATCTGTTGTACCTATTTGTTCATGCTGTACCTATGCTTTGTAGTCCATTTCCTTGTTTCAATGTTCATTCTCTGGAAATTCAACCTGTATGTTTGTTGTTGCCAGTTTCCACTGTCATGTTTGTCGGACATGGACAGTAATGCACCGCAAAGGTTCTATTCTATATAAAAGAAATATGGGTTTTTTATTCCCACTGCTTTACCCTTATGAAATATTTCTACCTACCTCGAGTTGATATATTTGTAATCTCTTATTCATTTAATGACTACATCTCTATCAGTTAAGTCTGTCTATAATTCAAATAAACCAGGGGGGCTTAGATAATTAAAAAACCCAAGAGGAAAAGGAAAAATAAATAGAAGATAGTTCTATAAAAGTAATTGAGGGTTGAAAATGGCTCTAATCACTGATTGCTTATATAATTCCTGTCTGCTTTTATTGTTTTATTTGTACTTGAACTGCCGACTTTTTGCTGTGGTAAGGTTAACCATCATCGGTTCCATGCAAGGTTTCAATTTTTGAGGTAGCATACAACTGGTTTCAATTGCTTATATTTTTATGTTTAACTACGTGTGAAGCCTTATGCTGATTATCAGCTATGTTTTACTATGACTCTTTATTTTACTGCAGACAGGACCACTGGCTGCTTATTACAAGTTACCCCTTAATCAGGTGCTTGTGGTAAGTTATTACATATGGTTGCACCTTCTCTTTCAATTTTCTAATTGGTCATAGTCGTGTTCTTCTTAATTAAATATATTTTTTTTATGGATGCAGTTCCATGATGACATGAACCTGCCATGTGGGGTGCTTCGTCTTAATGACAAAGGGGGTCATGGAAGCCACAAAGGGTACAACACTATATGATTGCAAACACATTTATTGTTATGTACATGCGTAATTTTTTTTACAATTATAGTTTAGGCCGGCCATAATTAACTTGTTGCCTAATCCAAGTACACACCCCTCTAGAGATATTATGGTGTTTATTACACATTAGATTATGTAATTGACTAATTACAGAACCCAATAAATGTGTTGAAATCTAACATGAAGTCACAGTAGATGTTATTGGAGTCATAATCCACAACCATCACTTTTAAAATCAACTATACCTTTTGTTATGACGATGAATGATCTTGAAGATAGTCTTGGAAGGTGTAGTAAATCGAATTGGATATATGTTGTCAGGCAGACAGCCTTTGCGTATTGGCAACACTATCTCAGAATTATGTGTATTTATCAGAGTCCTGAATTATGTTGCATCATGGCCTGAGGGATAAAATCTCGTTACTTATGAATTTTTTTCTCTGATCTTACATATTACAGACTGTATTTCACATCTTAGTCTCTTGTCTTGTTTGAAGTTGTGTGGCTTTTTGCATATCTTCTTTCATGCAATTTTCTTTAATCTTGCACAATGAAAGACATAGTGTGCTTGTACTATTGTAACATGTTGGTCATATATTTTGTGGTCCCACTCATTTATTGGGTTGTCAATCATTTTGCTATCCTTGTTCTGTTACAACCTACTTGTTTTACAGCAACTTACAGCATGATATCTGATTCTGTTTTTGGATCATCATCCAGTTTAGCTTGTGTTGTTTTTTGGATCCTCATCCTTTGTGCAGAATTATTGTCAATCATTTTGCTATCCTTGTTCTGTTACAACCTACTTGTTTTACAGCAACTTACAGCATGATATCTGATTCTGTTTTTGGATCATCATCCAGTTTAGCTTGTGTTGTTTTTTGGATCCTCATCCTTTGTGCAGAATTATTGTAAAACATTTACTAGGCTATCTGCATTACACTTGGAGATGGATTAGAAAGAAGAGAAAATTAGTTACTAACGACTCAATCATGAAAGTTATTTATTTTAAACATACATTTGGATTTAGGGATAACAGTTGACACTGAAAATTTGTTTTATTTCTGGTCCTAACATTTAGAGTTGTTAATGAAATGGCTTTTACTGCAAGGTTTATAGTGAGCCACAAACATATTTTCCAACTGGTTTTGAATTTTCAAGGCACCAAGTCCGGCTTGGAGAATGCATGGTAGTCTGGAGCTCAACCTGCAAAGTAGAAATTCCAAAATTCGTTTGAAGTATTTAAAAGACTGCTGTGATTGCAATGCTAAATTTTTTAAATTTTACTCCTGATTTGACTTCTCAATAAGTAAGCTTCTATGTGTGGATACATGAGGAATTGTCCTTAACTAGAATTTGTTACTTACTCATTTTGGAATCTTAATGGTGTGACAGTACATGTAAAAGAGTATTTTATTTTATATCAACTCCCCCATTACTTAGAAAAAATTGCATATTGCTCTAAATAGTGGAGGGTAGCTTTAAGTAGAAGAACAGTCTATTAACATTTTTGTATCTGAACGTAATCATATAGTCTTTCTTTATCTATTATTAATGGAAATATAGCTTAAAGAATTATTCATTCAGTGTTGTTGAATTGCTAATACAGAATGGCAGATTTTGGGACAGGCGTCACAGAAGGTACATAATGTGGCAGATTTCTTATGGTGGTGAGTGGTGAGCTATGGCAACCACCATTCGCATGGAGCCTGGGTGCTACTGGCAGCAGCCATGGAGGAAATATCTGCTAAAAGCAAACAAATTGGAAATTAAGTGCCTATGTGTGAAAAACCATAAAACAAACACTGCAGCCTCATAGACTACTTTCTTCAGCTCTGTTAATCACATTCTCCTCTCTATTGTTCTCCAGTCATCCTTTCTATCTACAGTAACCATACTATCCCACGTCCTATTTTGGGGTTCGATGACCATTCACCACTGGCAGCCTCTTTCGGTGAACAATCATCTTCTTTCTTTCATTTCTTATATTTTTCTGCCCTCTTTTTTCTTTTTCTTTTTGATGCTGTTCTGTTTTTTCCCCCTAATGTTCTTTCTTTCTATTTTTGCTATGTTTCTTTATCACCTTTCCTCACTTCTTTGTCTCCTTTCTCTCTGCTTCCAATTTTGTTCTATTCTCTTTTTTCTTTTTGCACTTTTTTTATCTCCTCTCTCCACTTCTGTTATTTCCTTCTTTCTTAATCCTTATTTTCTTTATCTGCTCATTCCGTTATCTCCATCTTATTTTCTGTTTCCATTATTTTTTTATCCTCCTTTTTTCCCTTTGGTCATCCATCTCCTTCGTACTTTGTGTATTCATTCTGTTTTTTTCCTTTATTCTTCTCCAATTCAAGCATGTTCTTCTTTCCGTCAATGCTGCCATGTTTCTTACATTTTTTTGTTGTTGATTAGTTTTAGTAGCATTTCATTCATCTAATTGTTAGAAGGAAATAGTAATACCATTGTTTCCAGTTGTGGAAAAATCACAGAGGGAGGAATTATTAAAGGCAAACAATCGGGTCGAGGGGCAGTGTTCCTGGTTGCTCCATGTGTCCAAAGAGTACAGATGAACTCTGGACATAACTAAAAGTTAAAGAGAAGGAAGACAAGGAATTCTAGATGTGAGGGATCTTGATCTCGAGAACCTAAGATATGGTGAAGTGAAGATGGGCTTGCCAATTACTGGGAATTCAGAACACATAGTAGGGCAATAGGAGGAAAGAATGTTGCTAAGCAAGATCAAATGGAAAAGAAATAAGGTGATATTGTGCAAGCGAACACAAGAGAGTGATGGTTATCATCAAATAAGGATGAAGGAGGAGAAAGGAGACTAGGTTTATGATAGAGACTTGCGTATTATTCGGGGTTTAAGCCCCACATTGAGTAATATGGAATGTTTTGCAGAGTACTTAAGTAGCTTGGTTCTTCCCCCTTAAGAGCTAGCTTTTAAGGGAGGGTTCTCCAGACCCCAAGGGCTTGAGTACTTATCAGTTTACATAAAAATCAGGCAACAAGCAGCAGTCTATGAATATTGAATATATGTTGAACTTATTGCATCTTAAGTTGGACGCATGGTGTTATGGGTCATTTTTTGGTACTCAAGTAGGTGAGACAGTTGTATTCAAACTCTAGCTTCTACCACAATTTAGAATCCGTCCAGACTTATACATTTTACAGTTAAAAATGGCAGTGGGAAAAGGGAAGCAAGAGGGTATTGCCCATTGGATCTGTAATGGTAGGTTGAATTTGAATAGTACCTTTTGGAGTAGGTGCTAGATCAAAAGTCTGTTACCAAGAATGGTGAGGACTTGGATTATGTGTTAATTAAACAGTTCAGTGAACCAGTAAGACATGTTGCTTGGTAGAGGTTACTATGACTCGGAATCAATTTATGTACTTCAACCTTGAGGACAAGGTTCCTTTGGAGGACTGGAGTGTTGTAAGGGCCTAGCCCAATACTGTTAGGGTTTTTGCACATTGGTTTGAATCCTAATATTCTTGATGTAATGTTGGGAGTAGTTAATAATGACAACTTATTAGCGCCTGCCCAAAACTTATAATTAGTCAGTAGTTAGTTAGCAAACCTATGATAGAAAAACTCCAATAATGTTGAGTAACTCGTTTGTACTTTTTGAGATTCAGATGCTTAGCGTGTTGGCTAGGTGACAGAGAGGATTATCCTCTGATTAGTTATTTATTTATTTTCCAAATAAATCCTTGTTCTAGACTTCTGGTAGTCTAACAGAATTTGAGGACAATTTGGAGGAATCTGAAAGAGGAGAGTTAGAGGGATATGCCTCACTAGACAACAAATAAAATGACTATGTTGAGGTTAAAGTTTAGACATTTCCGTTATGTTTGTGTTCTGTTCTATCATTTTGTTGTTAGTTGGAGTCTTGAACTTGATGGTCATAAGAGATATTAGTAGCTTATGCCATGTTATGATGAGACTTGTGATATTTTCTATCCGTTTAGTTTATTCTTAGCATATGTTAGTTTTTGTAATTATTTTCTGGAGTATGTGTGTATAAAATTAACACATACACAAATATCCATCATGCTTGCATCACAGGTTGCAAAGCCATCTGCCATATGTAGCAGATTTTTGACTGTCTGTCATGATCAGCCATCTTACATTATTGCTTGTCAAGGGGTCTTGTCATATCTGCACTGCACTATTTTAGGTGAAAAGGAAAATTAATTTTTGGAGCTAAAGTTGGAAGGTGTTTATAATTCAATAATTTTGTTCATGGGATGAGTTGTGCTATAAAATGAGTTCATGAGATCTTGTTATCTCAGATTTTTTCTTCTTCTAATCAAGTGCTTCTCTCATGTGCTACTACTCATACTGTACTCTGCTCTTGGTTTTCAAATGATCCAGGCTGAAGAGTGTTATCTATCACTTCAGAGATAATAGAGAATTTGCTCGTTTAAGAATTGGTTGGTATTTTTGTTTCAGACAGTTTATTTTATCCCTTTTTAGATCATTAGTGATTGTTGTTTTCAATTTTCTTTGCTGATAGGGATTGGGAAGCCTCCTGGACAAATGGATCCTAAAGCGTTTTTGCTTCAAAAGTTTAATGTAACAGCTAGACAACGGGTAAGTTCTTGGTTTAATGTTTAATGTAACGAAGGTTTCAATTGGGTTCTCATAGTTCACCTGACAAATCCGATGGTGGTTACTTGTCATGTTAGTGCTATGTCATAAAATCATGTCAAGTGATCGTCTGTATTTGGGTTGCTCTTTACTGATTGGATATTAATGTGATGAATTGGAAAACATTTGGGCAAATGGGAGTCATAGTTATTAGTAGCTCTAATATGGGTTCATCCTATTGGCCGATGCCACTTTTATAATTTAGAGCAGCTTTCATGTGAATTTTTTTCATCTGTTCACTGTTCCTTCTCTTCTCTTTCTCGTTGGACAGATTGATGAGGCTTTGCACGAGGGGGTTGATGCCTTGAAGCACCTTCTATCTAAAGGTTTGGATGTGAGTGCAAAAAGGTTCAACAAAGAGCAGAAATATAAGCACATAAGAGTGCAAACATTACCAGTTTGACAGGATTCCATGATGGCATGTTGAATTTTAAGTATGGTTAGTTCCTCGTTTTTAAGGTTGCAATAAATTGTTTCGGTTGGTATTGATGTGTAAAACGTAAGGATAAAATTGGCTGAATTTTGTAAAGATCTCTCAAGTATGTATATTATATATAGCTTTCCAAGTGGTTTTTGTAACTTTTCCCCATCTTGACTTGTTTTAATTTGGATTATTGTTTTTGTTTAGTATGTGATCTTATGCATTGAGGGCAAGCAAGTAGGGTGGGCTGATCATGTATTAGTAAGCTGCATCTAGTGTGTGGAATTGATAAAACCGTTATTGTTATTGCTAAATCATCGGATACGCCCTACATGGCATGAATCATAAAGTCGTCAGGGAAATGCGACATGGAAATAAACAGAGTGCTAGTTCCTGAGTTATTCAACTTGGAAGCTGACTATAAAATTTATAGTGGGAAATTAAATTAAAATTTCTGTTCATTAGCTATATGACTTGATAATTTGATAAAGGTTTGATAGTAGGTATGAAAAGGAGAAAAAAGAACAGAGTTCAACATCTAAGTTCAAATTTAATAAGAAAAATCTTTTTATTTGAAAGCAAATTGTTGACATGTATGTACCGTCCAAGACAACTGAAAAATATATTGCTCAATTGTTTCACTTATTAATTGTATTTAACTAGTAATTTCTTATGAATCTTCTATGTAGGACCAAACACCAATTATTTAGAATTTGTCAATTTAATTCATACATCTTAATAAAGTAGATGCAGATAAAATGAGATAGTAATTATAATCTAAGTAATACAACTGAAAACTTCATACAACACATAGTTTACAACTTGTCTTAGTAGATTCATAATTAACATTACATCATGAAATTCAATACAACAAAAAGCTAAATTTAACACTTCTGAATTCATCTTAACATGTGCTTTGATCATTCCCAACCGCTAACATTTAAAACAAAAAGGATTGAGATATAATCTCAATGAGTTCTGAAAAAATAAATGTGAAGGGTAGTTTAAAATTTTTCTTTAACAACATGATTAAAATTTGAATGATATGCAACTGATGTTATAAATAACCATTTCATGAAAGTGTCAATTGACAATTTTTCCTTTAATTTTAAAACATGTGAAAAACTCATGACTGATTACATTTCCTTAAAATATGGAAAAGTTTCCCAATTATCTTAATATGAGTCACTATGATAATTGAACCATAATGGTAAGCTGGTATAGCCACGACTCCAATCAGTGTCCTAATTGTTCTCCTTAACTTGTTATTCCATGTCTGGAATAACCATGTGAAATGTCCCACCGTAAACTTAAATCATGAATATCATGATTGAATGAATGAAATGCACTTGAGATGTTTTGTATGTAATGAATTGGTAATGTCGAGTTCGCAATGTATCATTCATCCATAATCCTTATAAATAAACAATATATTGAAATTCAAGTGGGAATTAAATCCCAAGTCCCTGCGCAGAAGCTAGAACCAGTGATAGATTTTGCCAGAGGCAGCTTGGTTAGAGGATATATGGACCATAGGCAGATGAACAGTGATAAGAGTTAGAGGCAGATGAACAATGATAAGAGTTAGAGACATATGAACAATGATCAAAGTAAGAGGCATATAATACGTGTCCATAGAAAATTAGTGTTATTTCCCGTTTTGACTCTTAGACATTACTTATTTACTTTTATCCATTTCTATTTTAATTAAAATTTTTTATTTTTAAACTAATATGTTAATATTTTAAATAATCTTTACTTTTAACATATTTTAATTAAATGAACTCTTATATTCTATGGGAGACTTTATGAGATATTTTCAATCCCAAGCGTTATGCCTAGAGTTTGATTTCTGCATTTGATTTTATGCACGGTGTAGCTAATTCAAATTTGAAATAAAGAATTCTATGGCATAAATTTTGATTGATATAATATAAACCAAAAAATAATACTCCTTTCAGCAAAAAAAATCACTTTAACGGATATTAAAAAATGTAGTTAAATGTTATTAATTTTCTAGATTTTATCTAAATACAAGTTAAATTTATTAAATTATCAATTTTTAATATCAAACACTTAACTATGTTAAATATTTTAAATTAAATGAAAGACGTACAAAGAATAATAATATTAAATTAGTTAAAAGTAATTAATTTTTATTTATAATAATAACTAAGATATAATATTTTTTATGTATAATAATGAGTAGAGGAAGCATATTCTATCTCATTAACTTCTAACTAGTTATCAACATTTATAAGCTAAAGCTTAATTCCATTAAATTTTTTGCAACCTTGATTCCATTTGTTTCATATTTTCATTATTTTTGTTCATATGCAACATTAATTTATGGGCTGAATTAGAAGATAATAAAGGGCCGAATAATGTTTCATGATTACTCATTCAACCTTCAAATTTTGCTCATAAATGTTAAAAATATTATAGAAAATATGCTTTTGATAGTGAATTTTGTTCCACTTTTTACTCGCGTAAGTTGTCTTCCGATAATTTACCAGGAAAGTGGGGGGTCTCTTGAGTATTACCCAGTAAATTGTATTCCGATAATTTACTGAGAAAGTGAGGGGTCTCTTGACCATTACCCATAACGGTTTTGTTCTAATGATATGAGTCAAATATAATTTTAGCTCAGGAGCAGATTCTGACATTTATTCATTCAAAAATGATGATGCGACAAATAAGATGTTTTGAGGAGTAAAAAAACAACTATAAACCTTATAATAATATAAATTAAAAATATTACTACTTCTATCTCTAATTATATACCCCTTTAGAAAAATTTCTTGTCACTAAATATAAACTCATTTACAATTTATTAGATGTATTTATTGTTCATTTTTCAAATATATTAATTTGTATTGGAAGATGAAAAACCACATTAAATACGTTTTTACATGAAGGATAATTTAATAATTTTTTTTTAATAATAGTCATTCTCACAAACTTTTAACAAGCTGAACATTTATAAGCTCAAGATTAATTTGATTAATTTTTTGGTACCTTGAAATTGATTCCATTTGTTTCATTATTTTGTTGATCATGTAGCATTATGTTATGGACCAAATCAGAAGACATCCAGCTATTCTGAAATCCGACCATCATGCTGGAAAGTTCAGAAATTGGTTTGAAAACACACAGGATTTTATGAATTTCCATGTGCTCCACGTCCCAAAAGGACCTTATTTTAAAAATAATGACAGATCTTATTTTCCGTAGTACCGTATATGCTGGCTCTGTACCTTTTTTGCATGTTGCTTTGTTAGTATTCATACTAGTACATAGTATTTAATAATGTATTTATGTTTAGGATTCCTCTCCTTAGCAGTAATGGTTCCTTTAATGATGAAATACATAGCAAAATTAATGAGCTTCCACCATTCTCTAGAAGATATACCAATCTTTAATTTTGGGTGAAAATTATCACATGGGGATCCTTATAGGGAACATTATGAATTTAATTTTATTTTAATTGAACTAACTAACTTGCAATTATATTATCAAGCTGTATATGTTGATCCAACCCATGCCATCATGAAAATTTAATTAATGCATATTGTTATCCGATAACGAAATATATAGGGATGGTACAATTGGTAGGTGGTTTGTGCATGAATCATACATGCCAGCTTGTTCATTTGGTGTGGTTTATATTTATATAGTTGACCCTATCTTGCGACCTTTGAGTTTTATGACGATATCACTCATCGCATGTGATTTTCTATAATGGATTCTCTCATCTTCAATTTTAATTTTGTTCATGTTGAATTAATGAAAGAAAAATTGTGTTTAAAGAATTTCTTCTTGTGTTTTTTTCACAATTTTGAGAGACCAAAAAGTTATAATGTCAAATATCAACCTGTTTTTTAATAATGTTTAGAGATTTTTAATAATGTTTGTCTTTAGTTTGAAATTGAACACACTAAAGTTTTTTCACCTTTAACTAATTTATATACATGGTTCATAGACATTAATTATTGTTTTTTTTAATAAATTAAACATGAATTATTGTTGAATTATAATTAGAAACATGATTAACATCAATAAATTTCCTTTCCGTCACAAGTTGGTTATAGTTTTGATTTTGTGTTATTCATTAATTATGATTACACAATTAATAGGAAAAAATATTGAACTTATAGTTGGTATAATGTATAGATATAGTTCAACAACTGACAAATAAGTGACATGTTTCTACCTGTAAGCGTATGCGAAATCACAAAAACCTACTCCTTAATTTGTTATTGTATATACATCTATTATCTTATGCGTGATGATACATGCTTACATAATTAACAAGCATGCATGACATTAGCATAGTGCATAGTTGATCTCATATTACTTTATTGTTAATCGTGTTCACTTCATAAGTCATAACATTAAGTCTAATTAATTAAATTAGTGCATGATCTGATCATCTACTTAATTAACCCGCTATTTCTTATAATTAAGCATGTATAAAGAGAGATTAATTAGTACTACAATTTGCAATTGGTAAATAGCAAGTAGTATCACTGATTGACTTCTATATTATGTCAATTCAATTGTATTATTCTCTCATTCACATTTCAATTTAATTGAATTACTAGTTTGACTGATTCTCTATCTGATCGAATGAGTATCTAGTTGTTAAAACACAGGTAAAGTATGATAGTAAATTGGTGGCTGACATTATATTAATATTTTTGTATTGAACATTTGTCAACTCCACAAATGAAACAAAGAAGGGGAAATTAAAGTACAAGAAATTATATACGTGTGTATCTATCACTTTACCAGCATACTAGTGATCTAGATCCTAATATCTTGCTGTGACAAACAGAACAGACAAACTAAGTCAAACACATGTATATATAACATCATATCTTTATAAGTAACTTCGTGGATACTTCCTCATTTATTCATTCATTCATTCATTCTAAAAATTAAATTCAATTTATTGTAAGAATGCCAAAACACATAAAAGACCAAGTCACCGACTTGTCTAGCAAGGATCATGGACCGACCACACATATATGATTTGGTATGCAGTGGCAGAATATAAAGGATGTTGAAATATTACAGGAAATTAAGATGAAAATTATAAGCGAAGAAGGAGTCATTTATTAGTGATTATGACAATTATTCTTTTATGAATTTCATTGTGGTAAACACTAAAGAGCAATGTATTAGAATAAATAAGAGCTAAAAGATTAAATAACGAGTTCTTAAATCTGTGTTTAATTGACAAATAATAATATTGTTAACTTAAACGTCTTGTTTTGAATTTAAATTTAATATCTCCTAGTTGTATGAATTAATTATGACAATATTTATAATATCTTGCAACTCTAAAAAAATTATAGAATGAACACAAAATTTAAAACTCTACTGTATAGAAGTTTGGTTCCATAAATAAACAAATATAGAGATCAACTGTATTTATCATTTATAATGTTAAAATTTCTACGTACATTCAACAATTTGATATGTATCACTTTGTTTTCAATAAATCAGAAAATTAGCATACCAGAACTCAACGCAAATAATACGAAAATAATTAACAATAAAATATGATATGATGGAGGTGTTTATTTATTCTATCGTAAAATACTTAGACAATGAAATGAAACTCTATTTTGTTCCACATTGTTATGCTGGCTCTATCCTATACGATTTCATTTCATTCTCTCTGTTTTAAAATATTGAGACAAAACCTAAATGTGAGAGAGCTTCACAATATAGTTTTTGGACTTATAATGACAACTATTTTTGTTACGAGAACACGGTACCAAGCGGAAAAACAAATATCACCATAAGAAGATGGGCAACATAATATTGTGCTCAAACAATAAAATTATAAATAAATAGGACAAAAAATTAAATTTGTGTAAAAATCACTTGTTTGAATTTGATTCAAAATTTTGTATAAAATATATTTAAGAGACGCACTATTCATGAAATACATGTTCATCATTTAATTATTTAAGCTGTGAAAGGCCATATTTATATTGAAATGTATTAATAGTGTTTTATAACTTTTTTCAACATTTTATTCAAAAGATATTAAAAAAGACACGGTATTAAAAAAATATATATTTATATTTTAACCAATTATCTAATTGAAGGAGATAACAAATAGATATATAATAATGTATAATGAGAGATTGATTAATACCCCTCTAAACTTAAATGTAAGTAATTTTGAATTAACAATTTTTTTAACTCAAAATTACTTATATTTAAGATTAAATAGAATATAATTTATTGCAAAAATATAGTAAATAGATATAATAATTTAATATTATAGAATAGAGAGATAGTGGAAGAAAGATAAATATGACGTGAGAGAGAGGATCAGATGGAATTCGTTTCATGTGTGTGATATAAGACACTTAATTAACCCTCAAAATAAACGGGATAATATTTAAGAAAATGTATTTGTAGTGTTTTGATAGTAGTTACAATAGATTAGTACATAAATAGTGTTAGCAATCTATTATTTTAATATATGTTTTTATAATATTTTATTTAATTGATTTAAGCTTATACGAAATTCACACAATTTTAGTGGAATTTATATAAATTTCAATCAATAAAGTTAAATGTGTATTTAAGAGTATGAGATGCGCAAGTCTGTTTAAACTTTAGATACCTTGTATTAATAAAATATTTATTTAAATTTTGACACTATTAATTCTAGAGTGTAAAAATAAATAATAAAATTATTAGAATTTTGTCATTTATTAAAGTTTAAATTAAATATTAGCAAATAACATTAAAAAAATGAATTTAAATACTATATATATATATTAATTTTTTTATTGAGATTCATTTTACTACTAACAATTAAATATTTATTAAGCTTTGTTTTTGGTATAATTACATATACGTGCAAATATTAAATATTATTTTCAAAAAATAATTAAATATTTTTATTATTTATCGAGCCTCTTTTTTAAGTAAAAAAAAATCTCTAGATTATTTGTATCACAATTTAAACTTAATTCTATGAATTAAAACATGTACCTAATTTTGATAAAATTATAAATGTAATCGATTGAAAATTCAAATTTTATATGTAGGTCGATCAGAAAGCTCATAGTCCACAGTCAGGATTCAAATTTTGCCGTTCATATTCAATATAATATTTTTAACCGACCCACAAAAACTCAATACTTAGATGAACTATCTCAATACGTGTAGAATTATTTGTTTCAACACATTTAATATTAAATTGAATAGACATCTGTTATAGAGGAAAAAAATAATACTTATTAGAAAAAATGACTATAAAAATATCATAGTTCTATACTTTTTGTGAACGTCACATAAATTAATAAAATAAACGAGTGGTTTTAAATATAATAATATTTGATTAGTACAACCTAATTTATAGTAATTTATTTAGATACTAATTAGATTGGAAGTATTAACTATTTATTACAGTATCATTAAAAGTTATAAAATAAATAATGTTTACGACTTACGAGAGATCCTTCTAAGCATCAAAATGAGAAAACTTAATTCTAGAGATCTCATAGAGTCTTAATTGCAATTTTGTTAATTTAATGCATATTTTGTCTGTGGGTGATAGTTGAGACTCGAGAGTAAGCTAGTGTGTGTAATTAACTCTGTCATTTTCTGAACCGACTTTTAACTGGACCTGTATTTCTCATAAACATAAAGATAGCATACATGAAATTTGAATCTCTCATTTTATTCATTTTTTTTTCTTCTATACGTTTAAAGAGAGATAAAAATATAAACGACACAAACAAATATTTGTATCTATTTCTCTCATAACATAAAATAAAAAAAAATCTAAATCCATATAGATAAACTAGTAAAAATAAAATAAAAGCTAAAAAATGTATGGTAGATAAGTGATAGGAATGAATAAATTAAAGATCTTTCCAATGTATGACGTGGCAGTAGATGAAGAACATAAGGATAGCATGAGGAAAGTAAATATAGCAAACGTGAAGAACAGAATTAATTAAGGTATAAAGGAGGGAGTAGCTAGCGTTTGACTTTATGGTATGAGAATGAGAGTATGTTTAATGTTATGGTTGCGACTTGTTTGTTTGTTCCACCTCGATCCCGTACGGTCAAAAAGAGTGTTTTGATTGAGTCGGTGTTTTTTGTTTACGCGTTGTGATTTGATTTTGGTGTTGTTTTCAGTTTGATCTCTTTATTGCTTACTCCCCCCCACACTTTACATACCTACCAGCTGGCATTATTTATTTCACACCGTTTTCGTTTGGTGTCTGCTTTGCACGATACTGAAAACATTTCAGTTTCATTGGTATAGGTAAATAATTTAAAAATCACAATTAAAATAAAATAGATATAACATAATTAGGAGTAAGTTAGTAAAATAATAATTAATGCATTTGAAAACTTAAAATATATTTTATAAAAACAAAAATAAAAAAATATAAAGAATGTCTAATATTTAGGGGTAGTAGTAGTATTAGATAAAATAGGTAAGAATATTATTATTTTAAATATCAAATAAGCTATTTATAAATAAATGCATAATAAATTATTTTTAATTCAAATACATTATTTATGTAAAGAAAGTTATAATATTATGAACAAATAATGTAACTGTGAGTATGAGTGATTATTGGTTGTTATTATTATGATTATTTGGCAAATGAATGAAATCCATGGTGGTAACAATTAGGGCCAACAGCAACTGGCGAAGAGATTTGGTGGTCTGGAGAAACGTTACGGTGCTACAACGAGTGTTGAACAGCCTCTCGTGGACCACTGTAGACGTGACACGTGCGCATTCATGTACTCCTCCACAACGCATTGCATGGAGATCTGAACTATGACAGTTGGAACTGACAATGTCTTGTCCTTCTATTATATTAGATACAATTTGAATATACTTTAATTGACTCCTTAAGAGATGTCAACTATTAAAAAGTAGGATTCGAATTTAAATTCATAAAAATGACGTATTATATTAAATTAGAGAAGTTATATTATGAAAAAGTGAAATTATATATATAATTAAAAATTATTTAAATGACATAAAATTAATTAAAAAGTGTTAGATATATATAATTATATGATCAAGATTTAATTATTTTATTTGATATACTATATATATATATATATAAATATATCAATAATATTTTGATCATTTTTAAAATAATTATGAAAATGGATTTATATATTCCTTTAATTTCATAATGAGTGTCACTTTAAAAAAAAAAATTATTTTTAAAAAAATATCATTCACAATTTTTAATACAATTTTAATTATTGTTTTCTTTTACTATCTTTCAATCATTATTATATATACAATTTTTAAAATATTATTTTAATATGCAATTATAATAGTAAAAAATCTTATTATAGTTAAAATGACAATTTGATAAAATGACTTATCTATTGTTTTTAATTATTATATTTTTTAATATCTTCTAAATATTTAAGATAACGTTTATTGTAAAAAAAAAAAGAAGTATAAAGTTTATTCTCAAATAATTTAAAATTACATTTTTATATAAAACATAATGACAATAATGCAATAAAATAATGATGTCAATTAGACTTATACACATTATTTGTGTTTAGAAGTGAGTTTGCAGAGCAATTAATTATTGCGTTTGAAGACATTATCACCGTAAAAATTTAGAAGCTATAAAATTAAGTTTCTTCTTAAATGTGATTTGTGTAAACATGACACTGATGCATATATATGCTAAATATTCATAAATTATTCCCAAAAAAATACTATTAGTACAAACGTAAATAGTAACGAAAATAAACAATTTTTTTTATTAAAGTTCACATTTTTTGCTTCACAATTCCATAAAATAAAAAAAATAAAAGTTTTTCACTCTTCAATAAAAAACTAATATTTGTCATTAGTCGTTATTACCATCATATTAATTAGTATTGTTAAAAAAAACCTACAATTAATAGCGTAAAATACTAACATAAAATCCACGATTAATACCGTAAAATACCTATCATGAGAATGAATATGGCCACAAAATTTTCGTTGGTATAGCTTCGAGTAAGATAACTTTTTTTTGTTTTTATCAATATAAACTCTTTTTTTGTTTTTATCAATATAAATTTATATTAGTTGGGTTGGTGGAGTTCATTAGATTAATATAGACTAAAAATGAAAGATCACCATAAAAATGTTTCATATCAATGAGTTAATTAACAACTTTGTAGATGTGAGTTAACTTTTTCTCATATAAATAATTGACAAAGCTATCAAAACTCTAGTATCCACCCGATCTCTCATATTGTCTTTCTATATCTATTAAAACTATGATGTGGAGTTGCCCATTTTTATAATAAAATATTTTCCTTGTTATTCAAGTTGAGACGTGTAGCACTTCAATCAAATTCTAAGGTTTCACAGTCGTCCACGAATTCGTTTCAAAATACTTCCTCGGTATCTGAACTTTAATTTTTTTTAGATTTAAATATATATATATATTAAAAATAATAAATTTAAATTGATTTAATTTTTTTTATCTTTTATTTATTAAGTAAAAACAAAAATTCATTTAATATATATTTTGATGTTTTTAAAAGTATAAAAAGAAAAATATTATTAATTATATCTTTATTTTATAAAAGAATAAATCTTTTAGGATAATAGTAAAAAACTTAAAAGAACAAATATACAAGACAAATGAAGTATTAATTATAGCTTTTATAGATTTGGTTTTGGTTTTATAGTAGGCTTATCATGATTTATTTTGTAAATAATGCAAATAGTTAATGAATGTAAACATGCAACGTGCAGTGGCGTACTCTCCCTCTTTTTTTAACTTGGGTACTCTCCTTTTGTTTTTAATCTGTGTACTCTCTTTTTGTTCTTATGAAAAAGTAGCATAGTTCATAGAGTATTGGTTTAGTAACATATATCTTTTTGATTTAATTCAAATATATTGTATGTATTAATAATCGATTACAATTGTTAAATTATTAGTGATATTTATTTTTAATATAATTATTTTTAAAGTTATGTATATAAATAGTTATGATGTGTTGGTGTAATTTTTTTTAATCAATAACAATTAAACTATATGTTTATTTTGTCGTTGTTGCATATAAGCAAAACAGCCAGGATAAAATATTATTATATATGCATGAAACACCCATTGGTGGATTCAATTTAAGAGATTCTATAAATGGAAGAGTTTTAGTACATTGTTTCTGAAACCATTACAAGATGAAGAGTTTTGATTCAATTTTTGCGGACTCTTTTTTATTATGTAACAATTAAATTTTGAACCAAACACATTTTTCTTAAAATATTATTTCTCCTTCCCTCATAAAATTTTAATCAAATACATTTTTTTCAAATATTACTTTTCATTCCCTCTCCTTTGAACTTAAATACTATTGGCCTTAATTGAAGTTAATTTAACATTTGAGTCTAAAACCTTTTGTCGTAAAAATCCTCATTACTTTAGTATACTTTGTAATTTTTTAAAATTGAAAAAATTAAATAAAAATAAAAGATGAAATGAACGATATTTGACACCGGCACCACAGTAAAAATGTTTCCTTAACTACTGTCTAAAGTATATCCTTTTTTTTTATTTATAAAAATAACGTTATTATAACACAAAATCTAATACAAATTAAAGATATCAATATTGTTTTATTTTTTTTTATAAAATATTAAAATACTATATTTATGTCAAATATTTTGTTTTTATAACGTTACTCTTTTCGTAATAAAAAATAACAAGAAGAAGAAAGATGAGATATAGCTTAGTAAAAAAAAAAAAAACAAAGATGAGTTAGTTTAATTATTTATTATCTTCCCACCAACTTATGGTGTTATGCATATGCTGGATACCACTTTCCGACACCGTACACTTAAATATACAATTATTAAAATGTATGTGTCTGATTTTTGAGGTGTGCGCGTCAATCTGTTTATGCAATATAACTTACTATAATGAAACATAAAATACAAGTACTGTACAATTAATTTGTTTTTGGAATAGAAGTTTCATTAAGATCGATGTAAACTGAATTTCCATTTTTTATAATACATGTAAACTGATTCGCTATACTTTTAAAGTTTTATATACTTAATTGGTTTAATTATAGATTTGTTATGTTTATTTTCATCGATATGTAAAATTGATTCTTCTATTTTAAAAAATAATAGTTTTAGTTTATTATTCAAAAATTTTAATTATAAAATAATAATTTGATATATTTTAAATAATGTAGTATATAATTTTTATGATATGCATTAATTAAATTATAAAAGTAAAAATTTTACAAAATTAGAAGTTAAACTTTTAGATTAATTTATTGAGGTTTGATGAATGTTAATCATTATACATTATCATATTATATATTATATTATTTAAATTATGTTAGATTACAATTTTTTAATTAAAAACTAAATTGAATGATTAAAACTATCAAATTTTAAAATAAAAACCAATTTTATAAATTAGTAAAAAAAAAAATCAAAAAGCTTACTTAATTTAAAGAGGAACAACATGATTCATGTTCTTACATTATCTCTTTTGGACTTAAAAGCAAAATCTTTTTAATTTAAAGAGGCCCAGCATGATTGATCGTTTTTACATTATCTTTTCTGGACTTAAAAGCAAAATAATTTTGTTGTTATTAGCCACTATTACAAGTTCGAGTCTGTAGTGTCTGTGGGACATGCTGAGGACATTCAATGCTAGGAACTTTCTATCACTCTTTGCTTTCACATTCCCAAAATATTTAACATAAAATAAAGTATCAAATATATAGAAAAGTAAAATATTTTTGGTCAGCAATTAGCTCCAACCAAATCAGCCAGGTTAAGGTTCGTGTCGCAATTTTTTGGACCAGATGTCACGAATTCAATTAGACGTATGTTTTAATATATTGGTTAGTTTGGGAATAAATTAAAAAGCTTGATGGTTAAGCTACGTTACCACTTTGACTGAGGCAGCTAAAGACAATTAACTGTATGAGATGACCTATACGATGTGAAATGGTTGATTTTTGATAAAGTCAATACAATTCTCACTTGAATTGGATTGGATTGGAGTTTACTTTAGACTTTGTAATGAAAATGACCCCCTAGAGAATATGAAATGGGGCAGGGAGAGGATTATTTCCTAGAAACTAAATTATGGATATTTTCATTGTAGCTAGGTTATATTATATACGTGTGAATAGAAAAGAAAAGAAAAGAGACTCATATTCTTATTTTAAAATGCTTCAAATGGCCAAATTGAAAGTAGATATACATATAATAGTAATCTATACTAACTAACGAATCAATATATACTAATTAACCAACAAACAAACATAACTTCAAAATCTAACAACAAACATGTTATCATGTACCACAATTCATATTGCCCGGTTTGCTGCTACAAATAAAGCAAAATTGTTATCCATTTCGTAGCCCATTCTAGAATCTTCACTATTTTGAATAGATAATATTCAACGTGAACAAATAATTATTAAGTAAATTATCTTCAATGGGAGTTATTATTGGAATAAGTCGATTCTCTTTAATATGTATAAAATGAGATGATGTGTTATAATAAAAGATTATATAATTTTATATGAATGATTATGATTGAAAGTAATATTTAATGATATATTATTATTTAAAAAATTACACGACTCTTAATGATTAAGATTTCTCGTATCTCATTCTAAAACATAACATTGATTGGTATATTCCTTTTATATATAAATTCTACCGTATAATATTATTTTTTTCATAGAAAAGGGATCAATCAATAAGTACTAGTTAGATATACATATTTTACATATTATCTTATACGCGAATAATATTTTTTTTATCCGCAAAAGATATGATAAATATCATCATAAATTTAGTGAAGTATCGAGTTTGAATCCCACACAAGACGTTCAATTTAGACATATACTAATTGAAATATGATTTAAAGACTATACAAATAATATTTATTCTTCAAGTAAATGGTTATTTTTTATACATTTTTTTCTTTTATTTTATTTACCATTTTATTATTTTTATTTAATGCAATAGCTGATTTTTATTACTTTTTTGGAATAAAAAAAAAGTAATAAAAATAATAAATATCTATATTTTTTTTAATAAAACTTTTTTTTATTCCAATTTTTTTTCCTTTGTTAAACTATTGCATTTATGATTTTATTTGTTTTTACCAATCAAATAATAAATTTAAAAAAAAATTATTGAAAAAAACAGATAATCGAACACGTTATTCCTCAATCCTCATGTGCACCATAAAAGTCTACCCTAAATTAGATTTGTCCTAAACTAAGCTGTAGACCCCAGTTGGGACCTATTCTTACTCTAAGGTCATAGGGATATGCATGTAAAGAGAAAAAAGAAATTCACTTAAGAATGAGTACAAAAAACGTTAAAAAATAAGAGTCTAATTGTCGACTCCACGTGGTTGGAAAGCACTGTCTCTCTCTACTTCCTACCTCTTCTCATATCACTCACTATAAATATTAAGTCCATTATTTGCTCCAAGGATCCCATTACCATCTCTCACAACTACTACAAAACTTAGCTACTTTGTTCCATTTTTCATTATCACCATTACAAATACACTATCTTGTATCACATCTCAAATCTCAACACACTACAGATTCTTATTCCCTTCCTTGTTTTTTGTTCTTCATTTTTCAGGTAATTAACCCACTACTACAAAGAAATATGATTTGGTTTTTCTAATATTGATGTTTTTTAGGAAAAAAAAATTTCTTGATTTTCTTTGATATATTGATGTTTTTTGAAAAAAGTTTTATTTTTTATTTTAAAATAATTCCTTTATTTTCTTTTATATGTGACTTTTTTTTGTGAAATTTTATTTGTTTGACTAAAATTGGGACTTGACAATTTTCTTGTATTTTCTACGGATCCGTATAAAGTTTTCTTCATATAGGGTCACACCGACAAAATAATATAAATGTAGTACGATACATTTTGAAAAATGGGTCATGAAAGTTTTCTTGTGTTTTTTTCTTCCTAATTTCCAAAAATATGTTTTTTTTTATCAAACTATTTTTTATGAATCTGTGTGATTGTGATTTGAGTAATGAAACACTCCTATTGGTTTCATACACATGGTCATAGCAATGATATAATTATTTCATTTTATTTAACACATGAAAAATGCATTTGCAATTTTTCAGGAGTTTGGTTTTGTTGTCATATGGGGATATCCTTTTCATGTCCATTTGCAAAGTACAATGATGTTGAAGATGACTTAGATTCCATGGTTGTAAAATCAATCAACTTTGGCAATGATGAAATCAAAACTCCAGTAAGATCAGTTAGTTTCAAAAGTGAAGATTTTGAACCTACCATCCTTAAATCTATAGGTTCTGGAAAGATGACAATTGAAACATCTGTTAGCTTCAAAAGAAAAAATGTGGATAACATTTTAGTATCAACAAACACACTTTCATTTGACAACAAAGAGAATAACAACAATATGTTGATTAACAAAAATAGTAGAGAATTGGATGATGATCTGTCTCTTAACTCCGAATGTCGAGTTGAATCGATTCAATCCGCACTTTTGAATCCAAACAGTCCTAAACACATTGCTGCACTTAAATTGCAGAAAGTTTATAAGAGCTTTCGTACAAGAAGAAAGCTAGCAGATTGTGCAATTCTTGTTGAACAAAGCTGGTATACTTATTTTTTTAGCCTTAAAAACTTTTTATTTTTCTTTGTTTACAAAACTTTGACAATTTCTAACTTGTTTTTATTTTGTAAACAGGTGGAAGCTCTTAGATTTCGCTGAACTCAAGCGCAGTTCGATATCTTTCTTTGAGATTGAGAAACATGAAACCGCGATTTCGCGTTGGTCTCGAGCTAGAACTAGAGCTGCTAAGGTACTTTTAATATTATTTTGCTTAGGATGTTTTGTTTATGTTACTAGTGTTGAGAACTATGAAATCGTTGAAAGAATATATGTCAGATACGAATTACAATTTGTTGTGTTCAGTTATTGAGCAACAGCGATGTTTAATACTTTCAATTGAGCTCTTCCATAGCACTAACCTGTTAAGTGCAATTTTTCAAGCTCTAAGAAACTGAATTAAGCTTTTACTTGTCATTGCAGGTTGGAAAAGGTTTATCCAAAGATGAGAAAGCACAAAAACTTGCTCTGCAGCATTGGCTCGAAGCGGTTAGTCAGACACGATTTCACTAGTTCTTTATCTACTTTTAGTTTATCTGTTTTTCATTCATCAGTTTATAGTTTATACTGACCGATATGTATTTATTTCTTACTATGTAATAGATCGACCCTCGCCATCGCTATGGACATAATCTACACTTCTATTATGATAAATGGCTTCAATGTCAGAGCAGAGAACCCTTCTTCTACTGGTAATATATATATTATTACTGGAAATAACAACATAGGCTGTTATTTTTATATAGATCTTAAATCTCCAAAATTTGAAATTAATTTTTTTTCATTGAAATTGCAGGCTAGATATAGGAGAAGGAAGGGAAGTAATTCTCGACAAGTGCCCTCGATCTAAACTTCAACTACAGTGTATTAAATATCTTGGTCCGGTAAGTTTTCTCACTTTCTTCCATTGATACAAAAACGTCCTCTTCTAAGACATTTTTTACTAGAGCTATCTATATATTTGATTTAAATTTCTAATAAATTTTGCATTTTTGTTTCTTTCAGATGGAAAGGTTGGCTTATGAAGTTGTCGTGGAGGACGGAAAGTTCTTCTACAAGCAATCAGGAGAGCTCCTCCACACTGCTGCAGAAGACGCACATGCGAAATGGATTTTCGTCCTTAGCACTTCGAAGTCATTGTATGTTGGCAAGAAGAGAAAAGGTTCCTTTCAGCATTCTAGCTTCTTGGCTGGAGGAGCCACATCTTCTGCTGGGAGATTGGTGATTGAATATGGTGTCTTGAAGGTATAAGTCTGTCGAAAGCCTTATATTTTTTTCTCTTTTGATGGACTTATTTATGGCTAGTTTTTTTGTTTTTATGTGTTTGGCTAAGAATGATTTGATTGTTTCTTTTAAACAGGCTGTTTGGCCTCACAGCGGTCATTACCGTCCAACAGAAGAAAACTTCAAGGAATTTATTTCATTCCTTCAAGAGAACAATGTGAACCTTTCCGATGTCAAGGTATGGAAACTTGAAACAAAGGCTATAAACATTTTGTCGTGGTTTTTAGATATGTCATAACAAGATGTGAAAGAGTATATTCTGAGGAAATTCATTTATACTTTATATGCAGATGGATCCAGTTGATGAGTCTGACGAATTCAGTTCACTGAGAAGTTGTGGTCATTTAAGAAGCCACTCGTCTGAAGAGGACTACGTCGAGAACATGAACGGCATGGAGATTGGAGGGACCATTGTCCAAGACTCAGTTTTGAAGCAGGCCAGTTTGATAAAAACCGAGAGTGAGTCTGCATTGGTTACCCCTAGCACAAGGCAATTCGAAATACTTGGAAGAAAACTGACCAATCTTCAAATACCGAAAAGGGGTAGAGTGTTTGAAGGACTAGAAAACGAGAAAGAAGGCGCGGGGCAAACTTGTCCAAGTTTCGAAATGGAACCTCTTACAAGCCATCAAGAAACAGCAGAAGCACTTGTATCAGAGAAAAACTTCGACGAAGAAAAAGACAATGACAATGACGTAGAAATCATTCCGGAAGAGTCGATACTCAAAAGAATAAACTCACATAAAGAAATGAAATCATATCAACTTGGGAAGCAGTTGTCTTTCAAATGGACAACTGGAGCTGGACCGCGAATCGGCTGTGTAAGGGATTACCCTTGCGAACTACAGTTTCGAGCATTGGAACAAGTTAATCTGTCTCCACGAAGCAGATTGCGTAGTAAATTGTCTTTTACTCTTAGGAGCACCACTAGTTTGAACTCAAATGTTTCATGCCTTTCAAGTTTAAGTGGAGACACAGCAAATGATGAACCCTTACTTGTTGAAAATAAAAATATGTCTCAGATAGGTGAGCTTAGTTCAGGATCAGAATTGATAAGAGGAACATCAGTGATACCAGTAATTCATATGGCATCATGATTCATGAGTGAATAGGATTTTTATTCATTCCTCCATTAATTTATTCTTTTTGTGTTAATAGGTAACAACTATTAGTTTTTTGTTACTCTTTCCATTATTCAATTATTACATAGGTATTCTTTTTTCGTTCATGTATAATCTCTAGGATGAATATTGTAAAATTATTTTAGGTTCTATATGTACTATCAATCCAAAGGAAACATTTAAGTTTCCAATATGGGACAAGTGTAGTGAACTCAAAAGATACTAGTAACATATTTCTTGATTCAAATACACATAACATTTATACATTTAAGGTTTAAAGTTTAAACTTCAAAGCTATCATGATGGAAGTTTCATTTTGGGAATCGATCGATTGAATCTCAACCACTCATTTATCTTCATAGGAAGATGTAATTTTGATATCGTTTTTTAAATATTTTAACTAGTATTTTTATGCTAAGATGTAATTAAATGATTATATATGTTTTCACTATTAGTATGCATTAATCAATTAATCAATTTTCCCCTAATAAGAAAGGAGTATAGGGAGTGGGGGAGAGGTTATGCATTAATCAATTTTTATTACCTTAGCTGTTAGGCAGTGAGGGAGGGAACAATTTTCTCTCTACTGAGGAGCTTTTGCTCTGGTTTTCTCATTGTAATCAGTTTCATATTTTAATTTTAATAAAATACTATTCCATTCACCATTAATATTTCTACTCTGTTCTATCAATTGGTCTAACTTACCAATTTTGGACCTATGTGGAATTCGAGTTCGACTCGCGCCCCAAATTCGGGCTCGTCCACTTTTTCGGGCGTAACTCGACCCATTTCCTCTACTGCTAGTTCGCGCGGGGGTAATGGTGAGGATGTTCGTCGTTTTCAGGGCGACCACAGTCGGGGGTTCGCCATTTGCCCATTTTAGAGATTCACGAAAAGAGGGCGAAAGGATTGTGTTTTCGGTAATGAAAGGTGGCACCCACTGCATCAATGTGCTGGAAAACATTTGCGATTGGTTATTTTAGGTGATGATGAGACGATAATTAGCGATGGAGAAATTGTTGTGGTAGAGGTTGAGTCAGAGGAAGAAAAGAATCCAAAGGAACTGGAATTTAAGGCTATAGGGTTTTTTGAACTCCACAGTGTGAATGGCGCTCACGCTCGCACAATGCAATTGGAGGGTTTTGTTAATGGCGTGTTTATTCTCGTGCTCATTGACAGTGGAACGACTCTTAATTTTGTTACACTTACGGTGGTGGAGGCTTTGGGCTTATCAGTGTTACAAACGACCCCAATGGGTGTTCAATTGGGGGATGGTCACCGTATCTTGACATTGGGAAAATGTGAAGGGGGGACCTTGGTGTTGGGAGGGATCGCCATTACTTTTGAAGCTTCCGTGTTGGGTTTGAGTGAAACTGATTTGATTTTAGGTGTGGTGAGGTTGAAACCTTCGGAAAGGTTGTATGTATCAAGTCTGTTCTTTCACTTAAAGTTTTGATATTAACAAACATATTTTATGAAAATAACATATTTAATTTAGAAGAAGAATAAAAAATGCTCCCAGAAGATGAAGATGACGTCACCAAAGGAAAGAAGAAGTCACTAGAGGATACACCATAGGATATCATTAGAGCATATTACCATAGGATATCACCAGAGGATATCATCAGAGGAACCTGTTAGAGAATATCATAAGAAGATCCCATCGGAGAATATAATCAGAAGTTCCCATCAGAAGATACAATCAGAGGATCTCGTTGGAGGATAATTCCAGAGGATCTCATTAGAGGCAAAAATTAGAAGCTACATCATTAGAAGCTGAAAGTATGCTCAAAACAGAATCTGAACAAAATGCTCAAAACAGGATTGAAGCAAAAGACTCCATAAACATAATCTAGCTGAAAGTATGGTCAAAACAGAATCTGAACAAAATGCTCAAAACAGAATCGGAGCAAAAGACTCCAGAAACAGAATCTAGCTGAAAGTATGCTCAAAATAGAATCTGAGCAAAATGCTCAAAATATAATCGGAGCAAAAGACTCCAGAATCTGAGCAAAATACTCCAGAATATTCTCAAAACAGAATCAATCGAAATACACTCCAGAAGTAAAGCAACAGATCAAAGTGAAGCTCTAATTTCAACTATAAATAGAGGCTTAATGCTGAAGAATAATGTATCGAAAAATAGAAGAACTAAAGCAAAAATTCCTAAATATTCAAAGAGTTCAAATGAGAGAAACACTTGCTTAAAAGATAAATATTTTCTAAGTATTATTTTCTTAGAGTGTAAGGCTGATTGTCATCATAAATTTTTCTTATTGTTAGAGATGGGAATAGGCTAGGCCGTCCGTCAGGGGCCTATGGCCTGACCTACTTATGGTCTAGTCTGGTCTGGCCTGTTTAATAAGAAGGCTAGGTTCACGCTATTTTTAAAGCCTATTTTTTTAAATAAGTCAGGTTCAGGCTTATATAAAAGCTTATTAGGCCTGACAGACCGACATATATATATATATATATATATATATATTATTAATGTTATTTTTTATTATTATTTATTAATATTATTGTTTCCTATTTTAAAGTATATATATATATATATTTTTTTTTATTATTTATTAATGTTATTTATTAATATTATTGTTCCCTATTTTAAAGCCTATCAATTAGGCTAGTTTAATATTATTTTATTATATTAGATTTGATTATAACTTTATTAGTATTCCTTATTTAAAACTGTCTAATTTAGCCTATTTAAAAAAATGTAAAATATAACATTTAAATATTTTAATGTGAATAATGCTTTTAAATAGGCTTTCAGGCCAAGTCAGATTTTTAAAAAGGTCGGGCCACACCGAAGAAAAAGCATATGATAGGCCGTAGGCCAGGCCTAAAAAAATTAATCGCAGGCCAAGCTTATGCCTTTCAAAGCTTGGTCTGGCCTATTCCCACCCCTACTTATTGTGAGTATCAACTTTCCAGAAGTAGTTACTCAGTTTTAATTTCGATTCCTTGTATAAAATCCTATAGTGTTGAAGTTCCTTCTAAAATCTGGGGTTGTCAGGTTGTTAGAAAAAGACTTAGCTTGTAGGTTTAAGGTTGTGAAGTTTCTCAAAAGTCTGGGGTTGACAGACTGTTTGAGAAGACTTGGCTGGTATAGTCAAGGTGTTGTTGTTCCTCAAAAGTCTGGGGTTTTCAGGCTGTTTGGGAAGACTTTCTTGAAGGAACAGTGGTGTTGTAATTCAAAGGAGTTTGAATTAGTGAAAATGTCTTCTGAAAGAAGGGACTAGACGTAGCCTAGTTAGAGGTGAACCAGTATAAATTCGAGGTGTTAACTTTTATTATCTATTACTTATTTACTCTGATTGCTCATTATTCAACTAATTAGCAAAAAGAATTAAAGTTTGTCAAACACAATTCAACCCCCTTTCTTATGTTGCACCTTCAATTGGTATCAAAGTCTGGTTTCAAGGCTGAACACTTTACCGTGTTTGAGGAAAGTGAAGTAGCAAAATTGATTTACAAGGAAGGGGGGTTTGAATTGTAAATCTCCCTTTTTAAATTTTCCAGAAAAACTTCAGTTTTAAGCTTAAGAAAGTTCTTGGTTAAGGAAGCAGAAAAACAGAGAACGTTCTTGGTTTTATCAGAAAACGGAGAACGTTCAGTTTAGTATGTAAAACAGAAAAACGATTTTGTATTTCAATCTTAAAAACAATCAAATTTGATAAGGAGGTTAGGGATAAGAAATACCACACGCAGATATATCCTGGTTCACCCAAACTTAGGCTACGTCCAGTCCTCACGAAGTGAGATTTTCCACTAAGTGTTTAAAACAAGAACCTTCTTGGTTTTACAGCACCTAGTCTAGATCAACCTTGATCTTTTGTTTTCAGAACTTAAACTAATTCTTACCCAGAAAAAGTTTAACCAAATCACCTATCAATCTTGATAGGATTTCTTACAATCTACCCAAACTATCTTTTACTCTTATAGTTTGAGCTTACAATGATGATGAGATTGATTTTGTTTAGAATCTGTGAATTCTCAACTCTTGTTTGAGATTCGATTCTTTACAGATAAATCAGAATATATATCAGAGTAAAACAATTTAATTAAAAACTGATTATGTAAGAGATTTTCAGAACTTCAAGTATGAATGTGAATGATTGTGATAGTTGTGTTAGCACTTGAACTTCTTATTTTTCCTTGAGTTGTGGCCTTCCTTTTATAGGCTTGAAAGCAGTGAATGAAGGCCAATATAGACATTGTAAAGGCCTTGTGTCAGACTGGTCCAGTGACTTTATTTCTAATTAAAAATAATCCTTTTATTCTTCTGATCAGTCTTGAGCTGTAATGCGTTTTGGATCAATCTTTCTTGAGTTGTTAATGATCTTCTGAAGCTTCTGATAAGTGGCAATTTTGCTGGCTTGATCTGAAGCTTTGGATCAGTAAAAACAGATTGAAAACAATCACGAAAGCTTGAAGTAAGAAGCTTGTACTGAAGCTTCTAAAACTGCCTGGAGATTGATGATCATTCTGGACCTTTGTACTTTAAGTATCCTGGAGACTGATGATCAATCTTGATGTTTTTTAGGCCATACTGGAAACTGTCTTGACTTCAAGACTGTTTTAACATTCTTGACAGCCAGTTCCAGAACTGTTTGGACAGGCATCTTTGAGAGCCTTATTCTTTCTCAATTTTAACGACTTCTTGAATTGAATAGATCATATGTGTTCTCTGCCATGTAGTGATCATATCCATGTAACTTCTAGAGCCAACAACTTCAATTAAGTGTTGGAGAAAGTTTGGTCTTTATGGTGTCGTGGTCTGGCAAACATTCTCCGTTTTCCAGAATGTGGAGAATGTTCTTTTGCTGCTGTTTTCTTTGATTCTTTTGAAACCTGTCTTTGATTTAGAACACTCAAAAGCACAGATTAAATTAATAATACATTTAGAATCATAATTAAACAATCTTTAATTAACCTTTGTTTGTTTTCATCAAAACATTAATTTTGAGAGTTTATCTTAACAATCTCCCCCTTTTTGATGATGACAAACATGTTAATTTAGATTTTAATTTTGATTCTAATTTTGAAAGAGCTTGAAAGCTCCCCCTCAATTTGTGCAGTGTTTTAAATTTAACAGAAGATAAATTATGTAAATTCAAAAGATAAAAAATTCAGCAAATGGATTCATAAAGACTTTTCATTAGATATCAAAGATAATTACAAAGAGAGATTAAGTCAGACAAAATACAGAAGTACCAAATACAAAAGGACTTCTATCTAATTAAGGACTAAAACTTAATCTAAAATCTTCAAATTAATTCTCCCCCTTTGTCCCAACAAAAAGGTAGGAGAAAAAGATCTAAGATGCCAAGGATGGTGAAGATCCTTCTGAAGATGAGGACTTGGCAGGATTAACAACAGGTTGAGGAGATGGAGAAGGATGGATAGGAGGAGGAACAAGTCCAAGTTTTGGAGCGAGTTGTTCTTTTATCCATGTGCGTAGGAGGGTGGACTCCAAATCCTGTTGAGCTTGGCGTGCCATGATTGTATGTAGGGCAGCCATGATCTCAGAGTTCGTTGGTTCCTTTGGTGGAGGTGGAGGAGGCATAACAGAAGCAGGATGAGTGGAAGTTAGAGGAGCGGAGGCAGAAGGTGAGGGATTGGATTTCTGATTAATGGATGGTCAGAAGGAGAATGTTGGGGGCAGAAGGAGCAGTGTGGGGGGCAGAAGGAATAATGTGGGGTCAGAAGGAACTTTTTGGGGGCCAGAAGGAATAGTGTGGGGGCAGAAGGAATAATGTGGGATCAGAAGGAACGTTTTGGGGGGCAGAAGGTATCCTCTAGTTGAGGTATCCTCTGGTTGAGGTATCCTCTGATAGCAGCTTCGTGAGGTATCCTCTGATGGCAGCTTCGTGAGGTATCCTCTGATGACAGTTTCGTGAGGTATCCTCTGATGACAGTTTCGTGAGGTATCCTCTGATTCTACGTAGGCGTTTTTACGAGCACTGGTTTTTGTTCTTGCCATTTTTTCAGAGACGAAGAAGGGTTTTTGAGGAAGACGAAAAGAAGGATTTTGAATGTTGAGTGAGAAGCTTCAAAGGCAGAAATGTTTATTCAGAGGGAAAAGAGTAATGATGAGTGAAAAACCTAGGGAAGGATGATGAGTGAGAAACTTTGCAGTGTCAGTGCATTTTTGGAGGCAGGGGACAAGAGCATTAAATGCCAAAACTCCCCTTTTCCTTTTGCCTGCGCAGAAAAGAAGTGACACGCAGAGGAGAAAGTTGATTTAAAAAACGGAGAAAGTTGACTGAAAAACGGAGATTGATAAACGTTCTCCGTTTTCTGCAGAAGCAGTTTTAATGAGATTTCTCTGGATTTCTCATGATTTTCAGTCTTTCCTTAATTGAATTAAAACTATCCTCAGCAAGAGGCTTTGTAAATACATCAGCAAGCTGATTTTGGGTATCAACAAAGATTAATTCAATGTTTTTCTTGCTAACATGATCTCTAATGAAATGATGCTTAATTTCAATATTCTTAGATCTACAATGCTGAATTGGATTTTTAGACAGATTAATAGCACTTGTATTATCACAGTAAATTGGGACATTAGAATAACTTACAGACAAGTCTTCAAGTTGATTCTTTATCCAAATTACTTGGGAGCAACAATTTGCAGCTGATACGTATTCAGCTTCAGTTGTTGACAGTGCAATCGTGTTTTGTTTCCTGCATGACCAGCTGATTAAGGCTTCTCCCAGGAACTGGCATGAGCCACTTGTGCTCTTTCTTTCAGTTTTATCCCCAGCATAATCAGCGTCGCAGTAAGCTACAAGATCAAAATGTGAACCTTTTCTATACCAAAGGCCAAGATCAGTAGTACCAACAAGATATCTAAAAATTCTTTTTACAGCAGTTAAATGAGATTCTTTGGGTGCAGATTGAAATCTGGCACATAATCCTACTGCAAATACGATATCAGGCCTACTTGCAGTTAGATATAACAAAGAACCAATCATTCCTCTGTATTATTTTTCAGAAACAGATTTTCCATTTTCATCTTTGTCCAATGAAGAAGATGGATGCATGGGAGTAGTCATGATTTTGGCTTCATTCATTTTGTATTTCGTTAAAAGATCTTTTGTATATTTTTCTTGAGAAATAAAAATGCCATCATCATGCTGCTTGATTTGTAAACCAAGAAAGTATCTCAACTCCCCCATCATGCTCATTTCAAATTCACTTTGCATAAGATTTGAAAAGGCATCACACATTTTTTCATTGGTTGAACCAAAGATTATATCATCAACATACACTTGAACTATGAGTAAATCATTTTTATCATTTTTCTTAAAGAGTGTAGTGTCAATGTTTCCTCTGGAAAATCCATTTTTGATTAAAAAAGAACTTAATCTTTCATACCAAGCTCTTGGTGCTTGTTTCAGACCATATAGAGCTTTGGTAAGTTTATAAACATGGTCTGGTTTTGATTGATTTTCAAAGCCAGGGGGTTGTCGTACATAAACTTGCTCATTTAAAAAACCATTTAAAAAAGCACTTTTAACATCCATTTGAAAAAGTTTTATGAGTTTATGAGATGCATATGCAAGAAGAATTCGTATAGCCTCTAACCTTGCAACTGGTGAGAAAGTTTCATCATAATCAATACCTTCTTGTTTATTGTAACCTTGAGCAACCAGTCTGGCTTTGTTACGAATAACCTTACCTTCTTCGTCCAGTTTGTTTCTAAACACCCATCTTGTTCCAATGATGGTCTGGTTTTGAGGATCTGGTACAAGATTCCAGACTTCATTCTTTTCGAACTGATGAAGTTCTGCTTTCATTGCATTAATCCAAGATTGATCAACAATGGCTTCTTTGATTGACTTTGGTTCTAGTTGGGAGATCATTGCCATGTTGTTGTTGTCATCCTCTTTGAAAGACATTCTGGTTCGAATTCCATCAGCTGTATTTCCAATAATCTGATCCTGGGGATGATCACTGATTGTTTTCCAGCTTTTTGGAAGAGAATGAAGTGGAGACTGTTTATCAGTCTGGTTTTCCTAGGGAACATTCTGCTGCTGCTGTCCAGAATGTTCTTCTTCTTCATCATCTTTCTTGCTCATTTCCAGATCATCAAATTCATCAAATAATACATGTATGCTAATTTCAACAACCTTTGTTTTGAGATTAAACACACGAAATCCTTTAGATTCGGTTGAGTATCCCAAGAATATGGCTTTGTCTGATTTAGCATCAAACTTTCCAAGGTTTTCTTTGTTGTTCAAGATGTAACAATAACACCCAAAGATGTGAAAATATGAAATGTTTGGCTTTCTATTTTTCCAGATTTCATATGGTGTTTTGTTAATGATTTTTCTTATTGTTACACGGTTTAAGATGTAGCATGAAGTGTTTATGGCTTCAGCCCAAAAATATTTTTCAACATTTGATTCTTCCAACATTGTTCTTGCCATTTCCTGCAACGTTCTGTTTTTGCGTTTAACAACCTCATTTTGTTGAGGAGTTCTAGCACATGACAAATTGTGGGAAATTTCAAGTTCATCAAAAAATGCTTTAAAGGAAGCATTTATAAATTCTCCTCCATGATCACTTCTTACAGAAATGATGCTGGAATCTTTTTCATTTTGAACCTTCTTACAAAAGTTTTTGAAAGCATCAAATGCATCATCTTTTTGTTTTAAAAATAAGACCCATGTATATCGAGAATAATCATCAACAATAACAAAACCATATCTCATTCCACCTAAACTTGTTGTTTTAATGGGACCAAAAAGATCTATGTGAAGTAGCTCAAGGACTCTATTTGAGGAAATAAAATCTTTTGGACGAAAGCTACTTTTAACTTGTTTTCCTTTAGCACAATCTTCACATATTTTATCTTTATCAAAATTGATTTTTGGCAATCCTCTAACAAGTTCTAGTTTAGAAATCTTTGAAATAGTTTTCATACTGATGTGTCCTGTCCTCTTGTGCCAAATCCATTTGTCTTTGTTTATGGACATGAAGCAGGATTCATCAGGTAATTCTTCAAGGTATAAAACATAAAGATTTTTCTTTCTTATACCTGAAAAAATGAGTTCGCCATTTTTGTTTTTAACTTCACATAAGTTTGGTTTAAAAATAACCTCAAAGCCATTGTCACATAGTTGACTTATGCTTAAGAGATTATGTTTCAGACCTTCTACATATTGAACATCAGAAATTTGAGCTGAGTTTTTCTTACCAATGGTTCCTTTACCTTTGATTTGAGCTTGGTTGTTGTTACCAAAGGTTACAGAACCTCCTTCTTTCTTTTCAAATGACATGAAGGAACTTTTATCTCCTGTCATATGTCTTGAACAACCACTGTCCAAGAACCATGGTTTTTTCTTGACAAGTTGAAATCCATTCTGCATAACATGTTATATTGACTTTAGGTACCCACTTGGTTTTGGGTCCTTGAGAGTTAGTTTCAGGATTGGATTTTCTTTTGAAATAACATGCTGATTCATGATGACCAAATTTGAGACAATAGGAACATTTAACAGTTGGTCTTGGTGTTGTATTTGAAATCCGAGTTTTCGAAGGTTTGAATCTTGATTGTGTAAAGATTCTGGATCGTTCTCCCTTTTTCAAACTTTCTGGAGAATGTTCAGTTTTTCTTTTTGAACTATCTCTGTTTTGAGAATAAGCTCGAGAACATTCTGGTTTTTTCAAAATTGGCTTTTTCTTTTCAAACATTTTTCTGCTCTTAATCTTTTCATCCCGTTTTTTGAAATAGCACGCAAATTCCAAATGTCCATGTTTTTTACAGTATGAACATTTTGTTTTGCATTTTTCGATCTTGCTTTCCGGAATAAAAAAGTTTTCGTACATCTTGGTTTTTTGAGTTTGATCAAAACCAAGACCAGCCTTATCAAATATTCCTATTTGCGATCCCATGATCTTCTGAAAAGTTTCAGTAGCTTTTATAAAATTAAGCAAATCAGTTTTTAAAATTTCATTTTCAAATTTAAGATTGACGTTCTCCGTTTTAGCAGCAGAACGTTCTTGACCTTTCTGAATTTCACAATCTTGCTGTTTTGATTCCCTCAATTCTTGAATGGTATTCTTAAGAATATCAATCATGGCCTGAGCCTTTTCTTTCTCTTCTTTTTCTTTAAAAACTTGTTCTTTTAAAGAACTACATTTTTGTATAAGAGTGTTCGAATCATTTAGCAAGTTGTCAAATTCTTTTCCCATTAATTCACACAGAGAACAGGGTTCATAATTTATTACCTCGTTTTCTTCTGTGTCTGCCATCAAGCATATGTTGGCTTCTTCTTCTTCTTCTTTTGATTCTTCAGAGTCATCCCATGTAGCCAGCATTGATTTCTTTTTGAAAGGAAATCGTTTTGGTTTATTCTTATTCAATGGACATTCAGATTTGTAATGTCCAAGTTTATTGCAACCAAAGCATGTAATCTGGCTCTTATCAACTTCTGTTTTGGGATTTTTATTGGGAAATCCCTTTTTGATTTGATCTCTCCTTCTCATCATTCTTTGTATTTTTCTGGTGAGAAGAGCAATTTTTTCATCAGCATCTTCTTGTCCAGTTTCTTTTGGTTCTTCATCAGTTTGTAGAATGATGCTTTCTTGAGATGCTTTTAGAGCTACTGCTCTTCCTTTCTTGATAGTTTTATCTTCTTGTAGCAGTATTTCATGTGCTCTTAAAGTTCCTATCAATTCTTCCAGGGGAAGTGTTTCAAGATTCTTGGCTTGGCTTATAGCTGTTACCATTGGTCTCTATACAACTGGAAGACATCTCATGATTTTTCTTACCCTGTCTTGTATTGAATAGGCTTTGCCAAGAGAACGCATTTCATTCACTATTGTTGTGAATCTTGCGTACATCTCATCAATGGTTTCTCCTTCTTGCATTTCGAATAATTCGAATTTTCTTATACCAATGTCAATCCTTGTTTCTTTGACATGGCTCGTGCTTTCATGGTGAGTTTGTAATGTGTCCCATACTTCTTTGGCAGTTGCACATTCGTCTACTCTTTCACTTTCTTCCCTGTTCAAAGCACACGATAAGAATAAATGAGCTTTGGAGTTTAGGAGTACCTTAGCTTTATCATCAGAAGTCGAGTCTGCTTCTTTCTTTTCTGTTGAAGCTGGATCTTCTTGATTCATCCTTGGAACATGATTTCCATTTACTATGATGTTCCACATGCCAGCAAAATTGATTTACAAGGAAGGAGGTTTGAATTGTAAATCTCCCTTTTTAAATTTTCCAGAAAAACTTCAGTTTTAAGCTCAAGAAAGTTCTTGGTTAAGGAAGCAGAAAAACAGAGAACGTTCTTGGTTTTATCAGAAAACGGAGAACGTTCAGTTTAGTATGTAAAACAGAAAAACGATTTTGTATTTCAATCTTAAAAACAATCAAATTTGATAAGGAGGTTAGGGATAAGAAATACCACACTCAGATATATCCTGGTTCACCCAAACTTGGGCTACGTCCAGTCCTCACGAAATGAGATTTTCCACTAAGTGTTTAAAACAAGAACCTTCTTGGTTTTACAGCACCTAGTCTAGATCAACCTTGATCTTTTGTTTTCAGAACTTAAACTAATTCCTACCCAGAAAAAGTTTAACCAAATCACCTATCAATCTTAATAGGATTTCTTACAATCTACCAAAACTATCTTTTACTCTTATAGTTTGAGCTTACAATGATGATGAGATTGATTTTGTTTAGAATTTGTGAATTCTCAATTCTTGTTTGAGATTCGATTCTTTACAGATAAATCAGAATATATATCAGAGTAAAACAATTTAACTAAAAACTGATTTTGTAAGAGATTTTCAGAACTTCAAGTATGAATGTGAATGATTGTGATAGCTGTGTTAGCACTTGAACTTCTTATTTTTCCTTGAGTTGTGGCCTTCCTTTTATAGGCTTGAAAGCAGTGAATGAAGGCCAATATAGCCGTTGTAAAGGCCTTGTGTCAGACTGGTCCAGTGACTTTATTTCTAATTAAAAATAATCCTTTTATTCTTCTGATCAGTCTTGAGTTGTAATGCGTTTTGGATCAATCTTTCTTGAGTTGTTAATGATCTTCTGAAGCTTCTGATAAGTGGCAATTTTGCTGGCTTGATCTGAAGCTTTGGATCAGTAAAAACAGATTGAAAACAATCACGAAAGCTTGAAGTGAGAAGCTTGTACTGAAGCTTCTAAAACTGCCTGGAGATTGATGATCATTCTGGACCTTTGTACTTTAAGTATCCTGGAGACTGATGATCAATCTGGATGTTTTTTAGGCCATACTGGAAACTGTCTTGACTTCAAGACTGTTTTAACATTCTTGACAGCCAGTTCTAGAACTGTCTGGACAGGCATCTTTGAAAGCCTTATTCTTTCTTAATTTGAACGACTTCTTGAATTGAATAGATCCTATGTGTTCTCTGCCATGTAGTGATCATATCCATGTAACTTCCAGAGCCAACAACTTCAATTAAGTGTTGGAGAAAGTTTGGTCTTTATGGTGTCGTGGTCTGGCAAACATTCTCCGTTTTCCAGAATGTGGAGAATGTTCTTTTGCTGCTGTTTTATTTGATTCTTTTGAAACCTGTCTTTGATTTAGAACACTCAAAAGGACAGATTAAATTAATAATACATTTAGAATCATAATTAAACAATCTTTAATTAACCTTTGTTTGTTTTCATCAAAACATTAATGTTGAGAGTTTGTCTTAACAGAAAGATCCAAGGATCAATATGTCTGAAGAAGCTGTTGGAGGAAACATCAACAAAACTCCTTTGATGGAGAACGATTTGAGTACTGGAAGGACAGGCTGAGAAATTTTTTTATTTCACAAGATCATGAACTTTGGGACTTGGTGGAAGATGGCTATACTCTTCCAAATGATGAAAACAATGATGAAATTCCAAGAAAAGACATGGATACAGATCAGAAGAGGATGTACAAAACAGAACCTTTATGATCAATGCAATTTCCTTCAAATAATTTGACAAGTGCACCAACAAAGAAACAACAAAGAGCATTTATGATAGTCTGATGTTGAGAAAAAATCTCTTTTAATGATAACAAAATTATCTTAAGATTATGATTACACTAATGCGTGCATTTAAGTTTTGTACTAAGAAAGGAACATGATCCAAAGATCGCAACCTCCTGTCCAGAAGATTGAATGCATGCAGGAAACAAAGCTGTTTAATCCATAAAGAAAATCTAAAGTTAAAACACCAGAAGCAAAACATCTGGAAAACACCAGAAGCAGAACATCTGGAAAACACCAGAAGCAGAACTTCTGGAAAACACCAGAAGCAGACATCTGGGAAACCAGAAGCAAAACATCTAGAATAGAAAACCAAAAGCTGAAGCAGAAAACCTGAGAGTTGAAAACACCAGATAATGCATTCAGAAGATACCAGAGGATGCATCATGAAATCACCAGAGGATATCTTTGTTGGCCCATATCAGAAGGAAACAAAGTCAGAAGGACACATGGACCAGACCAGAAGGAAGCCTGCCAGAGGAAGACTGGATCCAGACCAGAAGATATCATAAGTCAGACTTATTCAACAAGTTCTTCTGACCAGAAGATGGCATGGCAGTGAAGTGAAAAAACAGTCCTGGATTAATCAGAAGATAAGCTAAAAGGTCCAGACTGAAATATCCTTTGTCCAGAACTAATCCAGACCCAGTACAATGTTGGCCAAGATCAGAAGATCAGACTATGGCCCAGTGTTGGTCGAAATCAGAAAGTCAGAATAAATGGCCCAGTGTTGGTCGAAACCAAAAGGACAGAATAAATGGTCCAGTGTTGGCCGAGATCAGAGGATCTCAGCAGACTAGTTTGCTAGTCCAGATTGGCCGATATCAGAAGATGAAAATCATAAATGAATATCAGAAGATATACATCTGAAGATGAATTTCAGAAGAAACATATCAGAGGATAAAAAGATGAACATCAAAGGATAAAACTCAGAAGACGAACTTCACATGAAATACACCAGAAAATGAATACCAGAAATTCAGAAGACAAACTTCACATGATAAACATCAGAAGATGAATTCCAGAAAATACACATCAGAAGATAAATATCAGAAGATGAACTCTGGAAGGTAAACATCAGAAGTCAGATACCATTAGGTGAACTTCAGACACCAAAAGGAAATTACCAGAGGATAATTTCTAGCTGCTCATTCATCCTCTCACATTAAGAACAACTAACAGTTCCAGAGTATCAAAAGCTGCATCATCCACGACCAGAGAAGGGTCATGACTTGGTACCAGAAAAGAGCATTGACCAGTTGTTAAAACCATATGGTATGATCTATCCTCCTGGAAAGCCAAGTAAAGAAGTAACCTCCCATGTGCCAGGCTGTAAAAGGACAGAATGGCAAGGCTGTAAATTTGCAACAACAGTGAGGTTCATTACATCTTGAAAAACGGTCAGAAAGGAAAATTTTCTTGAAGAGAAAGTTTTCATCTCCCTGTAAAAGAAAGGTTGCTCTTCTTCAGCAGACACACACAACTACACGAGCAAAAAACAGAAAAATATCATAGGCTATCAAGAATACACAGTTTGTAATCAACCTTAGTGAGAGGCTGATAGCTTTTGATTCTTAGTAAAAACTCACAAGAGTGTGAGGACTGAACGTAGCCATCTTTGGTTTAACCAGTATAAAAATTCGTGTGTCATTATTCTCTCTCTCAACTTTCAACATCTGATAAATCATCCTCTGAAAGAGGACAACAGATTAAAAACAGTAACAGAATTTTAAAAACCTTGAATATCTCTATTCAACCTCTCTTCTAGTGATATTCTAGCCACTTCATCTGATTCTGACCTATGAAGGAAGTAAGCAAGTTCAAGAAGCTAAAGCAAACATTCTGGTCAATAAATATGAACTGTTCAAAATGGAGGAAGATGAAGACATTGAAATTATGTTTTCCAGATTCCAGACTCTAGTATCAGGATTAAGGGTACTAGAAAAGAGTTACACTACTACTGGTCATGTAAGGAAAATACTTAGAAGTCTGACAATCAAGTGGAGACCAAAGATCACTGCTATTCAGGAAGCTAAAGATCTGAATACTCTAAAGCTGGAAGAATTAATCAGCTCTCTCAGATCACATGAAATTGAGTTGGAAGAAGATGAACCCAAGAAGAAGAACAAAACTCTAGCCTTGAAATCCAAGCAGAAGAAGGCTCTGAAAGTAACATCAGCATCAGAAGATAGTGATTCAGACGATCAAAGTCTGAACTTAGAGGAAGAAGAGATTGGTTTCTTATCTAGAAAGTTCAGAAAGATGTGGCACAACAGAAGGAAGAAATTTTTCCAGAGATATTTCAAGTAGTCCAACAAAGGAAGTGATGATACACATGACAAGAAAGGTATCATCAGTTACGGATGCAATGAATCTGGACATATCAAGTCAGAATGTCCAAATATGGTGAAAGGGAAGCACCGCAGGAAAGATTCCAGAACCAAGAAGAAAAGTATGATGGCTACATGGGATGATTCTGATGAATCCTCTAAAGATGAACAAACAGATTTGGCTATGATGAAACTGAGGTATATTCTGAATTCACTCGATCTAATTTGATTACTGCTCTGAATGACTTTTTAAACAATTACAAATATACATTTTAAAGGGTGTATAAGTAAAGTAGTGGTAGAAATGGCAATTCTCTAAACTAGACCTAGAAGTAGTATTTAGGCCGAAAAGGCTTAAGAAGTGGAATTACCTGTCGGCAAAAAGAATTGAAGATTTCTATCGAACACCTCCACAGTTGTACCTGCCACCCTCTCAAGACACATGAAAAGACAATTTTATCCTTTTAACCATTTATAATAAGTTTCAAAATAGATAGTTTCAGAAATTTCAAATTTTCGAAATAAGGATTACATTTCGAAAATTTAGAAAGTTTCAAAAGTTTCCAAATCTGGAAAAATTCGAAGTTTACAAATTTGGAAAGTTTCGAAATAGAAAAATTCCAGAATTTCAAAACTTTCAAACAATTTGAAACTTTCGAAAGAATGGGTGAAAAAACAAGTGGTAATTTTTTTTTAGAGTTTTATATATATTAAAAAGGACAAAAATGTATTATGGTGAAAGTTTCAAAATTCTGGAATTTTTCTATTTCGAAACTTTCTAAATTTATAAACTTTCCAAATTTGAAAACTTCGAAACTTTCCAAACAGTTTGAAACTTTCGAAAAAGGGGTGAAATAACAAGTAGTAAATTTATTTGAGAGTTTTATAAATATTAAAATGGACAAAAATGTATTAAAGTGAAAGTTTCAAATTGTTTGAAAGTTTCAAAATTCTGGAACTTTTCTATTTCGAAACGTTCTAAATTTAGAAACATTCGAAACTTTCCAAATTTGGAAACTTCGAAAATTTCCAGATTTGGAAACTTTCGAAATTTTCCAGATTTGGAAACTTTTGAAACTTTCCAAATTTTCGAAATGTAATCCTTATTTTGAAAATTTGGAACTTTCAAAAGTTTTGAAATTTTGAAATTTCCGAAACTATCCATTTTAAAACTTATTATAAATGGTTCAAATGGTTAAATTGTCTTTTCATGTGTGTTGAGGGGTGGGTGGTAGGTACAGCTACGAGGGTGCTTGGTAGAAATCTAAAAAAAAATTGTTGTAGTTTTTAGGCTAAATAGCACTCGTGGTCCCTTAACTTAATTTCAGTTAACGTTTTAGGCCTTTATCTTCTTTTTTTCTAGATTTGGTCATTTATTTTAATTTTAAGTGAAATAAAGAATAAAAATATGAATTTATTTGAATATTTGAGTTACGAATAAGATGAAATTTATATTATATGAAAGAATATAATTAATTTTATGAGTTTTGGTTAAAATTTTTGTAAAGAAAAGGATAATATTGTTGACATTTTAAAACATAAAATATCAAATTGTCACTTAAAATTAAAATAAATGACCAAACCGGAAAAAAAAAAGATATATGACTAAAACGTTAACTGAAATTAAGCTAAGGGACCACATGTGCTATTTAACTTAATTTTTACATTAAAAAATTCTTTATAAACATTTAACTCATTAAAATGAATTGAGTTTCTCTACTTAATGATTCATTAAAAAAATGTTTAATTTATTTAATGTTTTCTTAGAAAAAATATAAATAATATAATAGTTAATTCACACAACTGCGAAGTTATATAATGTTCAACTTAACAATATCTAGATATTAATTCATTTATTGATTATATAATATTATCTTAATAATCAAAAACACATAAATTTCATATAAATAAAAAACAAACAAAAACGTAGGAAAATATCAAATGTTGTTAGTGAATATAAAGAATGGTAGTTTCGTGTTTAATTTTCTAAGGAAAATAATTTTGGATCTTTTTTTAAAATTAGATATTTTAAAAAGAAATTCCAAAAACATATGTTTCATTGTATTATTCTTTTATATATACGTTAAATTTCCTTTTTTGTAACAAAATATATTTATTATTTATTAAAAAAAATATTTATCTTTAAGGAATACTAAAAAGTATAAAAAATTATTTCATAAATTAGTTTAAGAAACTTTAGTTGAATTATAATAAATTTCAAAATATGTTATTATCATTTTGTATACAGTTTCTTTATGATAGTATATACTAATTTTAATTGATCTGTTCATCACAAATCTGTTTTTCATTTTATTTAAAAAAATGATTTGTAAAAAAACTTAAGAGTTTAATTTTCACTATTAATATAAACAAATTTACACAATTCAAACATCATAATTAATCACTCAAGTAACTTTATAAATGATTATAAAAAAAAATCAAATATTATTAATAATTTAATAGTTATAATTAATTGATGGACTAAAAAATATTTACAATATTAATATGTATAAATTGAATTCAAAAATTAATATGATTTTTAAAATGTCTCATTTATCTTTATGAAAAAATAATAACAAGGATGATAAAATGAGGTGTAAGTCCTTTTTGGAAACATAATAACGACAAAATGATTTTTTCCTTACCATTTCATAAAAAAAGATTTACTTAATTTATTTATTTTTTTGACAAAAAAATGTTTACAATGTTTATTTAACTATTCAACGAAGACAAAAAGATTTGGCTAATTATTTGGTTAAAAAAAGGATTTACTGAAAAATCATATCTACAGAAACTTCTGGATTCCGAGTGTGATGGTTCCTTCTTTATATTTAAACATTGTTATGATCATTTAATCAAACTTGTTCATCCCTAATCACTAATCACTGCAATCTTCATTCTTTACCCCCGATTTCTACCAGGTTAACTCTAACTCATCCCTTCGTATTCTTCCTATTCCCTCTCCTCTCTCAATTTTGATTTTGTTTTTTTATTTTTTGTTCAAGATCAAACTCGTATTTCAGTTAATCGGCCGCGATACTGTGTACTCACTCGAATTACGTTGTCTTTATACGCTTTCTGCAAATTCAATCGAACAAATTTTTTAGCAGATTGTTGTGTTTTTGTTATTTTTGTAAAATTGCTTTTAAAATTAGGTTTGCAATTTTGGAACGTGTTGGAAATGAAACGCTTTTTTGGTGTGCATGTGTGTTTTTGCAAATTCTGATTGTTGATGAGTGCACTGCTTAGTTAAAGATTGTATTTTTAAGAATGTTAAGTTGTTGATCCCCCTTAATGATTATTCTTAGAGGACTTAGGAGTTTACAAGTATTGCTCTGGGAAGAAAACAGAACCCTGTTCCATAAACTTCACAGTACTGACATTTAATTTTATAACAAAGTGTTGATTTGATAGATAATTATCTAAAACTACTCTCTAATATGAGGATGAACACATTAAGGGTGGTCTAGTTTTTTGGGTTATTTCTGGACGTATCATAGATAGTAGAGGCAACAGCAGTGGCGTCCTATCATTTATGCAACAAATCATTTGTATTAATTGTATTAATCCCATTGAATTTAGTTGTTTCTAAACAAAGATCTTAGATTTGGGTTTCTGGTATTCATCAAGGACGTACTTTTGGTGTTTAACAATGTAAAATAATAATTATAAATGCCTTGTGTTATGTACACCTTGTGAAATTAAGTTTGGAGGTTGCTGTTTAAGTAGATATATGTGATGTTTATCTGATTTTTCATTTCATTTTGGAATCAAATGTTTTTCAACTTATAGTTATTTTTCTTTGTGCATTGCTATGTCGAAATTAGCAACAGTTATAAGACAAAAGAGGTAGGGAAATGTAATGGTGTTTACAATGGTCCTTAATCTTTCTAACTTGTTGCACTTTCAATATTGAATTATAACTGGTGCTTCATCACTTAATCTCTTTTTATTGGTTGTTTGAAGATAGATTTTCTTTTAAGCATTAACATCAAGTCTCAGAAATGCCAAAAGTTAGAAGAGGGCGGTCACCATCTATGGATTGCAGTAGATCATATCCTTATCCTTCCAGCTCCATAAACATTGAGCTGCCTAAACCTATGTTGGGATCAGCTGCTGAAATGAAAGAATTGGATGATACTAGGTGTTCTATTTGCATGGAAACTCCTCATAACAGTGTTATTCTGAAATGTTCTTCTTATGAGATGGGTTGCCGCCCTTATATGTGCAATACCAGTTACAGGCACTCCAACTGTCTCGACCAATTCTGTAAGTCATTTGATTCCCATCTCTCATCAGCAATACTGGAAGAAATTCCCCTCACAAGCACCGCCTCTGATGATAGGAAAGTTCAGTCAGAGTCTGAGGACCTCTCTCAATGTGGTAGCAAGTTGCAACCAAAGCTTATCTGCCCTCTTTGCCGGGGAGGAATATATGGATATATGGTCTTGGAGCCTGCTCGGAGGTATATGAATTCTAAACCAAGGAGTTGTTCTTCTGAGACATGTGAATTCCAGGGAACATATCCAGAACTCAGGAAGCATGCTAGGCTGGAGCATCCTTCTGTTCGACCATCAGAGGTGGATCCCTCACGACAGTGTGACTGGTTAAGATTGGAGCAGGAAAGGGACTTTGAAGATCTTTTTAGCTCAATCAATGAAAGTTCTGGTGCAGAATTCGGTAGTGACAACATATGGACGGGGAGTTTTGCGGACTTTATGTCCTTGTTCTTGTATGAAATCTTCTCCTCTATTGAAGACGCAAACCAAATGTCTCATTTGCTGCCTGATTCAAGACCTAGAATGCCATTACATGACAGAAGGACTGGAACAATGCTCAGGGCATCAAATAATACACAAACAAATCAATCAGCTAGATGGAGATCCAGTTTACCTTCAACACATCAACCGGAGAGAATTTATAGAGGTAGGTGGAGAACTAATTTGTCATCATCCCATAATCCAGAGGCAAATCGTACAGCTAGATGGAGAGAAAATATTCCACCTTCAAGAATGCCTCGCAATGTTCATCATTATTATAGAGAGTTGAGCCCAAGGGTCAGGACATTTTCAACAAGGATGACTCAAGATTCACAAGTTTCTCAAACTAATCATCGGAGCAACAATTCTTCGACTAGAAGGACTCCTGGTCATTATTTGCGTTGGCGCGGTCAAAGATGGCCAACATACAATAACCAACCATGAGTGGCACTATATTTCTTCCGATGGATGAAATATAGTCTTGTGTTATGGAATCAAATAATTTATTTTTTTCTATATATTATGAAGATACTTTGATTATCATGTAGCATCATTTCTTTGTATGATTTGGTTCAGTAGAATTTGTATTGCAACTGATAATTTTTCTTCCTGCATTTTATTTTATTGAGTATAGTTCTAAATGGGAATGAATTCATTCAGCCATTGATTATGCCAGATATTCTATCAAGTTCAACTTTTGGGTTGTCGTTTTTGCCATTTTGAGAAGTTTCATTTGTAATCCGTCTCCTGCATTCTTTATTCAGTAGGGAACTTATTTGTGACAGTAATATTAGCATTAGAAATTTAGAATGTTGTTTCGATAGTATAAATTAAAATTATTTTTAAATGTGAAAATTTTAATTTGGTGATTACCTAGAGACCGTTCTTACAAGGCTTCCTGGTTTGTTTGACGTACTCGATATGTTAATTTAATACTGACTTGAGGCGTTCCTCATCAAAAGAGTCTATAGTGGGAAAAAAAGAGAAGAATGCACTCATGAAGACACTGTTTATGTTCCTTGTAAGCATTTGGTATTATTGTAATTGGGTCTGGAACGACATTCCAATAACCAATGCTTGGTTATGGCCTATGGGCCATCACGATGTTAACACAAGTTATCCAATGAATCAAACTTATAGTGTAAACATTTTCCTTTACCTGCTTAATGATGTCAACATGCCGACATATATCAAACCAATGTTAGTAACTTTCAAAGTAAGGCTTAAGAATTTGTTACTGGACTTAATCTGTCTTGTAAAATACCAGCTCACTTCTGAGGTATTAATTCGAGGAACTCTCATGGCCGCCAGAGTTTTCATAATCTTTATCTCCTTAAAAGAAAAATTGAGAAAAAGTCGAACTACCTTGGTTAACTATTTTTTTTTTCTTCCATTTTTGTGTAACAATATTACAATAATACATCTATACATATAGGTAGATGCTACAGTTGACGAGCTTTATTGTTGAGATAATGACTCAATCGATATCAGTTCAATAAAAATAAAAATAAAAACATATATATCCTTCAAAACTCAACACATCAAACATATACTAATTAGGTCACCATCTCAATCAACGAAAATATTCGTTAATTTATATTTTCAAAGAGTATAATCAATCATTGTTTAATTTTTGAATGACTTTTAAACATTTGTACATGGTGTATGATTTTGCCATACATCTATATCATTTTTGAACTTTGGTTGTTGTGATATTATAAAATTTGGAACAGTCAAATACTCAATTGAAACATTCGGCTATTGAGTTATTGGTTGAACCACTAAGTAAACTGTTGAAATGAAATACATTAAAATATATGTATTTGTTAAATGAATATGCTTTAAATATACTCCTCCCGTTCCATAATAATTATCGCATTTGCAAGAAAAAATTATCTCAAAATAATTGTCGTTTTTTGTTTTCAATACAACTTTAATTTATGTTTTACCAATTATACTGTCTAATTAATATTATATGTATCATTCCTAATTTAGCATCCCTTCACTTTACATTTATGATAATTGAAATCAACCAATAATTTATTAGAATAATTGGTAAAATTATTCTTCTCTCTTTCATTTGTCATATTTTTGGGCGGAGTATATTGGTCACAAATTACTATCACTATGTCACAATGTCACAATAACATTGAAGAGTAAACATCCTCAAATCCTGTTTACAACTAAGATGTATTTCAATTTTCAACAGCAAAAGCAAGGAAGATGGGTGAGGTATCTGATGGAGAAAAAGTATTCACCATTCTACCATTCTGTTACACTGCTAATAACATTATAAAACAACTTATCTTTTATGTCTTAAGACTAGTCGAAAAAGATTAGTCTCCAAGTTTTGTAAGTTCAGTCATTTCCAATATCACAATGCCAGTTATGAGCAACTGAGAGGAAGGACAAAAAGGCAGAAAGTCTTTCTAAATTCTCAAAATAAGCTTGACTAGCTTCATCTTTACTTTCATTAATTAGGATCAACAAATCCTTAGAATAAAAAATACATAAAATAAATATGTTAAAAGTAATAAACAAAAATGTCATCCTGCTTTTGATGTTCTTGTTATTTGTGGCAGAACAACTGAATTAAGATCCGCAGGATAAGGCGTAAACAAACCTAATCCACCCCTACTTTCTTTTAAATTGCTATCCTTAAGTTCATCTATCTTTTTAACCCATTCTATGGGAGAAGAGTGCTCTCTTGTGTGAGGGTGCAACACAAACAGTGAATTGTATTCACAGTTGGGAAACATGAAGAATTTGAATGCGTCCCCTAATCTGTACGCAACATAGCCGAAACTCAGTTGATCTCTTGGCGTGAAGAGGTGAACCTCGTTAAACCACAAGCAACTAAACAAGTTGTTCACGGCAGTATGTTCCCGAATGATAATGGCTCCCTCTGGGACATCTGAAACATCATAAATAACTTTTAACATTACATCACCGAACATTACTCAGAATGACATATCAAACTTGTTGAAATCAATTAGGAGAAATAAAACACAACAAGAAAGTCTCATTTCCCGTCTTACCGCTAATAGTATTTTTATTTGAACTCCATGGTTTCATCCCCTCGTAATAGTATATTTTCATGTGGAGATCAATTAAGGGTCGTGCATATCGCTTTCGCCTTTTGTTTGCATCAGCCTCCTCGTATATACTACGGTGATGCTTATGTTGAGCAATGGCAAATGTATGCTTCCCTCGCCATAGGTATCTGCTAAGTAAAGATTGTTGTACAAAGTGAGTCATCACAGTATCTAACATCAGATCAGAAGGATCACAACTGAATATATTATGCATTTATGCTATATCCAACAAAAATGTCCTCCATTCCATCCCAACAAGTATGTATTACTAATTCATCAAAAAAAAGTATGTATTACTATTTACTCTAAGATCTTAACATTGAGAAAAATACACAAAAAATATATAAATTGGTTCGCTTGTGGTGAATGTGTTGAGTATATTCAAAATGGAAAACTTTCTACCACACTGTATGAGCAACAAAAAGATTTGCACAGACATGGTTGGTAGATTTTACAGCTATGTAAGTGTAGTTTGTAAGTTATCTTCAAGAAACAGATTAAAAATGTTCATATTAGTATTACCATAAAGATTAGGCATAAACTAAGATAATAGACATCAGTACCTCTCAAGGATAAGTAATGGATCAACTATGAGCTCCATTTTACCATCAATCCATATACTATACTGTGCTTGAGGAAACAACCTGTGTGTTATTATTTTAGGAACCTTCCCATTTCTCCTTGGTTCATCATAAGGTTGATTTTTAAGAAGAACAAGTCGCCAAATTCCCACCCATTTTCCACCAGCATTGTCTTCTTTGACAGTACCATTTTCCCTCATGAACTTCAGAGATACCTCATCCACCACCATAAGAAAGCAAAAAAGTTTCTTTGAGCGAATGCTTATATTCGATGGTTGATGAGGTAGATCATAGCCATCAAAAATACCAGATGCAACAACAAATTGGCATTTCTTAACATATTTAATGTCTACAGGATCCATTTCAGCGCCGCCACCTTGGATAAATCCACAGTGCACCTAAGGGGTAGAGCACAGGGGAAACATTGCGCATTAATGGAGGCAATCACAAGATAATTTTACATAATTGTGAAGCAATTGCAATTAGAATAAAACATAGTAAAATTATAAAATCATTATAATTGATTTACCTTCATATTTGACTTCGGTTTGAAACTCTCCTCCCTTTGTTTCCAACTTAGATGGCCTCCAAAAAGAGGAGATGACTGAGAACTATTATTTGGAATCTCATCTTCAGTAACATACAATAAATTTTTGACAATTTCGTCGGAAGTTCTTCCAGTAGGGATAACTATTTTATCAGGGTTATTGGAAACAGGAATCGGACACCCTAAAATTATAGGCAGCATCAAACATCAAACACTAATAATTAAATGAGGAAGTCTTAAAATAATGGATGGAGACTAAACTGCCAAAATCTTACTGTGAGGTTTTGTTACAAGTCCCATAGTGTCTAACATGGTGTAAACCTTGCTATCTTTGTTACACATGGCTGCAGGTCAAACAGAAAAATTGCAATGTTTTAGAAATGATGACATAACATTATATTGTAGTTTTGATGAAGAAAATAAATGACAATGAATTTTTTGTCGAACAACCTTTTGTTGAAGCATGCCTTTTAATAATCTAACAGAACCCCCCATCACGTGATTATCCTATAATTCCTATTTCCTATGCATAGCAAATTTGCATCTAAATCCACCAATCAGATTTTAGATATTTGCACTTCCAAAGTTAGTCTCAAACAACTAAATTTAGACGAAATGTAAGACAAGTACACAGACAAATCCCCTCTCAAGTCTCAACCATCAAAGAGAAAAAGGAAAATAACAATAACAAATTGAGTTGGGTTGAATTCAATTTTCAGTACCAAGACATGTTCTGCTATTGTTTTCTCTAACTAGAAATTAGAAGGTTCCTTAATCCTTTCCTTCCTATGCCAAAGTAACTAGTAAGTACTATTAAAGAAATGTGTTATTTTTACAGCTTATAAACTAGAGAAAGAGAAAGAAACAGAAATTAATCTCTAAACCATTCTTTTACATATTTAACTGTTGGTTTTGTAATACCAGGCATGACTAAATCAATAGACAGTGTGCAGCTACAAAGTTCAAATCTAACTTATAAATGATGTAATTTATCCCATTCTACCCAATTCCCAAGATATCACATTATGAATAGACAATTAGATGAAGAATATGTTTTATGACAATTAACTTAAGAAGGTTTAACGAGTAACGACTAGAGATGATCTTGAAAAAACCCAAGAAGTGACCAAATGTAGAAAAAGTTTCACTAACCTGATAAAAAGGAGACAGAAGATTGACAAGACCATATATGGAACAATAATGCAATAAGAATTAACAACATCCACAAGATTCCTCCAACAAGAACCAATCGAACAAACCCTTTCTTCCAAACAATTTTCATGGGATAATCTTGTGGTACCCTCCCTGAAGAAAAGAATCCCACTTCAAAATCTGCATCAGCAACAAACAAACTACCAATTTACTTCACCATCATGTCATCTAGTAAACAAATGGTATATTAAGTTCTTAACAGATTAAAGAATCAAAAGAGTTGATACCAGTCCTTCCTCACCTTTAGCTTGAGGATTTTGATTACTCCGGTCTCCTCTACGATTAAGGCGGGAAGATAGAGACTTTTGAAGATCACCCTCCATATTTGATTGTTTGTTCAAGTTATCATCGCTGCCATTGTATAACAAAAAGATTAAATATAATCTTTTTAACAAAGCTAAATTGATATCCAAAACAAGACAAGAAACTGTAATCCACATAGCAACTAATTAGTAATTATCCCATTAATTAATTAATTGAAAAGGATTTCAAATAAAAACCAAGACTTTGAGATAAAAAAAAAGAGGGAAAAATGAGAGAAAAAGAAAAGGATAAGACCCAAATGGAGAATAAAGTTAATATAGTGTTAAGATGCACATAACCCTCGAAATAGGGGAAGAAGAGAAGAAAAGAGAAAAAGTTTAATTGTGAATGAATGAATAAATATTGAGAAAAAGTTGATACCTTGTGAGTGGCGAATGAAGGATACAGATCTAACAATGTTTAATATGGTGTTGGATTTGAACCGACAACAAACAAGAGATAATTAAACGAAACTCAAATTGATTGTCCGAAGAAGTGAAGTGAAGCTCGAGAGAGATTGAAGTTTCACACTCAAACAGAAATCTTTCATGTTTGTGTTTTTGTTGTATCTTCGACCCTTATTCATGGAATCGCTGAAGGCAATGCTATTCACACCCCCGCTTTTTGCTAATACTCTTTTTTTTTCACCCGTGGTCCTTTAACTTAATTTTTGGTAACGATTTGATTGTTTTTTTTTCTCATTTTGTTCCTTTATGTTTTTAAATAATTTCAGCCTCAACCTTTAAGTGGGATTCCGTTACAAAAAAGGTTAAAAAGTTACCCATGGTTTCATTTTCACTGTGTTTTCTCTCACGTTTATATTTCTTTTGTTTGGTATAGGGTTACCTTTCTTCTCTCATTCACTTTCTCCCTTCATCTCCTTTCTTCTCTTCTTCCCTGTCATCTCTTTCCTTCATCATAATCCAAACAAATTAATTGCATCTACATTCAATGTCATAACTCTACAATTGATGAACAAAGACAACATCAATAAAAAAATTTCAGTAATAATCGAATAATTTTTTTTTCATCTGAACCAAATCTAAAAACCCTAAATCTTAAAACCCTAAATCCCAAAGGTATTTATGCTTACCACAAAATTCCTACTACCCCAAAATTTTCCTCTGTTCGGATCCCATTTTGTCATTGTGCGAATTACAGGTTTCAGACCACAAGCACAATTTGGCAGCTCACGAGTTCCATTGGAATCAAAAGAACCATAGTTGTAGGATGTTGAGTTGTACGAGGTTGACTTTGACCAATTTGTGAAAGAGGCAGCCATAGATTTAGAGTTTTGTAAACTATGAATATGATTTTCCATGGAAGAGAGATGAGAAGGGAGAAGACGATGAAGGAAAGAGATGACAGGGGAGAAGAGAAGAAATGAGATGAAGGGAGAAAGTGAATGGGAGAAGAAATGTAACCCTAAACCAAACAAAAGAAACATAAACGTGAGAGAAAACCCAAGGAAAAGGAAACGGAGGGATTACTTTTTAACTTTTTTTGTAACGGAATCCCACTTAAAGGTTAAGGCTGAAATTATTTAAAAACATAATCAAAATGGGAAAAAAAAAACATAAACGATCAAATCGTTACCAAAAATTAAGTTAAGGGATGCTATTTAGCCAAAAAAATAAATACCGTTTAAAAAAATAATGCAGTTACAAATTGTAACTTACAATATATGAATATATTACAACTTTAGAGGATATTAGCTTACGCTAAATAATAGTGTAAAATTACCAAAATTATAACTTAACAATTCTCAAAAAAATAAACAATCACTTGCATGTTTTCTTTGTTTAGGGTAGATTTGATTGAGAGGGAAAATAGGAAGAGTGAAGAGATGAGAAAAATGTAAAAAAATAAAGTAAATTTGATGTATTATTTATTTGATATAAAAGAAATTAAAGAGAAATAGGAGAGAATTGTGTTTTTCTCACTTTTTTGTTTGGTTAGAGAGAAATTAAAAATAGTGAAATGGTATCGGTTGTTTTTGAAGCAAAGAAAAGGTATCATTTTTAAAAGAACAAAATATTAATTATGTATGAGGGAATGAATGGTTTGATGGAAACAATGTCAAAATTATAAAGATTTGAATAAAAGAGAAGGTAAACAATGAAAGAAGGACATTGAAGGTTATAATGCATTTAGACAAAAAATAATAATTAACCATTGAGAAAAAACGGTCAGGTAGATTTATTTACTATTGACTTTATTAGATATTTAGTTAGCTTACATTGTTAGACTTAGTTTTAACACGTCGTCCCTTAACTTAATTTCAATTTTCTTTATCTTTTTTTTTTTTGATTTGGTCTTTTATTTTAATTTTAAGTAACAATTTGATCCTTTATGTTTTAAAATGTCAACAATGTTATCCTTTTTTTTTTTACAAAAATTCAAAAAATTTATCAAAATTTTCAACCAAAACCCACAAAATTATTTATATTCTTCAATATAATATAAATTTCATCAAATTCGAAACTCAAATCTTATAATAAACTCATATTTCCATTTCTAACAATATCAAATAAAGAATGAAATTTGATAAAATTTTTGTATGGGTTTATTTGAAGATTTGAGTTACGAATTTGATGAAATTTGTATTATATTAAAGAATATAATTAATTTTATGGGTTTTGGTTGAAAATTTTGATGAGTTTTTCAAATTTTTGTAAAAAAAAAAGGATAATATTGTTGACATTTTAAAATCAAATTGTTACTTAAAATTAAAATAAAGGACCAAATCGGAAAAAAAAAATAAAAAAAAAAGATAAAGATAAAGAACTAAAACGTTAACTGAAATTAAGTTAAGGAATCACGGATGCTATTTAGTCTAGTTTTAATTAGTTAATTTGTTAACTAAGTAACTAATATTTCAGTTAATCTTAGTCAAATTTAGTTAGTTAGTTGTACTAATTATAGATGTTTCTCATTAGTTACATAAATCTTTTGAATCATTTGAGGTAATTCAATCTCTCACTATTCAATATGATTTTCATTTTACTTTAATCCACTTTTTTATCATCAATAACTTCTGTAAAAAATAAAAAAAAGTAATGTGGTATTCAAGTCCGGTTAGATTTGGAATCATAATCATATTTGGATCTTTATATTACTTGCAGAAGTGCATATAACTAATTATTTGGATCTTTATATTACTTGCAGAAGTGCAGAACAAGATTTAAAATTCTACCTCTAACACAAAGATGGCAAGGTTTACACCATGTTAGACACTATAGATATAATGTAACAAACCCTCATAGTAAGATTTTAGCAGTTTTGTCTCCATTCATTTTTTTAAGACTTCATCAATTAATAACAAGTGTTTGATATTGATGCTGCCTATACTTTTTAGGAAGTCTGATTCTCTTTCCAATGACTCTGAATAATAAATAGTTATCCCTTCTGGGAAAACTTTGAATCTTCTCATTTTGCTTAAGTACAGACTTACATGGGTGTGTATGAACTTAACATTAACATGTATACATGCACAAATACTCCGAAAATCCTCCAAACCACCTATACTAGTGCCTTTGTTTTCATAGAGCTTCATAGCTATATATACATAACACACTTGGACATCAATATCCAAGGAAACACATTTCAGCGAAAGGCGTGGTTGTAGTCATGAAAATGGAAGTTTTTGTATATGAAGCGAGCTAACCACCGAGACAACGCGAATGAAAGCACTGCTAACACAATCATTGAATTTCTTGTTGCAACTGACATCATACCCTGCTTCATTGTGGCAACAATCCCAATTGAAGCAACTGATATGATCTGAAGCATCACTTCTACCACATTCAGACTCTTATATGCAAAACTACAACTCGGGCAATTCACCACATGAGTCCAGTACCTGTTAAAATTTAATAATTTGTAATGAATAACATGATACAACAAATACTTATTGCATTTAATAACTTTTTAGCATTGTTCTACTTAGAATTTTATATTTGGTTTATGCTTGACTCAAGTAAAGTTCTTCACTTATAACTTCATATATCAAAGGAAATTGAAACTTCAATGTAGAAATGATATCTTATGTGAGTTACCTACCTGTCCATAAGTTGTTCTTTAGGAGGTGTTGGAGGAAGAACTCCAGTATATTTTCCTCTCCAATCAACTTGACCACCTGCATACTTCTTTAACCATGTTCTAAAACCAATCACAAGAGTATCTGCCTTTGTTGGCACAAAACAGGCCTTGTGCCAATTCTCTTGACCAACATCCATTATTTTATGTTCCTATCAAAATAATTTACTAACATTATTTGAGGAGAAAAAGCACACTGATGTAATCAACTAGTCAAGAGGATAAATAATTTGCATTTGTATACTATAAATAAAAGGAATTACCTCAAGATGGAGAAGATATAAATCTGAATCTAGAACCAGGTTTTGCCCAACATGAAACATCCATCGCGGTACAATTTTGTTAATCCACAGTCCAAAGTTTCTTGGAAAGCACCAAATCAGTCTGCTTTTACCAGGACTAACAGGAATGCAAATAAAGATCAAAGCAAATTTCTTCTGAACTGATGATTTCTGCATTAAAATATATTATAACTATTATAGAGCAACCTTAATTTTTGTCATATAAGAATCATATCATAGCTACTCAATCTTTTACCTGAGCTTCAGCAGATGATGCAAGTTTATCTGGATCACTGTATGCATAAAAAATGCTAGGTGGCATAAATTTGCTTTTGCTCCAACCTTGATCTGCTGTGAAACCATCGATACCAAACTCTTCAATTGACAATTCAAGTGGTCTTCCCCCTTCTCTATCAGCTTTTTCTGTTAAGTTAATTAAGCCCTCTACATATGTAAGTATCATATATAAAACAAATAGGAATTTACTTAAGTTAAAAGATTTATCATATATGTATACCTTTTGGTTTTGGAGTGTTCATTATTCCATAGTGTGAATATGGAACATGTGCAGGGTCCATGAGGTTTTCAATCAGTAGCTCATATCTGAAATTGCATATTCAATTCATTACAAAAATATACTAAATGGAAAATATGTTTTCTAAGGCCTAGCATGCAAATTATGCTCAGGGATATGCATAATATAATTTGTGTTTTTCATCTTCCAGAATTAGATTAAATAATTATATCAATTACCAATCACAAAAAACAATCACATTTAGCTAATGTGTTAGAGTTCTATAAAAAAAATATCATACACTTTTTAGTCTTAAAATCTTACCCATAAGAAATATCTCTATTTCCCATTAAGCAAGTAAATGATGGATCATCTAGTTCTGGCATGAATGGGGGTTTTTTCCTTGTAATAATATCTTTGTATTGAGGATCTGTATTTGGCCAAAACCACAAGATATTATTCTGCACAATGCTTGGATAAGCAGCTACACATGCTTTTTTTGACGTATGAACCTGCAAAAAAGTTTATGCGAAAAGTAAATGAGGATGACAAGATAACAAAACAAACAATGGAAGAAACAATTGGACCTTATTGTGCTTCTTTCAACCAATTTAACCAATAATTAAATTGATATCACATACTATATTGTGACAGTAACAAAACAATAAGAGCATTTTTATTATATGAAATTGTGGAAAATAAATATTATTTTCATTTTCTAAGATAAGTGTTCATTTTAACTTGCTAATAAGATAAAGCGAGACTCATGAAAGTAACAAAGAAGAAGCAATCACTTGAAGAACAGAAATGCAAATGCAAAACCTTGTCCTTCGTGACATTCACATTCACAGTCATTTCCTAAATTGTAGAGCAGACCAAGGCTTCTATAATCCATTGATTTTGGAATGACAATTAGATGTGTCAGTAATAACAAAACTGGCATCACCATTGACAAATCCATTGAGGATATTTTACATGAAAACTAAATGGTTCAAAAGATAACCACAGCCACATTTCTTCTCAGTGGAAGTGGTCAAATAATCTTCAGAATCATCAATGTGAATTTTGAGAGTGCTGCAATAATCTTCAGATGAGTTCTTTAGTCTCTAACTTTTTTTTTAAGCAAAGAATAAGAGTGCAAAAGTATCACATGATTGTTAAGATATCCCAACTATGTCGGCACCTCAAGACAATTACCTATCATTTGCAGCATCTTAAAAATTTACAAAAATGTTTAGGGCAACTAGGCCAAAACCCAACTTAAACTGTCGAGGGCATAAATAATATCCGTCTCATTAAAAATCTTACCAGGAAAATTCAAAAAAGTGAGAACTAAATCGTCCTGGTTTACTTTCGTGTATGATTAAACTATTTATTTTTCTCAAGAACGAACTTAGTCTCATAGTTTTTCTCAACAACTAAAAACTAAAAAGAATCTCCACTCTAAAAATAAACATTTTCAAATGTGTTTTGACCAATTACTACACAAGGAAGAAAACAAAAGCATAAAATATATTCAATTTCTAAGCTACATAACAGTAATATATTGAATATTGATCATTAATCATGATGAAGATTGAATAGTAGTAGTTACCTGAGGTCCTTGGGGAGGTGCCTGAGGAATGAATTTACAATCACCAGATCCATTAAAACACCAACCATGATATACACACTGCAATCTACCCCATTGATCAATCCTTCCTTCAGATAATGGTGCCAATCTATGTGGACATGCATCATCAAATACTTTCCATTCATTCTCATTTCTATCCCACCACACAACCACATCAATCCCTATCACCCTTTTACCATGAGGTGCTCTCTTGTCAAGATCACATATTGGCATCAAAGGGTACCACTGTGAAAACCAATCAAATTTCTCTCCACTTTCTTCAACTTCTGGTTCATCCACAGGAAGATTACTTGAATCTGTGATTGGTGAGGGTGATAAAGCTGTGAAAAGCTTGAATTTTGAATTGTTCCTACCACTAATTAATGGAAGTGTAGTTGAATGCACTTGTGTGCTCAACAACATGGATTTCCTAAGTGGTGTTGAATTTTCAAGTTGAATTGGGATGTGAAATGAAGTAACAGAAAAAGATAACATAGCTTCCATGTTTTTCTTTTGCAACACTACAAAGTGGTTACACTCCAATGTTAAATGCTTTAACTTAAGAGATGTTGAAACTAGAGGCTCACATTTTTTGTTTCATTTTTATTATTATTATGCAATTAAATGAAATGAAACATGAGGCTCAATTTGTTTATCAACTAATGTCATGATTTGGCTATATGTTTCATAGAACGGTGAAAAAATAGATTTGGTGTATGTTTGGATTAAAACTGAATTTGCTAGAAATAAGGTAACAAAATCGAACTTAATTTGATTATGTGATTTTTTAAAAGCCTTAAAGTATACTGTTTGTCAAAATTGTATATATATGTTAAAATATCATGGCCAATTCAAACATATAATTGTTAATTTAACAAACTCATTGATTGGTGTAATAATTCTGCATTTGTCGATCATTGATTAGTTATTAATATAATTATTTATTTTGCACTTTAAATTGGATTGCTCAAAATAAAATCAAATAATGAGAATCTTATCACTTTGATGTATGGTCAACAAGAAGCCACATTTGTGACCAAGAGCCTAGAGCTCTGAATGTACCGAACAAACTAGCTATGCAAGTCAATTACCAATGGTTATAAGAAATGTTTTCTGAACACGTTATTTTAGTCAATCAACCAAAAAATAAATTGGGACACGTTCTTATTGTTTTTTCTAAGTGCACTATTCAACAAAATTATGAGACATGTAGGGTTTCACGAACTAGTCGGATAAGTTAATTCAAAATTATATCAAATATTTCTCTAGTTTAAATTTTTATTATGAATATGAGTTGAGTTATAAATTATTATCATATGATAAAAATAATATTTTATTCAATTTCTCTTATATTTAAAATATAAATTGAAACATAATAAAATATAAATATAAAAATAATTTATAAAATATAAAAATATAAATCTAATCAAATAGAAAAATAATTAATATAATTTGATATTAAACTTAAAAATAAAACATTAATAATTAATTTAAAAAATATTTATGATTTTAAACAAGGGTAGTTTTGTCTTTTTATATAATTTAATAAATTAATATTTACAATTATAAAAATATGAAAGTTAATTGAAATTTTAAAATAAATATAATTTGTTTACAATGTATTCTTGCCATTTACATATAATATATATCATATATTTATTTACATTCTGACAAATAAAATATAAGGCTAAATAGCACCCGTGGTCCCTTAACTTAATTTCAATTAATGTTTTAGTCCTTTATCTTTTTTTTCCCGATTTGGTCCTTTATTTTAATTTTAAGTGACAATTTGATCTTTTATGTTTTAAAATGTCAACAATATTATCCTTTTTTTTTTACAAAAATTCAAAAAACTCATCAAAATTTTCAACCAAAACCCATAAAATTAATTATATTCTTTAATATAATACAAATTTTATCAAATTTGTAACTCAAATCTTCAAATAAACTCATACAAAAATTTCATCAAATTTTATTCTTTATTTGATGTTGTTAAAAATGAAAATATGAGTTTATTTGAAGATTTGAGTTTTGAATTTGATGAAATTTGTATTATATTGAAGAATATAAATAATTTTATGGATTTTGGTTGAAAATTTTGATGAATTTTTGTAAAAAAAAAGGATAACATTGTTGACATTTTAAAACATAAAAGATCAAATTGTCACTTAAAATTAAAATAAAGGACCAAATCGGGAAAAAAAGATAAAGGACTAAAACGTTAACTGAAATTAAGTTAAGGGACCACGGGTGTTATTTAGCCTAAAATATAATTATTTGGTTACTCATGATTTTGTTTTTAAAATTTAAATTATTTATTTAGTAGTGTCAGTGGATAGTTTTAATATAAAATTATTTCATTATTTATTTAATGTTTTGTTAATTTATAATATTTAAAATATAATAAGTAAATTTTAAAAAAACTAATATGCAATTGTTCACAATGGTAATTTTTGTTATTTAAATATAATATATATTATATTATATTATATCATAATGAGATGTGTATCAAATACATGAGAAAATAAGATGTTATCATGTTGGTTATCATGTGCGTATCAAACACATGATAATATTTATCGTGTCACTGTCATATTATATAATATATTATCTTTATTCAGCTTTATATCTTATCATGTATCTTTCTATCATGCACATCAAACGGGCTCTTAGGTATTTGAAAGAAGTGCATACTATTTGGTCTAATATTTTTTTAAAAATATGTATATAAATGGGTAAATTTTGAATATTGTGTGCTATTGTTTAATTTTCAATTTCTTCTTTATTTATAAAAGGACTAAGTATGTTGAATTCTAAGAAGTTAAAATTGGTACTTTTATATTTTGTGGGACTAAAATGGAACTAAATTGATTAAAATAAAAATTGAAACTAAATATCTCTCAAATAGAGAACCAAACCTTCGATAGTAACAAAAATAATAATTTGGACCAACAAAAAGAATGGTCTATCTTTGACCAATTTCATTGACCAAAAATAATAGATAGTATTTTTTAACAATGAGAAATTAAAAAATATGAAGAAACTTTATTTGTTTTTCAAAACAAATGGTTTAAGTTTGTTTTCTTTTGCTTTTAAAAATTATTATTGAAAATTCTAAATAGTAATATATTATAATTTTCTTCAAAATTTTATCTTTAAGATATTTAAATCTTCCACGAGGTATATGTCAATATTTTCTTAAATTTGACTTAACTAGTCTTTTGGTCTTTTATCTTTTTTTTAAATTTTGTTTCAGTTTGATCAACTGGCTATACTTTTAATGTAGTTGTATGATTGTCACTTTAGTGTGTTGAATGAGAGATATAAATCACCCATTTAAAACCCAAAATTAAGGTTTCATACCTATTTCTTTTCCTCCTTCTTTTTTCGGTTTTAGGCGTCCCAAGATAAAAAAAGCTTGGATGTTAGGGCAAACCTTTTCATTGGAATCTAGATGAGTCACCAAAATATGCAACTTTTTCTTTTGAATACATTCAAAAGTGCTTGAGATGTAACAAGATTTTTAGTGGTTAGAGTTTTTAATTTGGAAATTGAGTTCCATATAAGGAAATTCATTGGGAATTAGAAGGGTTTGTGGGAGTTGTCTTGCCCAACCTTATCAACCTTGCAATTTGTGTCCATGAAGTTTGACTGAAATTGAAGGGAGTTCTGTAGGGTGCAAGCTGAATTTCTAGAGTTTAATTAAAAATTACATTCTTACTTTTATTATTTTATTGTGTTTTAATTGGTGATGTGTAATTAAATGGTGATGTGGCATGATTAATTAAATGCCACATAATAGGGCAATGTGGATTAAATGGATGATGTGCTATGTTATCTTAGTCAGCAAAATTTTTGATGAAAATCATGGAGACTAAAAATTTAATGAACAAGAAAGATAAGATAGTGAGATAGAGTTTAGGACCTTGATGCCTTAAATATTGCAATTTTTGGCAAGCAAGGATGGAATTACTAAAGAGTGGTGATGATGAATTAATGATGTAAAGGAAATATAATCAGAATGCCACTAACTCTACAAAACGAAAATATCAATTCTAAATTGAAAATGTCAGTGCCAATCAAATTAAAAACCATGGCAACAACACAGAGATACAAAAAAGAACGAAATAGAGACTCACAAAAATGAGGAACGTTTCAATCTTCTCATCCATGACAAAAATAAGTCACACAAACCTCGCATAGTATTAGATTGTAAGATTGATATTTGATCATATTAAAACTCTGTTTCATTAATGGAAGATGAATGCAATATATGTTTTTTTATTTTTCTAGAGTTAAGTAGTTATAAGCTTAACTAACTCCTATCTAATAGTGAATTACATGTGATAATAAGTATATCCTAATACAGAGGATGCAGTAAAAAAATTAAGATATAGAGGATTTGTGCATGCCTCTATCTTGTGCAAATTAAAAGAAGCCTAAAAAATTAGAAATCTTATATTTGATAATTTGCCAAATATTACGAATATGCCGTCAAGTTAAGCTAGAATTTGTTTTTCAAATCATTTACAATTTACAAATCATTTATCTTGTTAACTAGTTGGTTCCATATGTAATGTAATAACAATATCAAATTCAATCACTTGCATTATAGTTAAATTTGATCTATTTACTCGACCCTATTTATTACATGTGGAATCAACTTATTTGATTCTTCAAATAATGTAAGTAAATTATTTTGTACCATGTTATTCATTACAAATTATTAAATTTGAACAGGCACTGGACTTATGTGGTGAATTGCCAGAGTTGCAGTTTTGCATATGAAGTTTTATTGAGAAACACTCTTTAATCACATATTTAATCAAATCCTATGTTTTTGAACAGTTTACTATGCTCCAATTTCAAGATATGTGAATAAAAAATTAGTATAATAACAGCAAGAAGATATTAATCCAGTTAATTTGAATTCCTGAAGCTAACAGCTTGCTATAAAAATTTGTTTTCCCTTCTGTTGTGGAACCCCGTGAGTGTGTTACTTTCTTGGAGATTTTGATAATTATACCGTAAACAAGTGGTATCTTTTAATGGATTATGAATTTCCTCTAATCATGTTTAATTGTGTATTAAGTTTAGTTAATGGATACAATTAGGAAACTCATTAACTTTCATTAACCATATCTCTGACTTGGGAAATATTACTAGTATTTTTTTCTTTTTGGTCATTACTAGTATTAGTAACCAATTTCAAAAATTAATGAATTAAAAGACTATACGAAAGTGATGTAATTTTTTTTACACTTACTATCATGAAGAAATATAGATTCTTTTTACTAAATAAAGAGAATCAAGAGATATAAATGGATCTTGTAAAAAAAATCATTTTTTGTTATATAATTGGTTGTCATCAAAACAAGTGGGATTGTAAAATATGAACCGAAGGACATTAGAAATAGTAAGTATAAGCAAATACCATACACACCATGCAGATGATGTTGGGTTAAATAAGTTTAGTTTTAAGATATAATTTTTCTTTTATCTGACATGAGTCATAAATATTTAGAACACCGTCAACTTATATTTACAAAGAATGTTGTTTATGGTTATTAGAATTTTGAATTTTATAAATATTGGTTAACAATAAAACACCTTCATGCATATAAAATATCTTTATATATAAAAATTAATATGAATCTTAAATAATATTTTTCCTAAAAAAAGAAATGGTCAACTATTTTCGTGTCTTTCCATATTATACCACTAAAACACATATAATATTGGTCTTTGTAATTTTCATATTGCAAATCAATTTAGTGTCATTTAGTTTTTTTTTAAAGAAAAATGTGTCATTTAGTTTGCAAGTTATATTATCAATTTCTCTTTATTTTATTTTTCATTCTTTGAGTTCTTACAAACAATTTGTTTCCTTTATAATATTTTTCGTCAGAAACTTCAAGAAGAAAACCATCAATTGATTGATTGATTGTTTTCAACACGTGTTTGTTTATTTAGGTTTTTTTATGAAAAAATTTGAGATAAAAAATGAAGTCTAGTCTAAGATAAGAAATATCTTATTTAATATTTATTTTTTTATTACTAAATCAAAATATCAGAAGTTAAGTTAGTCTATTTAGCTAGTGTATATACTAAGCATTTTAGTGGATTCCTTTATTTGCTTAGTTATTGTTTATTTTTCAATATATATATTCAAAAAAATAAACTAGGCTTAAAAAAATTTATATATAGCGAATTATATATAAATATATTTTTACAGGTTCAATTCAATCATTTAAATTAATTCAACTTAGATTTCAATCCAATAAATTGAAGTTTTGGTTTAACTCAAACTAACACATTTAAATTTAATGATATTCAGTTTAGATAGCTAATTTAACATTTTGAATATATGAAACTGAAAATTCAATTTATTGACGTGACATATATACTTTTTATCTATTATTGATATATAGTTATAATTTAATTTAAAAATTTATTGTTAATTTAATTGCTTTGTTATGTTTGTAGAGATATTTTAAATATTAAATAATATGTTGTACTAAAATTTTATGATTTTTAATATATTTAAAATATTTAAATTTAACTAATTTATTTTTAAATTAAAAATAATAAATCCAACGAGTTTATAATTAGATGAGTTTGATTTGAATTTGAGTAAAAAAATCCAACACATTCCATATACCCTTTGACCAATAGTAAATTTGTATTGGCCTTGTAGAGTGTTATGATTATCATTGAATCCCCTTCTCTCTTAGTAAAATACAGTTGGTATGTGTTTTTTTATTATTTGCCCATAATTCTGCAAGGATGTGATTTTTCTCATTTCCTTTGCTTTTGTATGCCCTATGTGTTTCATCTTCCTTAAATATTAATTTCTTTTTTGATAAATTTAATATTACTATTATACTAACTTGTACACTGTTTATTAATTGTAATAATAATATTAGAAGTTCACATTTAAAAGTATCGAAGAACAACAAGATCCAGTAAGTATAGATGAATCCAATGGCTGTAAAGGATTCCTTGGTTGTTACAAAGTGTGAAGTCGTGACAGTGTATGTGCAGTAAATCGGTAGAGTGTGGTTGCCCGTCGGATTCATAATCAGATCCACCGTCGCCATCATCATTCTCTAATCTTAATTCACACACATTACATTACATTTCATTAACTTCATCAACAACATTTCAGATCTCAAAAACAGAAATGAAGAATTCAAACTCAAACTCAAACTCTAGCACGAGTACCAGTAGAACAGAACCAATAGGCCAAAACCTCATCAAACTAATAAGCAACCTTTGTTTCTCACTCTTCGTTTTCTCAGTTCTAATCTTCACAGTCATTGCTATAACATACCAACCTCCTGATCCATGGCTTCAATCTTCACCAGCTCTCACCAACCTCTTCACTCAATCCCAAAACGCCACCTTCCAAATCGACACTTCCGTTATTAAAACCGGCGAAGACCTTTCTATCTCCCCACAGGATTCACCTCTTCCTCTTCCTCCCTCCGCCGTCGCCGCCGCAACAACCCCCGCCGTCACTGAAGCTCTAATCGAAAAAACCGAGGACCAAATCATCGCTAATTCCACATCTCCCGGTCCTTCCTCCTCTTCATGTGATGACCTAATCGGAACCCTAAATTGCTCCGATCCTCGCGTTCTTATCACTATCCAGAGATTCAACCTTCGCGCATTCAAGTCAATTTCATTCTTCGAGTATCAAACACCGGTAAACGGCTCTGTTTCCGGTGAATGCGACGTCGCGTGGCGGTTCCGCAACAAGAGGGAGAAGTCGTGGCGGAAGTACCGTGATTTCCGACGATTCAAGATCGCGGTAACTGACGATTGTCACTACAAGGTTGTTCACGCTGGCGGTTGGCATTCCGGCACAAACGCACGGAGAAACCCGGCTATCCGGACACGAATCGGCGGCGGTAAGGCCAAAACATTGCCGCGGATTTCGAGCCGAGACGATGAGATTAACGACACGATTCCGAGTTTGGGATCGGAGAGTGACTTCAGAAATGGGAAGTATTTGTATTATTCACGAGGTGGTGATTATTGTAAGGGTATGAATCATTATCTTTGGAGTTTTTTGTGTGGTTTAGGTGAAGCTATGTATTTGAATAGAACTTTTGTTATGGATTTGAGTGTTTGTTTGGCTTCCATTTATAACCCTAGTAATAAAGATGAAGAAGGAAAAGATTTTAGGTATTACTTTGATTTTGAGCATTTGAAAGAGGTAGCTTCCATTGTTGAGGAAGGTGAGTTTTTGAGAGATTGGAAAAAATGGGATAAGACCCATCTTAAGAAAAAGAAGGTTCCTGTTAGAAAAGTTGTCACTCATAAGATAACTCCTATGCAACTTCAGAAAGATAAGAGCACCATCATTTGGAGGCAATTTGATTCACCTGAGCCTGAGAATTATTGGTATAGGGTTTGTGAAGGTCAAGCTGCAAAGTATATTCAGAGGCCTTGGCATGCTTTGTGGAAATCGAAGAGGTTGATGAACATTGTTACCGAGATTAGTGGAAGAATGGACTGGGATTTTGATGCAGTTCATGTGGTTCGCGGGGAGAAAGCTCAAAATAAGGAGGTTTGGCCTCATTTGGATTCTGATACTTCGCCGGATGTGCTTCTTGAGAAGCTTAAAGGGATGGTTCAGCCTTGGAGGAATTTGTACGTTGCTACTAATGAGCCTTATTATAATTACTTTGATAAATTGAGATCGAATTTCAAGGTACATTTGCTTGATGATTATAAGGAACTGTGGGGGAATGCGAGTGAATGGTACAATGAAACTAGTGTTCTCAACAATGGAAAGCCTGTTGAGTTTGATGGATACATGAGAGTTGAAGTGGATACAGAGGTTTTTTATCGTGGAAAGAATCGGGTCGAAACATTCTATAATTTGACTAAAGATTGCAAAGATGGAGTTAATACATGCTGATCAGGTTAACACTACTGGTTTTGATGCTTCTTCAGAATTTTTTGTACAATCACTCCTTTTTCTTGATTCAGTTTTAGATTGATACCATGGGGTTAAATTTAAGATGATTGGTTGTGCTTGCTTGTTCTTTTATTGTATTCATGAATGATTAATTGTGTTGATTATCATGATTTTGTATACAACGTACCATAGAATCCCTTTCTCTCCTTAGAAACTGCACTCCTCATTCCTCATTGTCTTCATTTCTTTTCTGATTAAAATTAAAATGTTTTGTATCGAGAATGACCAAACCAAATTGGAAATCAATAAAGGCTTTAGCTGCAGCCCTTTAAGATTCCATCTGTGATTTTTAGACTTGGGAGCTGGCTGCATTGTATAGTATTTCTTTTCGATTCTATAAATGAAATGTTAATTTCTACATTTTATGAATGCTATAGCTCATTCAATGTGATTAATCATCACAAAACACATTTAACACAAACTACATGGAACTTACATCATTTCTGTTTTTTTTATTAACCGAATGACGATGTTACTTTGTATTCATTCTATGCCTAATTTGGACCTTCAACGATGTACTAGATAATTATAACTCCAATTTGTGCGCATTATTCTTGTATTGCTTGCACCGATTTTTCACCTATCATATAAATTACTTGGCATCTGTAATCTGCTCATAATCGTTATGTAATTTTATGACAATAATAAACTAGATCGTGATTTATACTGCAGTTATAATAGTCATTTTCATTCCATTGGCATGCAATGAATAGACACCATATTATACATTTTTTTATTTGAGATGCTAAAGATAATCTAAGAACATGAGACATTTTATGAATTAATCAGAAAAGGCTAGCAACTAACTAATCTCACCATGGGTTCTTTTAGCCTCGTTTTTTTCTTTTGGATCAAAACAGTTCCATGACTATCGACTTCAGATTTACTACGATTGAAACATTCTTAATTTCGATGGAAAGGGGTTACAAACTCCCATCAATCTACCTGCTCAAATGAACTAAACACTGTTCTTTATGTATCATGTACTACATATATAACGACATTACCAAATATGAATTGTAATGAAGACGAATACACTTGTAGTCGTTAAATCATTAAGGTAAATACAGCCTGAGATTAATTCCATGGAATGAACTGGATTCATGAGGTGTTAGAATTGTGAAATATTGTTTTGCAATGCAAATTAAGTTCATATTTGTAAAGTTCAGAATTGATAAAAAAAAACTGAATATTTGTCAAATTTAGTTCCCATGAAAATTTTTCAACATAGACCAAGTTAATAGGATAATCAAAGAAAACACCCAAACTGTAATGTATGGAAACAGAACTCAAAATAAATTAATGTTAATTATACTGTATTTAAGGCAAAAAATAATACATTCAAAGTGCAAATTCATTACAAAAATCCAAACTATTCATCCTCTTGGCTTCTCAATCTGGCTGTTTTGTTTGTTACAACAACATCAAGTTGTGCAGCTCTCTCAACTATGTCCTTCCTCTTACTTGTGGATACATTGTGAGCAATCTCAGCACAGTAGGTCCTGAAAAAATTAATCAAACATGTAAGAGATAAAGGGGATATAAAGCAATAATTACAAATCCAATTTTGTAACAAAGGTCTAACCTGTTGTGCATCATGAGAAGTTCCAAATCACTGACATTGTGAACAAGGAATTTCTTGAAACCATTTGGAAGATAATGACGTGTCTTCTTGTCAGAACCGTAACCAATGTTTGGCATCAAAGTGCATCCTTTGAACTTTCTCCTAACACGAGAATCAATACCCTTTGGTCTGCGCCAATTTTCCTGTTAAAGATAACAATTTCAACTCATTACAGAACCGTAATACGTTAATAACTATGTGTAGGTAATACGTTAACAATTAAAAGCAATCCATCTGCAATCTCAGCCGAAAGATGGTGATATTTCTTACATAATCACATTATAATCAGGAATAATAGGAAATAGTTGCATCATAGATTGCAGAGCAAAAAGTAAGAACATAAGGAACAAAATTTTGTTCAAAATTATAAAAGGTAATTGTGTGATTTAAAAATATAAACAGGGAATTAGTAACAGTAGGCTTATATTAAGAAAACCCCTGTGTCGCAAGACCTGTAAGATTTTGCTATATGCCCGTAAAAACGAAATGTCCAGCTACAAGACAAAAGTCTGAATTCTGGACATCAGATACCATAGGCAATATAAACAACAAACAATGTATTGCAGCAAAACAAATGAAACGCTAAAACAAGACAGTGAAAATGAAAAGCTTTTCAATTAAAGGCATATTTATGCAAGAGATCAGATGGTAGTGCATGTTTGTATCATCATCTACTACAGAATTAATGGGTAAATATCATCATATCTCATTGCAAAAATTGTAAAAATAACCACAATTTATCAAGAATTGTAAAACTGCATGAAAACGAACAGAGTAAAATTACAAAATTCAGACAACTTACTTAACCAAACAAGAATTCAAATCTAGTGTATTGGGATCAGATAGTCGATCAATCACCACATATGTAATACACAGTAAGACTGGATGTCACAAATAGATATTTATCCTCATTTCCCATTTTTCCAAATTGAAAAGTTCAAAACATATATAGTATTACTCAAACCAGATAAAACGAAGCAAAAACGAAACATAAAAAAATTACAAATAAAAACCAAACCAACTAAATTAACTTCAACTTTAGGGTTTCAAGAACAACAGGATCAGATTATGTGTCAGTCACCATCTTACACGTTATAGTGCAAATTAAGACTGGGGCGACAATAACTATCATCACTTCCAAACAATTTAAAATTGACAATAAATAAAATGAAATCGAAAAGGAGAGTTAGAAAAAATGAAGAGGTGTACCTTAACGCAGATCTTGCGATCGCTCTGGGGCCTCTTGAACTTCTTGACCTTCTTCTTAATGATCTTCTTTGTGAGAAGAGGCACAGCCATTTTGATGAACAATGTTTGTGGCTGATGTAAACTGCGGTGAATATCACACTATATATAAGGTGAAGATATCTAGGGTTTTGAATACAAGGGGAAAACTACGCAGTGGCTATTCTAGGGTTTTTTTGAGAGCAATGTATTCGGGTTGGGCTGAATAGGTCTAAACGGGGTTTGTTGTTTATCATAACAAAACATAAGAGGTTGCTTTTTGCACCACTACTTTTTTCTAATACTCTTTTTTTTCTTTCTTTTTATATGTTTTTAAAATAAAAAATATTGTAATTGGGTCTTTGAATTTTTTAAATCTCATAATAAAAATGTGGAAGTTGTCATCTGCCAAAATATTACATTTTTTTAGTATATGTATGGTTATTAGATAGGGTAAATATTTTAGACTCTTCTTAGTGATAAATAGAAATAAGAAATATTTAAATTAAGTTGATAAACAAATACATACGGATTATAATATTTTTTTATGATACTAAATTATAAAGATAACAATTTCTTTTTATGTTTGCTCATGTGTGCAAATTATACATTGTCAAATAAAACTCAAAAGTTGTACAATACCCTTTGATAAATATTTTCTTATTTACAAACAATCAATGTCGTGTGTCTAGTATCAAACAATGATGCATCTAGTGATTGTTATGTATTTGGTATTTTGTGAATTTTATTTGTCTGGTTTTTGTTATGGCTATGTCAAGACATCATATAACACTACGAGAAGGAGTTCGTTAGATGATAAATAATTGTACTAAGTAATTTTTAGAGGTAGAAAAATTCTTCAAAGATTAATTTCAAAATTCTCAAAAAAATCAAATGATGACAGTTGTAGATTGTTCACTCCATTTACAATACTCCAAAATAATAGTTTTTACAGTACAACAACAACTAATTACACAGCAACTAGAATTTCTCATGGACTATACAAACATCCAAATTTTATTAGAAAAAACACAAAACTTTAGCACGAAGAGTGTCATATCCAATAAAAGATGAATCATTTTGAAAGTCAATGAATAAGTGTTAAAGTTTGTCACGTTTTATTTTGACTTTAAATATTTTTATCCCCTCGTGTTGATAGTTTGTCTTTGATTTAAAAATAACTTATTTTAAAATATTTTTCTCTCAATAGTAATTCATAATTCCTCAAATGCTTGAATGTAGAATACTAAAATATAGTAAAGTTCGTAGTACTATATTCGAGTGGTGTTGTAACTAGTATGATAGTAGTATATTAATATGTTTCTGAACTATTTGACTTTATCCTTTATGTGTGAAATCATGGTATGGTTACTAGTTTATTATCTATCATTCAATAAAGACAACACTAGTTTGGTAAAAATAAATTGACGCACATTGTTAAAGTTCCTCTTCAAGCGAGGAGTGAAACATATGTTTTCGTGTAGAAAACCTTTTCAAATTGAAGATATATTGTTTAAAATAAATTAGGAGGCGATAGCGAGATTATCACCTTGAAATTAATCAATTTCTCTAGTACCCTCTGACCAAACTTACATGTACTAATTTACAGATCAATAACACCACCACACTAATCAAACATAATTATTTTCTAAATAGTATGAGAAATTAACTTTATTTCCTAAATATTGATTCCTCAAACGTTTTACAAATAAGTTTAATTAACGGTTTAGGATAAATTGTATATTAAATAGTGTTTTTTAATAAAACTTCAAATGAAATATTGAATTATAGGCGATCAAACTATAACAAGCACAAAGAACCTGAAAAAATAATTGGAATTTATACATAACAAGAACTCATATAAATAAATCAAAAAAGATACATGAAAGTTTGATTAATTACATATAATCTCAATAAATACGAATTTAGATACTCGTTACCATGGTAGTCACCAATACAATATCAAAGATAAAAAAAACCTTTAATGGCGAACAAAAGTGATCTTCAAGTGATGATTTTTCTTTCCATGATCGTATTTTTCACCAAGAATGAAAAAGTGATACAATAATTGGTTATTCATCCCTCCATATAAGTAAACAAGGATAACCTGTAAGTACAATTTTATCTATCAAGACATGACTCATCAAATGAAGATTGTGTTTATTCATGTTTAGGGAAAACTAGATCTACTGAAATGCCTCAATTCGTTTGGTGAGATTGGTCTCACTTAGCGAATTTGTCCTTCAAAATTCTCAAACTGTTGTCTTAATTTTGCTTTGCAAGTTGGTTCTCGCTGGGTGAGATTGCCATTGCAACAACTCTCCTTCTTGCCTATAATTTGCTTAGCGAGCTCATTCTTGCCAAGTGAACATGTCTTGTTTGGCTTCCCAGACTATTTTTCACTCATCTACTCACACTTACATATAGAATTATCAATTGGGTCAGTCTGACTCAATCCACTTTGGCATGAAGAGTACGATTACATGAATGAGTCAATTCGCCCATACTTACTATGTTATTGGACTGTAATTTATCAAGAATGACCCGCATAATATGGCAGTACAGACCATCCTGACCCGTTTCCTTCTAATATTTTCATATTTTAGTTAATAAAAATTTAAACACAAAACACCATCAATCACCATATGCCACAATGGAGATAATTAGTAACATAAAATTACAGCACATAACAAGTATAAAAAAATTAGGGCTATAATTAAATCGACAAAAATTTGCTCTTAATCATTTTTTATTTATTAATAAATTGTCTCTACTTTTTAGGAGAAATGTACCGTGCACCCCCTACTTTGACCTCCCACCCCCCAATTATTTGTGAAATGTCATAATTGTCCTTTTTACTAGTTATAAATCCATCTCAAAAAAATTACCATTCACTTTTTCACCTCCTTCATTCGAAACTTACAAAATTCATCCCACAATTCGAGATATTCAAATCTTCGAAATAAAACAAGTATGTAATTTAGATAATATTCAAATATTTAAAATGTTCGAAATTAAATTTTTGTAAATTTTCGAAAGTTTTGAACAAGCTGAAACCTTCAAAGTGAAATTTTTTCCTAGATTATCGATGGTTTATCAAACTCTCGAATGTTTACATCACAAATTTTTGAAAATTTCGAAAGTTTCGAAATTTTTGAAAGTTTCGAAAGGCATATAATTAAAAAAAGTTTCAAATATTTTTCAAAAGTTTCGTGTGAAGTTGAAAGTTTCGAACAATTTCGGAAGGTTCAAAAATTTTACTTTAACTTTACCCACGGAAAATCAATGGAAAAATAAAATACGAGGATTTTTTGAAAACTTAAGTTGAGTTGCATTTTTTTTAACATTATCCACATATTATTTTTAACGTTACTTATACACTAACCATCGAATCTTAAAAAAATAAATTTATTCAATAACAAATTTACTCACGGTTTTTCTGTGGGTAATTAATAATTTATCCACGAACTAAGATCCGTAGGTAATTTTCCAAAAGTTTTCAATTCTGAATAATTTCGAAAGTTTCCAAATCTGAAAAATTTCAAAGTTTTCAAATTTGAAAAGTTTAGAAAGTTTATAAATTTGAAAAGTTTCGAAATAGAAAAATTTCAGAATTTCGAAAATTTGGAAAGTTTCCAAATCTGGATTATTTCGAAAGTTTTCAAATCTGGAAAATTTCGAAGTTTTTAAATTTGAAAAGTTTCGAAAGTTTATAAATTTGGAAAGTTTCGAAATAGAAAAATTCCAGAATTTCGAAACTTTGTAAAGTTTCGAAAGTTTCAAAATCTGGAGGAATTTCGAAACTTTCATGTGACACCAAACTTTCAAGGTGTTTCGAAAATTTCCACTTCCTAGGAAAGGTTCGAAATTGTTGATGAATTTAGAAAATTTTTCACTTCGAAGGTTTCAACATCTTACAATCTTTCGAAATTTTAAAAAACATACCTTCGAAAATTTGAAATATTTTCGAATTATAGCATAAAATCCAAAAGTTTCGAACATACCATGTTAAAAAGTGATTTTTAATTTTTTAAAATTAAATTTATAATTAGTAAAAAGGATATTTTAGACATTTTAAAAAAATGGGAGTTGGGAGGTTTAGGTGTGCGAGTGCATAGTATAATACTCACTTTTTAGTTGTAAAAGGCCAACCCATAATCCATTGGCCCAATGTGGCCCCACCCAATTTTTAACGTAGGGCAAAAACATCTGTTTATTTTTAGTTTTTTTTTAAAGCTCAACCTATGCTAAATTGTGATCTAAACGACCTATTTGACCTGAGTTAATTAATTTAACAACTCTACCTACAATAACACAATCAAACTCTAAGATGCATTCTTCAATATTTAAATCATCTCATTAATACTAATCAAACTAGTTGCATAATATGGGAAAAATGAATACATTTTGACTAAATTAAGTCAATAAATGCCTTTAATATATATAGCCTTTTACTTAAAAATGAAAGCTAAATTATATTTTTGGGGTTTCATTGCTCTATAATATGTGTTGTGTATAGCAGTAACTACAAAAAGATGATTGACATGTCTAATTTGTACATGTATATTCTATCAAATGTTGGAAGGAAGTTAGGGTTTTGAAATATTTAGAGTATTTATTTGTTGATGTGGCTTTCTTTCTAACATTTTATATTATAAGTTTTTACCACAACTTCAACAACCCCATTTTTAAATAAAATATTTTAATTATTTTGATTCACAAGTTTAAGATTTTTTCCATAAACTAATTTAAAGTCTATTTTAAAGATGCATTATATTCATCAATGATATAAAATTATATCTAATGACCTGTCAATTTTAACTTAAATAAATGGATTTCAAAAGATTATCATGATTTATGATTATTTTTTTTTATAGTTTAAATCGGCAAGTCATAAATATAAATCTACATCATTAATAAAAATAAGTTCCAAATTGAGGGCCATTTGTTAAAAGTTATAAAAAAAAGTGAGTTTATTATTATTTAATGATGTTTAAGAAAAGTAATTTTATGTTTGTCTATCGCAATGAAATAATTTTTTTTTAAAATAATTTTTAGAAACTACTAAAAACAACATTTTATTTTAAGTAGTTTTTAGATTATTTTTGGATTTTTATTTTTTTGAAAAATTGTAACAAACAAATAAAAACTTTCAAAAATAATTATATCTAAACAAAAAAACGACTCTCTTGCAAAAAAAGCATTAACGAATGCACTATGAATACCAAGAAAAATATATTCAATTTGCTAAATTAGAAAACTAAAATATAATTTTAAAAATAAAAAACTAAAATTATATTTCAAATAAAAAATGCATTTAAGTCTTACACTTTGTTTGATTTAAGAAAAAAAATAGCGTCAGAAGAAGAGAATAATAATAGAAAATAGTATATGATTAATTAGGTTTTTAGTATGAATGAAAAAGTAAGAAAAAATAAAAATAAAATTATTTCTAAATTGACATAAATATCTCTAGTAAAAATTGAAATATAATATAAAAAATAAAATAAATAGTGATAGTCTTGTCATTTTCAATATATTTAAAGGAGGATATTTTTGTTACATGCATATGTTATTTCTTTCTCCAATTTTTTTCCTTTTCATTCCTTTTGATAAGCTAAAAAAGAATATGAAAGGAACAGGGCTAAAAGAAGGGCAATTGTGTAGGTGATTTGTTGTTGTTTGTCTCGTAGTAATAACAATTGGTGTCCAGTGAGTCACTAAAGTGACTCTTTGCCTCTTCACTCACTCACTCTCCCTCTGTAAAGTTCCAATCCAACTTACTTTTTCAACTCTCCAAACAACATAAAATAGTTACTATATTCATTCATTCATTCACTTGTTAATTTAATAGTTTCAACTCAGTTGAGTTGAAGAGGAGGAGCTGAACCACTTGTGAATAGTAGCAGCAGCAACTCTTTCTTATAGGGTTTGTAGATCACCTACATTCATTCCTATCTTGCGCCTTCATTTCTGTCTCTTTCTCACACCACAAACAAATAGGTTTCTGTTACCGCTTTTTTAGATTGGTTTCTCCGTGTTTCTCGGTTCTTGTTCTTTTTTCTAAACTTTTGCCCCCCCTTTTTTTTCCTTCACATTTTCTTCTCCTTTTTTTGTTTTAAGAAAATATTTTTAAAAAAGGAGTAAATGCTGCTATTTTTTATTTTATTTTTAAATTATGTTCAATAATGTGCGAATCCTGACTCATATTTACTGATTCCAGTTATTATTATTATTATTATTATTTTTTACTATATTTGATTTTTTGTATACATCAATTTTAGCTGAGAGTGCATACATGCATGTGAACTAGTTTATTGTCTGGTTTTATAACTTGTTTTTTTGTGTCATGTACAAATTTACTCAACTGGTGGACTATGTTTGATAATCTTTTTTTGTTTTCTGTTTATGTTGATAATTGTAGTTGTTGAAATTGTGATTTGATTTCATATTTATTGCTGAATTTTGACAGTAAAGGCTATAAAGTATTGGGCTGAACTTGCTGGTTTAGGTGATATTGGATGTGATGAAGCTTAAAAAATGGCTTGGAAGTGTTTTGTTGGTCACTACTGCTATACTAACCACTACATTGGGTAATATACACTTACTCAAATTGGATTTTCTACTTTCCTTTTGCAATTATGTTGTGTGCTTGTTAGATTTTACTCAATAGAATTAAGAAATTTCCAACATTATAAAACATTTCATATTTTGTTTTCCTATATTATTTTATTTGGCTTTATAGTTATAAGCAAGGATTCCTTCAGTTAAAAGTTCTGCTTTTCTTACACAAAACAATGACTATATAGCTAGTATACTCTTCAGCTTGTTTAATTATTTAAATAACCCAATTAAGAAAATTTCTGCAAGGGGAAGCAATTGTAGAATTTGGATATGTCACGGAGAATTCATTGTCTATTATCTTTGTGGCTTGATGTTGGGTCAAATTGTTGAATTTGTAGGTGCATTTGTGGGGGTAAACATTGGCACTGATGTCTCTGATATGCCATCTGCTTCGAACGTGGTTGCTATTCTAAAAGCCAATCAAATTACTCACGTCCGTCTTTATGATGCCAACGCACACTTGCTACAAGCCCTTTCAAACACAGGCATCGACGTAATTGTTGGTGTCACCAATGAGGAGGTACTGAAAATTGGAGAATCTCCATCAGCAGCTGCAGTGTGGATTAATAAAAATGTAGTTGCTTATTTACCATCCACCAATATCACGGCAATAGCTGTTGGCAGCGAAGTTCTTTCCACAATCCCAAATGTTGCCCCTGTTCTTGTTCCTGCCATGAATTCTCTTCACAAAGCTCTGGTTGCTGCAAACCTTAACTTCCGTGTCAAGGTTTCGACCCCTCAATCTATGGATATTATCCCTAAGTCTTTTCCTCCTTCTACTGCCACCTTTAACTCTTCGTGGAACTCTACAATCTACCAACTCCTCCAGTTTTTGAAAAACACGAATTCATCCTACATGTTAAATGCCTACCCTTATTATGGATACACTAAAGGAGATGGAATTTTCCCTCTTGAATATGCTCTTTTCCGACCTCTTCCTTCGGTGAAGCAAATTGTCGATCCAAACACACTTTATCACTATAACAGTATGTTTGATGCTATGGTGGATGCTACCTATTACTCTATAGAAGCCTTAAATTTCAAAGATATACCAATTGTCGTCACTGAGACTGGCTGGCCATGGTTTGGTGGAGCAAATGAACCCGATGCTACTGCAGAAAATGCCGAGACCTACAATAATAATATGATTCAGCGGGTCCTGAATGGTTCAGGTCCGCCTAGTCAGCCAAACTTACCTGTCAATACATACATATATGAATTATTTAATGAAGATAACAGGAATGGACCTATATCGGAAAAAAATTGGGGCATCGTCTATACTAATGGAAGTACTGTTTATCCTTTAAGTTATGGTGCTTCTGGCCCAATCACTGGAAATTCTTCAGCATCAGTATTTTGTGTGGCTAAAGATGGAGCAGACACTGATAAGCTGCAAGCTGGCCTGAGCTGGGCTTGTGGACAAGGCGGAGCAAACTGTGCTCCTATTCAGTCAGGGCAGCGCTGCTATCTCCCCAACAATGTGAAAAGCCATGCCTCTTATGCTTATAATGATTATTATCAGAAAAGCCACGGTGCGGGTGGAACATGCGACTTTGATGGTACTGCTGAAATTACTGCCAAAGATCCGAGTAAGTTGATACAACTTCTTATTTCTGTTTTAACTCAGATTTCTGGCATGGCACACATGTAAGCTGTAACACTTCAGGTCACATATGTGTAACTGTCCGTTTTAGATTGAACGTGTCATCTACTAACTATCAGAAAAGCTTATGCTGTTAGGTGAAAACATTCAGAGTGGTTTTATATCTAATGTGCCTCCTCACGTGAGTGCCCATTGGGCTTGAAGCATGGACGATGCACAACTCATCCAATCTTGTGCTAAAACTTAACATTTTTCTTAGAATGAGACAACAGGAATTGAATTGAATTGAACTCTGATACCATCTCATCATGAATTACCTATTCCAAAAGTTTAAGTTGTTGGGCGTAGACACATGAATGATTTTTATAATATAATTACTCACTAACAGTTATAGGACTTAGTAATTTTTCTTCCGTGTTAAAAAAAATCTCTCTGGAATTAAACCATTTGAAAGTCATTGGTTGTCATCTCTTTCAGAATGACCAATAGGCTATGAAAGCAGCTTTAGTTTTAGTAACTATCGGCACATATGGCAATGGGCTACTGTTTTCCAAACTTGATGCTTTAAACCATTAACATTGCTGAAGGTTTGAGCAAATAATACACAAAATCGGCACATATGGAGTTATAATGTCAGTATGTTACTCTTCAATTATCTATTAACTTGTCTTGATGAAATTGTTGAGAGTTTAGCTGGTTGCATCAGTATAGTGTTACTACTGTCTGGATGTGTCTCATTGCATTCTTGCTGATGTTATGGGTCTAGTTCCTGTAAATCTGTCATTGTGATGTCTAGTTGGAAAGATTGGTATTCAGTCCACTTTTTGATTTGATTTTTCGTGAGTTTCAGGAGGCACTTTTTTTAGGTAGTATTTTTTATCCTGGTCCACAGGACCTAGGCATTAAACCTATTGAAATTGAAACTTCATGAATAAAAGTAGCTACTAGAAATGTCTTCGTATTGCATCCCGAAGCTGATTGCATTACTGTAAAACTCTTGGTGGGGAGTGGATTCTCTCATCTTAAAATTTTATTACTTTATCATGTTAAACTTTGTGTCCATTTATCTTTTCAAAGACATTAAATACTTTGTGAGTGTTTATGAAGAGACATAAAATTTAACATGACAAACGAGGAGTACTGCGGTGGATTACTTTGATAAATGGTCTGTGGTAGATCAACACTTGGAATTCACTCGAGAGAATCGTTGTTCTCATTAGTGAGACGACGACCTGATCGGTCTCAGTTCAACAAAAACATAAGGAAACAAATATGAGTTGAGTTTTTAGACACTCATTTGTTTTTCCTTGTTGTTTTCAAACTGGTACCAATCAGTTCATCACCTCACTTTGTTTGGACGAGGAGGACTATGAACTTTTACTTTGACAGGTACTATGAGTCGTTGTTGGAGGTTCAAGTGATTTTCAAGTACTGGTGCACTGTGGTCCACCTATCAAAGTGGTCTGCTGTAGAATTTTCCGACAAAATAATCTAAAACTTTCACATTAAAAGATTCATTCCTATGGTAGCAGACTTTTTCAATGATGTTATATATCTTCTACATTTGTGGCAACAAGTAATGATATTTGTAGTCTCTATATTCCATTCAATGATTTTAGTGACTTAAATGTTTCACTTATATAAGTATTTAACCAATTAATGTTGTGTAATCTATTTCAGGTTATGGATCCTGTAAATTCACCGGAAGGTATAGAATCTCAACCTACATACATCCATGATTAATTAGATTTAGAAGTAGTAATTGTTTCTCTTTAAATTTTTTTATCTGATCATGGATTATTTGGATATCAGCTCTGGCGCCGGTGGACTGAGTTTACCTCCTACGTCGGCACAAGGACCTACAAGCCCCTTTGGAGCAAGTATGAATCTGCAAGTGTCTAGCCTTCAGTATTTAATATCTGCCGTTGGTGTATTTTTTGCTCTTGTGATGCTATAACCAATTGGTTTATGCATTTAAGATTGCAATTCAATTTGGTCGATTTTGTTTCTAACTTTTGTCCATTTTATTCTTCATAGCTGTGTCCCATCTTGTGCATTTGGGGTCATTGTAATTTATCACTTTTAGAATAGATAGTTGCTTAAATCTAGTGATTTAGCTCTAGGAGACAAACTGAAGACTGAGTCTAGAAGAAATGATTGCCATTGTTTTTTAACAAACAAATGTTGCACTTGTGATCACTCTTAGCGATCTCTTTTACTTCCTTATGGGTTGTTGGAGGAAAAATCCCTATCCATTGGTTTCTTAAGACTACGTTTCAATTGATTGAAAGATAGAATGGAATGGAATGAAACTACAAGAACTTTTATACTTATATTGTTTAAAATAAAATAGAACAAAATGAAACATAAAAATGTATTTTATAAAGTTCCATTTGATATTTTATTTTTCTTTTCTGATTTAAGAGTATTCAAAGTAGCCTTTTTTTCTTCATTTTATGTCATAAAATTATTTAAACGACAATTTTAAGTTAAAGATGTATGCATTGTGATATTTAATTAGATCTCACTATTTTTGTCACTATACACAAATACCCTAACTAGATGTTAGTCTAAAATTGATTTACATATTTTTTAAACTCTAATTTTGTTACACTTTTATTTCATTTTGTTTTGACATATGCAAATTTTGGCTGTAAGTTTATGACTAATGAAAATGGCCTATGCTTTATTAGACTGTGAAGGAATATTTTTCCTTTTTGCTCTTCACTAAACTTACATGGAAATTCTCATTGCTCTCACTAACATCTTTCACCAACTTCATTTGCAATTTTTATCATATGAGAGGTTATACTTTATAAGCTAGTAGTTAGACATTAACATATTATTTAAAAAGAACATATATTTTAGATATATTCAGTAAGACAAAAAAGGGGTTTAGTAGTTTGTGATTGTGAGAATCGGTGGGATCTGATCGGAATATGGAGGGAGGAGGAAAAGGGTACGCGTGGGCAGTATCTGCGGGATTCAACGCCGCTCTTGCAGCCATCGCCGCTAAGTTCACCCTACACATCTTTATTAAGTACGTGATTGTGGTTTTCTTCAATCTTACAATGTGGGTTTGTTATGTCAACAGTCTTAAAGCTCTCTCTTCTCTTCAAGCTACCGTCACTAATTTCGCTACCAATTTCATTTCTTCTGGTTTTGCTGGTTTCTTCTTCTTTCACGAATCACTCTCTTTCCAGGTAACTATTTCTTCTAAATCATCTCTTCAATTCCAATCTTTTACATTAAATAATCTTCTATTCGCTGCTTAACCCTAATTGAAGAAAATAAATATTCACTTTAAATGGGATCAAAGTGATTGCCCTTAATGCTGTCTTTTATCACACTCACTTGAAATTTATGTTCAGAAACATGTTTGAACCCAAGAAAGAGATTATTGAATTATTTTGTAAATTATTCAGTGAGAAAGTTAATTAAATAAACTAAATGTGGGGGATTAACTTAATATTGGTACTAATTTGTGGGAGATGAACCAAGTACCATGACTAGTTATTACTAATTCATATGATATGATAGAGGATGTTACTGTTATGTAATGTTTCCCTTAAAGCTTTGTTGTACAACCCATAATTTTTTTAAAAAAAGAACAGAGAAGTTATTGGTTATATAAATAAATAGGGTAAAATAGAATCAGAAAGAGTTTGTATTGAAAACAACCACTCTTTTGTTTTCTTTTTTAATCACAATAAGGGGTGTGACAATACTTACAATAATCAGTGGTTGGTTATTTGCCTCTTTATGTTTTCAACTTTACATTCATTCATGCATTCTCTGATGCAAAGAAATGTTCTACAGTGGTTTGCAGGTGCACTACTCATAATAATTGGTGTAATAATACTTAGCAACTCAAGTGTTGAGAAGAAGGTTAGCTCTGATTAGATGTTGCAGTTCATCATGCTGCCTTTCTAGCTTTGCTTGTTAAAGGCGGAAGCTAGCATCCGGAACTGCATGAAAATAGAATTTGTAACATAAGAATAGTATAATTGGATCATCTGCTGGATAGTTCACTTCACATGAAACGCGCTGAACAAGTTGCTTCTCGGCTTTGCCAAATTAACAACTTGCTTATTGTTTTATTGATTTATTGAATATATGATTCTAAATGCCAATATTTTAGAGGTTGTCTTATGCAGTTATAAGTTATATATATGTATATGATAGTGGTCATGTTTATGTGTTCTCTAAATTCAATTGGACAGTTTTGGTGCATTTATAAAGACTCTCTACACTAGTGAACTCTTTTACTTTTCTGTTGTTTCTTCTGTAGAAAACATACTGTTCTTTTTTCTTTCCGTCTTAGGACTCCGTTTCAACATAGAAAAGAGACCTGATCATTCAAAGTCGGTCGAAAGATTAAATATTGGGGATGCCCATGTCTTGTTTAATTTATTTTTAACAAAATGTTAAATTAATAAATAAAATATAATAAAAATAGTAAAAAAGTTTAAATTATATTAATAAACTCAACAAAATACATTAAATGGAGAAAAAAATACATCAAAATTAATGTGATTGATGTGTCAGTGCTTGGATAATATTTTTTATTATGACCAAAGACTTAATACATATCAAACACTTTTTTGGTATTGTACTTTTTATGTGGTCTACATGTTGGACTCTCTACATTTGATTGTGACACACTCTAACACCTTCATATTCGGGCCAATCTCCTCTGTTTGGTATAGGTTTGAATGTTTCGCCGTAGACTTTTAATATTGTTTCCACTTGTACACATCATGTATAAGCCTCCAAAAATCATATTTTATGTTAGAACATGCTGCTATCATGTGTGAACAAGACATGTGTATTGATATTTTTCATAGTCCGACCACTTGTTAGGAATGTTGACACTGAAATGACCAATTGATTGTTCTTCTTTTAGATTTACCGTATCATAGACTATGAAAATATGGTTATTTCAATCAAAACCATCAGTTTTGTGACTATTAGATTTACATATTTCTAATTTCATAAAATTCATGCATTTTCTCTGTATATACCTGACCATAATTGTTGCTTGTAGTTTTTCCATGGTTGAAAATAGTGTACCGTCTAGTAACAAATTGTTTGGACTAAAGCAATAATTGGAAGGATGCACGTAAGTTTTTTTTTTACTTAATATATTTTGTTTGATTTTATTATTATAATTTAATTTTTTTAATTATTTTTATTTATTAATTTAAAATTTATTCATTTATTAAAAAAATAAAATAAAACAACAAATGTTGCATCCTAGAGAAGGAAAAGTAAATTTCTTTCGGTTGGTACTTGGTGGTATCACCTCCTTACGAGCTGGTTAAAACATGTAGGACGCATGTAAATTTAGAAGTATGAAATATTGAAATTTTTTTTAAGGAAAAGATATAGTTGAAAAATTTCGACAACTTAAAACCCAAACGAAAATACAGCAATAGAATGTCGAGACTTTTAGTGTAGTATTATTGTTCACTGTTCATTCATTGATTTGACGATGAGACGAAAATATTTATAATTTTGAAGAAGAAAAGATGAATTGAATTGAATTGAGTTGATTTGGGGAATAGGGTTTGGTGAGGATGACATCAGGAACGTCATCATGGTTACCGGCGACTTCAGTGTCGGCTTCGGGAAAGAGAATTCAAAGGGAAATGGTTGAACTCGACAACGACCCTCCTCCTCATTGCTCTGCTGGTCCCAAGGGTGATAACCTCTATCACTGGATCGCCACCATTATTGGGACCCCAGGTTCCATCTTCTCAACCCTTAACCTAAACCCTACCTTCAATTAATACATACATTTACCACCATATACTTTCTTCAAGATAAATTCTCTCTGCTTTTTTTTTTTTTTTTTGTAGGAACACCCTACCAAGGTGGCATATTCTTCCTTGACATTATATTTCCAACTGATTATCCCTTCAATCCTCCTCAGGTATTGTTACTTTTTTTTCCCAACTTGGTGTTTGCATTCGTTTGTGGAAAAATGTTACCATTAAACTGCTTGACCTTAATGCTTATCACTGATTGACAGAAAGTTGTACTTCTTTATCCAATTATTAGCAATGGTTAAAAATGTCTTCTATCAGACTTTCATAAACTTCCGTGTTTGATACTCTGAAATGATATATAAGCAAAATGGTTACTGAAAAATTGATGTATCTGGTCTTAATTTCTAACCAGATACATCAACTTTTCATCTACCAATTCTGTTTATATTTCGTTCTGGAGAGAGTAGGTTTTAAAAATAAAAGGGCAGTGTAAGTGGACAATACAAAAAACTTATTGGGAGGTTAAAGTAATTTAATTGTTTTGTATTGCCTTGTTGAATTGATCTTGTAGGTAGTATTCAAAACTCGCGTTTATCATTGCAATGTAGAACCTGATGGGCATGTTAGTATGGGAATATTGAAGGATGGTTGGAGTCCAGCACTAACAATTACTAAGGTGCTACTTGCAGTTAGATCACTTTTGACAAATCCTGACCCTTGTAAGTTTGTCTAGTCTCTTCTTGAATAATATTTGTCTCTATAGTACGACTGCTTAAATTACTATTTTCATTTGTCTTATATTTTTCCATTATCTTTTCTTTTTCTTCAAAAAAGTCAACTAATGATGGTTTACATGGTAGATTTATACTGGAGCCTTTTGCTTCCAATTGCAAAAAAAGAGGATGATATTGTATCCTTATTCATTACCTCCCTGTCTTAAAGAAGCATCATGGTTTAACAGGACACCAACTAATGATTATGCCTTTTGACTCTGGATTAAATTACTTTATTTTCTTGTTTCAAACATGTAGTATTAGTAATACCAACACTTACAATCAACCATTGCTTTAAGTAGCTATTTATGATCTTAGAATGTGATGCAGATAATGCTGTTGTTCCTGGCATTGCTCACTTATATTTGGGAGACAGAGCAAAACATGATGACATTGCTGCTGAGTGGACTGTCCGATTTGCCAAGTGAATATGATATAAGAGGCATTTGATTGGCTTGATCGAAGAATGATAGCAATTTCACATTTTTCCAATACGTGCTTTACTTTCAGATGAATTTCACTGCACTCGAAGGAGTTTGTTGTATAGTTTGTGGATAAAATTTTTCTACATCTTTCATATAGTTCATGCACTTGTAACAAAACAAGCTTATCTCCTCCCTACAAGCTTTGATAAGATGACCTGCAGTTAGAACTGAAGTCATATTTTATAAGTTTTGCTATCTTAATCTAGTTCAACTTATAATGTTCTGTATGACAAGCTGAATCATGTTTATAATGACTAGTAGCTCGATATTTCCTGCATATATCTGCTTGTTATTTCAGATAAACAATTTTATTGAGCACTTATTTTGTAAGAGCTTATCATATAAGTGTTTATGCATAAATTATTTCTTTAGCAAAAAATAAAATAAAGTCAAATTATTTTATTATAAGTTGTTTTCATAAATTATTTTGAAAAATTTACGAAAATAAGCTGAAAATAATTTATATAGATATATTATTTATTTCCATAAGTTTTATCAAATGGTCTGATAGGTGTTTTTGTCGGTAAATTTATTCAAATAAATTAATCCATAAAGTTTTATGTCATATCCACTTATCATATTCAATATATTTGATTTTCTAAAAAGGATGGCAAAAGTAAATTGATACAATTAGTTAGCTCAAAAAGTTATTCATAATGGGTAGTAATTACCTCCAACATATCCCATAAGAGTTTCATTAAAATATTATTTAGATAGACCACATGTGATTTTTGAGTTTTATTAATTTAGTCAAAATTGCATATATTATGTGGATTTCATACCAATAAAATATTATATATAAAAAAGACACTATTTAAATTTTCAATCAAAGTAATTACATTTTTTTTAACGTTTCTCTAATTAATTTATATGTTTTTTACTATCAACAATAAATATTATAATAAAAATATTAATCAATAATAATTATTAATAAATTTAATATTATTATCAATTTTTTTAATTACCAATGCATTTTATATATTAACTGTCACTTTTTTTATACAACATTAATTCTCATTTTAGATAAAAAAATTTATAATGTAGTATATTTAATTATCTTTCTATTCTCTGAATCCATCTGAGGTGCGGTGAAGCAGGCAGTTTGAAACATAGTATTGTTGACCGTTGTGTTAGTACTCAACTACCCGAGAGTTAGGTGGGGGTCAAGCTAAGCTCAACTACCTCTCACAACTTATTACCACCGTCGTATGCTTACAACTTCGAAGTTGGAAGGAAGTGAAGGATAGAAAGAGAGATGGGAAAAAAGAGCATAAGTGAGTTGGGAGTCGACGATTTTGTAAAGGCCGGCTTATCATCGGCTGAAGCCAACCAATTCAACCAACTGCTGCTTTCACTCTCACTCTCACTCTCCTCTTCCTCCGATCCTAGTGACACGTGGCGGCACCTCGTGAGCTGCAGAGTCCTGAAACCCTCACACCCTTATCCTCTCCACCAGCTTCTCTACTATACCATCTATTCTTCTCACCAGTCTTCTTCTCCTCCTCTTTATTGGTTCCCTTCTCTGTATGCCTCTCTAATTATACTTATATTATATGTCTATTCTTTCATTCTTCATCTATTTATTTACCGTTTATTCGTTTTCACATTTAGAGAGCAGGCTAGACGCACCAACCTGGGTCGTCTCATGGAACTTCACGGTTCTAAGCTTTTGGGACCATCCTCCTACAAAGATCCTATTACTACTTTCCCTCTTTTTCAAAACTTCTCTGTTCAACACCCCGATGTAACTACACCTTATTACTTCCCTTTTCTTTTTATTTTCCATTTCTATAATTTCAACCTCTGTTGTATTTGTATTGCATTGCATTGCATTGCAGGTGTACTGGTCTCTTATTCTCAAGGAACTTTCTATTTCCTTTATTCAACCTCCAAATTGCATTTTGGATACTTCTTCTGACCCGTCAAAACACGGAGGAATCTGGCTTCCTGGTTCTGTCCTCAATATCGCTGAATGCTGTTTGCAACCCACCTCCCATCCTAACAAACAAGACGATAGTGTAGCCATCGTTTGGAGGGATGAAGGTTTTGATGACTCCCAAGTTAATCACATCACTCTCAAACAACTTCGGGAGCAAGTCATGTAAGTCTCCTCTCAAGTCTCACACTACCCTTTTTGGTTTTCCACCACAATTTTGTCACCTAAATATACATAGTCTGATCCCTTGACTTTTTCTTTGCATTTATATAATTTGCATATGCTCTGTATACTTCCTTTATGAAATTGTTTCTTTCTTTGATGTTTTTGCCTTATTATTTCCAGGTTGGTGGCCAATGCAATAGATGCCAATTTCTCGAAGGGTGATGCAATTGCAATTGACACACAAATGACAGTCAATGCTGTCATTATATATCTAGCCATTGTTTTAGCAGGATGTGTTGTGGTATCAATAGCTGATAGCTTTGCACCAAAAGAAATTGCAACTCGCCTCCGTGTTTCTGACGCAAAGGGTATTTTCACGCAGGTGTTCTTCTATATGTACTAAATACAACTTTACTAGTAAAGCTATTATTTATTTCTCAGTTACCGATATCTCTGTACAATATCATTCGTTCTGCTTGAATTTGTTTTCAGGATTTCATATCAAGAGGTGGCAAGAAATTCCCTTTGTACAGGTAAAAAATGTTAGCATTATACTTATGAAATCATATTTTAATGTCATACACTGCTACAATATTTGTGTCTATTTATCTGTTCTGAAGATGATAATAGGCATATTATAATCTTAACTCAATTACAATTGCCAATATCATTGGATAAACAAATGTTTCAATAATATGTTCCACTTATTGTTGTTTATGTCCAAATTCAATGCCACAATCTACATGCTGATGAAAAGTGTGTGGGTTCGAGCATGAATATACATGATGTGCTATTTTGGGACAAATGATAGTCTATTATGGAACAGAAAAGTCGGTGTGTTAGAATAAAGGAGTCAAGCTGAATGTAGATAATCTTAAATCATCAAACCCATGTTGTATTTCAAGATTCCTGTTTTCTTTTTCTCTTCTGTTTCACTTTGTTTTATTGCATCTTTCATAGGCACTATCTAGTTACTTGATTGGATCACAGAAGAATGGCTTTTGCAAGAAATATATATTTTTCACTTATAAAATAGATATGACATCTTAATCCCGATCACTCTTTAAGTCATTTTGTTTTACCTGTTCCGATTCCAAGTGAAGATTATATGAAAGAAAACTTTATTGTTTTCCATGCTAGATGGATGTTTAGTATTCATCTACGTCGCTCATCACACATTTTCCTCATTATTACACAGCTGCATCTCATTTGCCAAAATTTGTATTCTAGATGCTTAAATGCCTCTCTCAAACTATTTTACCATGCAAAACATGAAAAGGTTGAAGATATTTGGGCACTCGAAGTCATGTTTGAATTTAATGCTGTTCCTAATCGTATCACTGACCTCATTCTTCATGTTTCTTCTTCCAGTCGAGTCATTGAGGCAGCTGCATGTAAGGTTATTGTGCTCCCTGTGATAGGCAATGACGTAGGAGTACAATTAAGAGAACAGGACTCATCATGGAAGAGTTTTCTTTCTTCTGGCAGGCAGCATCCCAGGTAATGTGCATTACATTGAGTATACTATTAAGCCATGTTTTCGTCGAGACAAATGGTAAATATTCCTTACTAAGTTAATGACTACTGAAGATTCTCAAAACAGAAAAGGAGAGAAGATGCATAGTTCTCACCTTAACATTTAAATCTTGGCAGGTCACATCATTACTCTCCAATCTATCAATCAATTGATTCTGTAACTAACATACTTTTCTCATCTGGAACCACAGGTAAAGATTCTCCCCTTAAAACGTATCAAATATGGACTACCATTATAATGATTTCTGGTTCCATTTTTACGCTTCAGGGGATCCAAAAGCAATTCCTTGGACTCAACTTTCACCCATACGAAGTGCTGCAGATGGATGGGCTTTTATTGATATTCAACCTGGAGATGTCTATTGCTGGCCTACAAATTTAGGATGGGTGATGGGACCAACTATTATATATTCATGCTTTCTATCTGGTGCAACTCTTGCTCTGTACCATGGATCTCCACTAGGTCATGGTTTTGGAAAATTTGTTCAGGTGATTCCTCATAATTTTATATAGAGAATGTTAATGAGTGTTCTGGCTGAGGAAACAGGTTAGAAAGTACTTGGTGAAAAGGAAAGTATTGTATTGAAAATTAAAAAGAGTTTAAAGACTATGTATTGTTAGTGTAAAAATATTTTTATGTAGTCATCAAATCAGATCTCGCCAGTAGAAGTTTGTTGAGATATTTTGGAAAGTAAAATAATAAAGTGACATCACGGTGATATCTAATTTAATAATTGTGTAAAAAAATATTGCACTGTTAGTGCATAGTCCATAAAGTCGACAAAAAGTAATTTAATAGATCAGCGTGCGTCATGATAATTTCATTATTGGTAATTGTATGCTGCATCAACAGAATTCTATACATTGCACCAAAGCACACAATAATCATTTAACTACAATTGTTCAGGATGCAGGTGTTACCATTTTGGGAACAGTTCCAAGTTTAGTAAAAACATGGAAGAATACACAGTGTATGGAGGGCTTGGATTGGACAAAGATAAAGTAATGTCTCATAAATTTAAATAACCAACTAACTTATGTGAAAAATGAATTGAACTGTGGTTATATGCAGACTATTTTGTTCGACTGGAGAAACTTCAAATGTTGATGATGACCTTTGGCTTTCTTCAAAATCTTATTACAAACCCATAATTGAATGTTGTGGGGGCACTGAGCTGGCATCTAGTTACATCATGGGGAGTCTACTACAGCCTCAAGCTTTTGGAGCATTTAGCACTGCAACAATGACAACTGGTTTGGTCATCCTTGATGAAAATGGAGTTCCTTATGTAAGATTTTTTTTCAGCATAGTTTCTATGTTTTGATCATATTATTTTATAGGAAATCCTAACAAGTGCCCTTATACAAGTGCCCTAAGGGCACTTCTTAAGCATCTAAAGTGCATTGGAAATTGTGTGTTCAACTTTTGGAAGTTCAAATTTTGTTTTTTTCAATGCTAAATTTTTATTTTTTTAATCCTTAACAAGTTTCCTAAGGGCACTTGTTAGCATGATCATTATTTTATTTACATATGCTTCAACCATCTTGACACTGAATTCATCAGTCCAATACATGGCTGGGTGTAATTTTATTGTTTCAACGGGTAATGATTGTCATATGTCTCTTACACAATCCAAATGCGGGACCAATAAGTGCTAACTGGAATCCCTGGTCTCAAAATATTGAGATTGGCTACTAGAACCTCTGTAGCACTAACACTTTTGATCAAAGGCGTATTCCGGTGTCTGGTATGTGGTGGTGTTCGACACCGACATGGCATCTACACATAGATTACCTTCAATTGATTCATTTTCTCAAATTATTATCAGTGTCGAGATGTCAATGTCATGTCCAACATTCGTTCTTTGTAGACCATAACTCAGTTCTCATGCAAAACCCCTTTTGCCACAAATTTGATCCTGTAACACATTCCAAACTGGATAGCATTTCCTCTAGCAGATAACCAAACTACAAAAAATGTACAATATCCTGTATATAACAGAAATCTTATCTTTTGGTATAGTCAATCTAGGGTTTCTGATTTATTTGATCTCTTGGACCAATATGACAGCCAGATGATGTTCCTTGTGTTGGTGAAGTGGGCCTATTTCCTGTATATATGGGAGCAACTGATAGATTGCTTAATGCCGATAATGAGGAGGTCTATTTTAAAGGGATGCCCCTTTACAAAGGAAAGGTACATACTTTAATAAATATTCTTACCGCCAATGTGACCATTGACTTTCACATTTTGATAAAACAATCTTGAAGTATTAGTTATCTGAAAATATTTTGTGATTGCGAACTTATAACGGCTTTGTAAGAGCTTAAATAAGTTGGTTAGTTACATCCTACTAAATGCTTTTTGTGGTTTACTAGTAAGTACATGTACACACCTTCCAAATTGCACATAGAAAATTCAGAAGTTAGAGAGGATAGGAATACTATTTGACTTTGGATGTGTTGAATTGAATAGTTGAATGCTGTTAATACCTATGTAAGCTATCAATATTATAATGTACCTAATCTAATGCTACTCAGATATACATCAAGGATTTTCTGGTAATCCCTTTGCAGATTACTTCATCGTTGACTAGACTAACCGAAATTTTAATTATGCTCGTTCTATTATTCATCAGTTTTTTCTGTGAGTTTATTTATCTATATCTTTTGATCTCTTAACATGTTATATATTAGCAGGTTCTTAGAAGACATGGAGATATAATCAAAAGAACTGTAGGAGGCTATTTTGTTGTACAAGGGAGGGCCGATGACACAATGAATCTTGGTGGAATAAAGGTAAACCACATCAACCACAATATTTGTGTTCATATATCCTTGAGTGTATTCTGTTTCGTGATTTTGCTCCTCTAAAGTAGCAATTCACTTTAGGGAGTAAAATAGATAATCTCAACCGTTGGTGAATAAAGTATTGGTTGATATTAAGTACATATGCATATAACATTATGATTGTCTTAAAATATAATTGTTCTTACTTTTGCTTTGTGGATTTTCCATTTATACGGCATGCATAAATTAATAAGAATGCAAAGTTATTTTGTACTAATCATGGATTCATCCGAATTAGTTCTTACTTTATCTTTCTTAGATTTGGCTATTATTCTTATTAATTTTCCTGTTCTAATATTGCAGACAAGTTCTGTAGAAATTGAGCGTGTGTGTGATAGGGCCGATGAATGCGTTTTGGAGACAGCTGCCATCAGTGTTTCTCCTGCAAATGGAGGTCCAGAACAACTGATCATACTTGTAGTTTTAAAGAAAGGATATAATTCCGACGCTGAAGCTCTAAAGAAGAAATTCGCCAAGACCATTCAAACCAACCTTAATCCTTTATTCAAGGTATAACCCTTCATCGATCTTAATCCATTAAAATTATGAACTATATATAAAATTTTGAGTTCTGAATGGAAATCAAAATTTTAATCCGACTGGTAACTTATCTATCGATTCGATGTTCACAACTCTTTTTGTTACTATATACAGATAAGCCTTGTTAAAATTGTGCCTGCGTTTCCTCGAACAGCTTCCAACAAATTACTAAGGAGAGTTTTGAGAGATCAAATGAAACACGAGCTATCAGTTCGTAGCAGACTTTAGTGACATTATTAATTGGCTATGGACCAGGGCATGGGTCAAGGTTCAGTTCATTTCATGTGGAAATGGTATGATGATGTATCACTAAAGTAAGTACGACAATGTCTCTATCAGTAAGACATTAAGAAAGAATGAAATTAATTCGTTGAATGAACTGATATTGCAGGTGGGTTTTTAAATATGCAAGAAATAATGTCAGTATCTTTTCTGAATTGTTTATATTTTGTAGAGATTATATTTATTTTTTTTGACACAAGTATCTGCAGTATGGTTATGAGAGTACCTTTTCAAGAACTGTGAAAACTAATACAAATTAAATACATTAAAAAATTGTGAAGAAATTAAATTTTATTAATTAGAGTACATTGAAACAATCAAATGTAATCATATTATGAAATTTGATAAAACTATTATCATGATTTAAATAATTGATATAAGAGAGAAATAGAGAAAAGTAAATTGAATAATATTAATAATTGAGAGAGTTAATTACATCAAGGATTACAAAGACTTATATAGTCAATTAGATAAATAAGAAAAATAACTTATTATGGTAATTAATTAATCAATTTAATAACTAACAATTGATATATTACAGAAACATTGATTCACTTGTTTAACTCAATTATTTTTTATTAAAAAAAAATAGAGGGAGTACTAAATACTAAACATAACATTATTTTATTTGGTGATACAAGATGGTCCTATCATTATTGATTGCTGCAAGCTCTCAAACATTAACTAGATATATAATTGAATTGGCCAGCAACCATACCAGAGAGCACATGAAATGTAAATTTCATTTGATTCTTCTGACAAAAGAAACAACTAAACGTTCAAATAGATAATTTCATTTGATTATGAGATTTTAAATTTAATTTTATTTATTTTTAGTTCTTATTTTGATTTTATATGAATTTTTTTGAACTAAAAATATTTATTTTTATAAAAAAAATTCAAATAGATAATTCGAAATGAATAATTGTTTTTTCAAATATTAAAAAGTTGAGAATTTTATCATAAAAGCTAATAGTAAAATTTATAAAAACTAAAAAATTATTTAATATTTATATATATATATATATATTCAATGATATATAATTACAATATTAACTCTTAATTTATTTAGTTAAGTAATTTCTCGTAATTCATACTCCTTCTGTTGATCTTTAGAACCTATACACAAAATGTTCCTACTGATTTGATAGATAGAGAAAGCTCTTCCTTTTATTTATCGGACAGGATAAGGATTTAGGAGTATGTCCATGTCATATTTGCAATTTAATATTCAAACTTGAGAGCGAAACGTGTGCTTCTAGAACATTAAATTTAGGGGATAAATTACATTTGCTTGTTGCTACTACGTGTGATTATAAGTATTTAAATGCATGTTGCCCTCTCAAATTATGTTTTTTTTTTTTTTTAAGATGATGGATTATACCATTTTGTAAATAATAATTATTAGTATTTTGTGGATAGCAATGGAAACATAATTAAACCGTGCTAGACGTTGTGTTGTTTAACTATGGTCGGATAAAAAAGAAAGTCATAAGAGTGACGTTTTACTTATAGTAAGTTTCTTTTTTTTAGGTTTGGTCTTTTTGAAAATTGGATATAGTTTGTTTGTGTACTTAAAAATCTTTCATATTTCTTAAAAAAATAAAAATCGATTTCATATTAATCTTTACGTGAGTAATTGAACCTATTTTTTTTTATAAAGAATTAGTTTAAATTCTATTTTGAAATTTAAAAATATATTTTAGATAAAATAACATCTTTATTTTAATCTTAAAATATACAATAAATATTACTATAATTAACTTAATAATTGTAAGACTTCAGACATATAACATTTTATTTTAAACTCTATTTATAACATTAAATATGTCAAAAATTAATCTATTAAATTATAAAAAATGTTAACAAATTTATAATTAAAGGTGGAAAATTTACTAGAATAATAATAATAGATGAAATTAGTATTTGGAGAAGAGAGATAAAGCCTGTACCAGATACCAGTGTTGAAAGCAATGGCATTCACGCTTCAAGTTATTGCGGTCGTTTTCTTGGAAACAAAACAAAGTTTGAAATCAATACGAAAAGCCGTTGTCTTATCTGATCACTATAACTTGGTTAGTAGGCGATTTTAATTGTTGCAAAATTACGGTAATTTTTAAAAGTTAAAGTAAAAATAATTATAAAATAGGGTAATTCACCGTAATATTAGTAACTCCACTGTGATGTCAAATATAAACTATCACACTCACAATTGCTACTCTACCCTCATTTCTCTCTCAAGCAATCTCGAGTTCTTTTAATTTCAAATCACACAAAAACACTCTCTTCAATGCTCATCCTTCTCCTCCATCTCCCCTTTATCTTTATGTTCCTATTACTTTGTATGACTCAATCTTTCATTTCTTTTTTTGTGTGCAATTGTTATGTTATTTAAGTTAATTAAATTAAATACTTACTATATTTACATTTTTTACTGAAAAAAGTTCAAATGAATTTAATTTTTTAAAACTAAAATATATTGAATTTCGATAAAAATATATTAAAGTAGTATTCACAAATTATAAAATTCTTATTTAGACATTGTGTTTCAAACGAACATCTACAAAATGTATTAATATTAGTATGAATTTAGTGCGTGAAAATTGTTCGAATACATGACTTTAGAATATATTACAAGAAGAAGTTGAAAAAGAAGTTGAATTAGTTATAGTCTTTCTTAAGACTTTTCAACTCTAAGAGGTTTGATAGGGCTTTTAAGCCCTCACTAAGAAAATGTGTTGTATCTTCGAGGGTCACCTATCATAGCAAAATAGTCAAATTATTTTGTTAAAAAAACTATAATTTGTATTAAAAAAATTATATTGTATTTATTGTAATTTTCATGAACGTATAATGTTTGTTGGTTTTTTAGTGTGAAATAATAATTTTTGTGCAAATTTTTTGAAATTTTAAATATGTTTTAGTATATTTATTGTGTATCTTTTGAAAAAAATGTTAATTTTTATATTTGAAAATATTTAATTTTTTATTTAATATATGTACATTTTTTGTATATTTAATGTGAATTTTTATTTATATTTTAGGAATGAATATGTTAATTTGTAATAATATTAATCATATTATAATTTTAGGTCATAATCAATTATAACAATATTTAATATTGTTATACTTAATTCAGTGTTTTAGTTTGACAGAGAATCTGATGAATAGACAAAAAAAATTATAATTATTATAGTGAGTGAACCTTGGTTTAATATATATTATTGAGTAAGTAATTTTTTTTTATTTGTGCTTGTTAATGTATATTAAATTTTAAATTGTCTAAGTTGGACAATTTGAGAATAAAAAAAATTAGAATAATAAATATTTATTGAATTCTCATTATTATATTTTTTTTAATAAAATATTGGTTTAATGCAGTTTCATTTTCTCTAAGTGCATACTTCATTATGAATTTTTGTTTTATATATATATATATATATACTTCATTTTCTCTAATTATTTATTGCGTATATATATATATAATCATTTCATTTACTTACGAAATGTTAATGAATTTTTGTTACAAGTATATATAATGAGAAAATAATAAATTATTATTATTTGATTATTGAATTTTTTATATTCTTGAATGAGATAATAACTTATCAAAGATGTATGTGAAAATAAATAGCACACCGCGTCTAATTTATATGTATGTAATACTAAAAGTCAAACACTTTCAATAATTTAACTATTAATATTAATAAAAAAATATAAAAACTTTTTACACTATTAATTAATGACAATTAAACTCATTAATTTTCAAAGTGATTAACAAACACAAGCATGTGTCTTTTGGGGAGTCAAAAGTGATTACAACACATAAATTTATCATGTTTAAGTCATATCAATCGATATTAATTCTATCTCTAAAATTAATTCTTAGTTTGAATTTATATCTTTTAAACTTCAAACTTAATTTTTATATCTATATTATCATTTAACTTATTGTTAGATAAAATATATTAAAATATAAATTATTTTATATCAAACTCACTTATAATTAAAGTCAATTCATTTAGAAAAATTAATTTTTTCTCTAGATAATCAAATACACCCTTGAATAATTGTTCCTTTCGATAAATCATTTCGATACTATGCGTCTTTTCAATATCAAAACCAGTGTTTATCCAAAAGAAACTTACAAAAACTTCAAGTATCAAAGACTCTTCAATGGAGTAGCTTAATCAATAAATATTGTATTACTTAAGGTACTCGGTTGGAAGGAAAATGATGTTTAAGAAGATGGGCTTACTGTAATTATTATTATTTTTTAATTATTGCAATTATTGTTAAAATATAATAATCTAAAATTATCAGTGACATTTATTTATTAATTTTTTTGAATTATTATATTGAAGAAATTAAATGCTTATTAAATAATAATCACGTCAAAAATTTATAAATTTTAATGATACAAATATGTTGAGTGAGTGATCTATGGTTCGTAATTGGGGTTGTTGCCCCACTTTTTTATTTTTTTATTTTGTTAATTTATTTTAATTGTATGTGCTCACTGTTTTTTTCATCCACTAAATAATAATTTATATTATTAAAGGAGTTTTTTTTTAATAATTTTTAAGTCATAGTTTAATCGAAAAATATAGATATTATTATATTAAAAAAAATTCCTATAATAAATATTCTGAATATTTATTTTTTAAATAAAAATTATATTCATTCATTTAAATTACTAGAATTTATATCTCTAAAGAATAATATAATTCATAATCGCTAAAATTAAAAAATAATAAATATGTAAACAAACTCATTCCACTCAAGTTAATAATATAAAATGATAAAATGTAATCAAATTGAAGTGTCAAGAATACTCAGACCTTTAGAGCTGTAACGATGACAATGTCAAAGTAATTGTTTGAATATTCTATTGATTAAAGTTAATTTGTTAATCTAAACCAACAAAACATCGCATAAACATAAAAAGTCAAAATAATATTATACTAAAACAATAAACAAAACAATGTATTGAGACGAAGAAATCGTAAAAAAAATAAAATATAAAAAAAATATGCATAAAAATATATAATAAAAAAAACTTATTTTAATAAAATAGAAGTACAAGAATTTACTATTCAATTATTTGAAGATGAATTTTTTAATAATTATGTCACATTTATAGAACAATATATTTAAATAATGTTGAAAATATAAAACTAAAAAATTGAACACTTTTAAAATATATATATATATATATATATATATATAAAGAATAATTATAATTTTCAAATATTAATATATCTTTGGATTATTTTAAATAAAATAGTATAATTATTGTAATCTTTAATTTTTTGTATAATAATAATATTATTATTTTATTGCTAAAGTAGTAAATTAGGAATGTATTTTTAAATAAATACTAATAAAATATGGTTTTACTTTTATTAATATTATTAAGTTGAAAATTATATTTTAAAATAAAAAAATAAAATCTTACAATGAGCAATTTCTGTGACATTTAATCTGAAAATATGATTTTGCTTTTAATATCCAAAATTTATGCATCCGCATATGTACTAAAATTGGAGATTCTACTTTTGCGGAGAATAATGAGAATTTTGTATAGAACACTACAACGGGCTTAGACAACGACCACTCGTCAAAGTTGCTAAGACTCAGACTATGAATTACTTACGTTATAACCACAATGTGGCACTCTCTCGAATCATCAATATACGCGCACACACACACATGCAACCTTATCCATTTATTCTACCCGACAGTCACAGGTAATTAACTATATTTCCTGACAAATACTGTACACAATTTGTTTTATCTTCAAATCTACATTATTTATACAGAAAAATACACGTCGGTTGATTTAATATATAAGAACGTACCTTCTTATAATATATAAAATTTTAATAATTGAAGTTAGTATATGTTAAGTTCATACTTATTTATATATAAAAATAATGAAATTTTTATACTATAAAGATCAACCACGCTGTAGTGGGATAAAGTTTATTTTACAAAGTGTACCCTATTAGATATCAAATTCAAACTAATTTTTTTGTCAAAGTCATACTGACTTAACCATAGAGTTTTTAAGTTATGAGTTTCCAAAAAAGGTATACATTCTGTTGATATGAATTGTGTTATCTTGTTTTTTGAGTTGTTTTGAAATTATGGAATCTCATATCAGCATAATCTTTGAAACATGAGTTTCACTCATTTATGTATATATTTAATTTACTAATGTGCTGTTATTTTAAAATCTTCATATTGCTGTAGTTGTTCAATGTAGAACATATGATTTAGATCAAATGTCTCACATTTTAGTTGTATGATCAAAGTTAAAATACTTGACTAAAATCAAAAAAATTCTTGTTAATTAGTTTTGTTTAAATAATTAGTTAATTATTTTAGCAATCATATTGGTTTGACTAAAAAAACAATTGTACTGTTTAAAATTACAACTTTAAAAGTCTCAAAAATGTATATTGGTAAATTATTTTGTGTCATTAATATATGTTTTTTTAATGAAAATTTCATTTGTTAATATGACAATATCATATAATTATCATCATCCAAGTCTTTTCTCGTTGGTTAATGTGGCAATATTATATCATACAAAAAAAAATTATCAAAATTGTACAAAAATATTAGAAAACTCAAATTTATGTTTATATTTGTATAAAATGACCCTAAAATAGTAGTAAAAAAAATTCAACACATTCTTTAATCATATGGTAAAGAACGTAATTTTCTTCTGAAATAAATATTGAAGTATAATAGTACCTTCTTATCCATAAGAAACGAACTGTTAAATGAATTAGCCACTTGAAGTCTTTAATGGGTCGAGTTTACTAAAAATGAAAAATCTACATTATTAATTTTCATTATTGATGACTTCTCCAACCAATTGGACTTGGACGCGATTATCGTGTCGTTATCTATTCTAACGGTTCTTATCGATATAAATACTCCAAAAGCCACTCATCATTCACACTCACTCATTTACAAAACTAAAATCACAACACACAAAAAGCCAATGGAAATCTCTTATTCTGATTTCATTGAGTTGATACCCGGGTTACCGAGTGAACTCGGACTCGAGTGTCTAACTCGTTTACCTCACTCAGCACACCGAGTCCAGCTCCGAGTCTGCAACCAGTGGCGCCGCTTACTCCAAAGTGACGAGTTTTACCATCACAGAAAAAAAACCGGTCACACCAAAAAAGTCGCTTGTTTGGTTCAAGCCCACGAACAACCACGTCAATCTGAAGCGGAAAAACCAATTGGATCAACTCAACCGAGTTACGATATCACTGTGTTTGACCCGGAAAATATGTCATGGGACCGGGTCGATCCGGTTCCTGAATACCCATCCGGGTTACCGTTATTCTGTCACTTAGCAAGCTCTGAAGGGAAGCTTGTTGTTATGGGTGGGTGGGACCCATCGAGTTACGGACCTTTAACGGCGGTGTTCGTTTACGATTTCAGAACGAACTTGTGGCGGCGAGGAAAGGATATGCCGGAGATGCGTTCGTTCTTTGCTACAGGGTCGGGTCATGGTCGGGTTTACGTTGCGGGTGGGCACGATGAGAATAAGAACGCTTTGAATACTGCGTGGGCTTACGACCCGAGAAGCGACGAGTGGACGGCGGTGGCTCCGATGAGTCAGGAACGAGACGAGTGCGAGGGAGTGGTTGTCGGCGGCGAATTCTGGGTGGTGAGCGGGTACGGTACAGAGAGTCAAGGGATGTTTGACGGGTCGGCGGAAGTGCTGGATATCGGGTCGGGTCAGTGGAGGAAAGTGGAAGGAGTTTGGGAATTAGGTCGGTGCCCCAAATCGTGTGTTGATATTAGGGAAAGTGGGAGAGTTGTGGATCCGGGGCTCCGAATTGGAGTTTGTAGTGTTAGGGTCGGGTCGAGTAGTTTGGTGACTGGATCCGAATATGAAGGAGCACCGTATGGGTTTTATTTGATGGAAAATGAAGAAGGGCAAAAGCGTAAATTGACAAAGATAAGTAGTGTTCCTGATGGTTTTTCTGGGTTTGTTCAATCAGGGTGTTGTGTTGAAATCTAGTATGGTGTTTATTCTTATACAACCAGTTTTATGGTGTTGTTGAGTAAATGTTGTTAGATTCAGATATATATGTATATAAATACGAATTTCAAGTGAAGTGGAAGTAAATCAATACTTTTACCTAGCTCACACATCTTCCACAAAGATTTTTAATTTTTTTCATAGATAAAATAACAAATAACATTAATAAACATACAAACTTAATTCAATGTCAACAAATATTTAATTTAATAATATTAATATTGTTAATTATAAACTTTATTTAGTAAAATACAACAATATGAATATTTTATTTTGTAAAAAAATAATACAAATGTCAATATTTTATTTTGTAAAAAAAGAATACAAATGTCAAAAAGAGGAGAGATTATCATTAAAAGAAAAATTCACAAACCTAAACATTTTTTAAAGAATAAAAAATTGAAATAAAGTTTTGAAAATTTTGTATGGAATAACTTAAAATTGTATTTAAGTAAAACATTTTTTTTAATAACTTCTTTTAAGACATTTATTAATATGACCTACTTGTTCTGGATGCGTTGAATTGAAGATTAAAATTATAATTTACAATATGTTCGATGGATCATTCACTTCAAATGAAATATAGCGAGTTTTAATGTGTTATATTTGTTTGACGACAATATTTGAATTTGAAAATTTTTTTTATTTTTATTTTTATTGATAATTTAAAACATATAATTTGTCTTTCACCTTTTTTAATGTTTTATATGATTAATAAAATATTTTCTGAATTTTTTATATATAAATAAATCGATAATCAAAGCAGATTGTTTGTTATCCATAAAAACAAAAAGCAAAAATATAAAATGTTTTGATTCTTGCATATGCTTTCCTTAGAAAACAACAAAATGGATAACATGAATCCATTTTTTGATACATTGGTGATAGTAATGCCGATTCATTATTGTATTCTCAATGAATTAATTAAGGATAAGCAGTTAGTGGATATGGGCTTTGTCCCTTACCTTCCACCGAAAAAGAAAATTAAGGATAAGTAAACACGTGATCTTATTTGTTATGCATATTTTGAGACCTTGTCCAATTTGCTATTTGTGTAAGTTTAGACTTGTTTCAATTAGGCTAGAATATTTCTAAGTTAGGTAATACTTTACTTAAAAGTGACATACCTATTTTTTAAAATATAAAGTATTTATTTTAAGCTTTCTCTTTAGAATCATAGTCTAGTCAAGATCGATACAATACACTTTGAATTCCAAAACTAATTTTAAAATGAGGTGTTTTTAAACTTAATGCTATATTTTAGTAATTTTTTGAATAGTCAATTAATAATTAGTTGTTATTTTGTGTTAAATGGAGAAGTTGAACTCATGACCTCAAAGTTTTCAATTCTCTCAAATCACCAAACCATCATATGACTTCCTAATAAAATTATTATTATTTTATTTAAATCTTATTTTTTTGAGCTTTTTAAAACCCCATATTATTTATTAACTTATTGTAATTATTTATTGTTAAATATTTATTTTTCAATCCATAATAAAATTAAGCTATTTAATATTTGTTGAGACGTTGTTAAAGTTAAATAAAATTGTATTAATTTTACTTTTTTGAATGAATTATTAATTTTGATTTTGATCACTTAAAATGTGAAATTATAGCATAAAATGTTAAAATACAAAAACATATTTATATACTCATTTTTTTGTTGCTCAATACAAATTGTTCTTTTATTTGTTGTGCTCCTTTACTATATTTTTATTTTATTTTTTTAGAAAATTTTACTCCATACTCTTCAAATTATACTCTTATTCCACATTTTATCATTTTCTTTTAAAAAAATACAAAAAACTTTTACCTCGTCAAATTCAACTTGAATTTCAAAAAGAATTTATGAAATACTAGTGTGTTTTAAATAATTCAAACTTTATGTTTCAAAAAACTTAAAATTTTATTTCTTTAAAGGGATAAAATTGACTTTTTTATTTGTTAAAAAGAAAAGATAGAGGTATAATTAGGTAGGTCTAGAGTAAAATTTCCTTTTTTTAAATCATCATTTTGTTTCTCTCCAAAGTCCAAATAGAATGTAAAAAAAAAAAATCCAAATATTAAAACAAAACAACACTTGTGCAAAAATATGCACCACAACACTACTTTTTTTTTAAAATTTTTTTTCTTACACCAAGTCTTTTCAAAACCCTCAAAATTTGTTTGGATTGATTAATTTAGAGGTGTATTTTATACGTTTAGATTGATCAATCCAAACATGTATTTAAAGGTGCAAACATGAGAAGGGGGTTTGAATTGTGTTTGCCAAACTTTGAATCTATTTTGCTGTTTTGTTGAATGTTGATGTGATTTACTTGATGAATAACTAATCAGACTTAGCAACGGAAAATAATAGCATAAGAACATAACAATTTATCCTGGTTCACCATTAACTTGACTACATCCAGTCCTTTTGTAACACCCCAAATTTTATAATAAACTATTTTATTAATGAAATATGATTTTAAATAATTAATTTGATGTTAAAATTATTTTAGAATACATGTTAATAAATTTCGTGATTAGTTTTTGTTATATGAATGCTTTAAATGATGTGCTACTTTTATACATATTGGACTAAATGAGTAATATAAATAACAAATATTATATTTTATTATTTTATATATTTTTCTAAATAGTGTTTTAGTGTAATATTTTAAAGAATAAGATTTTAAGCGAATTTATGTGTATATGCTTGTACACAATTAATGTGATATTTTACAATGCGTTTGACTTATGTTAAGTGTGCAAGTAGTTATATTTCAATTATTCATAACTATTTTCTATTTTAAGTTATATATTTCATAAATAATTATCTTGAGATAGTGGTAATATTGTATTTGATTTTCTTGATTTTTATATACTTGTTATGACATTGTGATTTTATATATATTTATTTTGATTCATTAATTAATATAAAATGTTGATATTATATTTATTTACTTTATAATTTTAAATATTTTTAACGATGCTAGTAATTTAATGTGAGTATTTGGAAAAATAAGTATAATTTTAAAGATTAATTTGAATATGAGAATTTTGATTATTAATATATTATAAAAGATTAATTACATTAATTAATTTATTTTATATATTATTAGTTTTAAAATAGTAGTAATATTTTATGAATTAAATTGTGTTTTAAAAACAATATTAATAAAAATTAGTTTTGATAATTTTTGATTTTATTTAAAATAATAATAATAATAAAAGAAAGGAGTAATTAAAATGTGTTTTATGGGTTATGGTCATATTTAAAAGTAAAACTAATTAAATCATAATAACCAAAAAAAAAATTATTAAAAAAAAAAGAAGAAGAAAATAACGGAAGCAGTAGCCTAGATAAAAAAAAAAATACGCATAACATCTTCTTCCTCTCAAATTCATCCATCAATTCCTTGCCATTTGAACCGATCCCAACTTCTATCCCACACAAAATCGGCCACTGAATTCATTTTTGACATCAATTTTATCGATCGTGGCTCCGTTTCATTAGAAACAGTTGTGCTATTTTTCTTGGGCGAGCTATTTTTGGCTGATTCCGATCAACACGTTTGTCGTATCAAAAAACTGACATCATTTTTGGATTCCTCTCGTCGAACCCTTCAAGAAGCACTACTCATTTGTATTTTTTGGTGAAGTTGACGTCAGACCCTTCTGGCGCTCCGACGAGTCGGTGAGACTTTTTCTGTAGTTTTTTTTGTCGTCGTTTTGACTCTATTTTTACTCCAAAAATTATTATTAATTATTTAAAATTGATTTTTATGCTCCACATAATTTATCAGTCATGTCTCGGCGATTTTGTGAACTCGCCATTTATTTGGATTCACTCGTTGTCGATCTATGATTGATGTTGAAAAGTTCCATTGATTTATGTGATTAGAGAAAGCGCCTAAGTAAGGTAAGGGGTGAGAGAGCGTTTGAATTCATGAATATAATATATTGTGAGATGAACGGGAAAACCGTATTTCCCAACGATTCATCTGGGGCTTGCTACGTACGGCAGTAGCCCTTTGAGTGATAAATTGATTAATGTGAAAATATGGAAATTGTGATATTAAAATTTGGAATAAAAATATTTATAAAGTGTTGATTGATTTAATTTTGTTAAATGTGTGGTATTTGATATTATCGTGATGTTTGATTTATTTTCGTTAAATGTGTGATATTTGATGTCGAATGAATTTTATGTATATTTGATTAGAGTAGTTTTTGTGATGTGATAATAAAAGATGGATACATTGTGATGAGTTTATGTGATGATGATGATGTATGATTAATAATAGTGATGTTATAAACTTGTGATGAGGATACTGAAGTAACCCCATAATTGATTAGAGGAGTTAAATGTGTGATATTTGATGTCGAATGAATTTTATGTATATTTGATTAGAGGAGTTTTTGTGATGTGATAATAAAAGATGGATACATTGTGATGAGTTTATGTGATGATGATGATGTATGATTAATAATAGTGATGTTATAAACTTGTGATGAAGATACTGAAGTAACCCCATAATTGATGAAATAGTGATGATTCCAATTTGTGTTTGAGATGATGGTCTTAATGGAGTATCATAAGCCAACGAGAGGAGAAAATAAATATTGAGAATTTTTGAAGTGGAGATTATTTTGTCATCATATAGGTAGGGCCTAACAAGCCTAGTGATTCCGGGGAAGTACAACTGAATTGAGCCTGATCGTGGCGGTATACTATTAAGCCTTAAGGCAAGATTGTTAGACCTTGGAGGTATTCAGGTGGGGAATTCCTAGGTGACTTGGAGGTAGCACTCCAATTGTCGGGAGTTACCACGCAATACACGTTTACCTCGACTGTCGCGCATATGTGTCTCAGGTTAAGTTGATTGGATCTACGAGAACAGGGCCAGTTTGAATTGTCCGTCCGCCGGGATGGTGACATAGTATCAAGCCTCCTAACCAAGTACTTCAGAGTTAGAATGATACCACATTGTGAAGTAAAGTCTAAGCTCATGCATAGCATTGCATCTTCTTGTGATTGTTTTGTTGTGATTAATATGTATCGTGTGCGATAATAATTTCTCTTAGATGATTTGATGTTATAGTAAAAAATATTGATTTCTCTTTAGTGATTTTGACTTTATAATGTGATGTTTCTTTTCTTGAAGAATGTTTGTATAATGATACGGTTTGTTATGATTAATTGCGTGTTCTTCTTACTTATATTATACTATAAGCATGATTTCGAAACTCACCTCCTTCGTTGTTTGTGTTCGACTGGCTTGGCCCTGCGTTTGCGAAAACGCAGTTATTACAGGTTAATGAGTCTTGAAGTTGAAGTTTGGGAGAAACTCCGCTCTGATAGGTGATACCGGGAATAAGAGTTGTAAATTGTATTTAACTTTTACTTTTTATTATAAACGACTTTTTGGTATGAAAATCTTATAAGTACTAGTTAGTTTTTGAAATTAAATTAAAAAAATCTAGTATAAATTACTATATATGTTGTTTTGGGATTTAGGGTGTCACACCCTTCATCCTGAAGGCTTTAATCCACTAATTCAAATCTTTGAATTACAACACCTGACACTCCAAGTCATTCTTCTCAAACAGCCTGACAACCCCAGGCTTTTGAGGAACGAAAACAGCACATTGACTCTACAAGTCAAGTCTTCTCCTACCAATATGACAACCCCAGATTGAAGAAGGAATCTACACCACTATCGGGTTTGATTACAAAGGTTGGAACTCTGCAAAGTTGCTTCTGGAAAGCTGATTGCTGCACTGAATTTCTCTCTCGAAAACACTTAAAAATATTGCTTTTGCACTCAAGTGATTCTCTCTTTTGAACTCTCAGATTGTGTTGAATATGAAGCTTGAGTTCTTGTGTTTTTCGATGCTTGATGTTGTTGCCTGAAGCCTCCTTTTATAGTTGTAGATAGGGCTTTGTCCAAGCTTAAATTCGAAATAGATCTTGCTTAGATTTTCTTTGAAAATACTGTTGGCCAATCCTGTTTCACTTAAATAAAAATCGTATCTTTCTAGCTTCAGATTGCATTTGAAAATTCTGTTGACCAATCTTGTTTCTTTTAATTTCAAACCATATATTTTTAAGCTTCAGATTGCATTCGAATTTCTTCAAGTCTTCAATGATATTTTGAATCAAATCCCCTTAATACTTTGATCAAATTTCTATCAAAATTTAATCAAGTCTTCTTCGAATTTTAATCAAGTCTTCATTGATTTGCATCATGATTTAAATTCTGGACCGTATGATCATCTGATCTCGACCAACTCTGGACCATGTGATATGATATGTACCATTATGTGATCCTCTGATCTTGACCAATTCTGGACCATGTGATCTGATATGTACCATTTTGTGATTTGGACCATTGATCTTCTTTGATATTTTAATCTGAACCATTGATCTTTTCTACTAAACCATTTATCTTCTAATCTGGACAATTGATCGTTTAATCTGGACATCTATCCTCTGATCTGGACCAAGTATCTTTTGCTCTGAACATTTATCCTCTGATCTGGACCAAGTATATTTTGCTCTAGACTTTTATCCTCTAATATGGACCAAATATCTTTTGCTATGGACATTTATCCTCTGATCTGGACCAAGTATCTTTTGCTCTGGACTTTTATCCTCTTATATGGACTAAGTCAAATCTGGACCAAGTCTGGACTAAGTTTGGATTAAATCTGGACTAAGTCTTATGTTCTAGACAATTATATCTTCTGGTCTGGACCAAGTCTGGACCAAGTCATTTGTTTTGGACCAGTTATCTTCTGGTCTGGACCAAGTCATTTGTTCTGGATCAGTTATCTTCTGCTCTGGACCAAGTCTGGATTAAGTATGGACTGAGTTTTATATTCACGACCATGCTATCTTCTGGTCAGGACTAAGTCTGAACCAAGTCTGACTTATGTTTCCTTCTGGTCTGGACCAAGTCTCCCTCTGACAAGCTTCCTTCTGGTCTGGACCAGGTCTCTTTTTGGACTATGCTTCCTTCTGATCTGGGCCAAGAAAGATATCCTCTGATGATGTTATTTTTCCTTCCTTTTGATGATATCCTCTGATTGATGCTATCCTCTGATGTTTGCCTTTGACGACATCCTCTGATATCCTTTGGCCGAAACTTCTGGTGGCATTTTTATCCTCTGGTTGATTCCTCTGGACGTATCCTTTGGTGGTGTCATCGTCTGATTTTGCACAGCCTCTGATTTGTTCTTCTAAGTCAAAATACAATTTACATAAAATACTTTTGTTAACATCAAATCTTTGATTGAAAGAACCAAATTGGTTCCAACAATATTTTTGTTCAATTTGTAAACTACCTATCAAAAGAATTATTTTCAAGCTCTATGCAAAGGCCTTTGTTGCCTGCCCTTTGGGTCGGGCATGAGTTTAACCAATCAATATAGATAATTTTTTTATCGCTCTCTAAGTCTTTTCAAACATTCCTAATTTTCGTTTGCATTAACCAATACAAATATATATTTTTTATATTTAAGAACTTTAAAGACAAACTATTTAATTATCTATAAATTTAAAAGAAACACCTATCAGCGTATTTAAAAATTTATTTTGTATATAAACTCTTAAACAAAGTATTTGGTTTATTTATATAAATAGGCTAAAAGAACATTTGACCTATTAAAATATAAGCTCATAGACCATTTTAACCATATCATCGTATTTGTTTGTTTTTTTTACAAAACTGCACTGAACAAACTTTATAATCCACACATGTTCAATATCTTGTATGAATATATTTTTGCACCAAATTTTCATATTCCATAGTAGATTAGATCTATACATATGAAATACAATTTTAAAAATAACAATTGAAAATCTATAGATGAATAGAAGCATAAGCATCTCTAACTGGTTCGACAACAATAAGTCTTGAGTCTATGGTGGCTTTTGGGGGTGTGGTTTGTGGCCATTAGAAGAATTCTTTGTTTGGTTTTGCCTGTCCTCTTGGAGTATGATTTATCACTATGGCATAGTTGTGACTTGTCCTTAAAGATTTAAGTTAAGCCTTTAAACGGGGTTCAAACTATCGATGTTGAACTTGACTCGAATGTAGCAGTTGAATTGGTCATGGATGGATGTAATGTGAGACATTTGTTTATAAGATAATAAATAGTATTATAGTACATCAATTGGATCAGTTATCCTTAACTCACGTCTACGATGTAGTTAACCAAAAGGAGTATGCTTTTGCCAAGTATACAAATAACTTGTATCGGCATAAATTTTTATGTAATTATTGTTTTTGCCTCTTATAGAAGTGATGTGATCTTTTATAGATACTTTTTATATTTCTTTTAGTTCTTGTGTTTGTTGGAGCTTAAGCCCTTTTTCCAAAGAAAAAAAAAATCACAATGGTAAGTCTTACATATAATACAGCCTTAGGCCTTGAAACATATATCCAATAGTAATGCATAGTTCTTAAACCATACACTAACAAACATTCAAATAAGCCACTAACTTTAAATTTTAGTCAAGCCTTACATTAATGGACTTTGTCTAATATACAGAATTAAAATTTGGTCTTGTATTATATATGAGTTTATTTATTACTATGGAATCAATAAGTTTGATATATCTCATTTGATTCATAGTAAAATTTATTAATATAATGGTAAAAATAAGTTTGTGCATGATGTAAGATTTATTTCACTTGCGTATGTTGAGACAAAATCTCTCTCATATGGTTTTAATGATAACAAAATTGATTGATTATGATTCTTGTTATATCTAATCTGTGCTCTTAAGTGTTTTATAATTAGAAAACAGGTTATTCTTCAAATAAAATAAAAAATTTGTAAATCAACAAGGTTTCAAACAAGAGGATGGACAGAGGATGAACCACCTCAAAGAGGATGAACCAACTTTGTCCAGAATCACGTTATCTGTATTTTTCCTTCCATGTGCAAAGTCAATTCTGTAATTAAAGTTTGGAAGACAAACAAGTCAATTGTAGCAAAGGAAGGCAGAGGATGAGCGCATAATATTTGGAACATAGTAGGACTGACCTCTAGCTCTAATACATAGGCTTATGATAAAAATGGTTATACCTTTTCACCTACACATAAAGGATAAACTAAACATAGCCTAAAATAGAACCTGACATGCCTTGGTGAGAGAGAAAGAGAAAGGACAGCCTAGACACAGACATCAAAAAGGGCTTGCATCTGCCATACGAGGATGAACGGTACTCTCATCCTCCTGCAATCAAACAAGTCAAAAGACAGCTGGATGGCATTCTTGTAATTCAAACCTTGACCTTTTTGATCATTGTGCCCAACGGTTATGAAGCATCAAGAACCATTGTTAGTCTATCTTCAACTCTATAAAAGGATTGATGCACTTCTTCATTACACACACAACACATCAATCAAAGATAAAAAGGCCAAGAGCTATCAAGTGTCATTCTCATCCTCTCTTCACACTTTCTATTGTATTACACTAGATTTTGAATCATCCTATTAGAAAGTGCTAGTTAAGAGAAACATCAAAACACCTTCAAACGTACAGTAATTTCTAAGTGAGTTACACTTAGAAATAGTAGAAATTAGTGAGAAGATATTGTAAGCTTGGTGAAGCTTGAAAACACAAAGGCTGTAACTAACCTCTGATAGAGGTTGACTGTTTTTTTAGTGAATTCTCACAAGTGTGTGAGGACTGGACATAACCCTTTTGGGTGAACCAGGATAAAGCTGTGTGTGTCAATCTCCAATCACTCTCTCTCTTTTACAATTAATCTGTTTATTCACTTAACTTGAATTTCTAACCTCTTACCTTCATCCTCTAGAAGAGGATAAAGTTCTAAAACTTAAAAGAAAATTTTAAACGCCAAATATCCCTATTCAACCCCCCCTTCTAGTGATATTCTAGTCACTTCAATTGGCATCAGAGGTTCTCTAGAAAAATACACCTAACAGTGTAAGAGAAAAAGATCAAAAGAAAAATGTCAAAAGCCAAGTATATTCCTGAAGGAGGATCATCCAGCAGACCTCCCTACTTCGATGGCATAGATTACTATCACTGGAAAGGAAAGATGAGACTATTCCTCATATCACAAGACAACAACATGTGGTCTGTGGTTGAGAATGGAAATCACGTCATTAGAATCAACAACACAGATTCATCCTCCGATGAAAAACCTCAAGCACAATGGACAGCCGAAGAAAATGCTAAGGTACTTCTAAACTCTAAAGCTCATTTATTTCTAACGTGTGCCTTGAGTAGGGAAGAATATGACAGAGTTGAAGAGTGCCAAAGTGCTAAAGAACTATGGGACACTTTGAAAATCCATCATGAAGGATCAAGTCATGTTAAAGAGGCAAGGATTGACATGGGTGTTAGAGAATTCGAATTATTCGAAATGAAGGAAGAAGAAACTATTGATGAAATGTTCTCAAGGCTAACAATCATTTTAAATAACTTAAGATCTCTTGGAAAGGAATATTCTGTACAAGAGAGGATAAGGAAAATTCTGAGGAGTCTACCAAAAGAATGGAGACCAATGGTGACGGCCATCACAGAAGCAACAAACTTGGCCACCATGAGGTTAGAAGATCTGGTTGGAACTCTTAGAGCTCATGAACCGTTGCTACTTGCTGATAAACCAACCAAAAAGGGAAAAATGATTGCGTTAAAATCTAGCCAAACTGAAAGTACTTCCTCCAAAAAGAATGAAGACATCATAAAAAGGGAAAACTCAGAATATCCTCTATCTGATGAGGAGGATGAACTCGCTCTGAGTTCAAGAAGAATTCAGAGGATGATCATGAGAAGAGGACAAGAAAAAAGGTCTCCTCAAAAAGAAAAAACTGACAAAAGTCAGATAACATGTTTTGGGTGCAACAAAATGGGACATTACAAAACTGAATGTCCTCTAAACAAAAGAAACATAAGAAGATTTCAAAATAAAAATAAAACTATGATGTCTACCTGGGATGACAGCGATGGATCATCCTCCGAGCAAGACAAGGAAGAAGAAGCTAACCTCTGCCTTATGGCAAACTCAGATACTGATGAGGTAACCATTAGTGATCTATGTCCCTCTTGTGAAAAACTAGAAATTGAATTTTGAAATTTAAAGACTTACATTTTTGATGAAGACAAAAAGATCCTTGATCAAAAAGAAGAAGGATTATTAAGCAACTTATTTTTTCATTTATATTAAGGTAAAAGTATTTTGATATTAAATCAAAACACAGTTTAAAAGTACAATATTATGAGAACCTTCTGAGCATATGCATTAAAATGTTTTTATGATAATAATTAATGACTTAAACATGTTGAAAATAAAGTTTTTACAAAACTGGAAATCTGTATTCGAATACGAGGTGTCGTAGTCGAATACAGACTCCAAGTCAGAAGCTAAAACTAAATTTATGTATTCGAATACGAAATATCGTAGTCGAATACAGATTGCAAGTTAGTGGCAAAAACTCGAATCTGTATTCGACTACAACCTTGTGTAATCGAATACAACTTAAGTCTGTAGCTATTTTTAAACATTTGTATTCGACTACAACCTTGTGTAATCGAATACAACTCAAGTCAGTGGCAAAAATCCCGAATCTGTATTCGACTACACGTTCTCGTAGTCGACTACATAGTTCAAATTTCAAATATAATCAGAACGTTTTAGAGGTGTATTCGAATACACTGAGACTGTATTCGAATACAACTTCGAAACAATGCAACTTTTCAGTTTTGAAACATTGCACATGTTCATTAAAAACGTTTGGGAACCTTTGCCATTGATCTGAAGTGTTACCTATGAAGTATAAATACTTCAAACGTTTCAGATTTCGTTTAATAACTTTCAACTGACTTTCTAGAATCAATTTTCTGAAACATCAAACACTTCAAAACTTAACTTTCATATTTTCAAGTACTTGCTTTTCATTTTCATATCATTAAGAAAAGTTCTCAGTTGTACTTGGAAGTGTGATTGATTAAGTATCAAATACTCAGTATTATAACCTTGTTCTTAGTCAAGAACATCATTACAAAATCATTGTATCACTTGAAGGATTTAGTGTAGATTCTTCAAGTTGTGTTAACAGAAATAGTGGTGTACTATCTTCTGTTAAGTGTTTGTGAATCTGTAACTTAGTCTTAGGGTTAGACTTGTAACATATTCATACAAAGTGGAAAATCTCTTGTGGTGTGCAAGAGGACTGGACGTACCCTTGGTTGTAAGGGGAACCAGGATAAATCTTCTGTGTGTTTTTATCTTCTGCCATTTACTGCTTTCATTTACAAACACAGCAAATATTTGAAACAAAGTTAAAACAGTCCTTTAACAATCTTCTGATCTCTAAAACAGAAAAATTGTCCAACACCTAATTCACCCCCCCTCTTAGGTGCAACTCTGTTCTTACAAATTTGACAATCTCTTAAATGACTCAAACACTTTATCTCATAAATGTGGTTTTCTTAAGAACCAATTTTATGAAATAAAGAAGTTAAATGAGGAACTCCAAGCTAAGAATGATAAATATCAAAAAATCATTATTGACTTGCAAGCATCTCATAGAAAACTATCAGAACAACAAAAAGTTCTAAACAAGAAAATTGTCAACGTTCATCCTCCAGAAGAGGATACTGAAAAGAGTGTTCTAAAAGAAAAGGTAGAAGAACTAAAAAAAGACATTACCAAATTTGTTAAATCCACTGAAACATTCCAAAAAATTATGGGATCTCAATCTGGAATTTTTGACAAAGCTGGTATTGGATTTAAAAGTTCTCAAAAACAAAAATTATATGAAAACTTCTTTCTACCAAATAAACAATAGGACACGCCTAAATGCACCTTTTGCAAAAAACATGGACATACTAACAAAGTCTGTCACGCTAAGAAAAGGACTGAAATTAACAAGAGGAAATGTTCATTTTGTGGCAAGTATGGACACCATGATTCCATTTGCTACCATAAAAAGAAAATCCTTACAAGAAGACGAACTAACTACCAAGGACCCAATTCTATATGGGTACCTAAGTCACTACTAAACTCTGACACAGGCATATCGTCTGATCAACAAAAGAAAGCCATGGTTCTTGGACAGTGGCTGCTCAAGGCATATGACAGGGGATAAGCATTGTCTCATTTCACTAGAAACAAAGGATGGAGGATCAGTCACATTTGGAAACAATGACAAAGCTCAAATAAAAGGTACAGGTGTTATTGGTAAAAATAATTCTGCAAAAATTGAAAATGTTCAGTATGTAGATGGTTTAAAACATAACTTATTGAGCATTAGCCAACTGTGTGACAGTGGATTTGAAGTTATCTTTAAACTCACTCTATGCGAGGTTAAACATTCATCCTCGGGTAGAGTTTTCTTTTCTGGTGTGCGTAAAAAGAATTTATATGTACTATATCTTGATGATTTGCCTGCTGAATCTTGTTTTATTTCCCTTGAAAAAGATAAATGGATTTGGAACAAACGAGCTGGGCACACAAGTTTAAACATCATTTCCAAACTATCAAAATTGGAACTAGTCAAAGGTCTTCCTAAAATTAATTTTGAAAAAGACAAAGTGTGTGAGGCTTGTGCCAAAGGAAAACAAGTCAAAAGCAGTTTTCACTCAAAAAATATTGTTTCAACAAATCATCCTCTTGAACTTATTCATATTGACCTCTTTGGTCCCATTAAAACTCCTAGTCTTAGTGGAAAAAGATATGGATTTGTGATAGTTGATGACTTCTCACGTTTTACATGGGTCTTATTTTTAAAGCACAAACATGAAGCCTTTGAAGCATTCAATATTTTTGTAAAAGAATTCAAAATGAAAAAACAACTAAAATTATCTCTGTGAGAAGTGACCATGGAGGTGAGTTTGAAAATGAATCATTCAAGATATTCTTTGATGAAAACGGTATTTCTCATAATTTTTCTTGTCCAAGAACTCCTCAACAAAATGGGGTTGTTGAAAGAAAAAATAGAACTCTACAAGAAATGGCTAGAACTATTATGAATGAAGCCAACATTGAAAAATACTTTTGGGCTGAAGCCATTAACACAGCATGCTATGTTTTAAACCGTGTGTCCATCAGAAAAATTTTAAATAAAACTCCTTATGAACTTTGGAAAGGTAGAAAACCAAATATTTCATACTTCCATATCTTTGGCTGTTATTGCTACATATTAAATAATAAAGAAAATTTGGAAAAGTTTGATCCAAAATCTGATAAAGGTATATTTTTAGGATACTCCACATCGTCAAAAGGTTATAGAATTTATAATCTTAAGACTCAAATTGTGGAGGAATCCATGCATGTTATTTTTGATGAGTTTGATGACTTGTGTCCAGAAAATTTGGATAAAATAGAAGAAGATGATCTTTCATCCTCAAAAATACAGAGTCCAAATGAAGAGGATGATTCTGATCCATCCTCACAGCAGCCTCCAAGAGGATGGAAGGTAGCAACATATCATCCTCTTGATCTGGTTATTGGAGATACGGCAGATGGTGTGAGGACCAGACAGTCTTTTGCAAATAACATGGCCATGATATCACAAGTTAAACAAAAAAATATTGATCAAGCAATTTGTGACAAATCATGGGTTGAAGCAATGATGGAGGAACTTTCACAGTTTGAAAGAAATAAAGTATGGGATCTTGTACCCCATCCTCTGGATAAATCCATCATTGGAAGAAAATGGATCTTTAGAAACAAATTAAATGAAGACGGAGAGGTCACTAGAAATAAAGCAAGACTAGTGGCTCAAGGGTATAACCAACAAGAAGGAATCAATTATGATGAAACATTCGCTCCGGTTGCTAGACTTGAAGCCATTAGAATCCTCCTAGCTTATGCCACTCATAAAGGCATAAAACTATTTCAAATGGATGTCAAAAGTGCCTTTCTGAATGGCTTCTTAAATGAGGAGGTATATGTTCACCAACCTCCTAGATTTGTAGATGAGAAAAAACCTAATCATGTTTTCAAACTCTCTAAAGCTCTTTATGGATTAAAACAGGCTCCTCGAGCTTGGTGTGAGAGGTTGAGTTCATTTTTAAAAGAAAATGGTTTTTCAAGAGGATAGATTGACACCACACTCTTTAAGAAAACTCTTAAAGAGGATCTGTTAATTGTACAAATATATGTTGATGATATAATATTTGGGTCTACAAATGAAAAAATGTGTGAAGATTTTTCTAACCTCATGTGAAGATTTGAGATGAGCATGATGGGGGAATTAAAATTTTTTCTTGGGTTACAAATTAAACAAATGAAGTCTGGCATCTTTATTTCCCAAGAAAAGTACACCAAAGATCTTCTAAAGAAATACAACATGGATTCAGCAAAACCCATGGGAACTCCTATGCATCCATCCTCCATATTACACAAAGATGATGAAGGAACCTCCATCTCTGAAAAGGAGTACCGAGGGGTGATTGGTTCCTTACTATACTTAACTGCTAGCAGACCTGACATTGTGTTTGCTGTTGGACTTTGTGCAAGATTTCAATCCTCTCCAAAGGAATCTCATCGTACAGCTGTTAAAAGAATCCTCAGATACCTAATTGGTACAGCTGATGTTGGAATTTGGTATAAAAAGAGTTCAAACCTTGACCTCTTAGCATACTGTGATGCAGACTATGCAGGAGATAAAGTTGAACGAAAGAGTACAAGTGGAACTTGTCAATTTTTTGGGGAGTCTCTCATAAGTTGGTCATGCAAAAAACAAAGCACAATTGCTTTGTCAACTACTGAAGCAGAATATATATCAGCTGCCCAATGCTGTTCACAAATCCTTTGGGTAAGAAATCAACTGGAGGACTATTCACTAAGGTACGCAAAAATTCCCATCCTCTGTGATAATACAAGTGCCATAAATCTTTCAAAAAATCCCATACAACATTCTCGTTCCAAGCATATCGAAATCAAACATCATTTCATACGAGATCATGTTCAAAAGGGTGATATTGAACTAATTTTCATTGAAACTGAAAATCAATTAGCTGATGTTTTTACCAAGCCTCCTCAGGAGGACAGATTCAAAAATATTTTGGAAAACCTCTCTGTCATAAGTCTGTCCAAAATTCATTAAAAAACTTGCTGTTTATTGTTTATGTTGTGTTAATCTTCTTGGAAAAATATCCCTGTGAGTCTAGGAGGTATCAAGAGGTTCTTTCACCAATTTAGGCTGCAAGCTTGTCCTCCTAAAACTCCTCATTATTTAAAACTAATTGTGTGGTTCAAAACGTGTATTAATTTGCCCAATTTGATTCTGATAGTTTCAAAGTATGAAAGTGTTTGATCCTTTTTGGTGAAAAGCACCAGAATCAACAACTGCCAAAGCACGCTTCTCTCTACGTGCAGTTTTTCTAGCCAAACTCCTTGGCTTCCGTCATGCATTAAATGCTGACGGCTGAAAAAGTAACTGCTCCTGCCACGCATTGCCTAGCCTCAAGCCTATCCCATCATTCCCCTTACGTCCAATCCTCAACTGCTGTAACCTCTCTCTTCCAAAATCCCTTCCGTCTCCCTTTCACCAATTCGTAAAAACCCTCTCTCTTTAAAAAATTCCTTCATCCTTTTTCTCTCAAAAATCCTTTCATCTTTTGTCTTTCAAAAATCTTTTCATCCTTCTATCTCTCAACTTAGCAAAATTTCTCATGGCTCGCACCAAGTTCACTGCAAAACGAAAAGTTATTGATCAATACTCTGAAGATGAATACAATAAGTATTCAAGTACGAACGAAGAGGATGAAGAAATTCTTCAACCTGAACCTATGACTACCATTCATCCTCCTCTTCATACAGCCATTATCCCTAACCTTGCTTCTACTCCTCCTCACCTCAAACGAACCCACTCTTCTTCATCCAAGAACTCCATTCCTGCTCCTGTACGACGATCCTCCAGAATCATGTCTGGAATCCTCTTATCCAAAAAACCAACTCAACAGGACGACACTGTTCATGTTATTAACTCTGATGATATCAGAGAAAACTCCTTCTGCTGACTCCATTCCACAACCTCCCCTCAGCAACACTTCCTCTACCTCACCTAAAAAATCATCCATTAAAAAACCCACTTCCAAACCTAAATCTACTTCCTCTGATTCTTTGTTTGAAACTCCTGCCTTAGAGAAAGTGTATCTTTCTAAATGGATTGACAAATCGGTTGTGAACGGGAAGTTCATTGATTTCTCTGACCTTAGGAAAGGAGGATTTAATATTGAAGATATTTTTGATCAACTTGGCTGGACTTATGTGTTAAAAATCAATGAACCTCAATATCCTCGTCTTGTGCGAGCGTTCTACGCTGCAGCTTCTGGGTCAAAAGGAGATTCTGGGTTCAGCATAGTACTTCAAGGTGTGCATATGGAGATTAACCCTATCTCCTTATGTCACATTCTGGACATTCCAGATGAAGGCTCCCTATGTTTTTCTGAAAAATGGTACTCCCAGTGCTAGGTCTCCAGAACTGAGGTGCTTCAAAACACACTCCTTAACTCACCTAAGCCTCAAGTCGCCTCCAACCTTCAGCCTTTATGCAGAATTCTCCATAATATTTGTGTCCATTCTATTGTCCCAAGAGCAAGCAGCTTTGAAAAGGTTACTGAACTTGACCTCCTCCTCATTCATCATCTCACCACAGGTACTCCTCTTCACTTGGGGAATATCATTTTCAATTTCATGTTAAATAATGTTGTTCTGGGAAGGTCTGCCCCCTATGGGATGCTCTTGACCAAAATTTTTAAATTTTTTAAATTACCTCTTGAGGATGAACCTTCTGTCCTCTTTAACAACTAGTTTTCCATGCGTAACATCAAACAAATGAGACTCAAACCTCTAGATATATCTTCCTCTATCAAAACATCCATTGCTCCAAAACGAAAATCATCCAAAACTCCACCAGCCAAAAAGTCGAAAAAACTCAAAAAATCCACTCCTGCCACTTCACCACCCTCATTAGAAAAAATAAATCCTACCACTGATGAGACTCCATCTTCTAATCTGGAACCCTTGGTCAATCCTGAAACAACTCCCTCTCCTCCACGAGATTCTAACATTCCATGTCCTACCTATTCTTCACCACTCGCTATAATTCCATCTACCTTCATCTATGGCACTACAACTCCAGAACCATCAGAAGATGTTCCTCCTCAACTTATGGAGGATGGGGCTGAACTCTATCATGATCTTATTTTACAAAATCATACGTTCTCCCCATGAGTTCCTGGTGAAAAAGACTCTGCTGGCATGAATCTATCTGAACCAGTCACACTTGACTCATCTTCTCCTTTGCCGCTTCATGAAGAATTGACCACAGGTACTCCGTCTGTTCCTACTCCTCACACTTTTTGTTCATCCTCTTTTAATCCTCTTGCTGGTGAGTTCCCAAACCTCCTCCCGGGGTACCAGGGCAGGATGATTCCACTCATCCCTTCATGGAAACCGCTGATGACCCCAAAGAATATGGCTCTAACCACTCGAAGAAAGAGCACAAAGAACTGAGAATGCTGAAAAAGATTTGTAAGGACCAGAAGAAAATGTTGGAAAGCTTCAACAATTTTCAACATCAACTGAATCATTTTGGGATCCTTCTCAATTGGATCACCAATCACTTCATTCCTACCATTCTCCCTGGAGACCGCCCTCCTGTTCCCCAGGCTCAACCACCTCCGCATGATGCATCTCTACCTTCTCACTCCTCTTATGACTCATCATCCTCGTCCTAATCTTTCTCCATTCATCTGACCTCTTCTTTTTGCTGCTACCTCAATTCAGGGGGAGTAAGATTATGAAGACTATTTTGAAGATTGTTTAATATGTCTTATTTGCAATTTCTTTATTTTGTTAAAAACATTCTGCTTATGGTCTGTAATAATTTTGTTTTATGGTTGTTATTACTCTACGATTGTTATTACTCTACGGTTCATTACTTATATTTGTCCTTTTATTATCAAAAAACTTCAAAGTTTTTTTTTAAGAAAATTATTTGAAAAAAGAAATTGCTTTAAAAACATTTCTGATAATATTGAGGGGGAGCTTATACTATGTTCTCTCAATATCCATCATAATCTAAAAAGAATTTTGTCATCATCAAAAAGGGAGAGATTGTTGAGACAAAATCTCTCTCATATGGTTTTAATGATAACAAAATTGATTGATTATGATTCTTGTTATATCTAATATGTGCTCTTGAGTGTTTTATAATTAGAAAACAGGTTATTCTTCAAATAAGATAAAAACTTTGTAAATCCACAAGGTTTCAAACAAGAGGATGGACCAGAGGATGAACCAACTTTGTCCAGAATCACGTTATCTGTATTTTTCCTTCCATGTGCAAAGTCAATTCTGTAATTAAAGTTTGGAAGACAAACAAGTCAATTGTAGCAAAGGAAGGCAGAGGATGAGCGCATAATATTTGGAACATAGTAGGACTGACCTCTAGCTCTAATACATAGGCTTATGATAAAAATGGTTATACCTTTTCACCTACACATAAAGGATAAACTAAACATAGCCTAAAATAGAACCTGACATGCCTTGGTGAGAGAGAAAGAGAAAGGACAGCCCAGACACGGACATCAAAAAGGGCTTGCATCTGCCATACGAGGATGAACGATACTCTCATCATCCTACAATCAAACAAGTCAAAAGACAGCTGGATGGCATTCTTGTAATTCAAACCTTGACCTTTTTTATCACTGTGCCCAACGGTTATGAAGCATCAAGAACCATTGTTAGTCTATCTTCAACTCTATAAAAGGATTGATGCACTTCTTCATTACACACACAACACAACAATCAAAGATAAAAAGGCCAAGAGCTATCAAGTGTCATTCTCATCCTCTCTTCACACTTTCTATTGTATTACACTAGATTTTGAATCATCCTCTTAGAAAGTGCTAGTTAAGAGAAACATCAAAACACCTTCAAATGTACAGTAATTTCTAAGTGAGTTACACTTAGAAATAGTAGAAATTAGTGAGAAGATATTGTAAGCTTGGTGAAGCTTGAAAACACAAAGGCTGTAACTAACCTCTGATAGAGGTTGATTGTTTTTTTAGTGAATTCTCACAAGTGTGTAAGGACTGGACGTAACCCTTTTGGGTGAACCAGTATAAAGCTGTGTGTGTCAATCTCCAATCACTCTCTCTCTTTTACAATTAATTTGTTTATTCACTTAACTTGAATTTCTAACCTCTTACCTTGATCCTCTAGAAGAGGATAAAGTTCAAAAACTTAAAAGAAAATTTTAAACGCCAAATATCTCTATTCAACTCCACTTCTAGTGATATTCTAGTCACTTTAGCGTATTATATAATTAGTTGCATTAATATTTTATTTTATTTTTAAATTATATTTATGGTGAAGTCAATTTCCAATTCCAATGTGTGTCTCAATAGATTCTTCATTTAACTTAAAATGACATTTGTCAATAACTCTATCTCCAACATTGAATATAATCTCATATATTTAAAGTGATTATTCCTTCCTCACTCCAAAGCATTAAGAAGTTATTAAAACTATTTGGAATATATACTCTATTTGATCGGTAATACCATAAAAAATTATTTTTATGGTTATTACAAAATTCGGTTAATTATAATTAAATTTTAGATTTTGAGTGAAACATAAATCAAATTTTTTAAATTGTTCTTTTATAATGTCAGATATACAACCAATCATATATGTTTTTGAATTAAATAAAGGATATATAAGAAATAATAATATTAAATAATTTAAATTATATAAGAAATAATATTTTGGTGCTAAAATATTTTACGAAGGTCTTCTATTTTACCTCTGCTAAAATATTTAGAGTTGCGCTCAATATATCTTCTATCAAAATGGATTTACTTGGTATTAACAACTCAAGGTGGGGGAAGAGGGCTTTTCTCTTGAGAATAAAAGTCAGGAATTATTTTTTTCAGAAAATATATATAACACTTTAAGTTTAACTCAATTATTATTTATTTATTTTTTTAAATTTATTTTATTTTAATTTGATCTTTTAAATTACATTACGTTTGTATCGTTAGTTCTTTATCTCAATTTTAACAACAATTAGTTTAAATAAAAGTTTTTGATAATTTCAAATTTTATCAAATACTGCAATAATATGTCTCTCATATTAATTATTCAAAAAATATTTATCAAATCTTATAAATGGTCTATATTTCTTAATTTTTCTTGCAACAATTTAAACACACTTATAACATTCAAAATAAGGTAATAAAATATATTCATGTAATCAATGTCTTTAATTTTTTTACGTGCAAAGTAACTTGAATAGTATATTGTTTGAGATATTTCGACTAGATCTTAATATTTTACGACAATAAAAAAAAATTTAAATTTAAAAGACTGTATGCATAATTTAATATATCTTAAAAACTAATAATGCAAATAAATGTAATTTAAATGACTGAATTGAAAAGAAAAAAAAAACTTAACATATTTAAGCGAAAATTAAATTAAATTTAAAAAACTAAAAATATATTTTTATATGTTTTTTTTTTCAAAGAGTCCGACGGTGTACTTATGAAAAATGAGAGGAAACTCGGGTTTAAACCTACACATGTATCGTATGTTTTTTGTAACTACAACGTATGGGATAGTTAAAAAATGAATTTATATTGATATTAACAAAAGAAATAAGTAATGACTTGTAAAAAATAGATTAAAAAATGTAGGGAAAAAGAAAAAATAAACTGGGATAATTTAAAAAGAAAGGAAATGTTAATTCCAGTTTCTTATTGTAAAATGACTTAGAAATTGAGAAAATTTTATCCAAAATGTTTTTACAAAATTAAAGACCACAATTTCAAAAGTTTTAAAAAAAATATTAAATACATTTTCCATGAATAAAAAAAAAAATAGCGTGAAGGTGCAAGAAGCAAAATTGAGAACTATAGTAGTAGTAGAAGCAATAAACGAGAAGGTGCATAATACATTTGGTATTTTAGAGAGACAAAATTGAGAAAAGGGAGAGTCGTATTCGGGCTTGAGTGTTTCAAACACTGCACTACTCTCTCTTCGCTTTAATTTTCAATTCACAATATTTGATTTGAGAGAAAGAAAGAAAATCGAAAAAAGAAAACCCTCTTCAAACCCAAAACCCTGTTTGTTTAATTTCGATGGATTTCCAAGTCGTGGTTCTCGCCGGTGGCGTCTCCAAAAAACTCCTCCCTCTCGTTTCAAAGGTACTCTCATTTTCAATCCTTTTTCTTCTCTCTTATTTTTCCTCTGTTTGCTTTGGTGATGAAAATGGGAATGGAAATATTTAGAATTGCAATTACATTCAAACATTTCTTCTTTTTGGTTCGCAGGAGCTTCCGAACGCTTTACTTCCAGTGGCGAACCGTCCGGTTCTCTCTTACGTTGTCGAGCTTTTGGAACTTAGTAACCTTAAAGATCTCATCGTGGTACCATTCTCATAATAATAACTATTTATTTATCTCAATATTAATATTAGAGAGGGTAAATTTGATTCTAGTGTTTTCAATTAATAATTGGTAGTGAAAATTTTGAATAGGTAGTTGAAGGTGAAGATGCTGCTCTTAACGTTGGTGCTTGGATTTCTGGGGCTTATGCTGATCGCCTCCATGTTGAGGTTTTCATTTTTTTTTTGTGTCATTGCCTATTTTTATAATAATTCAATTGTTTTTTTTTCTTCCAAAGATGATTGTCTATATATATATATATATATATATCTCAATAGTCAAATTATTCATGTCACACATTATTGGATTTGGCTTCTCTGAGCTGAGTTGTTAATAAAGTGAGAAAATTAAGGGTTTATGTTTAAACCATAGTAATTTTGTTATGCAGATACTTATAATATCAACTTTTGATTAGTTTGTCAATAGTTGATATTACTTACTTTACTATCTGAAATGAGCTGTGTACTTTAACCGTAGAGTATTATTGATACTCTATCCAAATGTGTGATGATTTTGTGTTTATAAATGTACCAGGTTGCTGCAGTTCCTGAGGATGTGGGAACAGCTGGTGCAATTCGAGCAATTGCACGCCACCTATATGCAAAAGACATTTTGGCGAGTATCGCTTTACCTTGTTGCTTAATCTTCAGATCTAAGTGATATTGATTTATCATAATGGTTGTTTTAATGTTTTGCAGGTTGTCAGCGGTGATCTTGTTTCCGATGTTCCGATTGGTGCTGTTGCGGCTACTCATCGCCGACATGATGCGGCTGTCACTGCTTTGCTTTGCAATGCTCCTATAAGTGGACCTTTGGAGTCGGTGTCCTCTGGTGGGAAAGACAAAACCAAGAAACCTGGCCGCCATGATTTGATAGGGCTGGACCCTACCAAACAGTTTTTACTTCATATAGCAACTGGTTAGATCTCAATAGCTCACCCTTTTAATATGTGTTATTTACTGTATGTGTTCTCAACTCTCACGTTGAATCTTGCAACCCTTTTTTAGGAGCTGAAGTTGAAAAAGATCTTCGAATTCAGAAGAGTATACTCCGTGCTGTAGGCCAGGTTTTTCCTTTTCGTAGTTTCACCTGCCTAAAATTTCTCGTATTTTAAAAACTATAGCTGTTATTATGTGTTACTTCTAAAACATGTCTTTCAAGCACATTGTTCTGCTTCGTACAGTTATTGCATCTCTTGTTTGGTATATTGGCTAACGTTATTAATGAAGTTCTTTTTTTGTCCGTCAAGAGATGGAAAGTTATTATTATGGTTATGTTCAGAGAAAGAAATTTTTTCCATGTTATAAAAAATGACATTTTTCTTAGAAATAAATGAAATGTCATACAGTATAAAAAATTAAATGATAGACTTTTGCATGTTCTCATTTAATTTTTATTCATTTTTATTTTTTGTGATTTGTTCTTCATGTAGATAGAAATAAGAGCTGATCTAATGGATGCCCACTTGTATGCGTTCAAAAGGTATATTCATCTACTTTTTGACTGCCTTATATATTCTAAATCCTAAATTAGTCGTCATTGTATCCTGAAACATTATTTTCTTTGCAGATCAGTTCTACTAGAAGTTCTAGAACAAAAGGGTGCATTTAATAGCTTAAAGCATGATGTATTGCCATATCTTGTCCGCAGCCAACTGGTTAGTTGCTTGTTTTTGCAGATAGATAGTTTAATGGATGCTGAACTTGTAAGGATTCTAACCTGGTTCTAATTTTTCGAAACGGGAGTTAGAAATCAGAAGTATTATTAAATGGTATACCACAAGCAGAAGAAAATGGATCTGAGAAGGTTATTTCTCAAAGCAATCAACAAATGCTGTCTCAAATACTTGCTAATGCATCTGAGCCAACCTTTCATCTACGGCATACACTTAGTACTAATGGTTCTGATTCTGTTCGAAGTACCCATAAATGCTGTGTCTATATTGCTGGAAGCAGCAAGTACTGTGCTCGCCTGAATTCTATACAAGCATACAATGATATAAACCGCGATGTAAGTCTTTTATTTTGTCAAGGGTGTTTTACCAAGCACCTGATATTGCTCTACACTTTTCTTATGGCACAGTTCTGCTTACTTGGGGGCTGTATTTATTTTTTTATGTAACAGGTGATAGGAGAAGCTAGTCACTTGTCAGGGTATTCCTTCTCTGCTCACAACAACATTATCCATCCTAGTGCAGAGCTTGGGGCAAAAACAACTGTGAGTTTGTTAAAAACGCTCAGAATGCAGACAATTCACACCTAATTACAGTGTTTGTGCTTTCTGGAGTTCAGTTTCAGAAGCATTGATTTAGCGTTTCCCATGTTTAAGTTTGTATTTTTGTGATTTGTTTTAGGTAGGACCACATTGTATGCTGGGGGAAGGTTCGCAGATGGGCGACAAATGCAGTGTCAAACGGTCTGTCATTGGCCGCCACTGTAGGATAGGTGCCAATGTTAAGGTGGGATATATTATCCTTGCAATTTAACAGAAAGTTAGTCTTTGGTCCTTTGATTTATTTGTGATAAAATGATTAGTTTACAAATGTGTTGTCTTCAATAATTTTGTCTGAGTTTTCTTTTATTTGCTTTTATGTTATTAATGTATGCAGGTTGTCAATTCAGTAGTTATGAACCATGTTACTATTGGTGACTGTTGTTCAATCCAAGGTTCTGTCATCTGCAGCAATGTACAGCTCCAAGAACGTGCCATACTAAAAGATTGTCAAGTAATTTGTTTCTCCTTTTTTAGCTTTCTAGATATTTTACATGATTATAACGTGTACAATGTGACATTTCCTTTATTTGCAGGTTGGAGCAGGTTTTGTGGTCACTGCCGGTAGTGAGTGCAAAGGGGAGGTATTGGCTAAGAAATGGAACTGAGATGTGAAAATACAGGGTGCGAAAATGCATAGCAATTTGACTTCTTTTCGACTTCAGCGTTACTCAGAGCAAATTTTGCAGTTTTTGCTGGCCATAGTTATAATTGGGATATCATGGCAGGAGGAGCTAAGACATTTGAATATTTCCAACCTGTATCTCTGGCATTTGCAATTTTATTCTCTTATAACTATAGTTTGAAATGGATTCTATTGGTGTTGAGTTTTTTTTTTTTTTTTTTTTATACATAACCACCCATTGTTTCCTCTTAATCTCAGACTTCTGCCATTGAAATGTATGTTATAAGAGACTTCACGGTTGGTATCATGATCCTGCATTTAAGCAGTATGATCCTGCACAAGCAGTTTTGTAATTGATCAAAGAGGTACTATTGACATATTTTTATTCTGTGCTGTTTTTTTTTCTCCCTTTAGATCTAGTTATGATAATGTTGATGATGAGTTTCTATTTGCTTTTGATGCTTGCTTTATTATAAATCATTTAAGCTCATTATTATAACTATTTTTTTGCAAGAGGGGTGGTCAGTATGTCACCTCATTATGCTTCAAATTTGTTCTCGATTGTCACTTTTTTTTTCAGTCAAAAAAAGCTTCAATTTATTACTAGTTTGACCTGAAATTTCCTAATACTACTATTACGAGTTATGTTAAATAAATAGAAAATATGTAGGTATTCATGAGTTATGTTAAATAAATAGAAAATATGTAGGTATTCATGTCATTATATGTATTTATCACAAAAAATTTCCGCTATTTAATTGAAAGCACACGGGTTATTCGACACGTCTATCAATATTTTCTTCTCATTCAATATGGTATCTAGAGTCTATTGAGAGATAACCTTAATTTTCAACTACCCGGTGAACCTATTGTCTTCAGTGAAATTATTTTATTCGGCAAACTGTGTTCTCAACTCCAATTTCCCCTTCCCTATCTTTGCTACTTTTCAGTTGTCACTGTCAATGCTCTCTGACGACCGTTTTCGGCGAACGACCACTCCAACAACGTAACACACCTTAGATCGGCCAACCCTTTAACGCGTCGTCAACAAGTCGCCCACACATGTCTCCTCTCTCCACGCGCGTGAGAATCCATACGCCACCTTCTGCCACTGTGCATGACGACGCTTTCGACAGCCGTTCACGATGTCGCTTCTTCATTTGCAGTCGCCTTAGCCTTTTGATTCCATCTCTGCCCTAACTTTTCAGTTTCGAGTCATGGATATACGAGTTCCAATTCAAACAGCCTATGTTTTTTCAGTTCGGACGCGTTTTCTAGCACTCTTAACCGACAATGACGTCTCTGTTTGAAACAAATAACATCTTTACCAATTACACCACCTCTCCTCTCTCTGTTAAAAAATTGAATGGATCAAATTATGACTGTTGGGTCACCGACATCAAACTATGGATGCTTGGTCAAGGTTACAAGGACTATCTCACTCAAATTCTGAAAAGGAGGTTGTAGTTGAAATATCAAAATGGAAGTAGATAAATGCTCAGTCGTGCAGTGTCATTAAGTTTACACTTCCTCCAGATGTTAAATTGATTTTCCGTCCACATCTCATGTGTGGATCAGTTTGGAGTCAGGCAAAGACATTCTACACTAATGACACTCAATGTCTCTATGGAGTTTGTCACTGCTTGCTGAATATTATTACTCCGAAGACGATAGATGGCTCTATTTCTCCATATCTTGGCACCGATCATAGTGCACTTCATGATTTTAATGAGCTTCTCCCTCGTGCTACAAGTAATCCAGTTGAACAAAAGGAGTTGGATCAAAACAACATCTTCTTCATGCTTCTTGCACTTTATGGCCTGCCCCATGAGTACTTTGCAACTCGTGATCAAATTTTGAGGTTTGTTATTGTTCCAGATATGTATACTACCTCAGTGATCCTCCTTCGAGTATCAGCAAAACATCCAACTGAGCCCTTAATTACTTCAGCTCCGGGTGACACTATTGTCCTTGTATCTATGGGACATAATCAGAGTCGCTCTCATGGAGGACTATCCAACTCTAAGCCTCGTCCCAAATGGGAGCATTGTAATCGGCTTGGACACACTATTGATCGTTGTTTGAAGTTGTATGGTAAGCCTTCGCCTTCGATAAATGCAACTCAACTTGATCATTCTGCCACTATTTAGACTACACCATCTCCATAGGGCTCCCCAACAAATTATGAAGATTTCCTCCGGTGGGTTCAGAGTTATCCGAACTTTAGTTCTACTACTTCGGTTGCACACACTGGTAATTCATTTGTTTACCTCTCTCTCATATTGTGGATGCAATCTTAACGACATGCTACCTTATCAATCATATGGTGTCTTATGTCCTTGGTGGCAATATGCCTCATTCGGTCCTTTTCCCCCATGCCCCTCTTCACCCATTACCATCTCGTGTCTTTGGGTCCATGTGTTTTGTTCACAATTTATCTCCTGGTTTGGACAAACTGTCAGCTCGATCACTCAAGTGTGTCTTTGTCGGATATCATCGGTCCCAAAAGGGTCATTGTTGTTATTCTCCTATGCTAACTGATACGTTACATTAGCTAATGTTACCTTTTTCGAGTCTGTACCATATTTTGAATCAACCCATATAGCTACAGAGCCCCATCAGAACATTAATCCCGAACCTCCTCGGGTAGTTATCCCTATTTCGTCCACTCTTATTCCTATCGAACCTGTCGAGTCTGCCCCCCAACCTCCATGACCACTAAAAATATATCATCTTTGTCGCCCACCCTCCTTGTGCTTGCTCCTATTCCCATTACAGACTCTCCTTCGACGCCACCAATGGATCCCGCCTTGCCACCCGAGCTTGACCTTCCCATTGCTTTTCGTAAGGATATTTGCACATGTAATCCATCTCCTCGTTATATTGATTTGTGTTATCATCATCCTTCTCCTTTGCATTACACTTGCTTGTCTTCTTTGTCTTCTGTTCCTAAATCTCTAGGTGAAACATTATCCCACCTTCAGCAGAGGCAAGCAATGCTTGATGAGATGTCTGATCTACAAAGCAGTGGTACTTGGGAACTGGTCCCTTTACCCCATGAGAAGTCTTTAGTAGATTGTTGTTGTTGAGGTAAAAAACTTTTTAATATATGTTTTAATGACAATAAACCTTATGAAATAAATGATTAAGTTTTATGAATGATGATCTACTAATGATTGCACTTGAGTTTTATTTAAGGAACATGAATTTCATAAGTGAACAAGCAAGAATCCATTCACATCATCAAAGTGCATAAGTATCTACTCAATAATGAAAAAATCTCAAAAAAAATATATCATATATCAATCATTCAAGAGAATAATTATTACATCTTCAAGAGAATAATTATTACATCTTCAAGATAACATCTTCATGAAGAAGATGATCAAATACATTCATATAACAATCAATGATCATACCGTGATATAATCAAAGCAAATCATGTCTTAACTAAATTGAAAATTGATGATAAGATCGTCCTGGAAAAACGAAGATCATTCTGGTTTATTAAAAAGACATCAGTCTGAAAAACGAAGATTGTTCTGGTTATTAAAACTGAAGTCTGGAAAAAACGAAGAACATTTTTCCTTTTATAGCATTCAATCTAAGAACATTCTGGTTTACTAAGAACAAAGCCTTCTTAAATTCAAGATCATTCTAGGATGTTAAAAGGTGATTGTAAAAATATTTTCTAGGTTGAAATGTGAAGATTCTAATTGACCAAGGTGTGATCAAGAGAAAATGTGTGAAGGAGAACATTATGGTTCTGAAGCACATAGTGAAAATCTCTCAGTTGTGAGGACTGGATTAGCCTGAGTTGGGTGAACCAATATACTTTTTGTGTGTGATTTTTCTATCCCTTATCTTTAATTATTTGCACACACAAATCGCATTTCACTATAAACTAATCTATTTTATTTACTTCTAACATATCCAGAACTTTTTAGACATTTTGTTTTAACCAAAATTGATCTTGAGTTAATTTAAATTAAGCACAGGAATCAAAATTTTAAAAGGATCACAATTCAAACCCCTTTCTTGTGATTGACGTTGCTACTTCAGTAGTTGGCTCTATACGGTGAAGGTTGGCCCTAATGGTAATATTGATTGAGTTAAGGCTTGCTTGGTAGACAATGGATATCCTCAGATTTTTGGGTTGGATTACAACGATACCTTCTCACCTGTTGCCAAAATCGCATCTGGCAGACTGTTTTTCTCCATTGCAGAAATTCAACATTGGTCTCTCCATCAACTTGACATTAAATATGTCTTTTTGCACAGTGATCTTGAAGAGAAAGTTTTTATGGAGAAACCATTATGGTTTTTCAGCTACACAGATTCCTTTATGGTCTTAAACAGTCTCTTAGAGCTTGGGTTGGCAGATTCAGCTCGATAGTACAAGAATTTGGTATGATTCATACTGAAGGCGATCACTTTGTATTTTATCGTCACTCAACCCAATGGTCCATCTATCTTATTGTTTATGTGGATGACACTGTCATAACTGGTAGTGATCAGGAAGGAATACTCCAGTTGAAACAACATCTTTCAAATCAGTTTCAAACTAAAGACCTCAGTAAACTCCGTTATTTTTTGGGTATTGAGGTAGCCCAATCCAATGATGGCCATGTAATTTCACAAAGAAAATATGCTATGAATATTCTTGAAGAAACATGATTATTAAATGCCAAGTCAATTGATACTCATATGGATCCAAATGTAAAACTCATACCTAATCAGGGGGAGCCTCTATTAGATTCAGGAAGATATAGGAGATTGGTTGGAAAATTAAACTATCTCACAATCACTCGCCCTGACATGTCCTTCGTTGTCAGTGTAGTAAGTCAATTCTTAAATTCTCTTTGCGAAGAACGTATGAATGTTGTAATTCGTATTCTTAGATACATCAAAAGTGCACCTGGAAAATGTCTCATTTATGAAGTTAGAGGACATACCCAGATAGTTGGTTTCTCGGATGTTGATTGGGCAAGCTCGCCCATTGATAGACGATCCACTTTTGGGTATTGTGTATTTTTCGGAGGAAATTTAATATTTTAGAAGAGCAAGAAACAAAATGTTGTTGCAAGATCCAACGTTGAGGCATAATACAGGTCCATGGCACTAATAACATGTGAACTCATCTGGTTGAAACAATTAGTGAAAGAACTTTAATTTGAAGAGACCAGCCCAATGACACTAATATGTGATAATCAAGTTGCATTGCACATTGCCTCAGATCCTGTTTTTCATGAGAAGACCAAACATATTGAGATAGACTCTCATTTTGTTAAAGAAAAGATCTAATCGGACGACATCATCAATAGCTTTGTCAATTGTAATGATTAGTTGGTAGATGTTTTTACAAAGTCATTATGAGGTGCTAGAATTAGTTATATATGTAACAAGCTGGTTGCATTTGATTTATATGCTTTAGTTTAAGGGGAAGTGTTGAAAATAAAATATTAGTACGTAAATAAATAGAAAGTCTGTAAGTATTCCTGGCATTATGTGTATTTATCACATAAAGCATATATAAAGAACTTTCGCCGTGTAGTTAAAACACACGGATTATTCAACATATCTCTCAATATTTTCTTTTCATTCAAAAAGTTAATATATTAATTTATTGGCTAAATAGCATTTGTGGTTCCTTAACTTAATTTCAGGTAACGTTTTAGTCCTTTATCTTTTTTTTCTTCCCGATTTGGTCCTTTATTTTAATTTTAAGTGACAATTTAATCCTTTATGTTTTAAAATGTTAACAATATTATCCTTTTTTACAAAAATTCAAAAAATTCATCAAAATTTTCAACCAAAATCCATAAAATTAATTATATTCTTTAATATAATACAAATTTTATCAAATTCGTAACTCAAATATTCAAATAAATTCATATTTTTATTCTTTATTAGATGGAATTTTAAAAATCAAATAAAAAATGAAAATATGAGTTTATTTGAATATTTGAGTTACGAATTTGATAAAATTTGTATTATATTAAAGAATGTAATTAATTTTATGGGTTTTGGTTGAAAATTTTGATGAATTTTTTGAATTTTTGT
>JBBPBO010000005.1:9032906-9109275 GCA_037974295.1 Cicer cuneatum
AAATGACCAAATCGGGAAAAAAAAAAAAAAAAGATAAATGACTAAAACGTTACCTGAAATTAAGTTAAGGGACCCTATTTAGCCTAATTTATTTTAGGGAGCTAATATATTGATTTTAAGAAATGAATTACTAATGTCCGATGATATCTTATTATGTAGATATTTTTTGGGTACAGTTATGTAGATATTATTTATGTATCTTAACAAAAAAATTGAGACTAATAATTTAAGTTGTTTTATATAGTTGATGTATACTAATAATATAAGTTGTTTTATTTATTTATTTAAAATTAATTACGTCAATGAATTGACATTATAATATTCTAATACCAATTATATCAAACAATAACAAATTAATTAAAAAACTATTTTAATTATAAATAAAACAAAAAATATTTTAATTTATAATTTTTTAATACTTATAAAGTTTAATGAATACACATTATCAGCGTAAAATAATTTTACGTTGACACCCAATAAATATTATTTATTTTACCATAAAATGAGGTGAAGTAAAATAATATAACAGAATACATAATTCTTATAGAAGGTAATTGTAAAATTGTTTTATATTAATAGTGGGTATTCCATTTTCTCTTACTTATATTAGCTTTTCTATTTTTATTTTTTTGAAATATTAACTTTTCTCATATTTTAAAATGTGATTAAAGTTAAAGTAAGATATTTTTAAAAGAAACTATTTGATGTTTAAACTTAATTTATAGTCAAACATCTTATGGCCCTCATTTTAGATATTTAATACTATAAATGATAAAGAAACTTATTTTTTAAATACAAAAATTAGAAGTATTGAATCAGTCTTGGGAATCCAACGTGTCTTTAGCTACCCTTTTACAGAAAGTTGGGATCTTGAAATCCCAATTAGAAATAAAATTTATAACAATAATGGAATCTACATCGTCATTCAGACGTTTGCAAGACAAATAAATACATAACTAATAAAATATTGACTGAGGAGAATCCAATTTCTCCTACAGAAAATAACATACATACATTATTACAAAGATTGCTTCAACCCCAAATAAATATCTTACATAAATTGCTTGCTTCACCCAAAAGTATAAATTACTAGCAATCATATACCCACCCAACTTCTATATGATAATATCTTCATCTTCATCCAATTTATCACCTACACCAGTAAATTCAATCCACCTCTTGGACTTACAAATATTCATGAAATAATACAACAGTATCCCTAATGAGGTTAATAAAGCACTAGCCAAATATACAATTTTGGTAGCAACTGTCATGACATAAACCAAAAGCACTGATGGAACCAAACACATTAGTATCAAACCAAAGAATCCAATTGGTACCATATAAGGTCTTTTCATTGTAGGGAATTTTTTCCTCAACTTAAGAAAAGAAGCAAACTCCAAAAGCATCCCCAAACTATACAAAAAATTAACAGTAGATATAATCTCTGTAAAACTGAAAAAAGTCATAGCAAGTGCTACAAATGTTGACACCAAAATTGCCATCCAAGGTGTGTTAAACCACTTTGACCTTTCACCAAAAATTTTAGGTATAAATCCCAAATCAGACATACCCAAAAGTTGATATGCAGCACTACTTAATTGAGCTTCAAATAATCCAATAATTGACAAAACAGCACCTATTTCCATCCAATATTTCAACCAATTACCAGCAATCAAACTAGCCACATTAGCAAAATACCCATCAACCCAAACTTGTTGATCAAGTGGCATAGCACCAGTAGCAGCCAACAAAGGAATTAAATAACTTAAGCATGTAAGCAATCCAGCAAAAAACAAAGCTTTTGGAAATGTTTTATGTGGCTCTTCAACTTCACCAGCTAAAGTACTAGCACTATCCCAAAAATTCAAGTTCCAAAAAATTGTATTGAAAAAAAGTGTCCAATCTTTTTTCACACCCTCTTGACCTAAACTTAACCATCTACTAGGATCAATTTTTGGCAATGAAATCAAAGACATTAACAAAAAGGGTAAAAGGGAAATTACTCCTAAACCAACTGCAGTATAACCAACTATAGCCAAACCAGAATAATTCAAAAAAGATAACAAACAAGTTGAAAAGAAAATTGACACATAACGAGGTAACCCTGAGGACAAAACTGGAATCACAAGTTTGAGATAATCTATACACAAAACTGGAAAAGATGCTAAATTTATAACACCACTGAAAAATTTCCAATAGCCCATAAGAGAACCCCAAAATGGGCCAAAAGCTTCATTAGCCCAAATAACAAATCCACCATTTCCAGGGAAAGTCGTAGCTAATTCTGCAGTTAAAAGTGCTTCTGGAATACTCCAAATAAAAGGGAAAATCACAAAACCAAGAATTGCAAAAAGTGGACCTGCAGCACCTACTGTTGCTTCTTCACCATAAGGACCACCAGATACCTCAAAATAGATGAGAAAAATTAGAGGGAGAAGAGCTAATTTTTTCTGTGATTTGGTTTTTAGGTTTGGATCTTCATTTTCTACTCTTTTGTTTAGAAGATGTTGATTATAGGAACTATGTGTTGAAGAGTAAAGGGAATTATCAGATTCACCCATTTTGGATTTTTGTGAATTGGTTTTGGAATTTTGAAATGAAGATTTATTATGATATTCTATTCCAATGTTGAAGGTGAATGAGATTCTATACTAAGATAGATAGCCTCAATTATTTGTGTTTATATTATATGTTTAAATTATGATGCTTGATAACGTCGCATACCCAATACAACAAGGCATACCCAACATATTCATATTCATGTAATCTACGTTATTTAATTATTATTTAATTATTTAATTAACGTGTACTACATGTGTTGCTCTCCAACTTGTAGGGAAAGTCATAAATATAGCCTTTAATTTCGTCAAACCCTTTAATGTTTCAACATACTCCTATCTGCTTTGTATCTAAATCTAAGAATAATACTCTAAACTACTTATCTCACACACACCAAAAAATTATTTAATTACCATTAACTTTCTAGATTTTATGACAAACACAAGTCAAATTTATTAAATTATTATTTTTTAATATCAAACATCAACTATCAACATTAAATATTTTGAAATAAATAAATAGTGTATTAAAAATAATATAATTAAATTATTCAAAAATAGTTGTTTTTTGCTTATAATAATGATAAAAAATTTAAGTATTTTTTTTCTTCTTATAATAATGGCTAGAATTGATATATAAATAAAAAATAAAAAAATATTATTTTTACTAAATTACAATTATGAAACATTAGTGTATTTAATAGTATCATAGACATAAAGTGAGATGTATGAATTTGAAAGTAATACACACAATATTAATTAATTAGATAATACAATTAAAAAAATATAATTAATATCACCTTATAAATTAAATATATGTAAATCATCTTAGGACAATTTTTTTGTTCAAGTAGATCAATAGTTGTGAAAGCCGAAAATCATGGAATAATAATTATATTGTGCATAACTATGATCATTTCTTGTCTTCTTCACTCTTTATTTATCTTTAGTTTAACTGCACAGTTGTTTTCTCTATTTGAATGAAACATGAATTAAGTGATCACCCTAATTTTACATACGAGATTTTAGTCTATTTATTTTACAATTTCCAATATTTTTCTCCAAAATTTAAAATTGTGAGCTTCAGGTAATTTGGATTCTAAATTTATAAATTAAGAAAAATCTAATTAAATTAAATAATTTTAGTCACATTATTATCTTCATCAAGTAGTTATAGTTATGTTAAGTGTATTGAAGTATCACCTTAAATCTACGTGTAATTTAGGTTACGTTAAAAAAAACATTTTGAAAACTCTAAATTCTTATTTATCTTTTCTCCCAAAATCTAAAACACCTAAATTCTAAAATCTAAAAATTGGAAAATACAACCTCTTCTTTTCCTAAATCTATATTTCTTCTTCACCAAAATATTTATTCTCTAATTCATGAATTTGGAAAATGATTAGTGGTGGCATACCATTTATACCATTCACAAAAAGGTAAACAAAGTGTAACAACAAGAAGTTTTTCATTTAGAATACTCTTCCATAGCACCAATCCCCCCATAAAATTCTTCTCTTTTGTTGGGGACTCTTTACCCTTTTTTCTATGTTTTTTTTTTCTTTCGTTGCCATCATCTTGGAATTGTGCCCCCCAATAATGATGATGTTGAGGAAACTAATTCTTTCCTATTATTTATAAATGAGTTATATTAAAATGTGTCATAAAGATACATCATGTTGTTAAAGATACTAAAAATTATTGAAAAAAAAAATGTTTAAACTTTAAAAAACATTAAAGACACATTTTTAAATTTTTACATTTGAATGATTAACATATATTCCAGTGGTACATATTAACATTAGGTAGGGGATCAGAATTTAAACTAAGCAAGCTCAATGATGTTAAAAAAAAAAAAACATTTTTTTAACTAAAAAAAAAAACTTTTTTTCCAAATCACTGGCAATTTTATGCATAAAAGTATGTTGAATATTGTTATTTTTGCTTATTTGGTTTGTAACAAAATAGAAAAAGGGGAAAGATTAATTTTCCCCATTTAGGATTAGTATACTAATGATCATTAATAAAGAAATTTTGCTCATACAACATTGATCCGTTGAGCCTCCATTGGCAGTTGGTTGCCTTCATGTGGTTTAATTTAATGGAGGTGGAAAAAGATATGAGAGGGAGTTAGATTTAGGAAAGAGAAATGAGCTAGGTAAAATTAATTGTGAAAATACTATAATAAAATGTCAAAATGCTCACAATGATATGACAAGACAAGTCACAATATTACCTAACTTGACCCACCAACATGTTTAATAGAATTAGTTGATAGATAAATCAATTTAACTTACTTGATTTAATTTGAGGGAGATTTTTATTAATTTGTAAACTTAAAAATTAAAATTGTTCGGCGTTTATAATTTTAAGTCACAATTTGCTTGTTTATTCACAATTTAGCTATTTGATAATTATTTTTATTTTCTAGCTCAATAAATTGTTGAACAAAAGCTCCTCTCTGTTACTTTTTGAATAGTTCCTTAATTGTTATTTTTATACATAGAAGACAAGCTCTTATTTTGATTAAGATTTTTTTAGAAATAGTACTGTTTGGCCTTAATTTTTCTTTTTAAAATGAAAGAGAAGAAAAAAAAAACAAACTAGGTCAAACATAATGGATATAAAACAAAAATGTAAATTTTTTTTGTCTATAACACAAATGTAAATTTACGCGTTTAAGAGTAAAAAATTCTTAATCAAATTTTATTTATTTTTTAACTAAATTTTAAATTACTATAATTTTTTTAATCTGAAAATCAAATGATTAAAATCAAAATATTAGAGAATATTTTGTTGTTGTTGAAGATAAGAGAGAGTATTTTTTACCTAATGGTTGTAATTTTTTTATATATGTATACGGTTGTCAAGTATTAAAACAACATAAATAAATAAAAGTATTTGACCAATAGTAAAAGTAAAGCATGACAATAGTGCAATGTAAAATAACTCTACACCACCGTACAATCATACCTATTTATTTTGTCAGATCACATTTTTGTGTACGCAGTCAATGTACAAATATTATTTATTTATTTTTGTCAAAAAGCACTTTTTTCTTTTTGTTATAAAAAAATGAACTACTTTTATTCTATAAAATTAACACAAATAATTTCTCAATAAATGCAGTTGATTATATGAATCAAATAATGTGGTCACGTTTTACTTTTTTATTTTGATCAAAACATTTGTTTATAAATAACGTGGTCACGTTTTTATTATAATTACATAAAGCAAATAACGTGGTCACGTTTTTAATAGAACCTCAAAAGTCCAAATTCGTGAGATATTTCGTTCGTATTCGTTATAATCGATTTCGTTTGATTCGTTAGATATACTAGTACAACTACTGCATTGTCGCTTATTGATTAGGTTATTTATAACTGATTAAAGTTTCAAAATTTAAAAAGTCTACAAAAAGTAAATGCGTTTGCCGGGAGTCGAACCCGGGTCTATTGCTTGGAAGGCAATTATCCTAACCGTTGGACTACAAACGCTTCATGTTAAATTAACAAAGAATATTTTATTTATAATATATTATTTAGTAATATCATTTCCAATTCTGCTTCTATTATTCTTCAGTGCAATTTCTGCATTTTGGGGAAGAGGATTCAGAGCTGTAGCTATGGAGACAATTCCTGTGAACACTATGATTCCTTCAACTTCACTCACTCACATCCAAAACAAACGTATAACATCACCTATTCGCCCATTAATTACAACAAAAACTTCAACCCAATACAGGAATTTTCGCTTTGCTATTCATGCCAAATTCTCTGATACTAATTTTCAAGGTAACCCACTTCACAATTTCTTTAACAAACTATTAAAAATCTTTACTTTTAACGTTTAGCTTCTAATTAAAGGATTTTAATTAATTGTTCTCTTTATTTTCGGATTGATTAAATATCTGAATGTTTTTGTAATATTATGTTATCAACCGGAAAGAAAGAAAGAAACAATTATTGTTTTTGAGAAAGCTTTTTAAGCGATTTGGCAGTAATTTATTTAACAGACCATACACGTTGGTTGTCAAGTCAAGGCTGATTTGGTTTAACAACACTTCATATTGTTTTACATATTATTTTTGTGTTAACTCTCCGATTGGGGAAAGGGACTCGGGAGAATTCGATCACGAGATAAGTAAAGTCTGACAAATTATTGTTTTGAGTCTTGTGACCGCAATTCAAACTCAGATACTCCTAATCGATTTTAACTTAACCAAAACTTGTTAACCACTTGAGCATAACTACCTTGTTACTATCTCAACAATATGAAACTTTTATTATTATAACTATAATAATTATGTTATTTGTTTTGATCCAAGTATTGGTCATTACATATTTAATTTTTTGGAAGCAACCTACTTTTGTTCAAGTTGCAGCTATTATTGGCAAACCAAGCAAATTAAATATTTCAGTGTGGGGTGCATCTAATTATTATAATTGGTTGATTTTTATTACCAAAATGTGTGTTGATGTCATCTGATTTTTGTACTTGCTGATCCCTTTAGTACCTTGGATGTATAGTTGCATGATTCTTGGAGTATATATTGTAGACCAAAAAGTACTTTTCAGTTATTAATTTCACCAAGGTTATTTGTTAACTATGTAACTAGTATTTACATATGAATACTCTTTGGTTGTTAATATTTTAAAGATGTACTCTGACTTAACATAAGATTTTAATTAATTTGTCAATCTGTGATGTTTCTGAGAACTAAGTAGTTTGCTCTGCAGATTTCGGGAGCTATGCTAGACCTTCAGGACTTTTGCCAGCCTCTGAAGTGAAAGTGTACACAAATACATCATTTGAAAATATTTTATCTTCACTTACGGAGGATAGAACCAAATCTTTATTCAGAGTTAAGTTGGGTACCAGCAACTTATATGGCTCAAATATAAGTGATTTCAATGCTGGAATTCTCTTATGCTTGATAGATGAAAATGGAAATTCCATATTGCAGAGAATACCTGTGAGCTTGATGACTACAAAATCAGAGGATATACTTCATTTCCAAAGAGGTTCCGTTGATGAATTCATTTTTGAAGGTCCAAAATTTGCAAGACTTGAAGCTCTTTGGGTCAGTGTTGAATCGGGTATGTTATTATTGTTTATTTGTTTGTTTTTGGAGTGATTAAGATTTAGGAGACATCATCCTTGACCTTCAATCATTTTTGAAGTATCTTTAATCAACATCTGTTTTCGCTTAAATTGTTTCAAGTAATGAGGAAAATACCCCTTGCATTATTTGCTAGCAAGCATGTGTAAAGTTAAACTTTATCTGACATTAGGCACACATTCTGGTTTTTAAATGGTTAATGAAGTGTGAGATTTGATTAATAGATATATCAGGTGCACAACATATTAACCATCTACTGAACTTTATCAACCACCAATTTAAACATGATTAACCTTGATATTCAAATGTTCAAATCTACATGTAGTTGGAACTTGGAACGCTGGAAATTGTGGTTAATAATGTTTAAATTTGTGGTTAATTAAGTTTATTTGATGGTTATTGAGTTATCCAATCTTACTATATCCATTTAAAAAGTTGAATTTTGTTCAAAATTGATGTTCAAATAAAAAAAGTTATTTTTAAAAGCATTGTGCAAATCCACCTGAGGCACATCAAAGCCATTTTCCCTCATTAAGATTCCATAAACTCAGTACTATAAACATTATCATATATGAGCTGCCTCAACATATATTACATCTACATATTATAAGAGTATTAGCCCTACAACTATTGGTATAATCAATTGAGTTAATCTATTTAACAATATTCTCCTTCTCCTTCTAAGGTCAGGTCAATGGCGCCTAGGAAGTATTTCCTTAACGGCCATTAGTTGTGAATCGCAACCATCGTTGACAAAAGAAGCGGTGCAACCACAGTACACTGGCTACCAGTATGACTTTCAGGTTGAGGATGCATTGCTTGGTGAAGGAAGTGATCTGTCCATGTTGGAGTTAAGACCTAGTCTTGTGACTCAGCTTGAAGGGACTGATCCTATAAGTTTGTTAAACAAAGGACTACTTTATGAAAGTACCTTGCTCCTCCCAAGTCCTAAGATCTCAAAGGAAGAGAGCACGATGGAATATGCAAATTTGAAATTCTCATTGCTATTTTATGATGCTGTGCTGATATTTTTCGGCACATCAATTGCTTCCCTCTCGGCTGGGGAAAATATCGGTTTCGCTTTCTTTATTGGTGGGATTGGAGGCTTCTTGTATCTGCTATTGTTGCAAAGATATGTGGATGGATTGCCAGGTTCAAATTTAATCTCCAGCAATAAGAGAGGAACTGATGCATTGTTTCGGGGGTTGAAGGGTCCTATAGTAAGTGTGGCATTGGCTATAGGATTTGCTGTATTTGTTTTAAAGCATAGTTCAGGAGATGATTTTGAAGTGATGTTAACACCAAAAGATCTCATAGTTGGAATGATGGGATTTCTTGCATGTAAAGTTTCTGTGGTGTTGGCTGCATTTAAGCCTATAACGCTTGGAAAGAAGTTACCAAGTGACATGTAACATTATATATACCCTTTTATACAAGAAATACTACACACAACTCTAATTATACACTATGTAAGTATTCATGTTAGGCATGATAAGTAAATATAATGTTATAGTTTTATCAATTATTTAATGCAAATATGGACATTGTTACTCTAAGATTTGTTATGCTGACAATTAAACCATTTGTACTTGGATTTATTATTTCCCTTTACTGTTTCCTCTACTCTCACTTCTTCCTCGAGACACTCAAGTCTTCCCCACTATCTTCAACCTTCGCTAAGGTAATGAAGTTGATATTTGAAATGCTCAAAAGATCTAGGTAATGAACTCAATAAGAGTAAAGCCTTATCCTCATCATCAAACTTCACATCGATATTTTGTATAATTCCGTTAATTGCTCCACAATAGATTTCAACTCTACCATTCTAAACGATTAAAGTTGTTGTTTCAGACATAACCGATGTGCCAACGACTTGCTCATGGGGACCAATTGAAAGACGGCGCCACTTGTTGTGAATTCAACAACAAAAATTGGAACAAATAACAACACTACAACCAATCTAAAGAGTCCAGCAAACCAAGAATTCAAAACAATGCAAGAAACTAATTCTAAGTGCAGAAAAACCAGCGAACGAAAACTGAGATAGAGATTCGACCCAAAAAGATGTCTACATCTGCGGAAGAGAGCAGCTCTCCGATTCCACTATCGATTAGTCTTTACAAAAGAGAGGTTTACGATGAATCAAGATTCCAATGTCCAAGATGAACAATTCTCAAATCCTCAGTGTGTTTCTCTCAAACCCTCAAAGAATAGAAAAAGGTGAAATCGAAATTGACAATCCCAATCTCTAATCAACCCAACCCAAGGTGTTTACTATGAATCACTCACAAAAACTAAACCGATTTTTCTTCTTCTACTTTTTAATAAAAACAGAACCGCGGTTTTCTGTGAAAAAACAAACCCGACATTACTGTGCAAGCTGGCCCTAATTTAAAGGCCACATAAACCCCAGTTTCTTTTGCATGTTAGATAATAAAAGCAAGAAGCCATAGAACACAATTTGGACTTTTCATCTTCGATTATGTCAAGAAAATGGGGAACACTCGTGTATATTTTGACCAATAAATCAATAAAAATATGTTAAAAAATTTGGTAAAATATATGTCCCACCATATATTAGGAATGACATTTTTTTTTTCAAAGAAACTAGCCACGACTATTAAAAATTAGATTTAATTGTAGTTTGGTCTCTCTATTTTATCAATTCACATAATTGACTTTTACATGTTAAAAGTAAACACATTTGGTCTCCTATTTTAAATGTCAATAGTATTTAGTATTTATTCATCTAAATGCATTAAATATTCATGTCATTAATTAAATTAAAAAAATGAAAAAATTCAAAGTTGAAGGCTGTGTTTTAAACAGCATTTTATTATAATTTCATGAATTTATTCGTTATACTAAAATATTCTTAGTTAAAAAATCATAAAAAATCATAATTTCATGAATTCATGAATGCATAAACAAAGCATGAATTTATGATTCATTTCAAGTAAAACAAAGAAAACAAGACTACACAAGACCAGTTTTAAAAAAATAATAAAACACCCACTAGAAGATTATGTCAAATCATTATCCATCTACAGAAACCCATCCCCATTAACGATAATCCTAAAATGAGAAAAGAAAGGTCAACAGAGTTGCAAATAAATAAAGGAAAATTTGGAGAAACATTGAAATTGATACATTGCATGCTGGAATGGTACACATGCCCACAATAGCATTGCCTGCTCCTCAGCTTCCTCTTGGAAAGATTCAATTATAATTCAATAATTAATACGTCCACTGAAGCTAACTTTGAAAATAAGGATCAATTTGATTCACAGCTCTGATTTCAACAGGTAGATGAGCTTGCACATTACTGCAGGGTACAAGTTGCTGCTGGCAACAGCAACTCAACCAAAGTTGTATGTATCATAGAAAGTAGTCAGGGGTTCTCCTGGTTACATCTGGCTCTCCCCTCCTTGGAGCTGGCTCAAACTGGTATTAAAAATTAAAAAACACATAACTTCATGTAACAAACACTAATCACAACATTGAAAGTAATTTGTCCCAGAATAACTATATTGCTTTCAAGATAACCAGTTAAAACATAACTAGAATAACCTTAACCCGAATGAAAAGTAGTTTGAGTAGGAAACAAAAGAATAAGCTCAACCTGAATGAATGTGTGTCCTTTGCAATCATCAACTTCAAGGATGGATGCCATGTTCCCACAGCGATAACAATAATTAGGTGCACTGAATATGGTAACCACCTTTTGATCCTGCAATGAGGCACTATGAATAAGCCAAATATCACCACCAATGAAAACAGTAACAAACTAAGTGAGATCAAGTATTTACATGACCCCAGTTATATCCTTCCATAACCAGCTGGTGAGCTCTAGCAATCAGCTTCAAATTATTGGTGTGGTTAAACTGCTCAGATATGTCCTGTAAAAGCAATACACATAAACAATCAAATTAAAACAATGAAGACATGCAAAATTGATACAAGATTTATACAGTGATCTAATTACCTGGCCAAATGTGTATCCAGCACCTCTAGGAGAGATTCCCCAACCACAGCGATCATCCGGATCAGACCATAGAAGATCACACATGGGTCCCTCATGAGGAACTTCTTGCACACGATCAAAATTACGAATGTTGTCGAGGGTTTCAATAGACGGGGACAGCCCACCATGAAGACAAAATATTTCAGATTCAACCTTCAAAACAGAAGGACATGTCACTTCAGAAACACTATTTATGAAAAACCCAGAAAACTTGTGTAATATAACAATATAAAAATAGTACTAAAGAGCAATATATTCATGGGTGGCATGCCGTGAAGTTTAGACAGCAATATTACAATAGTATTAGGAGCGTACTTTTTCAGAAGGAAATAAGAGACACAGGTAACTAGAAACAACTTAAAGGCACCCTGCAGAAATATAACTACTAAACAACAAAAAACATGAAGCTGGAAATGATACGGAGATACTAATAACTCCAATAAGAGGCAAAAACAAAATATCCTATAGTTCTATCGAGAATTACGTAATAGCATACTAACCAATGCTGTCAATGGGAAGTAATCAAACAAATCAGTAAACATCTTCCAAACATTAGCACTACCATACCTGCAAATCAAATATGAAGATTATTCACTCATCTAGGATTTCACAACATTAAACATGAAAGTTTTAAAATGACATTAAAAAGAAAAGGATTTTAACAACTATCAAACAGAAGAAAAGGACCCACGCCATAGAAAACGAGTTAAATTAAGCAAAAAGCCCAATTTGCAATATAATAAGAAATCTAAATCAAGTTATGTTTGAAAAATAAATTTGAAATATTTTATAACTATATACAACTTTAACACGGATATTGATGTGACAATGTGGTTATGTTATTACAAGATGGAAAGATACAGAAGCCACCATAGTAAGATACAGAACCCATCATTATTTATGTATGGCCAACTAATTTTGCTCGTGTCTTCCTTTTTTATAACATGACATTGCAATGTTATTAAGTAAAATGGGAGGAAACAAGTTTCTTAAACAAAGTATGTATGTGTCCAATATTAAATACCATCTTAAGTCTTAATATTGAATATGCATATACAAAATAAAGAAAAACAAACTAGCTTCAAAGACCCTATAATATATAATCAATGACAACAAAATTTCATTAAACGTCAGTCCCAAAATCGTGTTATATGTCTTGGTAATTTGATTGCTAGTTACTACTGAGAGATAAATGGTCTACTTTTGAACTTAATACATAATAGAAAATTATGACATTGTATATGCAGTTGACCCCATCTAGTAGGAAAAGGCTTAGATAATAGGTATTGTTGTAAAACTTAATTCAGTAATGTCGTTGTTTCTTGTTGATCCATGAACCAAATCTCAAGGCTTTTCAATCTTAAAAGATAAACCAAACTGCGAGTGAAAAACTTAAGCTATGACATGACAACAATCTAGCATTTTGTTTTAACTATTAGGCTATTAGCACGCGAAAGTGGGCCAAATTAATAGTCACTATCTTCCATTAAAAAACGAGATCTTCCTTAACATTGTTAATACACAATAATAATAATAATAATAATAATAGTGCTAAACTGTTAATATGGAATAAAGGGACTCACAGTTAAAATTTCACAAAATTGTGTTGAATAGAAGACAGTGATAATCAATATCAAAGTTATCTTAAACAAAGGCATCCTGAAAAAGTGAATTTAGCAGGTACTTACTTCCGTAGGCACTCATCATAAAATCCATAAACTTGAGTAATCTGCATCACAAAGTTCATATCATCTATATTACTGTTCAAAGCTAAAACATACAAAAACAACAAACTACTGAACTAAAGTTTACTCAGTACTATAACCTAACATCAGCCACTTAGTAATAAGTTCTAACTCTAATTATTTTATCAAATTCAATGGTATAATTCTTCAAAACAAACATATTTTGGTCCTCAGAAAGAGTAGGCATCAAATGAGTCCGAAAAAGAATATAGTTATTTCATCTGATAAGAATAAAAGCATTCAATTGGGAGCAATATTAACTTTCCAGTAGAATTTGATGGAAAAAAAATTGTCAAGAACTCAACTGATACAGACAATGTCTCTGAGGACTGAATTAGGATTTTAATATCATCTTATAATACTCTACTATCAGAAAGTTCATGTGATAGAGACTAGAACAAACCTGGCGACTTTCATGATTCCCCCTCAAAATAGTAATACGCTGCCGGTAACGCACTTTAAGGGAAACCAAAAGCTGCATAGTTTAATTAGTGCCAAAAATGTTACTGGCAAAATAAACATCTTTTAGAAGCAAAATAAACATCATCCAAAATATGCAATTTAAAAAATAACAGCTATCAACTTGGAGTGTAGATATCACCGACACGGTATACAATTCCTATGAGATTTCAGTAGAACACAAGACTTGTGAAAGCATAATGACAAACAAAATATTTCAGCTTCAAATACAAACAAAAAATAGAGTAAAGTATAATAGTTTTGTATTTACCGTTACGGTTTCAACAGAATAATAGCCACGGTCAACATAATCTCCCATAAACAAGTAGTTTGTATCTGGACACTACCAGCAACAAAAATGTACCAGAAATTAGTATTTGACCATCTGATTTCATATTCAAGTAGAAGCAAGAAAACACATATTAAAATGCAAGTAACACTATGCTAAGAATATTCGGCCAAAATAGAACAGTTCTAAAACAAATCCATAGCACATAAGTTTTAAAATCTATAATAAGACTAAGAGACAGAGTATGAAAAGCTTCTTAAAGGCAATTAACACTGGAGAACGTTTCTAAATTTAGAACAAGACTTTACAAGAAGCTGCTGCATCAAAAAGTTAGAATCAGGTCTGACTGCGCTCAATGAGTTATTGTCAAAGGGACCAAAGATACTAAAAGGACATCCATGTATTCTGATACAACTGGACAATGAAAAGAAAACCTCCCTGAACAAAAAAATTAAACGACGGTGTCACGTGATTGCAGGACACTACAAGGTAATTTGGTGAAAATTAAATTTTTGACCGCTATTAAATTACCAAACATGAACGTCTAGCTGTTGGAACCTGAAAGGACTAAACTGTTGCAAAACTTTGAAAACGGAAGGCCTTTCTACAGAGAAGTCAGAAAATAAGCCAAATCTAATTTCATAATAGTGAAAATGCATAGTATTTCCTGATTTTCCAAATATATTTTAGTTTATACATTTAACAACTTTTCATAAATTTAGTAAATAAATGATAAATATAAAACCAACTACGAGGAAAAATACCTTCCCTCCAATGCGGAAAAGCTCGGCAAGATCATGGAACTGCCCATGAATATCACCACAAATTGTAACAGGACTTTTTACAGGCTGCAATTGTTGGCAAATAAAAAAATCTTTAGTTTTCTCATTCACACAAAACCATCATAAGTTAAAACCGCATAAACTTATAAAAGAAATTCAAAACCATCATAACTGAAATCTCAGCACGGCCATAACAATTAATGAGAACTCCTCATTACTCAACTGACAATAGAGTGACAGACACAAATTGAGGGTGGAAGGTGCATAATGCTAACAATGTGGACGCAATATAAACCAATGCATAAAACCCCCATACTGATGAGTACAAATATACAAAACATCCTGACAAAAAACACCAACATACCTGGACATTGCTTTCTTCCATCAAAATTTCTTTCGCCTTATCACACAAGACCCTTACCTGCATATAAAAGTGCAAGTGTGAAGTCAGAGTAGGATCAAAAAATGAACAAGAACCACGTTATCTCAATGGCAAAAGAGAATCACGTAAATACAAGATAGCGACCATCCTAGACTACCAAACTGGTTTACAGGAAATAGATTACAGTCTTCAAAGAAATTAAAAAAGTAAAGTAAAATGGAAAACGTAAAAGTAAATCTTAACTATGTAAGAGATACAATAACAGTGGATTCTCCATAATCAAAACAAATCAGTCAAGGTAAAATCCCTTCCTTTGATTGAGAGTACAGATATAGGCATATGTGTAGAGTGTTTGTGGTGCAATAACACCTATGTCACTGTGTGAATACACGGGGCTAGAGAGAGTCAATATCCGTTGGCACTATGTGGAAGTCTAACATACACCACTTAACAAAATTTAAAATTTTTACAAATGGTAATTTTATCAATATCAAGTTTAGAAAATTTCATATGCATAATCTCAAAAATATAATATATTACAGATTCAACAATTGAGTTATTAAATTTCCTCAAAAAAATTGAATTATTAAATTGTTGAGTATTTAAGCATTGTAAATGCACAAGTCTTGCACCAGTGTAAATTAATCCTAATTCTCTCACATACTTGCATACACATAATGTTTCTATAAAAAAACTGTATAGCTAATTTGCTGCTAATTGAGCCATGAGATAGAAAAAACGAACTCCAGTCCGATTTTTAACTTCAAAAACAGGTGTTGTTTGGCCTAAAAATAATTGAATCAGAACTTTAATGATTCGTTTAGTTCCGATCGTTACCCCCAAAAAATTGTCGCCAATCCTACCAAGAGTCACAAAGCAGCCGGCCTAAAAATGCTATTGTGGGGTAGAGGGATAAGAGAATAGCTGCTATACCAATGATCATGGATGCAAGATTAAATAATTATACTACACAGATATAAATGCTGAGAAATTTGAACAAGAAAATTAAAAGACGTACTCCTCATCATTAACCAAAAGTCACATTCTAGACTCGAAATTCATGTAATAACTTTTAAAAAAATAGACCTGATGTTTCAGCTTTAGCCCTAACTCAGAGATTACAGGTCCTAGAAGCTCTAAACTTCTTCGAGAAACTCATTGCCAACCAATATCCAACTCTCTTAACCTTTTGCTTTCATGTAAGTATACCCAACAAAAAGTGCATTTTTCACTTTTTAGGAGCTTGAAATGACTATTGCGTGTCTCACCCTGCGATTAACATGACACATTCATTCCCTATCACTTAGTCCCCTCCCCAATAAAGCTGGTAAAAAACTCATGTAATAATCCAGTCTGCCTTCTCCTACTATAAAAGTCATTTAACCCAATCTGAAAAATCCTAAAGAACAAATGACACAAAAATAAACCGAAGGCGTTTTTTCTCCTTTTTCAAGCATCCCTCAGTCAGTGTAAACAATCTACCATAAACCATTCCTTAAATACAGAAATGACAACATTAATCATGACAAAATGGCCTAGGTCAGAAAGTAACAACCTTCACCAACCAAAGAAACACACGATATAATGAAAATTAATTCAAAACCTAAAATCACCGAAACGAATTCCGCAAATCTGAAAGAATGTGCAACAAAACGCGCATTCTAGTCGCCATTGAATCTTGAAAATACAAGCAAGATTTTCAAGAAAGAAGAAACGGAAATCGATTATCGGTACAACATGCAACAGATCGATTCAAAATAAACGAATCGAGCTACAGTAGAACAAACAATGAAAAATTAGCACGAAACAAAAAATCCCGATCCGCGAGTCAGAAATGTGGAGGAAAACGAAAGAGATTAGGGAAATTATATTAGATTAGATTAGATTACCTCTTGCTCGGACAAGGGTTTGCACTGCATAAGCTGAGAAATCTGCTCATCGAGATTACCATGGGAATTGGAATCCATGTTCTTCAATTCCTCCTCCACCACCACCTCCTAACCTTGATGTTGATTGGATCAATATCTATCCAGTATTGGAATGGATGGAAACCCTAGATCTCAGTCGGAAAAGCCCTTTTTGCCTTTTTCGGTTAGTTGGTTGTTTGTGGCTTTTAGAGAGAGAGAGAAAGAAAGAGAGAGAGATGAAATAAAGAAAGGGTGGTGGTGATGAAGAAACCAAAGCGTTGGAGGCTTCGATTCGATGGACTCGTTTTGTTCGATAGCCACTCCTTTTTTGGGGGCAAAATGATATTTATAATTATTGCAATGCTACCTTAATACAATCCGTGATTCATACTTTTAGATTTCGATTTCAAAAAATCAAATATCACCTTCAATATCTTCATTCTAATTTTCACATACCATTAAAAGAATTATCAAGTATTTTTAAAAAATAATAATAATAAAATATCTTTTTAATTATATATTTAAACACACTAAATTTGTTATTATATACCATCCAGTATGAATGTAAGATTCAACGTGGGAGAAAAACACTTAAGAAGAGATAAAATATAATATAAAAATAATATTGATGACTAACTTTATGTCAAAACATTGTTTCTCTGTCTTTTAATAATTAATATATTAAGTTTATTTAATAAGAATAAAACACAGTTATTTATACTTATATAAATGGTATATTAATATTAAAACAATAGAAATGAAATAAAAATTCACATTATCTATTTCAAAAGCGTCTCAAATAATCAAATTCACTCATGATTAATGTTGTATGAATATACTTGCAATGTATTTTTTGGTATAAACAATTAAATTATTATTACTTATAAAAATTTTATCGTCTATTTTATTTTAAAAGTTTTGTCCTTATAATTTTTAATATTGATGAAAAAAAATATTAAGCGATTATTTTTTAATTGTCTTAATTCTACTAATATTTTACAAATAGATTTATTTGAGGTAGAAGGTGGTGGTGAATTTTAATACGTAGATATATTAATTTAAAAGAATAATAAACAAATTTTTTTAAAAAAAGAAAAAAGAAAAGTAGCCTTGGCAACCCATGCTCATATCAGACTTCATCATTGCAGACAAATACCATCTAATAATGTTTTGTCACAAACAAAAAATCTAACATAGTCACACATACGATTGTCTAATATTTTTTAACTTAATATGTCTAATGTTTGTAATTAAATGAATTAAAGTGTGTAATGAGTGGTCTTTAAACTTTAATTTAATTGGCAAATAGGTTAGATGTCTTGTTTTGAGTTCGAACTTAGAACTCGTAAGTTAATTATAGTAGAATTTATCATTTTTTTAAGATAAAAAAATGTATAATAGATGTAACTAAATGAATTAAATGTTTTATTAATATTTGTAGTTTGAAAAAATTAAAATGAAATTAATAGAAAATCGAGGGACTAGAAAAAGATACAATAAAAAATTTAAAAGATTGAAGTAATATTTGAATAACTTAAAGGATAAAAAATGTAATTTAGTAAAAAAAAAAACTACCTTGACTCTTTCAAATAAAAATCCCAAAAAAACTACATTTAAAAAAATCGTAGTTACATGTGTTTTGGATGGGATATACATATATATATATATATGAAAACTTGGATAGTATATTGATATTTAAAATATGTCAATTACTAATGAGTTTTTATGAATACTAGTGACTTCATAACTTTGTTTAATGAACTTAAAATAGTAAGTTTTTATGAAAATTTGTGTATATTTAAAACATTTAACTTTTTAATAAATAACGGTTTTTATTTAGAATTTCAGCAACTACTCATTATATAATATGGATTTAATTCATATGTGCTATTAATGTCAATATGAAAGTGTTTTCTACAAGCATCCAACCACATTTTTATTATTTTTATTATTGTGTCACTTTACTGTAATACTAGTTCCTAAAATATCTTTACAATTATTTATGCAGTGAAATCTAATTGTATATATATGTATAAAAAATTTAAATTTAATTTACATATATTAATATTATAATTATTTTTACACTTTTAGTCAATTGTATTTTAAGGAAAACTCAAGTCTCCCCGTAGAATGAAAAACTCTCAATTAGTTTATAAAAAAATAATTTTTTTATCATATAAATTGATTTTATAACGATAAATTATATGTAATATAAAAATATATGGTATAAAAAAAATATTTATTAAGGATCTTGTTCTCACTCAAATGTTTTGGCATTTTAGATTACAACATCTGAGTTATTGATTTTACTTTCATCTCCCAATTGAATTTTATCAATTTCAGTTTGCGCTGTTTTTATTTTTTTGGAAAATCATTAGACCTCGTCAATTGGTTAATATGGTTTCTTATTCGAGAATTTATTTTTGTGGATCGTTTATATCTTTAATTCTTTATGCAATTATCTAATCAATACTCAAGAGCCTTTTTTGTCTCAAACTCTCCACTTCTTTCATCATCTGGACAATTAGATTATTCTAAAGTGGTTTGATCAGGACTCAGAAGTTATTCTCCAACAAAAACAAATATGGAAAAGTTAATGATGGCCGCAGTCATGAAATTTGGAATCTAATTATATTAATGATCTGTTTCAATTTTAAAAAATTATTTTTAAATTAAATTTATTTGTAACAGTCTGATTTTATCGATATCGGTATTATTTATCGTCACCTTTTCGTGTTATCGTCCTCTTTCTTCTTTGGAAATAGCGAATTTTCGCCTTTCGTGAATTGTTACAGTTTTTTTTTTGGTAACCGGCACCGTTAATCACGACTTTGTCGGTCCCTTCCTTTAGTACTGGGTTTGATTCCCACATAAGGTCGGGCTGTTACAATTTCTGAATAAGTTTGAAATTGGTTTATAAATATAAACCAATATTTTGAACAAATTTTTTGGGAAAATTCTTTTGAAATTCTTTTGACAAAAAAAAATTGATTTTTTTTGAGAAAAATGTTTTTCTTTTTTTAAATAAATAAATGTCAAAAAATTTTGAAATAAAAATTTTTGATTATTTTTCGAGAAAAGAATTTCGAAATTCTTTCAACAAAATTTCTTTTGATTATTTTTTTAAAAATAAAAAACTTTTCAGAAAAAATTTCTCAAAAACTTTTTTCAAGAAAAAAATAATTTTTTTTTCTATATTTTTTTAATATTATTTTGATTAAAACAAATTTTGAAATTTTTCTAAGAAAGTTTTAAAATGATTAAATCAATTTTTGAATTAAGTTTAATTAATTGAATTATTTTAAATATGTGGTTCAATTCATGAACAATTTAATTGACTTGATTTTTTTTAGTACACTGCAATTCAATTTATCAATATAATATAATTAATTATATATTTTGCACACTCCTACGGTGAATTTTTCACAACCACAAACTGAACTTAAAAAAATGGGTTTTAACATATGCATCTGCCGAATTTGAAAGATTTTTAAGAAAGAAGACTTCAAAGTTCAAAAAAAAAAAAATTAAATACACTTTTAATCTCATATTTTTCTTAAATTTAATTTTTAATCTTTCTATTTTTATATTTGATTTTTTGGTCACTTTTCACATGTCATGGAATTTTTTTTTCCTCCATTTTATATGAAACACTGTTAATAATTTATAAATATGTTTTTATAATTAAATAATATTATTTATTATATTTAAAATAAAAAATTTGATTTATAAAGCATAACCCTAAATATAAACTTTTTACTATATTGAACCCCTTGTAAAGAGAAATCTAACATTATTCTTCGTTGTATTTCGTATTGCAACTTGCAAAGACTCTATTTATTAGGTGCAATATAAAAATATAATATTATAAGAGAATCGCTATCAACACACAGAAATCTCATCTATATTTAAGTATTAAAATTTAGCTAAATCCCACTAAAACATAGGAATCTCATCTAAATTTAGTGGAATTCATATGTATTTTAAATAGTTAAAGAGAATAAGTGTTAAATAGTATATTAATATCATTATTTATATTATAATCATAATATATTAGAGTAATTGTGATTTGTAAACTTTTTTACATTGAGATTTTATGAAAATTAATCTTGGACCAACACAAAAAGTTGATACAATACTTGACATTGTATATACTATTCACAATATTTATAGAGTTAGTAACTTTTTCATAATTGAGATTTTTTTTTTTTACATATATACATATTTCTATCATTAACCTCTTTAAATACTTCACTAATCATTAAAACATAAATTATTAATCACTTATTTAACACTTATTTTATTAACTATTAAAATGCAAGCCATTAATTAGTTGAGAGTTATGGGATTTAGTGGTTAAAGAAATTAGTTGATATCATGTATTTTAATAATTAATAAAATATATATTTAAAATTTGGTTAATAACATATTTAAGTGATTAGTGAAATAATTAAAATAATTCATAAAACAAAAATATATATATATATATATATATTGTGTTGCAAAAATATTTTTTTTTTATAAAAAGTTTTTTGCAAAAAAAAAGTTAACAATACACTGTATATACCATCCTTTTGTGTCCATTTCTATGTTCTAATAACAAAATTGACTTTTATAAAACGGAGACCTTATTTACAAATTACAGGTGTTAGAATATGGTTTTTTTGCAGCTATCTATAATAATAACTATGTCACTTATGATATGCATTTGTTTTTCTAATTCTTATTAAGAAAAATTAATAGGACAATTAATGTGTTACATTTTAATATTTTTAAAATAATTTTTGTATTTGAAATATTTAAAATTAATTTTTTATGTTTTAAGATAAATTAATAGTATTAATAAAAGTTATATTTAAGAAAAAAATTGATAAAAACACTTGATAAATTGAGATAATGGACAATTTTTTTGGGGGGCTTTTAATCACTGACAAAACTAGTAATCAATACTACCTCTTACGTACAAAGCTTCAATTCTAATGAAATATGACTAAGGTTGGGCCACAGCTACAAGAGCTTAAATTTTTAGGGGAATCAACTTTATGTATATATATTAAAATAGAAAAATTTGTAAACTTAACATACTTATTTTAAAGTTTATGTATCTAATAAAAAATTATATTGTTATATTAAAATAATTTTAAATAGAAGGAGTTAAATATGTTTTTAATTTTTATAAAATTTTAATATGTCAATTTTATTATTGTAAAATAAAAATACAATTTTTAATTATTACAAAATTATCATGCATGTAGTTTTAGTTGTTGTTGTTAAGACAACATATATTTTTAATGAATTTTTTTATGTATATTTATGACATTATAAAAAGTTTATCCACAAAAAATAAGTTTAAAATTCAATTTATAAGTTCATAGTTTTTTTGTTTTTATCTTGATATGTCAACATTTAAAAAATATATATTTACTTTATTTAAAGTTAAAAAATTATTAATTTTTGTGGACGATCTTTTTATAGTGTTTTAAACATTATTGCAAAAGATTATTTAAAATTTTTATGGTTAGAAGATAATTAAACATGTTTCGTTTCAGCGTAACTAAAATTAATTGTTGAATAATTTTATATGAACTAAAAAATATATTTTTATTTTATAGGGAATGAAATTAAAAGGTCAAAATTCTATAAGGACTAAAAATATATTTAACCATAGATAAAAAATTATTTTATCGTCTTATAATATTCTCTCTGTTCTAAAATATAAATTGGTGTTCGAACTCAACTTTAAGACAACGTGAATAAAAATAAAGGTACCAACTTACTACTATCCATCAATTAATATGTGAATTAATATTTTTACTTAAGTTTGATGTCACTATTACATGTTTGAGTTGATAGATACATTTATCATGTACAAGTCGTTTACTTAGTAAAAATATTTTATGTTTTTATTCTCTAAAATTCGTGTTAATTTTACTCGTTAAAAATAAAGTAGAAGACTGTTAAAATGAACAATTATATGTGTTTCTATAAACAATTAACGAAAAAATCAAAAAAATTATTTTTATTATTTTCGAAAATTCATCCCATTAATTAATAGTTCATCTTATCTTTATGACAATAGTTTACAAAAATATTTTTTGTATTTTTTGACGGAAAACTTTCGTAGAAAAGTATTTTATCCAGAAAAATGAACACACGTTTTTTAAAATGAAAAATGTTTTTATAAAGTAAACAATAATATATTTTCCTATAATTTTATTGTGATTTCGGAATTTTTTTATAGATATTGTAGTTTTATATTGTTTGAAATTTTCAATGTTTACATGACCTTTAATTTTTATTATGTGTTTCTATAAACAATTAATGAAAAAATCAAAAAAATTATTTTTATTATTTTCGAAAATTCATCCCATTAATTAATAGTTCATCTTATCTTTATGACAATAGTTTACAAAAATATTTTTTGTATTTTTTGACGGAAAACTTTCGTAGAAAAGTATTTTATCCAGAAAAATGAACACACGTTTTTTAATATGAAAAATGTTTTTATAAAGTAAACAATAATATATTTTCCTATAATTTTATTGTGATTTCGGAATTTTTTTATAGATATTGTAGTTTTATATTATTTGAAATTTTCAATGTTTACATGACCTTTAATTTTTTTTCAACAATATTTTACTTCACTTAAAAGTATATTAAAATAATTATGACTAATTTTTGTATCTATAATTTATATTGAAGGTTGCATGTATTTGATAATTAATAATTATATATGACTTATAAAAAAAATAGACACCAAAATAATAATTCGCACATCACACCAAAATCTCGTCAACACTATTTCTATCATTTGGCATGAGAATAAAAGTGTGAATCGTATGATATTACGAAAAATAAAAAGTGCATGTTTTAAGCAAACATAAAAAATATAAGATCACAAACTCATATGGTTGAAAGTAAGCTTTAAATTGAAATTGTAAAAAAATACTTCAAATCCATTTATCAATGAAACAAACAGCTTACTAGGCGTTGTAAGTTCCAAAATTTTTGTATATAACTTACACCTAAATCTTCACACCTAAATCTTCACACCAAAATTTTTGAAATGGCAATAGTATTATACCATGCACCCTCACACCTAAATCTTCCACCTCCATTCTTTTAAAATGTCTAAAATATCTTTTTTACTAATTATAAATTTAATTTTAAAAAATTAAAATTCATTTTTTAACATGGTATATTCGAAACTTTTGGATTTTATGTTATAACTTGAAAGTTTCGAAAGATACGTTTTCTAAAATTTCGAAAGTTTCATGCATGCCAAAGTTTCGAAGTTTAAATTTTGGAAAAAAAAAACCTTTTCCAAGTATACCAAAGTTCCGAAGTTCAAGTAGAACGTTTGAAAGTTTTCAAGCATGCCAAAGCTTTGAAGTTCAAATTCTTGAAAAATACATACAAATTCAAAACCTTCAAAAGTTTCCAACCATCACAAAGTTTCGAAGTTCGAAAAACATATGCAAATTCAAAACCAAGTTCAGAATCTGGAAAATCAGGAAACATTCGAAAGTTTGAATGAATGCCAAATTTTCGAAACTTTAACATTAAAAAATAGAGGTTCGAAAGTTAATAAAGTTTCGAGAAAATAAAAAAGTTTAAAAGATATTTACTTTTCTGGGTTGATGAAGATTTGAAATACTCTGTTGTTGGAAGATGAGTTTCAAACCTTTGAATTTTTCGAAAATATGAGAGAATGATGAAAACTTTCGAATATGATGGGGTAAAAAAATGGTTGAATTTTTGTTGAATAATATTGTAAAAAAAGGATAATATTGAATTTTTGTTGGTTAAAAATTTTGATGAATTTTTGTAAAAAAAAAAAAAATAATATTGTTAACATCTTAAAACAAAACATAAAAATTAAACTGTCACTTAAAATTAAAATAAATAACCAAATCGAGAGAAAAAAAAATGACTAAAACGTTAACTGAAATTAAGTTAAATGACGAGTGCTATTTAAACTATTATTTATTATATTAAAAAAAATTTGATTTATAAAGCATAACCCTAAATATAATCTTTTTACTATATTAAACTACTTGCACATGATAAATATATCTATCAACTCAAACATGTAATAGTGACATCAAACTTAAGCAAAAATATTAATTCACATATTTTTAATATGTCAATTTTATTATTGTAAAATAAAAATACAATTTTTAATTATTACAAAATTATCATGCATGTAGTTTTAGTTGTTGTTGTTAAGACAACATATATTTTTAATGAATTTTTTTATGTATGTTTATGACATTATAAAAAGTTTATCCACAAAAAATAAGTTTAAAATTCAATTTATAAGTTCATAGTTTTTTTGTTTTTATCTTGATATGTCAACATTTAAAAAATATATATTTACTTTATTTAAAGTTAAAAAATTATTAATTTTTGTGGATGATCTTTTTATAGTGTTTTAAACATTATTGCAAAAGATTATTTAAAATTTTTATGATTAGAAGATAATTAAACATATTTCGTTTCAGCGTGACTAAAATTAATTGTTGAATAATTTTATATGAACTAAAAAATATATTTTTATTTTATAGGGAATAAAATTAAAAGGTCAAAATTCTATAAGGACTAAAAATATATTTAACCATAGATAAAAAATTGTTTTATCGTCTTATAGTATTCTCTCTCTTCTAAAATAAATTGATTCGAACTCAACTTTAAGACACCGTGAATAAAAACAAATGTACCAACTTACTACCATCCATAGATTAATATGTGAATTACATGTTTGAGTTGATAGATACATTTATCACGCAAGAGTCGTTTACTTAATAAAAATATTTTCTGTTTTTATTCTTTAAAATTCGTGTTAATTTTACTCGTTAAAAATAAAGTAAGAGACTGTTAAAATGAACAATTACATGTGTTTCTATAAACAATTAATGAAAATATCAAAAAAATTATTTTCATTATTTTTGAAAATTAATCTCCATTAATTAATAGTTCATCTTACAAAAATATTTTTTTTATTTTTTGATGAAAACTTTCATACAAAAGTATTTTAATAGCAAGAAAAATGAACACATTTTTTAAAATAAAAATGAAAAATGTTTTTATAAAGTAAACAATCATAAATTTTCCTATAATTTTATTGTGATTTCGGATTTTTTTACGGATAATATAGTCATATATTGTTTGAAATTTTCAATGTTTACGTGAGGTTTAATTTTTTTTTCAACAATATTTTATTTCACTTAAAAGCATATTAAAATAATTATGATTAATTTTTTTATCTATAATTTATATTGAAGGTTGCATGCATGTATTTGATAATTAATAAATATATATGACTTATAAAAAAAAATAGACACCAAAATAATAATTCGCACATCACACCAAAATCTCGTAAACACTATTTTTATCATTTGGCATGAGAATAAAAGTGTGAATCGTATGATATTACGAAAAATAAAAAGTGCATTTTTTAAGCAAACATAAAAAATATAAGATCACAAACTTATATGATTGAAAGTAAGCTTTAAATTGAAATTGTAAAAAAAGGCTTCAAATCCATTTATAAACAAACACCTTACTAGGTTTTAGCTTTGTCAAGTGGCGTCCTAAATTATTATGTTTTATACAACAATCCCGTGATTGATATGTGCAATTTGGGCCATTGCATATGTCCTAAAATTAATAAGATCTCAAATTTTGTACTTACAATAATTGTGATGTATTGATTAAAAAAATTTATATAATTAAAAAAACACCCAAAATTCAATAAGAATTAGTTTATTGTAGTGGAAAAAGTTTATTGCACAAAATTTTATTAGATTCAACAACAAATTTTAGTTAGTAAATGAATCAACAAAAATTAATTGTAATTGGACACCATCTATGATTCATAAGTTTGTTTTGACAACAAAATTATTATTTTTTTACTAAACCAACAAAAATTGATTAAAAATACTGTTATTTAGTTTATCTTTTGACATGTTAATTAGTAGTATATTTGAAAGTTATGAAATGTAATTAAGAAAGTGTGATTATTTTATTTTGAAATGAGATTATTTGGTGGTATGTTTGAAAAATTTATGAATTTGCTTTATAAAGTATTAAAAGGATGAACCTTTTATAAATAGCTAGAAAATAGTATTAGGTTAAAGTTGTATTTAGATAAAGTAGTTTGAGTTTTTGGTGTTTGATACATTAAATATATAATATTTTAAATTAAACTTATAATTATTAATTTTTTTTTATTAAAGACCCAAATGTTTTACTATGTTTTGTACTTATTTATGTATCTCATTATAATATGATACAATGTATTATATTTAAGTGACAAATTTACATTCGTAAAACAATTACATGTTATTTTTCTTTTGGTATAATATATACAATTTTTTCTAAATTAGCTCACAATACCTTTAAATATTATAAATAACAAAAAAATACTAATTTTTTTATATAACTATAAATAATTCCATTCAAATAAACAATTTCAATTTAAAAAAAAAATAAGTAACCAATTTATATATAAATAGAAAAACTACTCTTATAAAAAAGTTATATTTATTTTAAAAATTTAAATTAGTATTCATATTTTTATAATTTTAAATAACAATTTATTAAATTATATAAAATAAAAAAGTATCCTTGTTTAAATTATATAAATTATGGTTTTTATCAGTAACAGTATTTTGTAAACAAATTCATATTTAAAATAAATATTTTTAACTAAATAAACAAGATATAACTTTTTTCACTGTTAATTTATCGTATTAATTCATAAAACTCTACACTGAATTGAGATTAAAATTAAGATTAAATAGGATAGGTTGTATCATACTCTGCATCTCATCGTTTTCAACAAACAACTCTAAAATCTAAACTCCTTAAAAGCCCAAATGGTTAAAGAAAATGACAAAAAAGGTGTTTGAAGCCATGTGATAACCATTAATCAATAAATACTCCAACTCTTCACAATTTCCACAAAAGGAAGATATTTCTAAGATCAATGTTTCCCAAACAAACAAAAAACTATTGACTTCATTTCCTTTCTCTCTCTTATTTTTTCTTTGCCTTCAAAGTTGGGTTAGTTTGACCCATGAACTGCAACACATTTATTAAAAGAGGACCATTGTCACAAGCTGTGTCCTCTTAACAACATTTATACAATTAATTTCACATATTCACTGAAATCAATTTAACATTTTCTTTGGTCAAAAAAAGTTTACTACATCTTTTTAATAATAAAAAAGTCATTAATATTCTCAAATCTCCAAGAAAGAAAAATCACACAATTTTTATGGGTTCTTTCTCAACGAAAAAGGTACCCCTTGAAATCTCATAGCTCTTTGAAACTCGTAATAATTCTCCAATGACCCATTTCTTTTTTTGTCTTTCTTTTGCAGTTTTAGGGGTAAAATTAGAAACTTTTCTCGTCTACCAACTGGATCGGGTTTTAAAAATTCAAGGTTAGATTCAAATTTGATCTGCACCAAGATGCTTAATTTCCTTTGAAATTTCCATTTAATCTACGAGATTCAGTTTTTGAGATGAACCAGTTAGTTGAAAGCTCTGCTAATGCTCAAAGGGTCTCTAGAGTTCAAGCTCCACTGGTAATTTTAGTTGTTTCAAATCTCATTTGTTTTGGTTTTGAATTTCATGTTCATAGCATTTGAGACATACCTAGATGATTTATTATCCCTTTTTATTTTTTATATTTTCACTTTTTTTTTGAAACACAAACAAAGAACTAAGTTGAATATAAGTTGTGATTTCAGTTAATTTGGAAATGTATAAAACTTAAGATTTCTTAAATGGGAAGAAGCCCTTTTTTATTTTTTAGGGTTATGTATTCAAAATTTGATCTTATATGTATATTGTTATCTCAGCATTCATTATATGCTGGCTTCTTAAATTCTAACTGTAATACTAAAATTTTCAGAGAGCCCTACTAAATAATAATAATATAATCAAGTCCTTGTTAACCAAACATGCATTATCCCCTTGTTTGATAGATAGTAATACTAATATATACAAACTGCTATGTTTGTCATTTATGATTTTACCTGTGATGTTTGTAAACTTTGCATTGCTTAACTCCTATTCAAGTCCAGCTGTCTAGCCAGCCATCTAGGCTTTTGATATTGCATATTGAATCAATCATTCTTCACTTTTTATGTGTTAGAGTGAGAATGGGAAGCAGAGTCCATATGAGCATATTTTTGTTCATTTTTTGTCCTTAATCCTTATTCACTTGTGCTTGGTTTGGGTGTTTTGATAATGTTTTTACTTTTTGTCTAGTTAAATTAAAATGTTTGTAATGAAACAACCTCGTCTTGCATAGAATGTTCATCGGTAGCAATAGCATTACGGAATGACAGGAGTTGTCAAAGGCGAACATTGTTTGAAATTTTTTATACCCAACGGGAGGTCCCCAGAAGCTGGAATGTCAATGAAGGAACATTGCTGAATACATCATTTACTTTGTTATGTCTCAAGACTTCATTAAGAAGAAAGAACTAGTGTTATGACTTTTTGAATTACGAAAACACCTTTTGATTTGAGGCAAAAGAACATGTCTTTCACGCAAGCCATTAGCAATATCACTTTTCGGTTAAAGTAAGATGGAATCGTCCACAGTACACAATGTATGCTGTCTTTCTTTCACCAAAGTGTTATTTTCCAAACTCTACTCAAGAGGTATGCAACTGGGGATTAGCATTTTTGGAAACATCATTATGACACCCCGATCTTTCTAAATCTCATGAGACGTCTTATTGGGAGCTCTTGTTGATGTATTGGATGTCTTACTTAGCTGTGTCATTTTCCTATGTGCCTTTTTTTTATGGAGAATGCTAGCAAATGTTCTTAGGGCATTGTTTAAGAAACTAAAAGAGGCAAGTTTGTATGGAAAAATAATGTCTTTTGTTACCTTTGACAAATGTTTGACTTCTATTTCCAAGACAATCTTTTCTTTTATTGACTACTTAACCAATGCCCTTAGGGCACTTGTTACCAAGACATTTTTTTATATCCTTCCGACTCTTCGAATTGACTACCTATTCCTTGACCTAAATATCCATTGCAGTATTCTATGGGATACTTCATTTTTCACTCTGAAATATCAAACCATGTTGAAGGTGATTGGGTTCTATCTGGTCACTTATAATTGTCTGTCTGCATCTTTGACCATTATCCTACTACATATTCTCACCTACTTTGAACTGTAATAATTTAGCTCCATCTCCATGTTTCTGTTGAAATGCATCTAAAACCGTCATTTGAACTCAAGCTGTTGTGCTTCACAAATCTGAGTTTATCCCGTGCATGTATGTATCAACAGCTCCTTTTGTTTTATTAAATTAAATTTCAGTGAACAATGAAACTTGAAACTAATATTGCCTTGGTTGGTCTGTTGATCTTATGATGCATGTGACGGGAATAACTTGGTGGTTTTCTATTGCTGATCAACCTCACTTGCAGCATTCAAAATAAAATGGTTTCGTTCATATGTAATAATGTTAAAACTAAATATGATCTGTCTAATTAAAATAAAAATTTCACCTTGATAACAATTTATTTTCTAAGTCAATAGTGTGAAGTTATTTGTCCGGAACTTCATTTTTTCCTTGCAGAGGAAACAAATACTAGAATTGTTCAATTCTGGGACCTGAAGTAAAAAAGGAGAAAGTTACTGTGTGCATCTGTATATGCTTTTGGACATTATGCATTTACATATTTTTAGAGATACGTTTTTGGTACTTAGAACATACACTAACATGTAAAGTTTCACAGGTGGACTCTGTTTCATGCTACTGTAAAGTAGATTCAGGCCTGAAAACAGTGGCAGGGGCAAGGAAATTTGTTCCAGGATCAAAGATATGTATCCAACCTGACATAAATCCGAATGCACACAGGAACAAAAACTTGCGTAGAGAGAAGACAAGAGTTCAGCCTCCCCTGCTACCTGGTCTCCCTGATGATCTCGCTATTGCCTGTTTAATTCGTGTACCCCGGGTTGAGCATAGGAAACTGCGTTTAGTTTGCAAGAGATGGTATCGCCTTCTTTCTGGAAATTTCTTTTATTCGCTCAGAAAAAGTCTTGGAATGGCAGAAGAATGGGTTTATGTCATGAAAAGAGACCGTGATGGAAGAATTTCGTTGCATGCTTTTGACCCTATCTACCAAATATGGCAATCCCTTCCACCGGTTCCCGGGGAATATTCTGAAGCATTGGGATTTGGCTGTGCTGTTCTTAGTGGTTGCCACTTGTACTTATTTGGTGGAAGAGATCCATTGAAGGGATCTATGAGGCGTGTCATTTTCTACAACGCTCGTACAAATAAATGGCACAGAGCACCAGACATGCTGCGTAAACGTCATCTGTTTGGTTCTTGTGTAATAAATAATTGTCTCTACGTTGCTGGCGGGGAATGTAAAGGAATTCAAAGAACTCTTCGATCTGCTGAAGTTTATGATCCTAACCGGAACAGATGGAGCTTTATCTCCGAGATGACCACAGCTATGGTTCCCTTCATTGGTGTTATTCATAATGGTGCATGGTTTTTGAAGGGGCTTGGGTCGAATCGCAATGTCATCTGCGAATCCTATTCGCAGGAAACCGATACATGGACTCCGGTAAGTAATGGAATGGTGAATGGATGGCGTAACCCTAGTATCTCATTGAACGGTCAATTATATGCTCTTGATTGCCAGGATGGCTGCAAGCTCAAAGTTTATGATGGGGCATCGGATTCATGGAAGAAGTTTATCGATAGCAGGGTTCATTTAGGTAGTTCGCGTGCTCTTGATGCCGCTGCTCTTGTTTCCCTTAATGGAAAGCTGTGCATTATCCGCAACAATATGAGCATCAGTCTAGTCGATGTTTCGAGTCCGAACAAACGCGTCGAAAGCAATCCTCATCTTTGGGAAAATATTGCTGGAAAGGGTCCTGCCAGGTCTTTAGTTAGAAATTTATGGTCGACTATAGCAGGGCGTGGAGGTTTGAAGAGTCACATTGTTCACTGTCAAGTTCTTCAAGCATGAAGTTCTCTGACAATAATATTAGTTACACAGTTAAGGAAAAAACGTTGGTTTTTTTGTGGAAAATCAATTGAAACAAGTCTATCTATCTACTTTCAGATTATTGTGTTTGTAAAGATGAGGATTTTGGCAATAGAATTTGAGGTCACTACTTCTTCACACAGTCATGAATAGGGAGCATATTATATTGTAAATGTTGTTTCACTCTAAGGCTGTGTGCCTTTCCTTTAGTTATTACAATATATATTTAGGTTTGTAAGCCATGCATTGTTGTTGTATATGATTTATTTGAAAACATGATATCATAGTTGTATCATTAGTCAAGTTTATTTCTTTCAAGTTAGTAGGGAGAGAAGAGCATATCAGATTATGTTTGTGGCAAAAACTGTTCCAGATTGAAGACTAAATATGTGAACTTTTTAATTACTAAGAATTTTCCATGAATTTCAAAATTGTATCCATCATATGTATTCATGAATTGTTCTCATTCTCAAGAATAAGTAGACTCTTTTGGCTGTAGTAATAATGATTAAATTATTATTTAGCCAATGCTGTTATTTCATTCTATTCACCTCAGTTTATCATATATTTCAAATGTTTAAATGATTTTTGGCTCTCTCATAGACTCATAGTCATTGACAATTCCATCCAGTGGAAAAGGTTTGTCATTATTATTGTTGTTGTTCTCAAACTCAATCATCAAACAGTAGTTGATTATGCAGCCATTTTGTGATCTTATCTCACTCAGTAATTTCTTTTTTCTTATTAGAATTCCTGTGCTGCTCCACTTGTTTTTTTTTGGTTATTGCTGCTTTCTTGATTCCAAAAAAGATCACTCTTTATATTTGAGTCATCTTAATGAGTGCCCTACCTTGTTAAAAATGCTTAAAAGTTAATTAAAATCCTTATGGGTAATTGATAACAACACTCTTCGAAATTAAAGGTATAAATTAACAATTATCTTTGTCTTTCAAATAAAACATGGAAAAAGAATCCTTAACTTATAGTTTCCGATGACTTTTAAACACCAATAGTATAATTTATAATATTAAAGTTACTGATGACTTTTAAACACTAGTAGTATAATTTATCATATTAAAGTTTCCGAAGAATTTTAAACACTACTAGTATAAGGTGAAAGTGGTTCACTGTGCATCGAAAAATATATCATTTAATTAGTTAATAATAAAATTTAGCACAAGAATACACATCATCATTTACTACAATTGAAAATTTGAAGGAAAAGAGGAACGAAATAAGTAGATTTTGTTAATTTCGTTGACGTTCACATAAGATCCACAAAGTTTGCCATGGCAGATCCTTTACAAGCCTTTGTGGAACACCCAGGCACATACTGAAACTGTTTCACCGGTAATTTCTGCGACAAAGCTCCGACAAAGAATTCGATCATATCAGAACGGTAATCAACTTCGATACCGGTAACAGAGAGCCATAGGAATAGCTTCTTAGCCTGAATCCCAGACACGGCGGAAACGGAACCGTAACTGAGGGTTCCGGTGATTAGGGTGTGGTAGTAAACTAGTTGATCGGAAAAGTGAACGTAACAGGGAGATTGGAGATGGATGGTGAAGTAGCCGGATGAGGAGAGAGTGTAGGAAGCTACGTTGTTGGGAAGGAGACCCTTTGGAAAGCTGTAGTGAGGGAGTAGGTCGTGAATGTCTGTGGGAGTGCCTATGGTTATGGCTGTGAAATGGAAGATGAATATGAATATGTTGGAACAAATGTGTGAATTTAGAAATTGTTGAAGTCCACCAAAGTTGGATGCACTTCCCAACTTTTTCTTTTCTTCCTTTTATATTTTGGTCGGCTAATTAACGAGCCACTTCTCCCCTTTCTTTCTGTCCCTTCGACATTTTAGACATTTTAGAGCGGTTGTTATACCGTAGTCCCTTCGATTTTTAGAGCGGTTGTTATACTGTAGTCCCTTCGATATTTTAGAGCGGTATTGTACGGTAGTCCATTCAATATCTTAGAGCGGTTGTTATGCCGTAGTTCTGTCGAGTTTTGAGTGGTTCTAATACCACTATCCTTTTAGATCGGTTTTATGCCGTTGTCCCGTCGATTTTTGAGTGGTCATAATATCACTATCTTTTTAAAGTGTTTTTATGCCGCATGCTGCAGTCCTTTAGAGTGTAGTAATTTTGAGTTATGAGTGGTTATAGTACCATATTGCGAGGCTTTAATCGCCTTATTAAGAGTGGCTTTAACCGTCATATTGAGAGTGGCTTTAACAGCCATATTGAGGGTGTAATTCTAGAACGGTTTTCTACGGTGCAGTGGAACTCCGATACAGTGAATCTGAGCTGTTTTATCCTGGGGACGGCGTGGTTGATAGTCTGCCTTGCACAATTTGGGCAGTGCCGCGAAACGTCTTAAAGAGAGCGACCTAGTCCGCGACTCAACCCAGTAATATCTTCGATGGCACAAATTGTGATTTTTAAACAGTTTTTTCAAACTCAAAAACAACAATTTTAAGACGTTTTTTCTTCAACCGAAGATATTACTGGATCTGTTTCTTTGAGGCAAACAAAAAAGGATAAGAAAACTAGAGAATTAACCCATGGGAGGGTAATGATTACCTATATAAGAATAATATAGACTTGCTGGTGATCTGTATGAATACTACAGTTCCAGCAATAGTGTTAGATAGATATAATATGCTATTAAGAAGGGGAAGTTCGAGCTAAAAAGTCTGTTGTAGCTTGAAATGCTATAAAGAAGAAATATGATACCGAGAAACTTCGAGCTAAAAAGTGTGTTGTAGCCGCTACCTCAAGTATCAGATTACCGATGACAAATACGTGGATAAATTCAGAAGATAGCTCAAGAGATCATCTTAAGGTATGACTTTAAATGAATTTCAAATTGATTGTTATTATCGACAAAATGCCTCTGTTTGGAATGATTTCAAAAATTCTTAAAACAAATGAATTTTCTCTAAAGAGTATGATAACCTGTCTTTAAAAAAAAATGTTGTTTATTATTTTTCTGAATTAAGCAGAGTTTACTTATATCCGAAGCATGTTTAAATTTAATTGTTGAAATTAAGAATGTCTCCTTCTATTTATATGTTGTGTGATTTTAATATTTGACATGCTAGACTTTGTCATGTGAACACATGTTATTTCAAACTTAAGTAACTCAGGTTTAATACCAATGTTATCTTTAAATGATTTTGAAATAAAAATGTGATTTTTGTAGTCAAGTTAAAATAACAAAGAGTTCACATAAAACTGTAGTTAGAGAATCTGAGTCTTTAGATTTATTACACTCTGATATATGTGAACTTGATGAGACGTTAATAAGAAATGAAGATTGTTATTTTATCAATTTTATTGACGATCGTTCTGACTATACTTTTGTATATCTAATGAAAAATAAAAGTGAAGCGCTTGACATGTTTAGAATCTTTGTAATTGAAATTGAAAATCAATTTAGTAGAAAGATTAAGAGATTTTGTAGTATAGAGGAATAGAGTATGATTCTAGTTTATTTAATGAGTTTTATAAAACTCAAGGAATCATACATGAAACCACAACACCTTATTCACCTGAAATGAATGGTAAAGCTGAAAGAAAGAATAGGACTCTGACTGAACTTGTTGTTGCTATTATGCTTAACTCTGGTGCTGCATCTCATTGGTGGGGGGAAATTATTTTGACTGTTTGCTATGTTTTAAATAGACTTTCAAAATCTATAAGAAAAACATCTCCTTATGAGATAATAAAGAAAAGACAACCAAATTTGTCTTATCTTCGAACATGGGGCTATTTGGCGTATGTCAGAATCCCCGCTCCCAAGCGAATTAAACTCGCCAGTAGAGTCTATGAATGTGTATTCATTTGGTAGGCAATAAATAGTAAAGCGTATAGGTTTTATGATCTAAATGCGAAAGTGATCATAGAGTCAAATGATGTTGACTTCTATGAAAATAAATTCCCTTTGAAATCGAGAAATAGTGGGGGCAGCGAACCAAGTCATACTCCCGTGATAGGAAGTGCTGAAAGCAACAAACAAGGTGATTTGGAAACTCGAAGGAGTAAGAGAGTCAGAGTTGTTAAAGATTATGGACCAGAATATATGGCCTATAATTTAGAAGAGGATCCTACAAATCTCAAAGAAGCATTGTCATCTTTGGATGCAGATCTTTGGCAAAAAGCTATAAACGATGAAATGGATTCCCTAAAATCTAACAAGACCTGGCATATAGTAGACTTGCCTCCTGGTTGCAAGCCGATAGGTTGTAAATGGATTTTGAAAAAGAAACTAAAACCTGATGGAACTATTGATAAATACAAGGCACGCCTTGTAGCCAAAAGTTTTAGGCAAAGAGAAAATATAGATTTCTTCGACACTTTTTCTGCAGTCACGAGAATAACATCAATTAGGATACTCATTTCACTAGCAGCAATTCATAATTTGGTGATACACCAAATGGATGTTAAAACAGCCTTTTTTTAAATGGTGACATGGAAGAAGAAATCTATATGGAACAACCTGAAGGTTTTGTAATTCATGGGCAAGAAAACAAGGTCTGTAAGTTAGATAAATCTCTGTATGGTCTTAAACAAGCTCCTAAGCAATGACATGAAAAGTTTGACAATTTGATTATATCGAATGAGTTTAAAGTGAATGAAAGTGACAAATGTATTTATTACAAATTTGAAAATGGCATTTGCACTATCATATGTCTCTATGTAGACGACTTACTCATATTTGGTTCAAACATCTATGCTGTAAATACTGTGAAATCATTGTTGAGTAACAACTTTGATATGAAAGACCTCGGAGAAGCGGATGTAATCTTAGGAATCAAGATTACTAGGTCATAAAAGGAAATTTCTTTAGATCAGTCTCATTATGTTGAAAAGATCCTAAAGAAAAATAAATACTTTGACTATAAACCTGCTTGCACACTATATGATCCAAGTATGAAACTTTTTAAGAACACTGGTGAAGGTGTTAGACAAACTGAATATGCGAGCATCATTGGCAGCCTCAAGTATGCCCCTCACTGTACTAGACCCGACATTGCCTACGTCGTGGGACTATTGTGCAGGTTTACCAGTAGACCTAGTATGGAGCATTGGCACGCTATCGAAAGAGTCATGAGATACCTAAAAAGAACCATGAATCTAGGATTACATTATTAAAGATTTCCTGTCGTACTTGAAGGATACAGCGATGTTGATTGGAACACCTTGTCAGATGTCTCCAAAGCAATCAATGACTATAATTTTAGTATAGCCGATGGTGATGTATCTTGGAAATCAAAGAACAGACGATATTGGCTCAGTCCACTATAGAGTCTGAAATGATAGCACTAGCTACTGCTAGTGATGAAGCGAGCTGGTTGAGATGCTTGCTAGCTGAGATCCCTTTATGGGAAAAACCTATGACAGCTGTGTTGATCCACTGCGATAGTACCGCGGCTATTGCAAAAATTGAGAATCGTTATTACAACGGTAAGAGACGACATATATGTCGTAAGCACAACACAGTTAGAGAATTACTTACTAAAGGAGCTGTAATAGTGGATCATGTACGCACTCATGTTAATTTAGCATATCCTTTGGCGAAAGGATTGGCTAAAGAGAAAGTCATAAATACATCCAAAAGGATGAGACTATTGCCTATAGATAAATGAGTCACTTATGACGGGAACCCGACCTAAAAGACTGGAGATCCCAAGAATTAGGTTAAATGGGTAATAACAAGTCATAGTGATATGAGATGAACATGTTATTATATTTAACAGAAGCATGATTCCTGAAGCGATGGAAGGCTGAGATAATAGAAACTCTTAATGAGATCTATACTCTATGTGGAGGGAGTACCTAGCTACAGGAGTACTCTTGATAGACTCACCTATGTGAATGTGGAAATGAGGCCGTTTCCTATGGAATTTCGAGGCAAAAAATTCCTAGAGCGTTCACTATACTGGGATAGACGTGCAGGGCCATAAATGCACGAGCTTTTTAGAATACACCCAATGAAAAGGTTGTGTGTGGGTTTGATGTCTGAGATAGAGTTCAAAACTACGAGTCACTCTTGTTAAATCAGAATCTTACTCGCTTATGCACAATCTTAGAAGCGTTTGACACCTTTGCTTATGCACAATCTTATAGAAGCGTTTGACGCTATTTTAGAAACATTTTTTTAATTCAAGTGGGGGATTGTTGGAACAACTGTGTGAATTTAAAAATTGTTGAAGTCCCACATTGTTAAACTCTCATTTTGAATAGTTTTAATCACTATATAAATATTCTCAAAATTTTGTTGAAGTCCCACATTGGTTAGAAAACATATATGGGTTTGCTTCCATCATTATATAAAGAGTGTCAATTTATTGTGAAAAGTACACAAAAGTTGGATGCAGTTCCCAACTTTTTCTTTTCTCCCTCTTATATTCTGCTCGGCTAATTAACGAGCCACTTCTCCCCTTTCTTTCTGTCCCTTCGACATTTTAGAGCGGTTGTTATACCGTAGTCCCTTCGATTTTTAGAGCGGTTGTTATACCGTAGTCCCTTTGATTTTTAGAGCGGTTGTTATACTGTAGTCCCTTCGATTTTTAGATCAGTTTTATGCCGTTGTCCCGTTGATTTTTGAGTGGTCATAATATCACTATCTTTTTAAAGTGTTTTTATGCCGCATGCTGCAGTTCTTTAGAGTGTAGTAATTTTGAGTTACGAGTGGTTATAGTACCATATTGCGAGGCTTTAATCGCCTTATTAAGAGTGACTTTAACCGTTATATTGAGAGTGGCTTTAACAGCCATATTGAGGGTGTAATTCTAGAACGGTTTTCTACGGTGTAGTGGAACTCCGATACAGTGAATCTGGGCTGTTTTATCCTAGGGACGGCGTGGTTGATAGTTTGCCTTGCACAATTTGGGCAGTGCCGCGAAACGTCTTAAAGAGAGCGACCTAGTCCGCGACTCAACCCAGTAATATCTTCGATGGCACAAATTGTGATTTTTAAACAGTTTTTTCAAACTCAAAAACAACAGAATATGAATATGAATATGAATGTTAGAGTAGAATTGGAACATCAAGTTAGCTGTGGACATTGTGTTTTGGAATAAGTTGACCCCTGCTAAGGATAAAACGTTCAATTTTGCTACCCACCTCCTCAAATTTTTCATAAAAATTAAATACCCAAAATACTATTTCTTAATTCTTATTTGTCTCATTATATAATTTTATCTGTCTCTTCATCATCATCATTAACCTCATAAGTCACACATCATAACTCATTCACTCATAACTTACACCCCATAAATGTTTTTTTTCTTCATATCGTGGTTAAAGTCACCTATAAGGTATCAGAAAACATAGAGCACACCATTTCTACAAAACCATATCATAATCAAAATCAAAACACAATTAAATATGTTCGTCGCAAACTCAGTTCATGTATACAAACTTAGTTCACGTACACAATCTCTTTCACGTACGTTCCTACGCAATCTCAATTCACGTACGTTCCTACGCAATCTCAGTTCACATGCGTTCATACACAATTTTAGTTCACATAGATTCTTATGCAAATTCAATTTACGCACACAATTTTAGTTCACGTATGTCCTATGCAAACTCAGTTTACGTAAGCATACTAAATTCACGTACACAAGAAGCAATGGAGATGATCGAAAATGTTGAAAATTGAGGGAGAATGAGAAGGGAGTGTGAGAAAAAAGGTGAACATGAGAATAAAAAGAGAAATTATGGTTTAAATAATGATATAAATAAACAAGAGTATTTTTATAAAAAATTTAAAGGGTGTTAATAGCAGAAGGAGAGTGTGGATAGCAAATTTGAAAAACATTTCCAATTCTGTACATAAAAATATAACTTGAGTAGTTATAACAAGATTTGATAAAATAATTAATTTGATAAAATTATAATTGATGTAGTTAAAATTATATAAAAATACTTAAAGAAATGCATATAAATTTTGTCCTAATAATAATTGAGCTATGAATTTTGGTTAGAGATGTCAAATAATTGTAATAATAAATTTGGTGACCAACAATAAATGAGTAATATAATGAATGAGTCACATTGTTAGTTTGTCCCGATAAAAACTTATCATAAAATTTAGAAAAGACAATAATAGATGTTTTTTGGATTCAAGAAAAATATATTATTTAATATAAAAAAATAAATATAATTTTTTTTTAAGTGTTAATAAACTATAAATTTTTTACTATCTCTAAACTGAGATATTATTCTGTCGCTCTAAATTTCATTAAAAAAAATTAAATATTTGATATACACCATCCACATTAATAATATTTAAGTCACCAAAACAAATTATGGCCTCCTTTAAACAACCAAACTTTTGCTCCATGTGGTGGTAGTTCATCAAGAAGTTTTTGCATTCCGTCGTCAAATAATCAAATAATAGAGTGGATGATTGGTTTCATTCTGCCCCACTACTTTCCATTCCATTTTTTTCTTCAAGCTAAACCCCAAATAAACTCTTAACTATTTGGGACATTTTTTTTAAGTTCCAAATAATTTATAAGTCATTTAAAATCTATCTTCTCCCTTAAACCAAACATAAATTTAATAATTAAACCATCTCCCCTCTCCTTTTCTCATCTCATCTCTTTTAAACTATCATATCTTTATTCACATTTCCTTCCTTCCTTTTTCCTTCATTTATCTCCCAGTGGTTTCTAATTTTACAAGTTTTTTTTTTAATGTGCACAAGTAAGACAATATTGCATCATGTGTAATTTTTTATTCTATTATTAAGGTAAGAGTTTAATAAGTTTTTAATCACTATAAATATATTATATTTCATTCTTAGTCATTCTAATTTTTTTTTTTAAATATTTTTTATCAACAATTTTAGTATTCGTATATAAGTTTATTCAAATGTATCAATCGAATTTTTGAATAATTTTTTGCAAAAATATTTAGAACATTTTAAGAGTCTCCTCTATAAATTTTAGATTCTTTTAACAAAATATGAATTTTTAAGCGCTAAAAGCTTAAAAAAATTACATTTAATTCATTATTTAGTAAAAAATTCTAAATTTTTGCGGAAAAGATTCTTATAATATTTTAAACATGCATATAAAAAATGATTTAAAAATTCATATGATACATAAGAATTTTCATCAATAAAAACCAAAATTATTGACTGAAAATATTTGAAGGACGATTGTTTAAAATTTTTTTTTATAAAAATTAAAAGCGAAATACAATATATTTATAGAGATAAAAAAACTTATTTAACCCTTAAATAAATAAATCATATGATATCATATTATATCTTTTTGATTTAATTGTAGAATTTATTAATCCAATTATGAAAACAAATTTAAGCATAGTACATAACTTAACTCACTTAAACATTAAGGTTACGATTATCTCCATTTTTTCCGGTATCAATAACTCCTGTAATTGATCATTTTTATAACAACTACATTGTTTACATAAATTTTTTCCAAACGAGCCACTTCCGAAGCCTGGGTGGAGTTTGGTTATTAAAAGATCTTTATAAGCCCTCGCGTTCCACGAGTTTGGATTTTTTTTTACTAATATTTTATTTATTTAAATCGATAGAAATAGAATACATCAATCCAAATGAACACAAATTCAAAATTAAACAAATTTTTTTTTTAATAAACTAACGTGAACTAAATTAATAACGTACAACAACAAAACAACAAAACTTATCTTTTAAATACATATATTTTTAGATCTATAGTATTGATGATACAAACATAATTAATTAAATATAGTAATATATCAAAAGACAATTTATCAATTTAAATCAAATAAATATCACAATAAAACATGAAATAAACAACAAAATAACATCAAAACGACGGAAAAAATAACATTTAATTTGAACGACAAAATCACTTATAAAACACACAAAAAACATTAAAACCACGTGTATATAGATGGGACAATTGCCCCCACAAGGCAAAACAATTTCTCTTTATTTACCGAAACTTCGTCTTGTCTATTTTATATCTTGCTTTAATTATATGATCTATTAATAGGGGTGTATATGTGTGTGAGTCGACTTGCCAACCCGAACACCCAATTCAATCTAACTCAATTTTTATCCGTATTCGATCACTTTCGAGTATGACTCAGCCAAATCCGTTGAAACCTGTTTATATTTAGTTTGGGGTAATTGGTTCAACAATTTGAACCCGTCGACCCGATCCTCAGTAACTAGTTATATATATATTTTTCATTTTTGTTTGGTAGCCCAATCAGATGTGTTCATAACTGATTTTTATATGAACGTTGATGCAAGGAGTTTGTGCGTTTAGGTTAGATATTGAATTTTTTATTTTTTGAGAGCCGACTTCAATAATTTATTCTCTTCATTAGCATTTAATTTGTTTTGACCTTATAATATTGTATATGACTACTCATAAAATTCACATCTAATTTTTAGAGTGTTTCCTTCAAAAAAATATTATAATTTTTGAGTTAAATATTATTTATTTAAATGTTATATTTGCTATAGTTTTGCATAATCAATGTATGAACTCAAAACTTATGTTTATAATAAATTTAGTTTAAATTTTTATATTTGTCAAATACAACTTTTTTGAATAAAATACTATTTATTTGAGTTAAATACTATTTATGAGCAAAAATGATGCTTAATTATGCAAAAATTTATGGTTATAACGAATTTAGTTTAATTTTTTTACATTTAAATCTATTAAACACATTTTTTTAGTATTTTTTTTGAAAATAATAAATATTCTGAAAATAAACAAATGAAACACTACTATTAAAAAGTTATGGCAGCTAAATGGTGGAACATGTTTGGGACACAGGGTGACCGTGATATTTGAGTTATAATTTTTTTTTAAAAATTGATATATAACAAATGAACTTTAATTAGGGGTTTACATGAAACGGGTCGACCCACCAACCTGCTCGCCCAACTCAACCTGTTCTTGATCGGGTCGGTTCGAGTTAAAAGAAAAAAATACGGATTTAGAACTTAACCAATATATGAAAGTTTTACCCCATACCCCTACAATTATACCTATACCCCCACAAATTTTTCAAAATGTCAAAATTACCCTTCATTTTTTTTATTTTATCAAATTAAAATTTACTTTTTTTTTATACCGGAAAACTTGAAAAAAGTTTTCCAGAAAAGATGCGAACAATTCACACTACCGGAAAACTTTTTGGCAAGTTTTCCGGTAGTTACCCGAAAACTTGGGAGGAAGTTTTCCGGAAAAGACGTAAATTCAACACTACCGCAAAACTTGCCAAAAGTTTTCGGTAGTTTTTTTTTTTTTCAAATTTTTTTTAATTATTTTAAAAAAAAAATTGAAAAAAACAAAACTATCAGAAAACTTTTTGACAAGTTTTTAGGTAACTACCGGAAAACTTCATGGCAAGTTTTCCGGTAGAAGGTAAAAAAATAATTTAATTTGATAAAATAGTAAAAAAAAAAGTGAAGGGTAATTTTGGCATTTTAAAAATTTTGTGGGGTATAGGTATAATTGTAGGGGTATGGGATAAAACTTCCAAAAAATAATAGGTCGGATATCAGATTTTGTCAAAATCCGCCGAGCCTATCCCGCGTACACCCCTACCCACTTATTTGTAGAAGTGTTAGAATGATTTTTTCAAAATTAAATGGTTAAATATGTATTTTTTGCAGTTTTGATAATGTATTTTGATCAAATTGTAAGCCGGTAAATATTTTCTTGAGAATATTCAGTATTTAAGTAACTTTATACAATTTAGTAAAAAAAAGTAACTTTATACAATTGTTTAATAATGAGTGAATGAGATTATTTATATTTAGTGGATAATATTTGGAAAGATGTTATAAAATTCTTTCGTCTTAATTAGAAGTCTCAAATATTCAAACTGTAAAAATGTATATTAATATTGAAACACTTAGTTTAAAAAATTATACATCAATAAAATCATAAATAAATTTTATAGAATATTTTATACTTTAAGCAGTATGTATTATTTTTTTTGACTCAATAAATAAATTTTTTGAACTACCACTAGTAAAAACTACTTGTATAGATAAAAAAGAAAAAAAACGATTTCGATTTAGAGGACTAATTCGTAATTAAAACCATAAACCATTTATATTGAATAAACTAAGAAAAAGGGAGATAACAGGCGGTTAGATTTTGTTGGATATTATAAAAATAAATGTTTTTTTAAATAAACTATATTTTATTATTGTGTTTAGTGATATGTGGTCTATTAGACCAATACAACCTAATAAATAAACACTAAAAAAACTCTTGTAAAAGAAAACATAAACACTAAAATAATAATATAGTATAATGTAAATCACCTAGCCCTTGGCTTGCAGGAAGATTCCCACATTATAAAAACTCCTTTAATGGTAATTCAGAAAGGAAGGAGTCGATGATATATTGCCTTTGCCAAAAAGACAAAAAAGAAAGGATTCTATTTATTCATCAAAAATAGGAACCACTATACTATGTATCTATTTTAATTTATTTTTGTAAAAAAATTAAGTATCTATTTTATATAAAGATTAATTGTCATATATTGTTAACCTAAAATGTTTTATAATTTATGCAAATAACAATTATTTATGTATATATTCAAAGGCGTTTTAAATATTTTAAAAGTCTTGTTTTAATTTTAAAAATTAAATATCTAATAAAAAATATAATTTATTTTTACAGTCTATTTTGAATTTTTTGTTATGAAAAATGTTAGTTTTAATTTAAAAAAAAGTCCTATAAAATCAAAATAAAATTAAAAATAAACAAAAAGATTTTAGAGACTAAATTTAAAATGTCATAATTATTAAGGACTAAAAATATATTTAACTTAAAATACACTCACCTTCATTGTATTATATTATATAAAAAAAAAATTGAACCCACATCAATTTTAAATCTTGTATTATTGGTGCACAAATGACCAGTTTTATGTATATTAAATTTTCTTTTTTTAATAATGTAACATTTTTTTATTAAATAATGTATATATATTAAATATTTTAAATAATTTTACTTTGTATTATATATTTATATTTATATTTACAATATGTCAAAAAGTTATTTATAGGCATTTTGTGCTTAAAAAAAAGAGTGGGTTACTATTTTGAACGGATATATAAAAAACAAAAAGAAGCATTTACGGTGGGGTTGGTGGAAGTATGGTAGATAGATACTACTACACTCCACTCCCCTCCATTTAAAATTGAAATCGTAGTCTTCATTTATTTGACAAAAAATCACAAATAAGCTTAGAACTCATCATCATCATCATCTTAATAACTCACTCACATGGCAAAACAATCCAACACGTTTATTATCCTCATAATAGCAACAACAATAACCCTTTTTTCCGTTACAAATTCAACAGCCGAAGAAACCGTTTACGATTTACTTCCAAAATTCGGTCTCCCTAGTGGTCTATTACCTAACACCGTTACCGACTACACACTCTCCGATGACGGTCGATTCGTCGTCGTTTTGGATAATACTTGCTACATACAGTTCGATTATCTCGTTTATTACGAAAAAACCATCACCGGGAAGTTGAGCTACGGTTCCATCACTGATCTTAAGGGTATTCAGGTTCAGCGTCTCTTCTTATGGTTTAATGTTGATGAAATTAGGGTTGATTTGCCTCCTTCTAATAATATCTACTTCCAAGTTGGTATCATCAATAAGAAGCTTAATGTTGACCAGTTTAAAACCGTTCGATCTTGCCGTAACTCGCTCAAATCTTCTCCTTGCAACCACGGAATTTCATTACCATCCTCTTCCTCTCTGGTCTTTTCTCTCTCTCTCTCTCTCTCTTTTTAAATTGTTTCAAATTTCATTCTCTGTTTAATTGGTCATTTGTTTATTTATTTTTTGGATTGTGAATTTTAGGTTAAAGTTTTTTGAACACTAGATTAGGGGCATGTTTGGATAAACAATTTAATTAAGTGGTTATTATATAAAATGTTATAGCTAATCAGTATTATACAAGTGCTTATGTTAAAGCTAATTTTATAATAAAAGATAAATAAAAGTCAAACTGATGTCGTATAAGTTATAAGCTGTTTTTGTAAACTTTCATAGAGTGAAAGCAACAACTTATGGTCATCTCATGTTGCAAGCTGTTTTCATAAGCCATCTAAATAGTCTTACTAGTGTTTATACGATTAAATAAACTGAAATTAGCCGATTCAAATAGCCCTTAGGTTAGGTTGAAGCTGTGGAGAGGGGGTTGTTCTAATGCTTGTGGAATATTTAGGAGTGATACCCTAACTTTTTATTCTGCCAAAATTGGCTGTATTATTTTCATGATCTCCACTAGGTTGGGTTTGGCACTCTGGCCAATGGCAGAGTATCGATTTTTAGTTGATTTGTGAGATTAAGGGGTGTATTGGATTAGGATTTTAGATGACAATTTTTTGTGTGAAAAGATATTTTAAAATCTTAATCTAGTACGCCCCAAAAAGATGGGTTAACATTGATTGTTTTGATGAGGAAAATATTCTTGAAAATTTAGATGTCTGAGTATGGTGTCTTTTAGTTTTTGTGTGTATTTTTGAAATGAATGTAAGTTATAGAAGATAAGAAGTGAGAGAAATAAACAGATACGGTGTCGCATATAATATCTATAATTTGATGTTCAAATTCCGCAATGACGGTATTAAGTGTTTTCTTATTATAATTTTAACTTATCGGTTTTATATATGGAAGGAAGTGAGTTTGAACAGACAGAATTGGAGGTGAGAAAATATTTTAAATAGTGTTTGTTTGGTTCAGTTTTTAAGAGGGGATGAGAGCAAAATCTCTTCTAGTCCTATTTTTGCTTCCTCTTCATTTTGGGAGATTTGGAGAAGAGGGAAGAGGAACAAAATAACTTATAAACCATTTAAAATTCCTCCATTCTCCTTGAATCAAACAACTTTAATTAAAATCTTTCCCCTTCCCTCCCGTCTTTTAAACCACACATGTCTCTATTCCCCTTTCCACCCCACCCCTCCCCTCCCTTCCTCTCCATTAAAGTCTCTCCCTTCCATTGCATCAAACAGACCCTAGAGATATAGTTCAGTTTACTGTGAAAAAAGTGAGGTACAACATCTGCTAATATAATAAATCAAATTGTTAGCTTTAACAAATCAAAATTTATCAAATCTATGATTTGTTATGCTTTTCATGAGGACATACAAGTGATTTTTCATTACTGTTTGGATTACTTATCTTTTTAAAGCAAGAACTTATTTTACAAGAGTTAAGTCATTGGTTGATGGAGTTAGGACGTCTTTAGATTCCCTAGGAGGGAAAATGGTTAATCAGTATGATTTCAGCCTGAATATGGTTATGTAAGCATTGAAGTCAAGTTTACAAAGAGTCAATTAGCTTTCGAGTCTCTCTTATTTGAATTTTGATAGGAATCTTTGAACTCATATATCTGTTTTGACATAATCTGCAATTGGTATCCCGAAAAGCAGTGGCGGCCCTGAGTATGTGCAGGTGTGTGACCGCACAAAGTTTCAAATTTTCAGGGGCACCAAATTTTTTTTATAGTATAAAAAATTTATATAAATAAAAAAATGTTTGGATTGATAAATTTTTTTGAGTAATGTTCGTATTGATAAATACATTCTATAACTACTTTTATTATAATTCTATTGTAGTGTTGATTTGATTTGAACATTTTCACTTATTATATTTATTTATATATATGATTAATAAAAAAAATTGTGTAAAGATTAGGGCACCAAGTTCAAACTTTGCACAGGGCACCAAAATTCTCAGGGACGGCCCTGCCGAAAAGGCATGATTTGTGCTACCTGTTTCAGGTTTCTGCATAAATAATTGTATTGTGTGTTAGAAGATAAATTTAGTGGAGAAATAAAGTACACTATTAGTACCTCTTAGAGATGTTGAAGGCGTTGTCAAAATGTCAATGCATTCAATATAAGCTTATTGGGTTATGAGCATAACTTATTATTAAATGCAACCTTTTCCCCCCTGCCTCTCCAGTCTCCACCACCATTCAGTGTTGGTTTTTTATATTTTGTTAGAACTGTTCTTATAAGGTCAGAGAAAAACTAACTTGTACAAATCTTTTGCAACTTGCAGCTTCCTGCTCCAGTGAAGGAAATTCCTATGCTTCTCACAGAGTAGATGCAGTTTTGTACTGGTATTATATATGGCATAATGGAGACATCTTCACCTGCCACTGTACTTCTATTGCTAGCTAGCTTATCAATCAAGAGTCTGGACTCATAAATCTCGAGTCTGGTTGAGTTATATCATATATCCTTCCTTACTAGACCTTCGTAAACATATTATTATGTATATATTTATGTTCTGAGACTTCGACTTTGATTTCATGTGTGCTTTCTGTTTCCAGTTAGATTTAGGTACGTTGAAAAAACAATCTAGTTAAGCGTTGATCGTAATTAAAATAAAGTCAAACTATTTTCATAAATTATTCTAAAAAGTTTATAGAAATAATCTAAAAACATCTTATGAATGTGTCATAAACCATTAGCATAAACTCTTCCAAATAGTCTAACAACTACTTATGACGGTAGATAACTAGATAAACTCACTTAAGCTAATATAAACCATTATTCAAATGTGTTTTATAATGGATAATGGATGGCAAAATCGAAGTGCCTTGTCCAGTTGTTCCTATACCGAACTACCCTCAACTCTTTGAATCCAGATCCTTTACACTTGCTCTGTGCAGTTGCTACAGAGGTGTTAAATCTAAATTCAGGTTCTACTGCATCTAATTTCAACAGGCTGCAGTTGTGAGCTGTAGAAGATTTTAGCTTCAATTATTTTTTTCGTTGGATTTATTTTCCATATAATCTGCTGGTCTTTCTTCAATTATTAAGATTAGAGGTGTGCAAGATCTGGCTTGCCCGTTAACCTGTCTTGTCCTATAAGCAATGGTTAGGTTTGATTTGTTTTAAAAAAAATTGGGACACAAAAATAAAGATAAGACCTAGAAGGATTGGGTTTTGGTTATCACTTGAGTTATCTGTTTTAAATTACTTTAAGGACAATTGATTATTTTTTGTTATTATTTATATTATTATTGATTCACTTTTTCTAAAAAAAAATTAGAGCATTAATTTAGTCACTAACTTAACTTAGGGTTTATAAAACAATGTGATGAGTTATTACTCCTAAATGAATTAACAAGTGAGAATCATAAGTGACTTGTTATGAGTTACTTTATGTTCAATTTTTATTTTTTTAAAAAATGTTTAAGAATTACTATTTGATGTGTCTTCTTAGAGTCAACTCAGTCTTCTCTTTATTTTGTCTCGTCTTTATTAAATTTGCAACTCATCGGATTTTTTGGGTCAAGAGATGAGTTAGAGTTTAAAAATTTGTTCAGTCAAAAGTTGAAATAGGATAAAGAACACATTAAATTCGATTTAACTCGTCCTTTATACACCTATAAAATGATAACTATTGTGACTCGTGGGACATTGAATATACCTCGATACAACAATTCTATTATAAACCCAATATGTATTTAGTAATTCCTTTATAGTAAAATGGATACAAAACTAAAACTAAGACATGCCTAATGGAGAACAAGTCCCTCTTAAGTTTTTATCAATAAATAAACTAATGTTAGTTGGAATGATATCTAATGTTGCAAGAGAATGACCCCTTGAATTGTCCAACCTAAAAGATGGATAATAGAAATGACCTCGTTGAGAAGAGGTTGCATATGGTGAATGAAAGTGTACCAATTTTGTATGATAGTGATGACATGAGAAGAGTATTTTAACATCATTTATACACATGCATTTAAATTATTTAGATAAATATTTTGGGAACTAATATGATTAAGTGAAATTATGGTATAATTTGATTGGAAGTGTATATAATTTTTTGTTACATTATTAGTTTAATCAATCACTACAAAATATATAAGTTTTCATGAAATAGGAGAACTATTTTTATTGTTTATAGATAAAATGATAAATAAATTCTCGCACAATTGCAATGTCATGAGTTGAACGCTAATATAACAATATCAACATTCATTATCGGTCGAAACTTTATGAATATAAAACTATTATTTTTAAAAATAAGAATGATTTGATTTGCCTGCTATATATGATTTCTTTTAAATTTAGTCATCTATCAATCTATCTTATTTATTAATTATTTATAAATCATATATTTAAATTTTATTAAATTTATAAAATAATATGGAAGATACAGTATAACATATCTCAAAGTAATAAAAAAATATAATGATATATATATTTAATTAAAATTAATAATAAAAAACAAATATGTTATAATCTATATATGGTGCGGGTATTACGATCTCCACCACCATTTAATATTAAGTATACATTTAATGAGTCCGAAGACTTTAAAAATGTGATTTAATTTTATATTTTTAAAAATTTTTTTTATGAAAATTTATTTAAAAATAGTAAAAGTTTTTTAGATTTATTTATTATCAATTAAAAACAGTAATTTTGACATTTAATAGCTTAAATATTTATTATTAGAGATTTTAACATGATAAAATTTACATTGTTTTTTAAAATTATCGTTTAAAAATGATTTTTATGAAGAGGTTCTCAGAATAAATTTTCATTTTAATTATTTTTTGAAATTTTATTATAAAAAAATTGTAGAAAATAACTGTAATACTTAAAATCATATTACAAGATAAATCATTTAAACTAATTTTTTATTTAAAACTTTATTTTTAAAAAATATTATAACAAAAAGATAAAATACTATAAAAATTATTTTTAATTTTTTTAAAAATAAACTAGCCCAATAACTATTGTGAAAAATATGTTGTATTTGTTATACATACCGAGTGTCCATATCAATCTAAAAACTCAAAAGTATTGAAGTGAAAGATGAAAAAACTTCTGAGAGTTCTTGCCGTCAGCGTGACCAATAGACAATGATGATGAAACCTCGAAGATGGTTGTAGGTCTTGTGTCAAGACTCAAAATCTAAATATTTTTTCTTCAACATTGATGAAGTTTTTGTAAAAGTGTCAATAGTAGTGAAAGGTAGCAATTAAGAACGTGAAAGAAGAACAGTGTGCCAAATAATTATTATAATTGAGTAAAAAAAATAATTATTATAGTTAAATAGTGATAGATTAATATAAATAACTAAGAGATTCTAATTATTACAATAGTTTAATTTATTTATATTATCTACAATCGTTAGATTATTAATGATAGTTGACTTATTCTCACGAATGATTTTAATAAGCTGAAGTTGTAAAAATTTTATACTGATAATTGATATGAGTTTAGTGTATGTTTGGGGTGTATTGAATTATGATTTTAAAAGACTATTGACAAAAAAATAATCAGAAAGATTTTAAAAGACTTTATAAAAATGTATTGACTTTTATAATTTTTTAAGGATAAAAATTTTTAAGTTTGGATTTTAATGATTATGTTGCATATTTTTAAGATTTCAAAATTCTTTGATGGATTTTTAAGATTTGAAAGGATTTTTTTTGAATTTTTAGAAAAAATTAAATTAGTGAATGAAAAAAAGATAAAAGATAATTTTTAAAATTTAGATAAAAAATGATATAATTTCTAAATATTTTAATATAAATAAATTATAATTTCATGTTCTCTTAAAAAACATTTATCGGTTAAAAAAAAAAATTCTCCACATATCTAAAGTTACATAAATACTCCATAAATTTGTACGTTCATGTTTTTACTTTTGAATTTAAACAATAAATACGTATATAGTTATTATCTTCCTGAATTGGTAACCATGAATATGAAAATTTATGAGAACAATATTTTTTGTGTAAAAAATTATAAAGTGTTGCAGGTGCCAATATAAATTATGTTTATATCTTAAATAATAATAATATTAATAATAATTTACAAGGAACAAATGAATAGAAAAAACAAATTATTTTTTATTAATTAATTTAATAGATAAGCCATAATATGCAATAAATCCATACAAGGAATACTTTATTATTAATTAAAATATGTTGTAAAATCTTCTCAAATCTCAACCCAATTAACCCGCAAACTCTGTATTAATCTGAGTCTCTCCCCCTCACTCACGGCGTCTCTCTGAAACTCAGCAGCTCTCATCAAAACAAAAGAAAGCGCTGCCGTTTTGCCCTTTGAATCATATAAACAATATTGATCTCAACGAAGCCGGAGTAGGTCACCGCCTTCCAGAATCAGTCTTTCAGGTTTTCCTTTTATTCTTTTCCTATTTTCCTTCACTTTCTTGTAGCCAGCGCGATATTGTGCAATTCACGATAATAAAGAGTGATTAACTATTTGCTAATCATTATGCAATAGGTTGTTCATGTAGATAACTCGGTTGCTGCTGTATTCTTTCCCCCAAATATATTTGTTAATTTATATGTCCTATTACATAATGGTGTTTGATAATATATTTATAATGATTAGCATCTACTTATTCTAATCATCAGAAATTTTGTTATATTATTTCAACTTGTGGAATTTATATCCCTTTATCCAGTTATCCTAATTCAAATATACTACTAGTTTAGGTTTTCCATTTAATAGCAAAAAACATTACTTGTAGAATCATCAAAGATCCCCATGTCCTTCCATAAAAAAAGAAGAGAGATCAGTGAAAAAGGAATGGAAAACATCGACAAAGGAAGCTTTGATGCACACATATTTATAGCTATTCAAAAACTACTTTTTTTAGCTATTGAAAAAAACACTTAAAAACAACAATTTTGGGAAGTTTTTGTTTTCTATACAAACAAACAGACCCTAATTCCCTAGTCTTCACCCTTTGTTGGACACGATTCAACTCTCTAATTTATTTTGGCTCATTATGACTCTCTTTTGGGTGGTCATGATAATACCTATTGCCAATGATCGGATGTAATGTAAGAAGAACATTTTGCAATTTCATTATATTTAAATTTGTGCATTAGCCCTATGTAAATCACTATGAAGAAAATTGCTTGGTAGTCTCTGGGCTCAAAGCATTATACTTACTCTCTTTCTTTTGCTTTTGTTAGTTTTTTGCATGTCGAATTGAATGTGTTCAAAACAATTTCAGTTTATAGAGAAACACAAATGGATTCCTCACAAAATCCAGCTGTGGGGGGAAATGGAATGCTGATCTCTCAAACAAACGACACAACAGCTTCTGCAGCAGGAGTTAATGATTCTATGCAAAACCTGAACCAGGTTAGCAACTCTATTCAGAAAACATTGGGCCTTATCCACCAGCTTTACCTTACAGTGTCTACCTTCAACGCTGCCTTTCAAATGCCACTCCTCCAACGCATGTATTTCTATACAATCCCTTTCTTATAATGCATTTTTTTTTATTTTACTTTTTGTCTATGTCCCAAATTGATAACATTTTACTTAAACTTTCCAGCAATGGTCTTGTTGCGGAGCTTGACAACATGGTAAAATTGGCAGAAAAGTGCAACATTCAGGTTCCTATGGAGGTTGTAAAGTGAGTCTTTTACCTTTTTATGTGCTTCAGTGTTTCTATGTTTTTCTTTATATGACATAATATGTTTTGAAACTTGAATTTAATTGTTGACTTATTTCTGGTTTTAGTTTAATTGATGATGGGAAGAATCCAGATGAATTTACCAGGGATATTATAAACAACTGTATTGCAAAGAATCAGATCACCAAAGGAAAAACCGATGCTTTAAAGGTTGATTCTAATTCTTGATTTTTATTTAATAAGTTGCTCCTTTTGTTCACATTATGTGGTTTTCCCATGTATTTAATGAGCTGCTTTAGTCTAACTTAACATTTCTGTTTGGGGCAGAATTTGCGCAAGCATCTTTTGGAGGAATTGGAGCAGAACTTCCCTGATGAGGTTGAAAGTTTTAGAGAGAGTCGTGCTGCTTCTGCTGCTGTAAGTGTAACTTATTTGGTCTTTTATTTCAATGTATCCATAACTATTGAATAACCTTCCTACATCATTGGCTGTTCCCAGTTTTTCATTTATATATATAGCTTTGAACAATATGTCTGCTTCACCTAGGGGATGGAGAAGGGGGAGGAGGGCTCTGATCTAACTCACTGTTGCATTTTCTCATCACAATTTAAGCACACGTTCCTTTTCTTGCACTTTTCAGTTTCTTAGCACATCAACTTCTTTACTGTTGATTGGGGATCCCCATTGCTTCATAGGAAATTTTCCCACTAGAATTTGTAGTCAACAACTCACGCCTGAAGATTTCCTACATGAACTCCAAGCCTTTGTTTTTAAATGTTTTTTGTAGCCATCAGTTGTTTAGTTCACCTTCTAAGTGGAGAGTTTTCTTTTGGACTAATTCAAAGTGGAGAGCTAGAGGTAAATTAAGCATACCTTTGTATTGAATTAACTATTCAGTCTATTTAGGCACTCAGTTCACTGGTTGCCACTGTAGTAAAGGATGTCCATCTTGACGTGACAAGGTTGTGCACTTAAATATACTTGTTCCCTTTCCACCATGGTTATCAAAATTCATGCCCCCACCCCTTGAACTCGAATTTACATATTTCTCTTAATTTTACAATCCTGAATCCCTGATCCCTGCTCTTAGGCAAGTTTTGCTGCAATTGGTGATGAAACACATGCAAGATCATACTAGGAATTCATCTAGCCCATAACTTTTACGTTGCAAACTTGAAGAGTATTTTCTACTGTAATCTTTTATCCTAATTGAAACCTTTGTGGTTCTACTTCTACTTCCTCTGTTTTTGTCATTCCCAATTTTTTTTTCTGGGTGTTCCTAGACTTAAATCTCCTTTTTTGTCGTATGATGGTTTTGGCTTCATATCTTTATTTGGTTATGCCTTATTCGTGTGTGTGTGTGTGTAGGGAGTGTGTTTATGCAGAGTGTGAGAAGGCTAATTTTGACCATTCAAATCTCATACATGAATGGATCCATGTATGGGTTGTATTGTATGGCCAGCATTAGCTCTTTGCACATGTCATGCTCTCACTTGTTAGATTAGATCCCTTATATAAATTTCTTAATAAATTGTGTATGATGTTTGGTCTGATGGTTCTTGTTTCCAATCCTAGATATGCTCTATGATTTTGACATCCCGCGTTCTTTTTTCACTGTGGGGGTGATTGATGACTTTTATGGTAGCCATACTAGCAATATCTCCATTTATATCCTTCACTTCTTCGTAGCTTATTGCAACTGATGAGTTTCTTTCTACATATGCTCCTGCATCACCTTGAGATCTGATATGCAAATAGAAACCAGGCTGTATTTCTGCTACCCTTCTACTCTTCTTTCATTGACTGATAATGGAAGCAAGCAAGAAACATCAATCCAGGGAGAAGAAAAAGATATAACTTCCAAGACACTGAAAAAGAAAATAAGAAAAAAGGATGATGTAGCTATTATGGGGTTTACACAGCGTCGTTAATTGTGGATCGCAGAAAATCGTTTTCTTCGAATTTCTCTACACTATAGAGCTATAGTGTATAACCTCTATTTGATAACACTTTGTATTAAATAGTGTATTGCGGAACAAAAACAATTTGTTCAAATTATGCTACGTTATAGCTCTTTGTAGCACCGACAAATTTAATCGAAAACATGATCCATTGTCTGTCACTGCGGAGGCTTGGTTGGGGGATGAGAAGATTTCTGGCATGCCTCCAGGGTCGGATCAATTCTTTGCTTGCTTATTTGCATTTCAGTGTTATTACCGACATGAAATTTTCATTTTTTTTATGATGATTTTGGGGATGTTGCACATGAATTTGGAGTTGTGTATTGTTCTTAGTGTTTTGTCTTCACAGATGAATTCTGTCTTTAATAGTTGTGTCAGTCACCAAATTTCCTTACTAGAGACTGTTGGTGTTTGCTTGTGAAGGGATGTTTTTACTTTTTACGTTCCAACAAGTTGTCTGTTTCTTTAGTGAGAAACAAATAGGTTGATTTTTGTCCTATGTCACATCTCATACCGTGTTATATCATGACAATTTTTTAAATCAAACAAAAACAAAATAATTTGTATTGTTCAGTCTTTCTATTTTTTAGCAAATCAAAACAAAAAGGAAGGAACTTCTGACCAAATTGAAGCATTGAGTTAATTAATTGGCCTTATAATGTTTCTTTATTTTCATTAACACAAATCTCGGTTTTATTGCATCTGTGTAGGAGTTGAAACGATTGGCGCAGGCACAAAGTGTACTACCAAATGGAGACGTGAGGGTTAAAGCAGAGCATTGAGTTATACATGCCTTTGCTTTTCTTTTTATTGGTAGTATGTGGAACTCTTGATCTATATCTCTCTCGGCTTTATTTTACGTTTGTTTGTATAGTGTATTGCAACAATGCTTACTTATTCTTGTAGCTCTGATATTTTGGGACGCATTATAAGAGACAAGATAATCCTGTCTCAATTTAGTGTTTAATGAGACAAGAAGATATGACAACAGAGTTTGATAACTGTATCATTATCTGTCCCATAAGACAAAATATTAATCAAGGCAATTAGCTAAATGTGAAATTGAATATTAAATCACTCGAGTCAAATGGATCCAACAGGTTATGTTCTCTATTTTTTCTAGTTTCTAACTCACCAATCTAAGTCTACAAAATGTCCCATTTGATGCTTTTCTGAATCTCAAAGAAAATTCAACCATATTTTACTATTATCTCCCGTCGATTTGTTCACATTAATGTTCATTGTATGCCAAGAAACCGTAGCACCAAATATATCATACGGCATTTTTTTTTCCTCATCAACAGAAGTGTTTGTTTTTGGTGGGTGAACTAAAGGACACTGAGTTATCAATTCAACCATCTATTCGCACTTTGTAACGGGATTTAACAAATACGGTAACCAAAAATAATGTTATGGTAATATCTATTTATTTAAATGAAATTAATTTTGACGTTCATTTGTTGCCTTTATTTCTTTTTTTAAATAAAAAAAATCAAAATTCAGCGAAAACAAAGGGAGCTCATTTTCGTGCTTATAACAAATCAATCGAAATATTTTCATATTTTTGTCACGAAATCATACCAAATTACTACTCCATCCAGAAGTATAAGCAATATTAAATTATAAAAAATAAATTTACTTAGTTTAAATTTTTAATCATATATATCAACTTTCTTTAATCAATTATTATTTACTACTTTCATCTCTAAATATAAGTCCTCAATACAAAATTTATTTTTATTAAGAAAAGTTTGTAGTATAATAATATGCTCATTTTGTATAGAAAAATGATTAAAATACCTTTTGTATATTGATGTATTTAATAATTATTATTCATATTTAAAAATAAAATTAGTTGTATTAATTAGAGTTATATTTAGAAAAATAATAATAAATGCATCTGATAAATTGAAAAAAGATTTATATTAAGGGACAATTTTTTTTAATTGGCGTTTATAATTAGGGATAGAGATGGTATATTTTAATATATATGAAGTATTATCCAATTTATAGCATTTTCGAAAAGAAAACAACTGGGGCCTATCCGAGCATAGGACTACTAAAACAATTGTTTTAGGCCTAAAAAATATTTTTACTTAACAAAAAAGCATCCAAAGTTTTTTTTTGTATTTAATAAAAAAACTTCATTCTAATATTTTAACTAAAACTAATAAAATGTTATTTAAAATTAATATTATCTCAGCAAATACTAAATCAGTTAACTATATTATCAATTGAAAAAACAATATTATACAAAATTGATTATATTACTTAATAAATAATTTATTCTAAAGTGTAAAAAATAAAAAATAAATAGTAATTTTATTAAAATACTTTCGTAACTTTCGTAAGATTTCATATTAAAGTTTCTTTTAGACCTCTTTTTATGTTGGATCAACCTTAACTCCATGATGAATGTATAGGAAACATTAATCAATCAAAGATGAGAATACCAAATCATTTCCAATCAAGTAGGTACTTGGAAAGCAATTCATAAAGAGAAGAGTTAGTTCTCTGTTGCTTAGATCCTTCAAATATTTGTTCTCACCTCTTATTATCCAATATTTTAAGGATAATAAAGGTGTCAATTAAATATTGACGTGTTCAATATACTTAGAATTGATGTGTGAATTGATTTGGAAATGTTCTCGTCGTCAATCTCTCCTATCCATGTTATTATGCTGCCTCATAACGCCTCTTGTTCTACATGTCTAGCTAGTTCACTTTGGATGCTCGTCATTTTGCAAATGATACAAAAGTTCACTTTGTATTTAGTTAGGAAAAAAAATCTACTACATTCAAAATGAAATATAGATAAAAATGATAATTAAAAATTTAATGTAGTTAACTAAATTTTTAATAAGATATATCAACCTTTCAACTACTATTTTTATTTATATTTCATTGTAGAGGAAGTAAATATTATGAAGAATTTAATAGCGAAAATTAACAAATTGACTCTATAAAATTACCATGCGTCAAATTCAGATATGACACTTTTTCTCCTCTTGAAAACAAGTCACTTAGACTTAAAGAGCAAATTCTAATATATACCACACGCCTACCAAATACTAGTTTTAAAAATTATTTAAAACTTTAACGATCATAGACGTTATATCTTAGAAAGACGCTAATAGTAATTTTTTTTAATTGAAATAATAACTTAAATAATACTAATTTAATTAAAATAAAGAAAAATAAATACACATTGCATATTCAACCAACATAAATCAAATGACAATTTTATTCATAAAGATGAAAAGAGTCACAAACTATTATTTCAAAAGAGTATTATCGACTGTCACAAAAATTTTCGATGATTTTCAAATACTAGTCGATACCAAATAACTTAACTCTACAGTAAATTTTAAAATTAGACCTTTTAAAAATTAATAAAAATGAAATTGAAGGCCTTTTTAAGCCTGTTCTTTTTAAAATATTAAATAATTTTTTTTTCCAGATACAACATTAAACAACTTACAAATAAAAGAAAATGGAATATACAACGTCAGTGTAAACTAGTTTTACACTGACATCCAATTAATTATATTTACATTTGCGGTTACAAATTGGTGCTCTGACAATCATGAGATTTTATTGGATGTTGATGTAAAATAGTTTTACACCCAGACTGCATCACTATTAAACTCTACAAATAAATATTAAATACATTCACATGATAGAGTAATTTTTTATTGAATTAGTTACTACCAAAATCAGAGTAAAATTTATCCTAAAAAAGATTCATGCACTATAAGGAATAACATGATTAGGCATCTGATAATCTTGGTTTTATTCCATATATGCAATTTACAAACATTCTGCTGAACACCCCCCTTAAATCAATTTCACATCCTAAAATATTTACTACAGCAATTGATAAAAAAAAAACATTAAGGAATAAGAATAAGGTGTTTCAGAAGTCAGGCGAAGTGACATAACTACTTAAGAACAACTGCTGCATTCCTCATAGCTAGGTATCTTTGCACATGCTCATTAGAAAGCGATCTGATCATCTTGAAAACATCAGTATTTGCATACCGGAGATTAGTTCTAGGATCATAGTAAGGTGCCTGCAGGGTAAACTGATTAATTAATTCTCTAGTACAGATTGCTTATTCCATGGTATAATCATCACCATCAACATTATTCTTAATTATTTAAATAATTAATTAAACGGAGTCAGGGATACACTTCACACCAAGCAATATAATATCCATAAACAAGTTTTAGTTGTCTATTGTTTTAGCATAGAGTCAATTCAACTGAAATGTTGAAGGTATATTAAAGTCAAGCCTGCATAACAAGGTGCTTAAAAGAACATCACAATGGCATCTAAAAAACCAGTGTGAAGTTCAACAATTACAAAGAAATCAAGTTCAATCAGTGTGACTCTGATATTATTAGGTTGTTAACATGATCGAAAATTAATCTAGTATTTTTTGTACAATTCATTTGCAGCATTCTCTGGAAAAAGAGGATTACAAAGAGGAGATAAATAATGCAGTATACAAATACTTCACACTATCCACCTTTTCCAACTATAATGATTCTTAATTTCAGAGATTTATCAACTAAGATGCTAAATCTCAACCAAACTTAAACTTTAAAATTAGATCAAGCTGAAAATATTTAGTTCCCAAATATTGACAGGATATATACAATGAATCGTGTCTTAACTTACCCTGTACTTTCCCAAGTCTAAGAATACCCAAATCAAGCAGTGGCTAATGCAAGAAAGATAAATATAAGGTTATAGGAAAACAAACATAAACTAAAACCTACTCAGACAATTAAACAATGTTGGGGAGATGTGAGTGGAAAAAACTGAGTGACTGATAGTAAAACAGTAGATCATTAAGGAATTTCATCCGGTGAAAAGAATACCCTGCTCAACAGTGAATTAATTATGTAATGGCTACTATACTGAGAAGTGAGATGCACTGTAGTAGATAAAAGTACCATGGACATTAAAGTAAATGTTACAGACATTCAATTTAATCTCATTATCTTCGGTGGTTCATTTGAAATCTTGAGGTGAGTATTGTACTCAATTCTGGGCACGAAGATGAGAAAAATATACAATAATTATGTGTGCAAAAAGCAATTAATGCTAAGGAACAGTAGATTGAGCACTCTACCAGGCATCCAAAGACGAAAATAAATAGTTCTCTGAGAAGATATAGCTAGCAAATTTTTCAATGCAAGTAGAAGATTTCTTTTTATCATCACAAACAATAGCAAGATATATGTGATTATTTAAGTTTCAATTTCTAATGCTATCAACAGATTCAATACGATGTTAACGTATAACTAGTGACAAGAAAAAAGATAGAATAGATTAATAGAATATAATTAGTTTCATAATTTCTGTAAAATAAAAATATGTGAGATAGCCTTTTAAATAGAGATTTTGAAAACTTCTTCCACAAATGAAAAGCACCTCCTTTTGCAAGTAAACACCACCAAGCAAGAATAATAAAGAACATTACTTACCTCATAGCCTGTAATATCGCATATTCTCTTGCAAGGATGCATAGAAGGGGGTGACTCAATATTCACATCTGCAAGACAATCCAACATAACCAATTAAGATTCTTTAACATTGAAGGCAGGCACATGTAAGTCATAACAACAACAAAAACTGGCACATACAAGTCTCCAATATTGAGGCTAAACAATTAAAAAAAATTCAATTGATGCTTATATATATTTCAAATGAAAGAAAATATATTATTAGAGGGAAAAAAGTACAATTAAAGGAAGAGAATAACATATCCACCAAAAGAGAAAATACAAATAACAAAACTAAGAAAGTAAAGAAGCCTAAGAGCGCAGTAAAGCTGGTCAAAATCTCTCTGCATCCTGCATATTGGAGATACAAAGAACCAGAGAAACCATAACAACAATCGTAACACACAACAAATGTAAGGCAAAGATGTGCACTTGAAAAATCCATACTCCAACACCAAATTCCCCACACTTAACCTCCTTATCTTGGTCAGAAATATCTCCAACTTTATCTCTTTCAAATTAATGTTCAAAACAGAAAAAACAAAGTAATTATTCTTTTTTCTTTCCCCCTAAAAAGTAAAAACAAGATCCTGTAACACAGGGTGCCAGCGATAAGAAAACATTCCGCCTACAGTGAAACAACGACACAATTGTTTCCAAACAGCCCACCAATGTTGATCCCAGTTAAAATTCAAAAAGAAACACAAATTCCACAATTAAAATTCTTAACTCACAATTGGGTTCATCGGGAGGGTAATTCTGATAATTTTCAGCCTGAATAATCTGCTTAAGATGCTTCCAGTGCCTGCCTCTGGATTGACCTTTAGGGTATTTGTCATACATTTGAATTCTCTTAAAACTGAGATGGTTTGGTAACACTAGCTCTGCATCAATTATCTCTGCCTCCATCTTCTTACCTTCACAAAAACCAAATTGTTTCTGTTACAAACACATTAATAATGTATGTTACATAGTATAACAACAATGCATACCATCAATTGAACCAAATTTTTTATTATTAGTTTCAAAAAGCAAAACAACGTCTGTGTAATGTGACTTTTCCTAATCGGCATTCGCAGGTGCTGATGCTTGTCGCCTCAACCATTCAACTTTTTCACATTTTGCCTCACTGGAAATGTAACTATTAATCACTCGGATTGAATGCCCGGTATCCCTTTTACTCGGTGTCCCGTAACTACATCCCCATGGGAGGTTCTACCTAGAGCTCCCAAATTTCCTACACACACCTCTCGTATATTTAAATACATTAAAAAAATACCACGTTCCCCACTTTTTACATTGATCTCTCAAAAATGAAAAAGTAATTGTTAATAAAACTTACATAAATAGAAGCTCTATTCTTAATTTTTCCTACATAAACTATGGAAATGAGACAAATGATTTAAAAACCGAATCAGTGGTTGAACCAATTCTAAAACATTTGAAAGGGATAAATAAATAACTAAATAATAACACAACACAACACATAGAAATTAAATAAAAGTTAATATGCATAGGAATAACACTGAACTCAGCAGGATGAATGGTAAAATTGATAAGCATAAGAACACAGCAGGGTCACATACTTAATTCAACAACAAAAAATAGTACACTGTTTCGTAAATTCATATAAAAACACAAAATTAATCTCTCAGTATAGACAACATGAATTATAAACCGGGTTGAATGCACAATTGCACAGTCTCTTTTGTTAAATCACAATCTCACTCGATAAAATAAAATGAGAAAAAAAATTAACAGAAAATAAAAGAGTGAAGGGAGCTACAGAACGAAGACTACATAGACATAAGAAACAAAATCGCGAAGCAGAAGGTTCAATGGACAAACCTGTTCGTGCAAAAGGTGAAGGGCGTGGCAGGGACGGAGGGGAAGGTTTAAGGGTGCAGATTGAAGTGTGACGGAGAAAGGAGTTTAGGTTTTCTAATTTATCAATTTCTGCCCAATTTTTTTTTTCGGAGGAAAATTCATAAGAAAAAAAAAATTACTTGATGTTGGTGAGTTAGCCTACTCTAAAGTTAACCTATACACTTAGAGAATAGGAAAGATGGAAACTAGAAAGAGAGAAGAGAGATAGGATGAAATTGGGTAAAAAAAACTAATTTTTTCAATTGTTTGGATGAATATAATAAAAATAGAGAAAGAGAAATACTAAAATTTCCTTCACCTGATTTTCGATGAATAGAAAAATGAGTAGAAAGAAATTGATAAAAATAGTAAAATATAAGTTTATTTTTTATAATTAAAATTTGAAAAATAAGAGAAAATAGAATTTACTCTTTAGCGATATTGACAAGTATTCTATTTTAATATTCATATTTTTATTACGTTGAACACTGTAGAATGAAATAGAATTAGAATTAAGCTTAGGGTTCGTATTTGAGTTCTAAAGGGGTTAAAGTTTCTAAACTCATCTTCTTGAGTTTGTCTTTCTTTATTCATTAATGTTTTTTATAATTAAATTATGTAATAAAATGTTGTAGTATATCTCTTAAAATAGAAATATATTTTATAAATTTGATGAGTTTGTCTTTTTTTTTTAATGTTTTTTATGATTAAATGATGTAATAAAATGTTGTAATGTGTTTTTGAGAATAAAAAATATATTCTACAAATTTAAAATAATAATAAAATATAATTAATTTTCGTAAAATTGTCTACATCATATATTTTGTTTACACAACATTAAAAAATTAACATTTTATTAAATTTTAGATCAAAATCATATTTAAGGACCAAAACTGAAAAAAACAAATAAAAATTAATTTATTGAATCAACTAAAATAAATAATCAAAACATCGGTAAATCTAGCTTAACCAACAAAATAATTTTATTCGAATTTCTTTATTATTTAATTTAGATATAAATAAATAAAAAGTGCAGTATGAACTATGGAGTGGGTCAGGTGTACGAAGGAAAACGGATGCACCAGGAAAGAAATAGAATTGGAGGGTATCATCATGGGACAAAATGTTATTGCCACTCTTTCTGTGCACTACTTTCATGTGGAGAGTATTTTTTGTTGGGTCACACATCGTAAAACATATGCTCTATCCTTGTCACAAGCTAATTTAGTAGAACACTACTTTCAAACATTATTATACTTTCGGACATTATTATACTGTGTATTTAAAATAATAAAAAATTCACATATAATTAAAATTAATAATTTGATAAAATAAATTTTTTCTTTTAATTATAGCATCATATTAAATATGTGTATAAAAATCTTTTATCTTTTTATTTTACCTTATTTCGTACAAGATAAATAAGTTATTTCTCATTCGTTTAGTATGGTTTTGAATAATTTTTACTGTCTATTTTCAGTTCTGACCAATTGAATTTTTTTTAATATGATGTACAATTGATTAAACCAAAACATTGGATGAAAAGGAAATTTTGTATACTTACAAAAAATAAAATTGTTTTTTAATAATTAATATGATAATTATACAAACATTAAATTTTAAAATGCATAAAACATTATATAAGATAAATAAGTATACGAAATGAAAATTATAGTTATATTTACACACTTAAAAAATATATAGTTTAATTACAGTTTGAATCATTTTATTTTCACTAATTTATATAATTACTCCTCTATTTTAAAATCCGACAATTTTAATCATTCATTTATATCTTTTGAACTAAAAAATAATGATGCGACACATTTTAAATGATATGATATATGATCTCATAATATAAAATTTCATTAATCATTCATATGACATTAATTAAATTGTAAAAATGAAAATTTTGTGAAGTTGAAATTAAAGTTTTTAGATAATTTTATTGCACTTTAATGAATTATAATCATTTTACATCGTCCTATCATATGTCATTATTAAAAACATATTATATCACTATTAGTTAAAAAATCATAATTAGAGATCAAAATTGTTTGATTAAAAAATAAAAAAACCAATTTAATGAGTTGATAAAAATAAAATAAATAAAATTGCAATTAAACTAAAATATATTGTTAGCTAACATTTAGTTATTGGTATTAATATGAGTTTATTTGAATATTTGAGTTACGAATTTGATAAAATTTGTATTATATTAAAGAATATAATTAATTTTATGGATTTTAGTTGAAAATTTTGATGAATTTTTTAAATTTTTGTAAAAAAAAGAATAATATTGTTAACATTTTAAAACATAAAAGATTAAATTGTCACTTAAAATTAAAATAAAGGACCAAATCGGGAAAAAAAGAAGATAAATGACTAAGACTGAAATTAAATTAAGGGACCACAAATGTTATTTAGCCTAAATAATTCTACCAAAATTTAATAGCAATTATCTATTTTGATATGTGCTTTATAGTACAATGATAAATATCAAGATTATTGGAATTACAATCATAGACATTCAATTCGTTTTAAGTTTGAAGAAACTTGTCAATACACAATCATCTATTATGTATTCCAATGCCAATAAATTAATTGGTGTTAATTCCCCATGCGCATGGTTTCTATAAAATACAATTCTTCCATGCTTTTGTTTCTTGCGGCCTTTTGGTTTAAATTTTTCATTGGGACCTATTGATATTGAATGCCATATTAGAATATATAGGATTAACAATGCATAAGGACTCTTGGAAATCAAAATTATTTGCCTAGTATTCAGTGTTAATTTAATTGGATGGTTAATGTTAAATGGTAATGCGAGATGGATGTGTGATGCAGTGGACTATTTAGTAATGTTGTTCAGTTGTTATTAAAGTTTAGGGGGAAAAGGGTTGTTATAGGATTATACAAATTCTTTGTATGGGCACTCCAAAATTTTTATGACCATAGAAATTAATTGGGACATAAACATGTTTTATATCCGTAATTTTCGGTGTTTTGGGTCAATAACGTATTCAACAACTAATTTATACTATAAAATTGCAATTAGTATGTTCATTTTCTATAAACATTTAGAATTGGTGTAATTTAATTATTTTACACATAAAAAAAATTGTATAAATGAAAAATAAATATTACTATTTTTTAACAAATTATCTTTATTAAATATTGATACATTACCAATGTCATAAATATACATGAAAGATATTAAATTAAAGATTATGTAAATAATATTAATTAAATGGTAGACGTATATTAAAAATTAAAAAAGTCAATTATTTTTAAACAAAATTCTTTTTATAAATAAATTAATTATTTTGAGACGAAGAGATATACAATTTTTTTTATCTTCCAATACAGTCCAGAACTTAGGACACCTGCGATGCATGTGCTTTGTGAAGTCTTGTTTGCTAGCATTGTTTTGTGGGTAATTAAGATTTGCCGGGAAAGAACTACTTGACGATTAAATCAGATAAGAGAATATAATTAGAGGTGCGATGCACCGATGATTTTCAAACCCAATAGGTTGAAAAGAAATTTCAAAAATTAAAAAACTCTTAAAATAATTATGTGGGTTTAGTGGAGATTATAGGCTTATTTTTTAAAAAAAAAGTCGACAAAAATCTTTTTGATTTTTTTTCCTAGAAAAAATTTTTTCAATAAAAAATAATTTTTAAATTTTATGTTTATTTTTTTCTCTAAAATTTTTTGATTTGGAAAAAATTTGATTTTTTTGATTTTTCTCACAAAATTTTTTGAAAAAAAAATACTTATATTTTTTGCAAATTTTTTTAAATATTTTTCTAAGAAAAATAAATTTAAAAATTTTAAAAACATAAAAATTTCAATTAACAAAATATTAGACCTATAAACCCTTCATTTAAGCCTACAAAGAATAATAAAATAATAAATGGAAGCTTTAAAAAATTTATTTCAATAAAAGACCTAATATTCAAAACTTAATAGAAATTTTTTTTAAGAAGGATTTGATACTTTATTGATAGCTCTGGTAATAATATATTGTTATAAGAATTTATAAAACAATGATGTGATAATCTTAGTTATCGAATGTAATAGGAAAGAGAACAACCATAAAAAAAATATAAAAATGAACACAAATTGTCTTAATTGGTTACACAATAATAAGATGCACGGACGATTGACAGAAGAAATATATAAAAATATATCAAAATTATAACATTAATTATTTGCAACGTAATAAAAAACAAACAACAATCTAAAATTATTGTGTTTAAAACATGTTACCGTTTGTAATCTCTTTGCAATGGCCACTTTGCTCTTGAAATTGAATTTTGTTGTTTTTTGGCTGGAGTATCTGAATGATGACATACAACTCCAAGATTGGATCTCTTTTTATTATCTTCCATTATAGAAAAACCTATTATTAACAAAATATTAAATGCATAATTGATTGATGATATATGTATGATAAGCCAAATAATAATATCTAACCTAATTGATATATACCCTTCTTCGTTAGTTAATTAGCTCTTAATTAAACATGTTCATTAAAATCAACCTCTAAGAACTATCAAAAGCTTTAACTTTACATCACCAATATGAGCATTATATCAAGTCGATACCAATTTAATAAAATTAGGTTTAATTACGGTCTTAATTTTCTATTTTTATCAATTCACAAAATTAATTATCTATTTTATAAGTCAACACTTTTAGTCATTTCTTTAAACTTTCAAACTAAAAAAAATAAATAAAGATTTAACATATTTTAAGTGACGTAACATACAATTTTATAATATAGAATCATCTAAATGTATTAATTATTTATATGTCATTAATTAAATTACAAAAGTGAAAAATTTCTGAAGTCAAAAGTTAAGTTTTTAGAAGATTTTACTGCGATTTCATGACTGTTAATTATTCTACATTATTGTTTCATATATCACGTTGTTTAAAACATGTTACATTGATATTTTTTAGTTAAAAAAATCAATAGAGATCAAAACTATCAAATTTTAAAATAGAATAATTAAACATATAATTAAACTTAAAACATAATATCCAATCAAGTAGTGGAAGATATAAATAAATAAAAAATAAAAATAAATGTTCACAATTTTTCATGCAATTTTAATTATTTTTTTTTCTATACTACTCTTCAATGATTATTATATATACAATTTTTTAAATATTATTATACTTTGCATTAAAAGTAGTGAATAATCTACTAATAATCAAAATAAATCGTTAAATAATTTATCTTTTCTTTTTAATTATTAGATTTTTTAATATATGTGCAAAAAGAAAAGTAAATATTATGGTATCATATGCAATAGGTCTGCATTAGGCTTGTATAGTTGATTAAACAAGCTTGGAAGTAAGTGGTTGCATGCTTATTGAGCCGACCTAAGTTATGTAGGTGTATGTGTCATATGTGCTGCTCTATGTGTACTTGGCATTCAATCTAAAGAATGAAGCATGCACATAAATAGAAGCAATCATTCAAAGTTATCTTAGCATCACCTAGTTGATTCCTAGGCTTATAAGTTTAGTTGTTCAATGAATTATTACATGTGTTGTTTTATTTGTTAAATGCGATTGATACAAATAAAACACAATGTTGTTAATGTGACTATTAATGATTTAGGCGCCAAAAAGTTGTTAGATTATAATAATAAAAGATAGATATATATTTTTTAATATTTGATTTCGTTTTATATACTAAGAATGTGAATTTTTTCTATTGTATTTACTTCATTAATTAAGTTAATAATTTTCAAGTATCTCTCGTGCATTCCACATATCTATGACTAGTGATATTCAATTGTTTGATACTCACGTAACTTCAGTTGTTACACTCTCCAATTCAACATTTTCTTGTGTTAGATTTAATTTTAACTGAGGATTTGAATTTTTTTTATATTTCTTCTATTTTTATGATAGAGTGTTGTGAAATATATTTTATATATTTGCTTTTGAGAGTATAGATGTACTATAAAGAATTTCAGATAAATCTATTCATTGTGGTATTTTTACATAATATTACTTTTTAATTGTCATTAGATAATAGTCGTATCTTTTATTTGATTTTAGAATTTTTACGACATTTTGTTATATTTTGATTGGTATTTAAATTCAATAAACAAAAATTGAGAATATTTAATTTCACCCCCTACCGCTAGAAATTACATTAACTTGTGTGATGTTATTATCAAACTGAGACACTTGTAAGTTTGTTCAACCATCCATCCGTTCATTCATCTCATGTTATTATCAAAACCTCATCCAGAGTCGATCAACCAACCGAACATAACTAAACTACCAACAACAAATTTTTTGCTACAAGCATTTTGATACTATTAACTACTACAACATAGTTAATGGTAATTAACATTGATCAATTAAGCATCTGCAGTTTCAGCAGAATCTGCAGCAGCTAGGACAAGCTCAGGGTGGACGTTTCTTGCATTATCCACAGCATTAGGAAGTCCTAGTGATCTCAAGGCCAGATGGGCTGCCCTCTGCCCTGATATCATCATTGCTCCAAATGTTGGACCCTGCATTTTCAACAGCCAAACACCAAAACCATTACTTGCTTTATTTCATATTATAAAAAAAAAAAAATAGTTATATCATTATTTATGATTTGAATTTGAATTCATTTTCAATCCCACTTATTAGTTATTGTTAAATTAAGATCGGACTATTCACATTTCATTATTTATAATTGGTTTTTGTCGAATATAATGCAGAGCATCCATTTCTATGTTAGACTCATCATATATATAAGTATGCCACTTTGCCATATATAAAATAAAACATGTACAAGACAAAAAAGAACCTCACAAAGTTGATCATAATTAACATTTGAATAATAAAAAAAGGTAGTAAAAGTGTACCATTCTTGGAGCACCATCAATCTCAGCAACCTCCATCCCAGTAACAATCATTCCAGGCACAACCTCCCTAGTAAGCCTAACAATAGCATCCTCAGCGGTGTTCATGTCGAGAGCCTTCATTCCCGGGACGGTATCGATCAAGCCAATACTCTTGAGCCTCTTAACTCCAGTGGCTCCAAAAGGACCATCATGACCACAAGAACTCACAACAATTTTAGCCTCCATAACATTTGGGTCCATGCAAGATTGAGTGTCATGGTTCATGGAAACCAAAGCCCAATTAGTGACAACACCACCAACTCTTCCATTCTTAACAATCAAATCTTCAGCAGCAACAGCATTGAAAAGCTTCACATTTGGCCTTGCTAGAAGCTTGCTCATAATGGTGGAAGTGAAGAGAGCTGCATGCTTGATCACAACATAGTTGTCCTTTTCATCATAATCAATTCCAAGTTCGTTCAAGAATAGATGTGCTGGCTTGCGCACAACCTGCATCATATATACAAATTCATTCATTCACAAATCAATATCATCATATTATTGCTTCACTTCTACATCCTAGCAGTAATTAGTGATTTTGTTATTCAATTATTTTTTAGAAAAATAGCATGTGTTGTGTTTTTTCTCACATAATAAAATCATTTTTTTGAACAACAAAAAAAATCGTTTGTAAAAAATGATTTTTTGAGAAGTTACTCAATATCCATACATTAGTTTAAAATTTTCAAATAAAAACAATTCTACATAAAATAAAATAGTCTAAAAATTATATTTTACTGATGGTAATATTAACAGTAGTTAATTTATATTTGTTTTGTTCTTCTTAAAAAAAAACCAACATTCTTTCTCATGTACTATACTCATTCTAATCAAATTATTAATTATCCTACTTAACTACAAAAAGTTATTGAGTAAAAAAAAATTATAATAATCAAGTTTCATATTACTTTTTTGGAAAAAATCCTACAAATGATTATATAAAATAATCTGAATCATTTCCATTTAATGAAAATAAGCAAGATACAATGAAAGAAAAATATATTACAGAAAAATAATGTTCGGTTCAGTGGACCTGACCAATTAACGTTATTTAACTGCTTTTTAAAATAATAATAATAAAAAAAAAATTAATAATAAATACTAGTAATAATCCGATCAAATAATAATTATAATAATTAATAATCTGGTCAAATAATAATAATCCAGTCAAATAATAATAATAATAATAATAATAATGAAACATTATTAAAGCATATGATTAATTTGATGCATGTCAACACTTTAAAATATTTTCATACATACATTTAAGAATGTTCAATCCAAACCAATAAAAAAAATTCCAAATAATCAAAAACCACAAAAAAATTAAATATTATTAGATGAATTTGAATATTTTTCTATGAAAACCGTTCGGATTTTGGATTATTTTTAGAAATCAAATCAAACTGCATTTATAAATTTTAAAACTTATTTATTTTATTAGTAGTATAAAATATTGCATTAAACTATTATTCGTTAATTTTAATTAATTTTTAATAATATTTATTTAGTTAAATTGAAATATTTTTATTATTATTTTATATAATTCAAACATAATCGATTTATGTTATTCCATAATATTAATTTTTAGTATATTATATATAGTATTTTACTTCAAACTTGTTAGAATAATGTAATTTTATAATATTATTATTAAAATAATAATTATAAATTGTAATTTGAATAACTTAAAAATCGATCCAATTTAAACCACGTTAATTTTTGTCGGATCAATATTTTTGGAGACAAAATTTAATATATTTAATTTATAATATAGATCGTCAAAGTCTCATAAAAAAGACCAAAAATAATATCTCCACTAACAACCGATCTAGAATATATGTAATCAAAACTATATCTAGTCATGCAATTAACACACTTGCTTCCATTAAAAACATCTCAAATAAAATAAATAAAATATTTTGAAAACATGACCGTGATCTGAACGGGCACAAATGTATAGTGCATGCAATTTGAATATCAACATGAACATGATGAGACGTGATTATAAGAGATATATTAAATATTTTGAAACAAAGAGTCCATACAAATTAAAAAGATTAGATGAGAGTAAGAAATAGAAATATACCATTGCAGAGAAGAGTTGACCACCGAGCCAAGCACCACCACCAGGGCTAACAGATTGTTCAATGATTGCAATATTAACATTTGGATTCTTGCTAAGTTCATAAGCACATGTAAGACCAGCAGAACCAGCACCTACGATGACAACATCTGTGTCAGCGTGTGTCACCATGTCTGTCATGTACCTGCGTGTCATCTCCCGTGACACAATCGACTCCTTAATTGGATCGAATTTGAAAGAATTAAGGTCATAGGGTGGTGGTGAAGCTGCTGCTACTGATGCGGAAACACATAATTTTCGTTGATCTCTGAGGTTAAGAGTTGGGTTGAATTTGGAAGAAGGGGTTGAGGTTTTGGTATAGAGGAAAGGGGAGGTGATGGTGGAAACTGAAGTCATGTTGGTTTATTTTGCACTTTCTAGTTTCTGTGAAGTTTTGAGAAATGGGATGGGGTATTTATTGGGGGAGTAGTTGGTGATATCCTAAAATTATTTTGTTATTTTCAATTTTTTAATATAAAATTAAAATTATTTTTTTTACTGTACAACAAAGAAAAAGTTTGTATTAATACTATTAAAATTTTAGTTAATAATTGAGTTCCTTTCTTTTTAATATTTTTATGTTAGCATTTATATGTTTTACGTTAAAAAATTGATTAAATTAATAATACTTATACATTTATAATATTGACTTTAATTTCTAACAATTATATAAATTATTTTTTTAATTAAAAATTATATCAAATCAAGAAAGATTTAAAGTATGAATTTAAAATTTTTGATTGTGTTAAATATATAATATAATCACACCGATTTATTCAATTATATCATTCAATTATTGGTTAATTAATTTGATACTAACAAAACATATTAATTTACAAAAATACTATAGAAGTTTCCTAAAATTAATTACTTTTTTAATTATATCTTCTAATAAATATTATATGTGTAATTTTTTAAATATTATATTTCACTTTATATTTATAATAATAAGAGATACATTTATCATCAATAAAGATAATTTTATAAATTCTCTTCTTCTTTTATAGACGAATGAAGCATTTTTTTTATTATTTAAAATGATACTGAAGTTGGTGTTAAATTAATGTCATAAATAATAAAAAATTGAGATTAATTGGTTCATAATTCTAGTTAAAGTCAAATTATTTAAATTATATATATTTTTTATTTATATTATTTTTAATGTCATAAAGAATTAACATAAAAATATTAATCTCATAAAGATTTATTTCTATTTATATTATTTTTAATTTAATTCTTTGTAGAGGTAATTATAGTGACATTTTTATATTTGAAAAATTCATATAATAACATACGTTGAGATTTAGTAAAAAAAACATACGTTGAGATTTTTAACATATTAAATTGATGAGTCACCTGCTATCTATCTGTTTTGGTTAATTTCTTATTCAATATTAGTTGTATTTGCTCAACAATATAAAGTATAACTATAGAATGATATAAATAACAAAATTTCTTTAGATACATGTATTATATGAAGAAAAAAATTGTATGGGGATAAATATTTTTATATTAGTTATTTAAGTCTTTTTTTTACATAACTACTAACTATAAGTAGTTGAGATTGCCTTTAAAAAAGAAGTAGTTGAGATTTGATATTTTATATTAATAATTGCAAATACAAATTATATTGTATAGATTAAATGTACTAATGTACAAATAATTGCAAATATAAATTATATTGTACAGATTAAATGTATTTGATTTGTTATCCGTAATGCAGAGTTTAATTGATACAAGTTCAAATTATTAGATTAGATGTTATGTTTCGGGTTTTAAATTATGACTTTGGCAGTTGTCTTCGAATTTTTTTATCACTTCATTTATTCAAACATAAAAAAATGTATTTGATTTGTTAATAATAGTTTTTTTCAATAAACAAAAATTTATTAATAAGAGTGTAAAAGTACTCCCCCGACTTTGGCACTTTAAATAAGAACAAAAAATATAGAAGAATGCTAAGAGTTATTTTGCCACCAAAAGACAAATGCATAGTGCCTACCCTTCCACGAAGACAACCTTTTCTTAAACCATATTCACAACCGGCCGCCATGTTGAAGTCCGCTGCTGATTTGCACCGATAGGTAATCCTACAAATTTGAAGGGCACAGAGCCAATCCAGCTACACAAGAAATCCATTGTTACATCATATTCAAACCCACCACATTACTTTTACCAACTAGAAACTACGTAAGACTGCTTTTAACCCCACAAATTACTACTTACGTAATTTTAAAATATTCAGAAATTTTTTTGACACATTTTAACCATACATTTTTTATTTTCGAAATTTTCTGTTGCCAAAAGAATACTGACAAAATTTTTTGCGAATTAAATTTTTTGTTTTTAAAGTTTATGATAGACACAAAAACTGTTTTTGAAATTTTTAATAGTTATTTTTAATTAAAAAATTCATTTTTCAAATTTTACAATAATAATTTTGTTATTTTGGTAATTTGTAAATGAAATATCCGGATAAAAAATAGATACAGAAAAATTCAAAAAATAAAATTGTTAGTTTAGGAATTTAAAAGAAAAAAAGATTATTTCAAAGGAGTATGTGTAAATTGTCCGAGTTTCTTTTATTTTTAATATTGATTGAAGGGTATTTTGAGAAACTTATAGACAAAAATTACAAAATGAGATATAAGTTTAATAGTGGAATACAAAATCTATTTTTCTGGTATAGATTATACAATTTGTCTTAAGAAATAATCATTTTTAAACACGGTCAAATTGTCTATAGGTGACTTGAGATTGTATCGGATATACTTTTGGATTGATTCATATGTTTTGGGTTGAATATTAAATTTTGTGAAACATCGAATTAAATTAACTCGAAAACAAAATAGTTGAGTCGGGATCTTTAAATCATAACTCAACTAATAAATATCGACATTATTAGATTGGAGATTTGAGTTCGAATTTGGAACCTTATAATCATATGAGTTAATTTTGGTGAAATTTATTATTTTTTTTTCTAACATAAAAAATAATATAGTTGAGTGTTTCTCAAATTTAATAGCGTCGACACCAAAATTTATTTAAAATAGAAAAAACATTGAGAAACACTTAAAAAGAAAAATGACATTTGAAACCAAATTTTAAGTTTAGGAGTCGATCATGTGTATGGAAGCTATTAACATCATACGATACCCGTTAAAATATGGTTACATATAATTAATTGCACAAGTTTAATATTAACTTAAATAAATTTATTTTTTTTTATTATTAAATATGAATATCAATTGTTTTTTTTAATGTGACGTTGAAATAAAAATGTGCTTAAGATAGAGAGGGAAAAAATAAATTTTTATTAATATACTTGACAAAAGTATAATCTTGCTCCTACGTTTTTCTCACTACGATGGAGAAATCAAAGTTACGTAGTTCTTGGGTAGAAAATCCATATGTGTTGATTGATTTTAAAGAAAATGTTTTTTTGTTGTTGATAAAAAAAAAATATTTTGACGGAAAAAAATAATTGTTTGATTTGAATAATTATTTTGAAATGCGAATTTTAGAACTATCAAATCGTACAACTCGCGTCTAAAAAATTCAAGAGGTAAAAATATGTCAATTATTTTAAAAATATTTAAAATTATTTTTGGTTTTAAAATTGAGTTTTAAAACCACCAAGTGGTACAACTTTGTCTTAACAATTTAATTAAAAAGATATCACGTCTAATTTCATCAAAATTAAAAATATTTTACATTAATTTTGGTTTTAAACTTGAATTTTAAAATCATCAAATGGTACAAATTGTATCTTAACTACTTAATAATTAAATTTAAAAATTGATTGTGGATTAATTTGTTAAAAAAAATGCTAAATAGCACATGTGGTCTCTTAACTTAATTTCAGTTAACGTTTTAGTCATTTATCTTTTTTTTTTTTCCCGATTTGGTCATTTATTTTAATTTTAAGTGACAATTTAATCTTTTATGTTTTAAAATGTCAACAATATTATCTTTTTTTTACAATAAATTAAAAATTCATCAAAATTTTCAACCAAAACCCATAAAATTAATTATATTCTTTAATATAATACAAACTTCATCAAATTCGTAACTCAAATATTCAAATAAAATCATATTTTTATTCTTTATTTAAAATATTGTTAATATTTTAAAATATAAAAGATTAAATAGTCATTTAAAATTAAAATAAAGGACCAATTCGAAA
>JBBPBO010000005.1:9109313-9189703 GCA_037974295.1 Cicer cuneatum
AAAGAACTAAAACGTTAACTGAAATTAAGTTAAGGGACGACGAGTGAATGTAAGAACTATTAAGATTTATGTCAACTAAAAAAAAAAAGTAGCAAGAAAGAAATGAATTAGACCCCATTAAGAATGTAAGATAATAAAAATTGGTTAGACCCAATTAAGAAAGAAAAAAAAAGGTTAGAAATATATAAATAAAAAAAGGACTAAATCTAAAGAGTAGCAAACACACACCACATAGATGGAAGGCTACCGGAGACGAGAGGAAAAAACCAAAAACCAAAAAGAAAGAAAGAGGAGAGTGATTCGAGAGACAGAGAAGTAACAAATAATAAAGAAAATAATATTAGAGTAAAGGGAGACGAAGATCTATAACAGAAAGAATGAAATATCACGATAGTGGCGGAAGTTATCCTAGATCTGTAGCGGGTTTGTTCGCAACATAGTGAATTCTTCGGTGTTTTGCGGTGGCTGTCAATGGCCGGATTCGATGCAGATGTGCACTGTCCGTTGACGGTGAATGGAGGTTTTATCGGCGAGGAGCAGATAGAGAGAGGAGAAAAAGAGAGTTTGATATTTGATTTTGTATATTTATGTTTTTAAAAAAAAATTGAATATTATTTAGAATGACCAAATTATAGAAGAAGAAAAAAACAAAAACTAAAAATAAAAATAAAAATAAAGGGGAAGGGGTGCTTTCAGTGCAGAAGTCAGTAACGAAAAGAAAAACAAAGAAGACGTCTAAAAGTAAAGAAACATTTTTTTTGTTGTTTTTATTTTATTCTGCTTTTTGTGCTAAACTTAATGTAACGAGAACTCTCTGGTACTTAAAACTGGACTAAATTTATTAAATGATAATTTTTTAAATTTAATAATAATTGTAAAAATATTTATTAAACATATTATTATTTATTATTATTTTAAATCATTTTGAATTGAACAATCATAAAATAGAATAAATCTCAAGAAGAATAAATACGAATCACAAATTATGTACTCAAGTAAATATATTCAAATTGAAAAAATACAAACATAAAAAAGAGTAAATTTTTTTAAGTAAACGTCCTAAAAAAGTTAAATTTCAATTGTCTAAATATTAAAGTTGGACCCATGCACACATTTAAAAAGATAAAGTATTTGTATCAAATTTTTAACATAAAATAATGTTATGAAAATAAAATATCTTTATACTATCAATTATTATTAACTCACTATATGCTTACGTCTATTTTAATAGTTCCACCGTTCATTTTAATTGTGGTATTTAAAAATAAATTGATTCTATTTATTTATCATTAATTATCATTTTATCAATATTATTTATTATTAAAAGAAAAATAAATGAAATAAGATAATAAATGATTAAAAATATTATTTAAAAAAATCATATAAAAAACAATAAAAAAATTTAGTTGAATTGGTAAGTTTAAAAAACTATGAAACGACAACTTTAAAAGAAAGAAGAGAGTAACTAATACTTATATTCAAAAAATGTAATAAATGCTTTATTTATATTTTATTGAGACAGATAGATATTTTAAACATATCCCTTAATATTTGATGAAGTAAAATTACAAATTAGTGAATACAACATCTCGTTCATCATCACTAACTTTTTTGAGTGGTAATTGAATATTTTTATGAAATTAATTTTGAGTTATAGATATAATAAAAATTAAATATTTCAATGATTAAATTAATAATATTTTAAAATTTTAACAATCACACCTTATAAAAAAGAGTCAAGTAGTCAAGTGGAACTTTAATTGAAGAATCGAGATAAATTTTAATAACAAAAAATATTTGAGGTGTCAAAGTTTAAAGGAAATTCTTAGAGAAAATAAAAATAAAATTTAGTATATTTATAAAGATGAAATCCTTATTTAACTTTTTTTTAACTCAAGTCAATCCGTCAATTTTAAAAATAATAGTAAAACATAAGTCATAATTCTTAATTCCTTCACCCTTATCAAGTTTTTTGGTAAGAAATTTTGTTTTGAGAACATGGTTTTTTCTTTTTGGGAATACGCATTAGTTTTAAAAAACTTACATCAAATATGCTATGGGTAATCAATATTCCGAAAAAAATTCAAATTTTCTAGAATGTATGTATGGTCTGAAAAAGTTGAATCACTAAATTTGATGAAAATTTTGGGCGGAATTCTTAGTATTATAAGTGAAAAATTGTTTTAGTTGTTTATAAGAAAGGACAAAATTGGAACTTTATGTTAATTGCAAGGGTAGAGGTATGATTCTGAGGAACCGTGTTTCACGGGTCAACTAACTCCACACATTTAAGGCAGGTTGGATGAGAGGCGGGGCAACCCTTTGATCCCACATATCAATTAAACATGAAACTGATTCAATCAGCAATTTTGACACGCATAATGAATAATCTTTTCCTTAATTTTTAGATTGTTGGAGCCATACTTTGATTATTAGCTAGCTATGTTTGTAGGAAGTAATTTCTTCAATTATAATAGATTAATTAGTAAGTTAGATTATGAGACCGAATCCGAGACATCTGTTTAAATTTTTTTGAACATCTAAAGGCTTAAATAATACTTTCAAAAGTATTTATATATAAGGACCAATGAAGTATTTAGATAGATAATGAGATATTTAGATTTTTATCGAATATAAAACTGAATTCTTATGGACTGAATTAACCTATGCCGACTACTCGACATGAAATTTGAAAACTCCTAAAAATTTCCCTTTTTAATTAACCATGGGTATTTGCTACCCAAATATGCTATGACAGTTTTTAAAATTCAAATAAAATTTAAGATTAATTGCACCTTTTATTTTTATCAATAATTTATAAAATTAATTTCTCTATTTTAAAATTCGATAGTTTTGGTCATTCTCTCAAATTTTTAAATTAAAAATGTTGATTTAATATTTTAAATGACATATACGATTTAACAATGTAAAATCATCTATAATATATTAATTATAAAAATAAATAATTTCATAATCTAAATATGAAATATTTAGATGATTTATTATATTTTTATAGATTTTATTCATTCAAAATAATTGTATTATATGTTACGATATTTTAGACATGTCACATTACTATTTTTTAATTAATTTTTTAAAGAAAAAAAAATCAAAGTTGATGAAATTCAAAATAGGAAGATAAAAATATGTATATGAAAATTACAAGACTAGAATTTAATGTCAAATATGAATCAGCTTGCGGATGAGACAGGTAAAAGAGATATAAATAGAAGGCCCTATTTACTGGCACAAAGCTATGTAAAAAGCATACGACCTTGATGTCAACTAATGGGTCCCTTGAATGGGTCAATTAGTTAGTTATGTATCTAATTAAAGGAAAGAGACAATGCATCATCTTGTATCTAAAGTTCTAAATATTATACATAATTAGGAAAAGGAATAATAACATTAACTACTATATATGGCAGAATATAAGAAACTTATAAAACAAATAGACATAGTCAAAATAGCAATATACTATTACATTAAATCCTCTTATTAAATATTAAATGTTGATATTTCTCCTTTTTTAAAATAAAATAAAATATTGACTTTTATTTTTTACTAAAATTGTTCGCTTTTTAATCACAGTTCAAACTATTTTTTTAAAAAAATTTGGGTAAGACAAATTTTTTATTAATTAAATTGATACTAAAAATTAATTTACAATGTTTCATTGTATATTTTTTAACTTTGTACTTTAAAATTATAAAGTTAAACTCATACAACTAAGACATTGTTTGATAACGTCAACAAACTAGCTTATATCTTATTAAATTAGTTTATAAGCCTTTTGAATGAAATGAAATGTGCTTGATAAATAAATTTTTTTCACTATATTATAGCTTATTCTAATAAATTATTTTAAGTAGTGTTTAAACTTATAACTTTTTATGTTTTCTTCAATTTATCACTTTATTATTTTATTTTTATTATTTTTTAATTCTCATAAAATACAAAATAACTACTACACCTACTCACTACACTCTCTCCTATTTATTCACATAACTGCTTAACATATATCTTCCTACCCCCTCTTTGAACAAATTTGGAGAAAAAAATGAACTTTCATATTATTCATCTTACTAGAAGTTTATCAAATACAAATTGATTAAAGTATTCATTGCCATATTTTTTTTTTATTCATTTTTTAATTTATCATTTTTCATTTTTTATGCCAAATTTTAAAATGTAAATGAATTACATTTTTTTTATTATTACTATTTTTACACATCGAGCTTTGCTACACTTTTAGATAACTCTTTAAATTTATATTTTTATAATATAATAAAAAAAAAGTAAATGAATTGTATGATTCTGATTTTTTTATTTAATGCTTTGTTGCATTTTTTTTACCACAAAATTGATAAACGAGAGAAAAATAATTATGTTCTTTTCTACTATTTTATATTATTAAAAACTAAATTTATCAAACACTTTAATTTTAATTAATTAGTTTTTCAACTATATAAATCATCCGGTTGTCAACTAGTTTATTAGCTTTGAACCAACTTTTTAACTATAATTTAACTTATAGTTTAATTATAGTTTAATTTTACCTAATGGAGGCTAATTAAATTACAATTCAAACTATGAAGACGGAAGAGACTAAAACAAATGGTAAAATCCAACGGAGCACCTCTGCCACCAGCAATCTCTTTCCCCATCCTCCATCATTCTTCTCCTGAGCTATTGTGCTTGTTCCCTTTCCAGTGGAATTACTAGCTGCAATGAATTTTCAATTTCAATCACAGTATAAAAAAAATAAAACTAAACAAAATTACATAGAGCACAGAAACAGAACATATGATGAAATATAAAGAACTATTTGGTAACAGATACATAAATAAAAAAAATAGTTTGGTCTTTCAAAATCTCGGTCGAAATAATAATTTTAAAATTATTTTTATGAAATTTTTAGTCCAGTCTATGATTATTTCAAACGGTATTCGAGATTTTGAAATATTAAGGTGACACTTTTTATTTCTTAGAGATAAAATATTTTGGATTTTTTTCTAAAAGACTTGTTTCTCGCAATAATTAGAGTGCAAAATAATCATTATGCTAACTAATAATTTTATCGTTTGAGTATTTTTTTTTAAAATTAAATAAAAAGTATAATTACCTGGAGGAGGAACTGGGGCGGAACTATTTTTTTCCATGGCTTTTTGGATGTCCTCAAATATCTTAGCCTCAGCAGATTTAGGTGCCAAATGCAAAATATCTGGAAAAAAAATTAATAATACGAAACTTGACTCTACACTCAACGGCATAAACATAAGAGTAATTAACATTAACAAAAGATCATATATTAAAAATATAAGATATTAACTTACCAACACATTTAGTTATATTAGTAGGTGTTTGACAATCATTTGGTAACTCGAACGCACGAGTGACATTTATCTGCAAACCAAGATTTGGGTCATCATGATCTTTAATAAGGATACATAAACATCTCTTACTATTATTAATAACATCTTTGACGCCAGTGCAACAATCTATATTTGGTGATTTTGCTTGACCAGTTACAAAAGGTAGACAATTAGCCAAAGTAAGGAGTTTGTCGGTGCATTCAGCTTTGTCTTGGTTCACATCTGAGTTTGCAAGACCAAACATAAGGACTAGGAAAATCAAGGTAGAAGAGAAGAGTGATGGATTTGTTGTTACACTTTTGGAACCCATGATGATGATGATGATGATGATGATGATGAAAGAGTTTGTAAAAAAAGTGAGAGAAATTAAAGAGATAGGTGTGAGTGTGATGGAAAATAGAAACACCAACACCGCTAGTTTTTTGTTCTCTTTATCTATGCTAAAAGGCTTAGATTGATTATGAGATGTGACTTTATTGAATTGAATGTTACTACTTAACTACATTTATTTATTTTCACTGATTTGTATGGTATGGGATGGAGATGGATGAAAATTGTCCCGACAGGTTCTTTACTCTCTTCTCTTTTTTTAACATTTTTTTTCTTTCTAACTTATGTAAATCTTTTGCCCACTAAATGGCATTAATTGTTCTTTTTTATTTATTTATTTATTTTTAATTTCTAACTTTTTAGTTAGTAAAAAGAGAGAAATTGCATAAAAATAAATGAAAGTGAATAAATAAAATAAGTAGGGAGGTATACGTTTGGTGGTATTTGAGCATTCATAGCGGCAAATGGATTTTTGGTTTTTCTGGCTCTTGTGGTACTTTTAGTAATTAGTAGTTGAGTTATCTGTTATATTATTGTCGTCTCCCGAATCTGGCATATGAATTTAAGGAATATCATTTTAGAATCTGAATCTCTATCTGCTTAGAACTTAATTGTAGAGATCCCTCTCAGTCATCCTCCTTTGATTGATCATATCTGTAATTTTTAGACTCACTCTTAGTTTGTGGACTTCAAACATACCTTATGTGAGAAAAATGAAGCAGCTAATTCCTTTTTTTTCAAGCGATTAGGCCAGTAAATGAACTTTGTTTCTCGTCAGTGTATTCCTTAAGTAAGGTGTTGTGATTTTTTTGAACTACTAAGCTAACAAAAACATAAGTAATGAAAGGCTCAGTGATAAATATAAGAATGTGAGAAAAATAATTTACTTGATTGATTATGTGTGTCTTAAATAAAAGATTGTGAGAAATATAAGATTGAATGAAATTATATTGTTATCATGTGTACCTCATATCCACGCTGGTATTACTTTTCCTCTATTTCGTGCTATTTCGTGTTATTTTCTAACACTAAACTTACATGTTCATTTCTTTTGTGATCGTGTTCTATATTATAGCAGTTTTGTTATCTTGAATTATAAATAAGAAAATGAATATGACCGTTGTGAAACTTTTAGAAATTGAGAAAGAATAGCCTAATCCTGCTTTTGACTTTTTTAGTTTGACTGATCCTCTACTAAAATTAAACATTGATCCATTTTTATCTCGATTGTCAGTGGTAACAACATAAATTATATTTAAGTGTTAATATTTCATTATAAAATATTCAAAATTTTCAGTTATATTTATTACAAAATATCCAAATAATAGTTTAACTCTCGATTGAACTCTAAATTATTAGGATTTTATTCTCATGTGAACCAAAAGATTAAAAAAAAAAATTGAGTATGCTACATTGATTATCGAGATGAGGATGAGGATTGTTGATAGAGGTGAAAATATGCAAAATCAATTGACAAAGATCTACAACCTAGTGTACATTAGGCCTGAGTCAGATCTAGTTAAAAAAAGGTTAGGCTACAAGCCACATAAAAATCTTTTGGACTCATCAGATCGATCTATTTAACTAAATATAAATAATATTTTTTATTACTACTATAATTAATATAGTAAATTTTGATCTTTTTGTTAGATATTAAACTTTTAGTAATTTAAATATATTAATCTTATTTAGTTTTTGACTAATTTAAATGAATTATTATAAAATAGATATTAACCTTTTAGTAATTTAAATATATTAATCTTATTTAGTTTTTGACTCATTTAAATGAATTATTATAAAATAGAATTGAAGTATGATATCATATAAAGTCCGATTCTTTAAAATGCCATGTGAAATATCAAAGTAGAACTTAATTTCATTGACATATTAATTTGTTAGTCTATTTAAAAATATGTCTGATTACTTATTCAAAAATGTTAAAATGATATAGAATTTTAAGTAAGTTAACAGACGATACCTTACTTCATCAAAGGTCATACTAAGTCTTAAAAAGTACTTGTACGTCATACCACATATCAGACTTAGGTCTTATAAAGCTTAGCTTGACCTAATCTAACCTATTTCCACCCCTAATTGTTGATGATTATTGACAAAGACAGTTTTTTTAGTCAATCACTGAAAAATACATAAATATAAGTATCTCTATTAAATATAGTATATTCTTAACTAAATAACTGGAATTGAAAAAATAGATGATAACATTAAATTTGTAAATAATTAATATTATTTTTAGAATTTTGTATTTCATAGAGAAAATTAATTTATATTCTTGTTATAATATTTATTGTTAGTTGCATAAAAAATGTAAAATAATTAAAAATATATTAATAATTGTTATATTTTTGGACAAATGCAATATCAGAGTAGTAGATTCACAGATATTAAAGATATTAGACAATGTATTAAACTTTACCTATTTTTTAATTAATATATTAGTTAAACAATTACAATATATCTTAAAATATATAAATTAATTAGATATATTTTTTTACAAAAATAATTAATGTATCTATATAATTTTTGTGTGATTTTTTTTTCTTCTAATTTTTTATTTAAATGATTTTATTTATAAATTTATCCTTCAACTGGATTTTTCAATACATCTGTATCTATAGACATTTTACCTGTATATAAAGGAAATACATTATATTTTGATTTACCATTACATTTATATTATTTTATTTATAATTTTATCCTTCTTTATTTTATATACCTACATATATATAAAAAACATTTCCATGGTTTTGGTGTCGTTCTTTTCTTCTAGTTTTACTCTTTCATTTAAAATAGTTCATATACAATTTGATCTTTTTTTTTGGAAGTACAATTTGATCATTCTTTATTTAATTAAATAATTGATTTTTTAAGATATATACCTATCTTTAAAAGGATATCAATATTTCGTATAACTTTTTTCATCCAACTTAACTCTTTATTTAAATTACTTTTTTTATTTGACATAAATTATATAATATTTTAATTTAATGATTAAATTTAAAAAATATGTATTAGAAAAATAAAATAAAAATTATTGAACCGCGTAACTTTGATGAAATAATAAATTGATGTAATTTAATCCTCCAATTTTATAGATTCGGAAGTTATGATTTAGCATGTACATAATATTTTTCAAAAGTTTGCCCCGATATTTGTGCATAATTTCGTGATTAATTGATATATTATTTGAGTGACAGAACATAATTTTATCGCCAACGGTATTTGCCGAAAAGAAATAAGATATAATTTTAATATCGGTTGATGATTTTTGTTCTCTCTTATCTTATTGTTACATCTCAAAACTACTATTTGATGAAAATCTATAAAGATAAAAGTTGTTATAATATTGTGCGAAATCTTAGTTTATTTTTTTACAAAATCTTACTAAGAGTTACAAAATCTTAGTTTTTTATTTTATAAACTAAATTTAAATTTAGCAAAGCTTAATTAGACCCAATCTATTACCACCATTAATTGTAGTTTCGGTGCCTAAATGGACCACGTCACTCCTAGAAACGACAATCATTGTTAAATCTTTAAAATTGTTGCAAAGTTAGAATACTTATACAATTAGTAAATATTGTCCAATGATCACATAAAGATGTACTTAATAAAAAAATAAAAAATATATATATAATAAAGAGATAAATTAATTAATAAAAAAAAAAACGGAATAACAGACATAGTGGATTTTACAAAATGAAGCAAGTGAGTTTGCACCAAATCTAAAATTACTATAATTAAAATAAATTAATAATATTTTTTAATAAAATATATTTTTATATTTCTCATTTAAAATATAAAACATATTTTATTTAAAAGTTTTGAAATATCTGCAAAATTTACAACAATATTTTCCCGAAATCACAACACCAAACTCAAGATGCGATCACCCAAATTCATTCTCCTCTTTGCTAATACGTCTATTATTGTGGATTAATATAACTCAAAGTGAGACTTTAGAGGATACTGCATTTTTCAAATGTTGTTCGTTTAGTTATAAGTGAAGGTTATTTCAGAAAACAAAAATTGTAAGTCAAGGTTAAGAACATTGTTTTTCGTTTTATTTATGAAAAAAATATAGGACGTAATATTCTTTTTGCAAGCCAAACTCCGTTTAAATTTAAAATACATGACATTACTTAGAATAGGATCGTTAATATCTTCAATATTCCCTTCATGATAATTGTATGACTTAATAAAATTCAAAATACAATAACTATTTTTATGTAACAAAAAATAATAAATAGAATATTTCAACAATTAAAATAAAGATATTTGACTTGGTAAATACAATAATAAGAACATGAAAAAAATCATAAGATCTTCTCCGTGATCCAATGCACACATATAATTTATTTTTAATACAAACTACAATTTTTCACATCAAATAATCTAGCTAAAGGCAAATAAACAACTACGGTACTAAAAAAAATAAAAAAAAAATACATAATCATTGTCTCTTTTTTATTTATATTATCTTAGATCGACACAAAGGACAAGAATAAGAAGATAATTGATTGATGTTTAGTTGGTTGACCCACTTGTCAAGACACTCTTTATGAAAAACATGTAAACATTCCGTATAAACGAGTTCTAAATTTGATCCATTACCATACTCTTCGAAACAAATTGAACATGAATCTTTAGAATCATAGGAAGGAGGTTGATCAACTTCAAATTTCTCTAAGGAACCCACATTTTGTTGACCATCAATATTATAATCATGATGATACTGTTCCAATGAAGGTTCTTCTTCTAATACAATTTGTGTAGTAACATTAAGCAACACATTCATCTCCAATATTCCATGTGGTTTGTTGTTGAGTGCAACCATATGTCTAGCCATGTCTCCTATGTGAGGTAAAATCCTTTGTAATATGCAAGGATGCACAAAACGGAATGCATAGTACAACAAGAGAGTATTTTGATTAGATTCCATGATTGTTTGTGCATTACAATTGCATAAGATTTCCCAAGGAAACAAAAAGTAGTCATCGACAAAAGTAGTAGTATTGGTAAAATAAGGATTTGGGATAGAAGAAAAACTTGAGTGTTTGTAACACATATGAATAGAGAAGATACCATTCAAAGAAGGAATGTTTGGTGAGATGGCTTGGATTGATTCAAGAACAGGAATCACACTTAAGTTGAAGGAATAATTCATGGATGAGTTATCAAGTGTACGAGAGGTAGAAAATAATTTGGTTTAGTGTTTGTGAGTTTGGTTTAATTTGTTTGGAATAATTTGGTTTTATAGGATTTTAGCTATCATAACCACTTAAGATTAGATAAGAAAAATCCAGAAAAACATATCAAAACTAAATCTTTTTTTTTTAAGGGAGAAATATATTAGTGGTAGATACTCTATCTTTATTTAGTTAGTCTCATAATGAAAAAGAAGTTATAGTCATTCTCTCTAACTAAAATATCTTTATCTAAATTTAAAAATTAAGAGAAACATAGAATTGAGAACTATAGATAAGAATGGTACAAGATACAAAAACAATAATACTTAAGATTAAATAAGTTTTTATGGTAAATTTTTTTTATATAAATATATAATATTTTATTTTTAGTCTAATTTTTTTTAAACAAGATTTCATAAAATAATTGATATCAACAACTTTTGTTATTACTTTTAATTCAATTCATGTGGATCAAAACTACTACTTTTTAGTATCCTTTGATTATTTTTGTTCTCTCTTATCTTATTGTTACATATATGTCCAAACTACTACTTTTTGATTGAGGAAAATATTTAAAGATAAAAGTTGTTACAATATTGGGCGAAATCTTAGTTTTTTTTGTTTTTTTTACAAAATCTTATTAAGAGTTATAAATCCACTTAAACTCTTCGGAATTTTTGTGCCTCTAAAAAAGCATTATACTGTATACTTATCAACAAATACAAACTCATTAACATAGCAATGGAAGCTAGACAAATGGTTGCACTCAACATTGAGATAAATTATCACTTCATGTTATCACACACATGCAAGTAGAAAAGATCATTTATTAGATTTTTTTTATTATAATATTCCTTTTCTATTTTTTATTATCCAAAATGTCTCATTTTTTAGACTCTTTTTTAGGTCGCAACCCGAGGGTGCGACTTGCTGAAGAAATTTTGTTTTTTGCCTTATAGAAGGTGGCATCCCTAGGATGCCACCATGTACTAGGTATATTATTTTTTTCCCTCATTTTAATGATTGAAAAATTGTTTATTTAATAAATTAAAAATAATTAAATATAAAAAAAATAAAATAATAATTAATAAAATAAAATATATTAAATTGAAGAAAATAATTTTAAAATTAATTAATAATTAAATACATTAAATTAAAATTTATAAAAATAATAATAATAAAAATAATTACAATTAAAAAAAGTAAGTTATATTAAAAATATTAAAAGAAAAAAATACATCAAATTTGAAAAATTACAGTAGTTAATAAATAAAGAATTAAGTTATTACCCATAAATATAACTTTTTTCTGCAGTGCTTTATCTTTCAATTCCTTGCAAAGTTTTGTACAATATATCCGATACAGAAAACATGCTTGGACAGAGGATGTTGTCACCTATTATTGGATTATTATAAGCACTATTGATAAATTCGTGTATATCTGAAATCAGACAAATGTCGGCTTGTGGAGGGATGTATTTTCTCAAATTTCTCAAAAAGGAATTACAACCCTATCCTGTCTCACCTTTCACAAGAGCATAAGCAATAGGAATTACATTTGTCATTTTTATCATGTGCAACTGCTATCAATAGTGTTCCCTTGTAATTTCCCTACAACCAAGTCTCATCCACTTGTACAATTGATTTGCATAATTTAAACGCAGATATGCATGGATCCTTATCCCACTTATCAAATTATTCATGATAAGCTGTAATGGTTTCCATTTCTATTTTGGTTCCTGGAGCAAACGGTTTGCATAACCAATAACCATTGTGGGAGTTGATTGTAAGACTCTTCCCAATTGCCATAAATTTGTTTGATTGCTTTATTTTTTTGCTAACCAAGCCTTTCTATAACTTACAGTGTAATTGTGCAAAGCCCTGAATTTGAGCAATAATGACTTTAACTTTGATTGAAGAGTTCACTTTCAGAACTTGCATTATGGTTGTACATCATCATATTCTCACATGCAGTCGACCTCCCGATCAACCCCTACAGAAGTTTCATGTTATGGTCCATCACCACCACCACCACATGTACATGTATCTGCAAAAATATCGACTCAATATTACGTTTTATCGATGCCAGACATACCAACCCCCGCTTATCCGACAGAAAGTGGGATTTTCTATAATTTTTTTGGAACTCAATGCAATACTCCTGAGTCGGCATATGTTGTTTTTGATTCTGTGTACAACATATAAGTCAAAATTATATGGAGTCAGGTGGTAGTGGTTCTATCCCACATTTAAATTACAACAAAGACAAAGATCAAGTTGAGGATGAACTAGAACAACCTCAACTCGTTCAAAGAGGTAGACGAGTTTGACGACATCCTAGTTGTGGAACTGGATGACATTTAGGTGGAGATCATTAATATAAATTTGATGTATTTTTTTTTCTTTCAAATTTGATGTTTTTTTTCTTTTATTTAATGTCTTTTATTTAATATTGTTAATATAACTTACTTTTTTTAATTATAAATGAAAGACTAAATAGCACATGTGGTCCCTTAACTTAATTTCAGTTAATGTTTTAGTCCTTTATCTTTTTTTCCTTTCGATTTGATCCTTTATTTTAATTTTAAGTGATAATTTGATCTTTTATGTTTTAAAATATCAACAATGTTATCCTTTTTATTACAAAAACTCATCAAAATTTTCAACCAAAACCCATAAAATTAAATATATTCTTCAATATAGTACAAATTTCATCAAATTCGAAACTCAAATCTTAAAAAAAAAGAATAATATTGTTGACATTTTAAAACATAAAAGATCAAATTGTCACTTAAAATTAAAATAAATGACCAAATCGGGAAAAAAAATAGATAAAGAACTAAAACGTTAACTGAAATTAAGTTAAGTTAAGGGACCACATGCATGTGCTATTTAACATTTTTATTATAATTATTTTTATTAATTTTAATTTAATGTATTTAATTATTAATTAATTTTTAAATTATTTCTTCTATTTAATGTATTTTATTTTATTAATATAATTTTTTTAAATATTTTAATTATTTTTAATTTATTAAATGAACAATTTTTCAATTATTAAATTAGAGAGAAAAAATATACCTGGTACATGGTCGCATTCCGAGGATGCGACCTCGGGATGGGACCTTTTATTAAGGCAACAATCAAAATTACTTGAGCAAATCATACCCCGAAGTTGCAATCTCAAGAATAATTCAAAAAATAGGGCATTTTAATATTATTTTTTGAAAGTGGAGCATTTTGAATAATAAAAAAAAAAGATATTCTAATAAAAATATCCATTTATTAGAGCAATATCATAATAATGATGATGATGGTCAACAACTTGGGGATTTGTTAGACAAAATGGAAATCGATCATCCGCCTTGTTTAGATTCCATTAATGTATATTTATTTGACCCACTTGTCAAAAACATGTAAGCATTTCCTATTAAAGAGTGTTAAATTTAATCTATTACCATACTCCTCCAAACAAATTGAACATAGATCTTTAGAATGCTTGATCAACTTCAAATTTCTCTAAGGAACCCACATTTTATTGACCATTAATATTATAATCATGATGATATTGCTCCAATGAATGTTATTCTTCTAGTACAATTTGTGTGGTAATATTAAGCAACACATTCATCTCCAATATTCCACGTGTTTCGGTGTTGAATGCAACCATTTGTCTAGCCGTGTCTCCTATTTGAACTAAAATCCTTTCTAATATGTAAGGATGCACAAAAGGGAATGCATGGTGCAATAAGAGGTAGAACGAATAATCCATGGATGAGTTATCAAGTGTATGAGAGGTAGAAAATAATTTGGTTTAGTGTTTATGAGTTCGGTCTAATTTGTTTGGTATACTATATGGTTTTATAGGATTTCACCGATTATAATAACTTAAGATTGGATATGAAAAATAAGGAGAAACATATCAAGACTATTTTTTTAGGGAGAAATATATTGATGGTAGATATTCATGTACATGATAAAATTGAGAGTTAGATAAGAATAGTATAGGATATGGACCTCATAAAATTTATCACACTGTTGGATATGCACATATTTACAAACAAAATAACATTCATTAAATAATAAAAAATTTCATTATGAAAATTAATTTATAGTAAAAAAATTAAATAATTAAGTAAATTATAAGACAAAAAATTAATTGATCAACCATTATCAATTCTTCGACGGCTATTGGCCAAGACCAAATGAAGAAATTGTCAAAAACTAGACCCAATGAAGGACTTCGCAAAATATGTAATTGATTTATTCACACGAAGAAAAGGAACCTTGAAAAATAAAGCTCATTGTTGATGCGAGCAAAACATGTCCCAAAAAAAATTAAACAAAATTAATAGCACCAAAGATTGGAGACCAAGTCCCCCTTCTTCTAAAGGGGAACATAATTTTTTCATGCCAATGTAACAATTTTCATACTAACAATATCTCTCGATCATATAAAATTTCTCAATCAAGAATCTAAATTTTTTATAAGAGAGATCGACAATGCGTGAACAAGAACATTGTATACCAACATACCACCAATAATAAATTTAACCAATTGAATGCACCGCATAATAAATAAAATTGATCATTTCTATGCAAAAAAATTATTTTTAATATTGTCAACAATAGACTGCAATTAACATGCCTTGGGCTTCCCTTGAAATAAAGGGACCCCAAAGTAAGCAGAAGTGATCTAATTGACAAACCCATAAAAGAACTAATATCTTGAACCTGTCTAAAAGATATTGAACCAACAAAGAATTTAAACTTGCTTAAACTTATATATTGAGTAGAAGTAACACCATATTCACGAAACAACTGCATGAGAGACTCTAAATTATTTTTTGGTGCCATTGCAAAATACCTTAATATCATCTGCATAAAGAACATGGATATGAATAGTAAAATTTTGAGGTCTAATCATCGATTTAAATGTCCCTGAGTCAACCAAAGAAGTTATACCCATGCTAAGAACATCATTTGTTAAGTAGAACAATAGAGGAGACCAATATCTCCTTGACGTACTTGATAACTCATCATATGCATATTTTTCACCGTTTTTAGTCTTATTTATCTTCAATCATTAGTTAATTTAAGGAGTTATTTGATATATTTTATTGATTTTAGTTATTGGATTTAATAAAATGTATATGTTCTTATTTTATTGATTAAGTAGAGATTTTCTTGTAATTTTGTGTTGTTTCTTTGTTTTAATGCAATGCTGAATTTTGGTGAGAAATCAATGTGACTTACATGGAGTATTTCTGCCATATATGGAGTTGTAGATGTCCAGTTGGAGTCAATCTAAGTGAAAATGAAAGCTAAGATCCATAGCTACAACTTTCATGAAGACACCAGAACCCAATTCAGACTCAAAAAACGAGCAAAATGCAGTAAATATAAAACATCAGATGTTGTGCGCTTGAAGCACAAATCACGCATTTGGGGCGCATTTCTGCGTTTTTGAATCTATTCAAATGCACCCGAAGCGCAAATCACACGCCTAGGGCACATTTATGTGTGTTTGAATCTGTTCAAATGCGCCTGAAACGCAAATTCCGCGCCTGGGGTGCGTGGAGCGCTGCAGAATGTATAAAAACGAGTTGTTCTTATTTTCTAGGATCTTTTGGTCTATTAGGAAGTTTAGAGACTTGTGCCTAAGCAGAGAAACTCAGAGACAAATGTTTTACATCATCGAAGGAGTTTTTATCAAGAATCAATCGTGACTCATTCGTGAATATTTCTTGTAATTCTTTTTTAATCTTTATCTCTTTAATCTATGTCATGAGTAACTAAACTCTATTTGTTATGGATGAGTGAAACAAGATGAAAAACTTATTTGTATGATTTGATTCATGTTATATGAATATATTTATTGAATTATTTTTCTCATCTTTGTGCTTAATGATTTTTATTGTTTGATCAAATTTAAAATGTTTTACGATTCGTATTTTGAAACGGAAGTGGACTTTACGAATGCTTGAGATGAGAAATTCATGATATTGTAGTCTAGGGATAGATGCAGGTCATGAAACCAATTGAATTAGCTGTAGAGGCGGCAGTTTAAAAAGAGAATGTTTGTACTGTAAAGTTTAATCCTAATCTTAAATCTATTAAGGAATTAGTGGTTATTTTGGAATTAAAGGTTATGTCACTAAGACATTAGGGCAAGAATACTAAAGAGAATTCAGGAATAATTCAATAAAGGAATTCAGTAACTATGATCAAATCAGAAATTAAGATTGAACTCGTAGTGAAACTCATCGCTGCCATTTTTCTCATTATAAAAGTTCATTCTTATTACTTTTGTTATTTCAAATATTATTCTAATTAATCCATAAATTTTTTGTTCAATTTTAGCAAATAAATATAATTCGATAGTAAAATGCAATCCTTGAGTCCGACACTCGATACAACTGTTTTAATTATTACTTGCAACGATTCAGTACACTTGCTGAAACGCTATCAAGTTTTTGGCGCCGTTGCTAGGGATTGCCATATCACTATTGAGTTACAATTTATTTACTTAAATGGAATTTTTTGCTCTGCAATAAAATTTATTTTTCTTTTATTTTTAATTTAGAAAAATAAAACTGTTTTTTATTTTTTTTATTTTTATTTGATAAACTTGCTAATGTCGTGTGCTAGTGATTTGTTTCTTCTTTGTTTGAGATAACTATCTGCTGTAGATACATTTGTTAAATATCACCCTCAAATGTAGCCTCTTAGGTGTGACTTTTGTGGAGAAGGACATAGGAATGGAACTTGTTTTGATTACTATGTCCCACCACTAGAATATGAAGATCTATTGGTTATAGAAGCAGAAGACGACGAGTGTTATATGAAAAAGATCAATTGAGAACAAATTCTACCTCATAAAATTGTATCCAAAGAATTAGATGACAAGGACTTTCACATTAAGGATGTTTTGGTTGAATTCATGAAGAGTAACATGCTTTCAATTGAAAGATTTGAAAGTCAATGTGGGAGGTTATTTGAGTAAGTGGTTGAGTTTGAGAAGATGGGGGAGAAGTTGAAGATTGAAGATGACTTTATTGTTGTGGTAGAAGAAGATAAGCAAGAGGAAAACACGAACAAGGAAAAGAAAAAAAAGAGATTGATGAAGTTCGAGATTCAATCTATGCGTTGTTCATCAATGTCCAATTGAAAATGACATGGAAGCAACATAATTTATTTCTCTAGTTCATGGAATTTCTACCAAACAAAAAGAAGAAGAAAGATGATGTGTTCTTTCTGTCCTATATGCCACTTTGACAATAGTTGGGCGTCAAGCTAATGACTTTAAAAAAGCGCTTCGTGGGAGGCAACCTATAGGTAGAGGTAACATTCATGAATCTCTCTTGTAACTCTTCTTTAATCTCTATCTCTTTAGTCTATGTCATGAGTAACTAAACCCTATTTGTTAGGGATGAGTGAAACAAGATGAAACATTTATTTGTATGATTTGATTCCTGGTTATATGAATAAATTTATTAAATTATTTTTCTTATATCTGTGCTTAATGCTTTTTATTGCTTTATCAATTTTAAAATATTTTACGATTCGTATTTTGAAACGGAAGTGAACTTCACGAATGCTTGAGATGAGAAATTCACGAGATTGTAGTCTATGGATAGATGCAGGTCATGAAACCAATTGAATTAGCTACAGAAGCGACAGTTTAAAAAGAGAATTTTTGTGCTGTAAAACTTAATCTTAATCTTAAATCTACTAAGGAATTAGGAGTTATTTTGGAATTAAAGGTTATGTCACTAAGACATTAGGGCAAGAATACTAAAGAGAATTCGGTAATAATTCAATAAATAAATTCAGTAACTAGGATCAAATTAGAAACCAAGGTTGGACTCATAGTGAAACTCATCTCTGCCATTTTTCTCATTATAAAAGTTCAATCTTATTACTTTTGTTATTTCAAATATTATTCTAATCAATCAATAAACTTTTTGTTCAACTTTAGCAAATAAATATAATTCGATAGTAAAACGTAATCCTTGAGTTCAACACTCGGTACAACCGTTTTAATTATTACTTGCAACGATTCAGTACACTTGTTGAAACGCTATTAGTACCCCACTTTTACAAGCAAAGTATCCAAATAGATGTCCATTAACCAAAATGAAAAGCATAGCAAACTTAAGAATTATATGAACCCACTTAAATAACGGAGCTAAAGCCAAAATCAAGCAATACGTTAAGTAGAAAATTCTAATAAGAGTATCAAAAGCCTTTTTAATATTAATTTTTAGAGCAATATTACTTTCATACAATTTGGAATCTAACATGTTTATGGCCTCATAAAGCAATGCCAAAGCATTCAAAAATACACCTATCCTTAATAAAACCTCGTCGTGATGATAAATTGGTTTGAAGTCTAATTAATTATGGAATTTTATCTTTTAAAGATGTTTACCAAACCCTTGATCCTACAAGTATGAAGCTTAATTGGGGTTAAAAGATCTGAAGTGTTGCAATTCCTCCTTCAAAATCTTTTTTTTGTTTGACGTGTCTTTCATAATAAAATGCCTACATATGATCACTTACGAAATCGGGGTATGTGGTGGTATCACGTTGTCGGCTCTACTTCCAAGCTTACGTAACTACTAATCATATTTTCTTTGACTTTGTTTTTGCTATTTAGTTGTCAAACTAGTTGTCCTACATTTGTGTATTAGGATTGATTTTTCTTTCATATCAGATGTCATTCACATTATTAGGATTAGTTGGTTTGTACGTAATCAATTAGCTTTTAATAACAAGCAAATTGCAATTCATCGCACTATACACCAAGTTTCTTCAATATTTGTATCTCTCAGGTAGATTCTCTAATGGTGTAGCATTTTCATCAATCAAGAATTTTCTATTCTTAAATAATTTTCTTTGACTGTCATACTCCTAAAGCCCCTGTTATTACACAAATTATTTGGTTGAAGCCTCCTTGTGGTTGAATTAAATATAATGGTAATGGTGTCTCTAGAGGTAATCCTGGTCTTTCTACTATCGGTGCTATTTTTAGAGATTCAAGTGGAGTTATTGCTAGTTGCTTCTCATATTACTTGAGGCATACATCGTTTCATGCTGAACTCTTTGTTGTTATGTATGTTATTGAGATCGCTCAATCTAAAAGTTGGTTTTGCCTTTAGAAAAAAATGTGATTCTTTGTTGGTCGTCCAATCTTTCAATAATTCAAAGTTTATGCCATGGAAATTTAAGATTGGGTTGTTGAATTGCATATCTCTTACAAGGCAAATGCAGTTCTACATCTCTCATATTCATAGAGAAGGCAACACATGTACTGATAGACTTGATAACACTGGTTTTTACATCCGATGTTTTACTTGATGGAATTTGCCACCACGTTGTGTTTAGAATGACTTTTACCACAATCGATATAGTCTTCCCTTCTATCTCTTTAATTAAGCATGATGTATGTGTTATTGCACTACACTCTTTTTTCCACATCTTGGTCTTATTCCTTTGGGCTTTCCGAGTAAAGTTTTTAATGAGGTAGTGTTTATTAAGATGATACAGACAATAGGTGGTATTTTTGGGGTATCAACATAGTTGATATATTAATTCTACCATATGATGTCATTGCACTCTAACTTTTTGTAAAAAAAAGGTTAGATGAAGTAAATTTATCTCCTTTCAACTTGAGAATTTATTGGACAAACACGAACTAAATTGAAAAATGTAAGGTGGGAATAATAGCTTAATAGTTGGTTTGGTTTGGATTAGAGTTTAAATAAAATAAACTAAAATTTGAACTTATTTTATTACATTAGAGTGGTTAGAAAAATATAAATTACATGGGATTCGAATACCACATTAGAATACCATTTAGTAAAGGAATAAAACTTATATGTATTTCTTTAGATGTTTTTGTTGTGATTTTTAATTATCTTAAAATACACTTTTTATTGAAACAAATTTTTAAAAAATTATGAATTTGAGAAAATCAATAAATTGTTATTCATATTTGAAGTTAGGAAAATCACCAACAACACCTAAATTTTTATTAGATTTTAAAAGTTAATAATTTAAATTATATTTCATAAAGGTAAATTATTATTCTTATCTTATCTTATTGATTTTTAAACAAACACAAATTCACAATAATTTTTTTAACTAAAAGGACAATATATTTTCAAAATTAAAGTACCATGTCATGTAGTCTCATGAGACATTAGGTTGAGACATTAGTTTTTGTTATAATACTGGGTTGAAACATGATATAATACAATTATCATATATCATCTCGTCTTTTATCCTATGTACCAGACATTTGTGCAGCATACAACACTAAACTCCAATTTTCCCTTCTAATTAAGAATTTAAAATTATAAAAAAACATTAAAATTAAAAAATTATAATAGATAATAACAAAACTAAAATTAACAGAGTTTGAGAAGAAGATTCAATATTCAAATCGTAACAACTACTAACGTAAGTGTTACCTAACAACATACTAACAATAGAAAAACATTGGTGTCTCAAGAACTATATAAGTTTTCTGTTTTTACCGCATATTAGTATGTATATATATAACAAGAAAAACATATTACATCGATATTCTGGTAAACAAACTACTCAACAAGAATAAAACCTCCCTTTATGTAATCCAAACATGAGAATGGCAAGTCCATAACATGTTCCAGTTCAAGGGATTTAGATATGAGAGTGTTTACAACCAAATCCCGGTTAGTATATTGGTTATTATCATTACCAAAACCTCTACACACAACTAGAGACGTATTACAGACCCAAGGAACTGCAACCGTAAAAGCAATGCCAGAACTTTTTTTCTCTTCAAAAGAGCTTCCAGTTCCTAAAAGCACGTCCTTGTATGCTCTGCAAACTTTAGAGACATACTTTCCCATTGGCGAAACTTGCTCAAAAACAGACGGAGTAGATCCATCATGGTTCAATACATCAGAGTCAGAATGCAGATTCACCACAACAGTACCATGTTCAGGATGAAGCCGATTTTTGAGAGATTTTAGAAATGGCAAATCTGGGTTCCATAACTTGTGGGGAAATATATCATCACCATCATAAGCATCAACAAAGACCATATCATATAGATTGGTATTATTAGTAATAAATTCCTCAGCATCTGCTTCATGAAGGCAAATCCTCTCATGGGTGCCTTTCCACATAACTTCGTTAATGATATCAGGTTTCGACACAGCCCGGTGACCTGATTGTGTCATGAGTGAAAAAGCTGGGAACCCCATAGCGCGAATTGAGGCTGAGATAACAAGGGGGTCAATTTCAACTATGTGGACAGTGGCACCTTGGATTTTACTTGCCAAAAACAATGGTAAGCTTCCCCCACCGTGACCGATGCATAAAATGCGCATATTTTTCTTTCCTTGCAATCTGCTAATAATATCAAAATTACATGAGGCTATAGCACTCAACCCAGCAGATACCATACTCTTCACATATGGAACAGCCAAACAATGTGGTTGCTGCATAAGATAGACAAGCTCCGGCTTGTTTTCGTGGCAAGTAACCATGATTTTTACTGTGCTCTGGCGAGTAACATCGTTGAAACGCAGCACCCGCCATTGATATCCAAGCACCCTCAGATTCCCTTCATCCCCAAATCCAGGATGCACCTCCTCACACCTCTGCTGCAACCATCTTTCCATTTTTGACCATTGCATTCTGCTGGGTCTGGAGGAGGGATGTGCAACGACTGAAACAACACCGTTTCCCTTGCCGGAAGTTGATCGGAGAACGATTTGGCCGTCGTCAGAAGTAGAACCCCACCACTCCGAGGCATAGAGCCAATCACCTTCGTCTTCCGAGCGCCGTCGCACTGTTGTTGACAATCGGCGGAGACGGCTGAAACCTTCTCTCCCTCTGCGCCACATCTGGGTTAAACCCTGTAACCCAAGAACTATATAAGTTAGTTTACGCATAATTTTACCATCCCACATATATTCTAAACATTTAGAGAAATTTTTACCACTTCTTTCCCATCACTTTACTACTCTAGTTAACATTCAAACTCAGAAATTTCCAAAATAATAAACAACAAGAATTTCAAAAATACAGCAGCACCTAAAATATCAAGAACAAGGAATTTGTCCCTTTCAGTGTATCAAATAGAAACAGGGGCTGCAAACATCAGATTCAAATCATGAAAATTGTACCCAAAGTATCCAATATCGTAACTTTCTAATGGGACAAGTCTTTCATCGAATGGATATGTACAAGTCAACTTATGCTTGAATGAGTGAATGTAGTCCAAACTGTTTCATATGCAGAACTTGCACTGGATTTGAATAAAAACTAGTAATGAAAGGAAAGGAGAATATTTTTTTGAAATTTTGAGGAAGAAACATACACTTCTTGGGGTTCTTATGCAAAAAAATGAAAGAAAAAAAGGCACTAAGCCACTAACAGCTAGCATAAATATGTTAAACCAGAAAACAATCAGAATGAATTACATAGACAAATGCATGTATTATAGATATAACTATAAGTGAAAGTATCCAGCAGGAAGCCAGGAACCATGATATACTCATGTTGTACTAAGCAAAGCTCTCAAAAAGAATAAAATGACAGCAAAATAAACTTGTGAGGACAAACCCAAAAGATTGAGACAAATTTAATTGATGCTAATCATCATCTCAATAATGAAGAGAATCCATCTATCTATTTTCTAAGAATATTCTTCCACCTAATGACACATGACAGAATTTCACACATATGCTTCCCATCAATATTACACGAGTTCTTTACTAGCTTCAACTAAATTACTAGTTTCAACTAAATATTTACTACTACCTTCAACTAAATATTTACGTAGCATCTCACATTTTAACACAACAAGTACAAAAGTTCAATGTTTGCTATACTTTAACAACTCATGAGAGCACAGAACGGAGTCAAAAGTACATCCAACTAAGTTTGCATTAACTATAGTTGGTAGTGTATAAACATCCGTGAGAAATCCTTTTAGGCACTTGAAAGAAAAAATATTTATAGTGTAAAGCCCAACAAAAATGGGTTTCAAAGAAATGGACGATTGATTCCTCTTAATAATGATTCACTTATAACAGAGACATTAAGTCGAACAGTTTGTAAGCAATATTTGGAGCGATGTTAAGAAGAGAAGAAAACCTTACTTTTATACGGTTTGATACTTGTTTACTATAAGAATAGAAGGATGATGAAGATCACTGCTTCTCCCCCGTTCAAATCGAATTTGCTTATTGATTGTGCTTTTGGTGACTTTGTAATGACGTTGTCTGCGAAGAAACTATGCTCAACAAAACACCTACGTATACCTATAACGGTCATTTGTAGCCAATATGTAATTATTGACATTAATTTCACTAATTTGTGATTGCGGTCTATAATTATGGAAATTTATTTTAAAACCAACAATTCACTTTTAAAAAAATAAAATGTGAAATAGTTTTTTTGTCAATAGATAGAATTATAAATAAATTTTTCCATAAAAATGCGAATTTTTGAATTTAAATTTAGATATGATATTCAACTTATCAATATCGATATTTTTTAATTGAATTAAATTTTATAAATAATATGAAATAATTTTTTTATTCACAATATATAATTTTTTTTTAGTTCTTAAACACTCTACAATATAATTTTATATTTTAATTCAACAAACATAAATATTAATATTGTTATTTTAAATGTAAACCTAACGACGCTGGTATGAATTTTTTGTAATAATTATAGTATTTTGTCGATAACAAAAAAAACCCTCTATAATGTATGTTCTTGATGAACATTTTAATCTCACTCTCACAAATACAACTTATGTTATTATCTCATGAATAGCAAACAAACAATCCAAGGGTCGTCCTTAACACCACCAACTTCCTTAATGTTCACAACTTCACATCCTTCACAATATTCTTAAAATCCCCCAATTTTATAAGACAACTTAGTTTAAATAGCTTATATTAAAATATCATTTTGAGATAAGTTTTATGATACTATGTATATTGGTATAATGAATATTTTGACTAATAATTAAAAAATATATAATTTAATTATTATAATATTTATTAAAGTCGACTAAATTAAAAATTTTGTATATTTATCTATTTAATTTTAACTTTAATAATTAAATAAATTATTTCCATAATTAAAATTAAATAAATCATCCGAACAAATGATTAAAAAACATAAATAAAAAAATAAAGAAATGAAGTAACGACATATATATATATATATATAAACCACAATTCAAACATAAAATTATTTTCTCATTACAAAATAAATCAACATTAACTTCTTCACAATTTGTTTTCTAAAATATTAACTTGAAAGTTCTACCAACCTTAAATATATTTAAAATTATTATTGCTAATAATATGAATTGCATACCATTTCAAAATTACGATCAACATTCTAAAATGATTTCAATCGCAAGATTAAAATTTTAATCATCATAATACAACCATATATACTTTAAAATTGATTTTTCATTAAACCTAATGCCTTTAATTTGTTTCATCACCAAAAGAATATTTTTAACTATTTGAACATCAGCAGTATTTTTACTTTTAATAGAATCAAATTATGTGCTTTATATAAAAAAAGGATTTTAAATATTTTTCGAGACAATATTTCAAATTCACGATCTACAATGTTATTTTTAAAACCAAAAAAATAGTAATAACAACAACTAATAGTTTATTTTGCTCCTATAATCATTACATTAATAAAAATCATGGTTGTCACAAACATTAACATAACTGAAATCAACTTTGGTGAGACCATTGAAGAAACAAAAAAAATGAGGGGATATTGTTTGACTTGTTTCTTAATTACTGTGTGAGGTGATTTTTCTTTATCTATTTTGCTCTATATATCATGAGTATCTACATAAATAGTGTAAGTTCAAAGTTACACCTAAGAGGAGGTGAAATACGGGTTTAGAAATTTTTTCTGATTTTTAGAGTTTTTGTAAATTATTTTCTGATTGTGATTGTGTATGAAAGCTTGTAAATGACAAAAAGTAAAACACGCAGAAATTTATCTTAGTTCCCCTTACAACCAAAGGTACATCCAGTCCTCTTGTCCACCACAAGAGATTTTTTTCACTATTTATTAGAACCAGTACAAGTCTAACACTAAGACTTCTATTACAAATTCCTAACATTTTACCTAAGATAGCACGCCACTATCCTAGTTTACAACACTTAAAAAAATACACTACTTTCTTCAAATAATACAATAACTTTAAATGATTTTTGTAACAATATTCTTAACTAAGAATAAGAGTATAACAGTGTGTATAATGATAACAATCCAACACACTTTCAAGTATAATTGAGAACCTTTCTTAATGATATGAAAATGAAAAGCATGTACTTGAAAATATGAAAATGAAGCTTTGAAAGTTTAAGATATTTCAAAAAGTTGTTCTAAGATTGGTAGTAGGATTGATGAGTTAAAACTGAAGCTATGAGGTATTTATACTCCATAGACCACTTCAGATCAGTGGCAATCATTCCCAGAATATTTGATGAACAAATGCATTGATCTAGATGAGATCTAAACTGAAAAATTGCATTGATTCACATTTGTATTTGAATACAGCTTATGCGTATTCGAATACACTTCTGTAATGTTCAGTTTTTATTCAAAATTTCAATGTCGTATTCGAATACGAAACCTTGTAGTCGAATACAATTCAATGATTTTTGCCACTGACTTGATTTATATTCGGCTACGAGATGATATACTCGAATACAAAAGTCCAGTTTTAGCTACTCACTTGATATTTGTATTCGGCTACATCATCTTGTAGTCGAATACAGATTTGAAGATTTTGCTACTGACTTAGTATTTGTATTTGGCTAGGAGATGCTATAGTCGAATACAACTTTATTTTTGTCAAAAACTTGATTTTCAAATATTGTTTTATGCATTTTGACACTTTGAAAAATCTTTTGATGTATATGCTAAAGTAAGAGGGTTCTCATGTGTATTTGAAATATAATTAGATTGCATCAAGTACCTTATCCTATAATACTTCTAATAGTTGACTTTTTTTGACTTTGCAACTTGATCATTATTCTCAGTCTTTTGTCTTCATCAAAAACATAGATTTTCTTGTATATTTACATTCTCCCATTTTTTTATGATGACAAAATCGTTGTTATTGAAACGTCAAAGAGTTGATCCTTTTGATATTTTTCCCCCTTAATTCATGCTTATTCCCCTTTTGATCTTGAGTTCATGCAATCATGTTTGAAGGTTTTTGAAATCCTACAAAGTTTTTTACCAACAACAGCATACCAATTTTCTCCCCATTTTAACATAATCAAAAAGGAAGAGAAATAATATATATATATATATATATATATATATATATATATATATATATATATATATATATATATATAGATATATATGTCCAAGCATTCAAGGCATATAGGAATAAAACATTCACATAAGGTAGGAAATATTACATTAAATATATTTGAAATTTAAACATGTTCAAGTGATACATAAAGAAGAAAAATATTGGCATAAAGTTTACAATCACATAAACATAAAACATTTAAAGACAAATAAACCACATCAAATGCAATTTCAGTGACAAACTACTTGGGATCATTAGGGGGGATGTGAAGGTGGTCAATTTTGAGAGACAAGTATCTTGTTTAAAACAGTTGGGAAGCAGAGGATGCGATGGTCACAACAAATCATAAGATCTTTAGACAAGTAGCCGGTTCAAGATGTTTATGAGAGGTGTGTAATTTCTCTGTCCTCTTTGGATTGTTGGCTTTTTCATATAGTTGACTTTTTTAGAGGACACATAATAAGTCATAGTTAGACGATCAAACGCTTCATGTAATTACCAGAGGCAAAGCTAGTTACTTGCTTGTCAAACTTATCAAAGACAGACGAACAGATACTTGTTGAATTCGTTAAAGGCAAACGATACAAAACACATGTTTAATTTGTCAGATGTAATTTAACTACAGCGTTGCTTGCATTTCCAGAGGCAACCGAGGCACAACTTCGCTCGCATCCCAAAACCAACCGAAGCTTGCTTGCTTTTTCCAGAATCAAACAAAGCGTTTAATAACATAGGCGCGTGTCACTGGTTTTGGACTGTAGAGCAAAAATGAGATCTTGGTTTATTTTGTTTTCGTTCAATCATCAAAGGATATGTTAAGAAACTATTAAACGAGCACTTGATTTTTGACCTGCACACTTAATCAAAATGTTAGTCCATTAAATTGTTCCCACAAACGATTTTGTTATTATCAAAATAACGAAATACATATTTCTACAAACCACCTTGGTTCCAACAAAAGTTAGAAATAGATATTCACTTAATTCAGTTGGTTATGATAAGAGTTATATATAAGTCTCGACCTTAATTCGAATTTGGTTGCTTCAAAACTTGTATATTCTTTTTCATTTTATATTCGAATCTTGGTTTCTTTTTTTTTTTTTTTTTTTGGATATAACATCACAATAACATTTATTTTAGGCCCCAGAGCACTGAACTTTTAAAGCAAGGTTTTAGTCCTCCAAAAAACAAACAATACAAAACAACACACCGTGCACCAACCCAACTTACAAAAATAAAAACCAGTTCTTAAAAGGGTTAAAAAAAAGGATATGATAAAAGTACACGTAATTTATATATTGAATCATGAACTTTTAACATTGTAAATATTAATTTTGTAGTTATTTTAATTACTATCCATACATTCTTTTACTTTTTTCGTTTTTTATTATATATGTTTTACTTAAATAATAATTGTTTTCTCTTAGATGAACAAACTCATCAATATGATATTAACTATATTAAATTATATCATTTTTTTAGTTTTAACTGTCCGGTTCTCAAGAGAAAGGAGCATTGATAATTTAGATAATGATTAGGAGGTGAACAAAGTATTGTCAAATATTATTAAAATCATGATTTAAATTCAGGTTCTCTGGAGTATTGAACATTTTATTGCATCATTATTTAAAACATTAATTCTTAATAACTTTAATGAATATTGACCTATCATATTATTTCAAATATAATATATTCTAATGACTAAGAGATTATTATAATCCATTTTTTGTATGTAAAAGGGATTATAAATACCGCCATAAAACTCACAAACAATTGTACAGTCCCGAATAAAAACTTGAAACAAGACGTCTAATTTAACAATACCAATATTTATTAGTTGAGCTAGATCTAAATGAAATCTTTAATACGAATTAAAATTCACAATTCAAACAAAAAATCATAGGTATGTGATTGCTATATAAATAAATAAAAAATTATTTACATTATTTTTATGTTCTATAAATCAAATTACATTTGATTTTTTTTTGTTGAAGAAAATATATAGCTATATTTATTTGTTCCCTTTGCAAACAATACCGTGTTTCATTACAATGCAATATCGCTAGGTTAAAAATGATTTTATTTAATGTTGTCTCTTCTATTTTTGACAAAATTTCAGTTTGTTTTACTCTTGGAAGTTTGAACTTGAAAATTAGTTGATTAATCTTAACTTTGAAACTAATTTTCTTTTGTCAAATAATTACATTAAAGAAATAACTTTTTATGTCTGTGAGTTCTTTAATTACATTAAAGAATGTTAACTGAGGTGATGAATGTTTGAAAAACTAATTCAATTACTCACTTATTGGGCTTCCCCCTAAAGTAATAAGTACGATGAAATCCAAACTCACATAGTTGAACAATAATAAGATTAAACATTGATTCTTGATCAACACCACTTTTATGAATTAAAAAATATCAATTTATTTTTACAAATTATTCTTATAAGACAATAATAAATTAATGTTAGCAATTAGAGATGAGAATATGTTAGGTCGTCTATTAGAGGCCTATGGCATAACTTACTTATGTTATGGTATAGTCTAACTTGTTTAATAAGAAGGTTAAGTTCAGACTATTTTTAAAGCCTATTTATTTAAATAAATCAGACTCAGGTTTATATAAAAGCCTATTAGGACTGACAGACCGGCATATATATATATATATATATATATATATATATATATATATATATATTATTTATTAATAGTATTGTTTTCTATTTTAAAGTGTATATATATTTTAATATTTATTAATATTATTGTTTTCTATTTTAAAGCATATCAATTAGACTATTTTAATATTATTTATTCTATTAGATTTCATTGCAATTTTATTAGTTTTCCTTATATATAAATGTCTAATTTAGTCTATTTAAAAAATTATAAAATAAAATATTTAAATGTTTTAATGTGAATAAAGCTTTTAAATAGACTTTCAGATCAGACCAGAGTTTTAAAAAAGTCAGGCTAGGCCAGAAAAAAAGTTTATGATAGGCCGTAGGCCAGACTTAGGTCTAAGAAATTAATCGTAGGTCAAACTCAGACCTTTCAAAACTTGGTCTGCCCTATTTCCACTCCTATTACCAATGTTGAATTAATATCAAGATTTATTAAAAAAAATAGAATTAACACCACATATTTTGTATAAGAGTTTGAGTATCTTAGTTCTCCTTTATTAAATTTTGCTTATAAAAAAACATCAAAACGCATACATTGATAGAGAAAGTGAAATGCCATATGACTCATAACATATTTTTATTGTTGTTCGTTAGAGGTATTGTATGACGTCGAATAACCGGTTAGTCTTTTCATTCATGCTCCTCTAGCAATACTAATTAAACATCAAAACAAAAAATCAAATAAATTACCAATTAGTTATATGTATAAAATATTGGACACTAAAAAATCAATAAAAATATCAACTCAAATCTTGAAGACAATTTAAGGTCATACCTTCTACCCTTCAAGGAGATAGATATACGCATTGTCTATAACCTATACAAAGAAATAATAGTTAAATTTTTGTCATAAAATAAAGTAAAAAAGTATAGTTCATTAAACATAAGAAACATCGAAATTGAATTAAAAAAATTAAGGTAAAATATATTTTTTATCCCTATAAAATAAGGACATAATTTTGAGGTAGTGTTTGAAAGAAAAAAAATTTATTTGATTTTTATACTATTTTTTTTCATACCATTATGCACCATTTGAAAATTGTTTTTTTAAAATCAAAATAAGTTAGATTTAGCTACATCATAAAATGAATATTAATGACCAAAACAAGTGTTTTCACAAGGATAATCAAAGAAAGTGATTTTGTTGAAACCATAATAAAAATTACCTCTAAGAGGATTTAAAACAATCCTTTTAAATTTTGAAGGGATTAAATCAATAAAAAAAACTATAGGAATAAAAATTAGAAAATTGAACATGCACCATCAATATAAATTAGTTTTACAGTAACGTTCAATAATAAAAATATATTTAATATAAAATTTAATTAAATGGATATTGATATTCATACTTGGATTAATTTCAACAATGGTTGCGGTGCCACCAAAATCACAAGAGCCATGAGCTTGCTTGTTGATTTGATAGTAACTATTAAAAGCAAAGGAAGCATGACCCTGGATCGTGTTTGGATAATAACATTGTCCACCGTGCTGAATAGGCCCACAATCAGCTCCAGCACCACATGCATAATTTAAAGCAGCAAGTAATGCTTGAGTATCAGTTCCATTCTTAGCAACACACCATGTTTTTTCTGCTCCTACAATCATCACATTAATCAAAATCATGGTTGTCACAAACATTAACATAACTGAAATCAATTTTGGTGAGGCCATTGAAGAAACAAAGAAAATGGTGTAATATTCTTTGACTTGTTTCTTAATTATTATGTGAGGTGAATTTGTTTTATCTATTTTGCTCTATATACCATGAGTATTTATATAAATAGCACATGTATTAATTTATCAACACTTAAATTTGATATTAAATTATTAAAGTAAAAAATATTTTAAAAACAAATTATTATTTAATTTTAACATTTTTATTCAAAGTATATAAATTTTATTTAGGTAAAAGTATTTTATAAACTTAAGGGATGTCACTAGTATTGATGATAGTCAAATTGCTAGCATTTTATAGCATCTCTAATTATAGAAGACACTTTGACTAATTCATGAGATGTGATAAATGAATTTTCTTCTAAAAGAATAAAAATAAAAGATACATTGTATTTATTAAGTTATAAATAGTCAATCGAAACTCAGTTTTCCTAATTAAAATTCACCTGTTACTAATCATATTTTATAAATATAACTTTCTCATTTTTTAATTTTTTTTCTACAAATCAATTTTTCTAAATAAAATTCCCTCCACTCAGGTGTGTTGAACTTGTCTCTATCTATTTCTATTAATACAATAAAAACTATTCCGTGTATAGAATTGTGGATTACACTAGTTAAAAAACCCTTGAATAGATGATTTTAAAACCAATTATGATAGTATAATCAATTTAATAAGATTAAGATATTTATTCGGTCCAAAAAAATTGAAATTCGGTAAAAAAAAAAAAAAGATTAAGATATTAATATTTTTTAAAGGTCCTCAAAATGTAAATGAAAATCACAAATATTTTTCAATCTTTCAAAATTTATTTTTCAGTTAATAAATGTATTTCACTATCAAGTTTTTGAATATTCAATGTTGTATTAGTTAAATAAATTATTTCAAAAAAATGTATTGCATTAATTAAATATTAATTATCAAATTACATACATATTTATATAGTTATTGTGCAAACCATATTAGCATACAATATTATTAATTGAAGAAATTTATTGAAAAGAAAAAAGAAGATTAATTGTCGGTATAAACTAATTTTACATTAGCAATGAATGGTATCCCTTAACTTCATTATTTCACTATATAGTTATAACTTTCATCATCTAATAATCACTCAATCAATGACTTATATATGTTGTTAGTGTAAAAATATTTACAATGATAGTTTACAATATTAAAACTATTTTTTAATTATTATTTCATCATTTTTCATTCTAACTTTTTATTTATTTTCAAAACTATAGTTATCAATATCATACTAATGAGCTATATTTTTTTACTTTAACTTTATCAAGAAAAATCAACTATTTTTTTCTTTGTATAGGTTTTAGACCGTGCATATTTCCATCTAGTTAAAGGTGTAACCTTAAATTGTCTTCAAGATTTGATTTGATATTTTTTTATTAGTTTTTTAGTGCCCAACATTTTATACATGTAACTAATTGATAATACTATTTGATTTCTGTTTTGATGTTTAATTAGTATTGTTGGAGGAGTATGAATGAAAAGATCAACTGATTATTTGATATCATACGATACCCACCGAACAACAATAAAAATATGTTACAAGTCAAATGACTATTCATTTTCTCTATCTATGTATACGTTTTGATTTTATTTTATTTATAAGCAAAATTTAATAAAGAGTACAAAGATACTTCAATTCTTATACAAAATATGTAGTGTTAATTCTAAATTTTTTAAATAAATCTCGATATTAATTCGGCATGACTGATTATGAATTATTATTGTCTTATAAGAATAAATTGATATTTTCTAATTCATAAGAGTATTGTGGATCAAGAATTAATGTTTAGTCTTATTATGGTTCAACATTGTGTGTTTGGATTTTATCTTACTATTACTTTAGGGGAAGCATGGTACTTTTACTTTTGAGGAAGCCCAATAAGAGTAATTGAATTAGTTATTCAAAATATTCATCGCGTCACTTAATATTGTTTGATGTAGTTAAAAAACTCACATACATGAAGAAAAAAGTTATTTCCTTAATGTAATTGTTTGATGAAAAAGAAATTAATTTCAAAGTTAATTTTAGCTTCAAAGTTATTAACTGAACCATCAACTAACCTTCAAGTTCAAACTTCGAAAACAAGAACAAACTGAAATTTTGTCAAAAATAAAAGAGACTACGTTAAATAAAATCATTATGATATCACATTGTTTATTAAACGCAGTATTGTTTGTAAAGGGTACAAATAAATTAAGCTATTGAATTAAATTTGAGCCCTATAAATGAAGAATCTAACATGATCATTAAAATCCTTGCTACAATCCTAACTTGTTCATAACCTTACTTATACATTAGAGTGTATAACAAGTAGTTGCATTAAACAAGGTTATAAACAACAAAAGGCTATCTTTAACTTGTGACAAAATTTTAAGCCTACACAAGATCATACACAAGCTAAGAGATAGTTGAGAGAATGAGAAGAGATGAAAAGAAGAATAAAAACCATGATGCTAGTTCCTTTGAAGGTGCTTTAGAATTGTCAGTGAATGGAGTGTTCGTTCCTGGAGATAAGCCACCAAAGATTGGCGATGATGTAGTGGTTGATGATGGCATGTTTGAGTTGGTCATTGGAGCTGATGTGGTTGGTGTGTTTGGTCCTCCAGCACCACTACACATTATGAGAAATCAAATACTTCTCCTTAGATTCCATACATAGTACTAAGAATATACTACTAATTAGGCTTATAAGAAAAATATAGTACTAATTAGAATAAGTGACCAATGAAAAAGCATACTCATCGAATTGAGATTTAAATCGTGAATGGGAGAGTTATTTTTCGAACCATCCATGTATCCAATTAAACGATGATTCCAAAGATGTACTATCGATAAAAGAAATGGTTTTTTTTTTAAATTAAAAAACTAACTTACATAAAATTAAGTGGAAATTGCATTTATCTAATGTTATTTTACATGACAGTGACATTCCATCTAGTTTTGAAAAAACATTCAGTTGTGCTACCAAGAATATAATCATACATTTTAAAATTGCAAATACCCGACATATAATCATACTTTTACAAATTAAAGCAAAAACTTGTAAATGACATAAATACATGTAAGTGCGACAAAAAAAATGTTTAATACAAATTTAGTTTTTTTAGTAGGTATAGAGAAGGTTAATATGTTTTAAAAACTAAATAAGGTGTTAGTGTCATTTAAAATAACCTAATAATTTTCCTAAAATTAAAGGCGATATTCAAATCACTTGTGATCATCGAAGTTATTTAGGATTCAAATTGTAAATTAAAATGACTTAACAAAATTGGTTGGGGATCCAAAGTTAAGGGGAAAGAGTTATGATTGATAAAAAAAAAACAAGATAAATTCATTTTAAATCGAAATTTGACTCCCAGAGAAAGAATAATAATAATAATAATAATAATAATAATAATAATAATAATAATAATAATAATAATAATAATAAGCTAAAATAGAGAAGGAAGAAAATGTGTTATATAAAAACTAAAATTTGAAGAAATTTTTTATAATAACTAAAAATAAAATTTGTATATTTTATAGAAGAAAATGTGTTATATAAAAACTAAAATTTGAAGAAATTTTTTATAATAACTAAAAATAAAATTTGTATATTTTATAGAGATTAAATATATAGAATATTCCACCCTTAAATTTTAATAAATTGTAATAACCATATAGGTGTGAGGGTATATCATGACACATGATTTTGCCAGGTATGAGGCATAAGATATCAAAAGGTGTGAAACACATTACAAGCAATGATTCAATCACAACCAGCATCTTTAATATGATCCCTCGTTGTGGTACAAGGCATGAATTGCCTTATTGCTTTGTCTATTTAGGGATGTAAAAGCTCACATGTATTTTCCAACAGGAGACAAATTATGTTCAAAACTAAAAAAGCAACAAAATAGGACCTCTTTTCAAATATTTTTATTTTCTACAAGCTTTCAAACACCTTACACTAAGAAATAGTATTCATTTGCACATTCTCCCTCTTACAAACCTAATATCTAATGGACCCAAAAATGTACAAAAAAGACTTGGGTGCAGAAACCTTTTCGAGCACATTAATTTAAATACACATAAAATTCAAATAAACATTTAGGTGGCTTTTTTTTTGGGGGTAAAAAACTTTGCTCAATTTAGTAAGTAAATTAATAAGTTGGTATTACTCAGAACCTAACTGTAATCACCAATTTTAAATGTATTTCTCAAAATTCAATTTATCGAACTGACATCAATTATAATTAACTTATTCTAGTATTTTCAAAAAATGTAATTCATATTAGTTAAAGTTTCAAATAGGCAAATGTATAGGTAGGAAGGATGGGTGAATTTGGGGCATGAGAGATAAAAACTGAAGAAAAGAGTTTGTATGACATTTTTCACATTAATTCCTCAGTGGTCAGTCACTTTAGCACTGTAAAAGCAATATCAAGTTGAAGATGAGCCGTTGGATGGAGTGAGACAGGGAGGCTCATCCAACCGTCTAAGTACAAAGGGACTGAAAAGTAGTAGACAGAGAAAGAGACGTCCCGGTACGATGGTACAAAATACTAGAAGTACTTTGTTTTTGTTTTTGCTCTTAATTCTTAAATTCTTACTCAACTAATAAGAATATTGATATTGTAGATTTTAAACAAATTTCTTCTTTCATATAGCTGCCAAAAAATAATAAACATAGAAAAAGAGTACACAAAACATTTTATTTAATGTTAATTAATTAGAAAGAGAAAAAGAAACTAAACCACCCCTACACTTCACAATTAATCACTCTCTCTCACACACAAAACAAAACAAAACAAAACAGTGAAGCATAAGTGCATAACCCATGTCACCTCACCTTAATCGTATTTGGTAAGCCATTAAGATCAGACAGAAGAAAAGTCACCAAAGTGAAAGGGAAAACTAATAAATAATTTAGAAATAGATTTGAGAATGAAATCCATTTACTTCAATATCAAGGAACGTACTAGTTTCACTTTCGCCACTCACTAATACAATCTTTAAACCACACCTCCTTTTAAATCAAACTATTTAAAGTAATCTACACCGTAACAAAGAGAATATAAGTTTTTGTTTGATTTTTTTATTTTTATTTTATTTAACATTAAAATTATTTTATTTATTAATTCTTAATTTAATCGATTAATGATTAAATTTTTTTACATCATTTTTATGTATAAAAGTGACACATGAATGAAATGACATACCTTGAAGAAGAAGGGTACACACAAGATCCATAGCCTATACAGACACACGAAATGAGTAAAAAATTAAATTTCTTTTTTAAAAAAATAAAAAAGAGATCAAATTAATAAACTATAAAAATAAAAAATAAAAAACAAAAGGGTGGTTATTAGTTACTTGGATCGGTTTGAGCAATGGTGGCAGTAGCAGAAAAATCACAAGAACCAGGGGCTCTAGAACTTTTTTGATAGTAACTATTGAAAGCATAAGAAGCATGAGCTTGAATAGTATTAGGAAGAAAACAGAGTCCATCTGGTTGAAGAGGAAGACAATCAGCACCTGCTCCACATGCATAATCCAATGCTGTTTGTAATGCATTATAGCTAGCATCACTCCGAGCTACACACCAACTTTCACTACCACCTGATACATTCATATTAATATTGCTTAATAATAATAATAACACTACACAAACTTGCTTTGAATTTGATGATGCTTCCATTGAAGAATTAATCTTGTTATTGGTAAAGGAAGAAAGAGAGTGAAAGAAGGGAAATGTTCAAAAGAAAAGAGATAAATATTATATATAGTCAGTATCATTTCGGTATGAAATGAGAATACAACCAGCTTTCGCTTTCTTTTTTGCTTCTCTTTTTCTTTACCAGAATATACATAGAAATATGAAGAAAAAAATATATATATATGACTAAATAAGTTTTTATTCAAAAAATTTCACAATTTTTTTCTAATTCCTCTAAAGATATCATCATTATCTTTAAAAAAAATTGTTTTCTGTTGTCTCTATTTTTAATCAATTTTTGTGTATTCTATAGATTTTTTTAATAATTTTTTGCAGTAATATTTAATATGAATTTTGAAGTGTCTAAATTTTAAAAATTTATGTTTAAATAACGCTTTGTTAAAAAATTCTAGATTTTTTAAAGAAAGTTGTTAAACATGTCTTAAAAACAATTATAAAAATTCAAATGATATATTAAAATAATTTAAAAAACTAAAAGTTTTGACAAAATTTTTTATAAAAACTATAAATAAAATAGTAAAATTTTGTATAGACTAAAAAGTTATTTAATATATATATATATATGATTTTTTCAGGCTACTTTTAAAATATTGGATAATTTACCCAACATACAATCAAAATGTACCACATAAGTCAATTTGTTAGTGGAGCAAACATGAATTTATGGATGCTACTTACACATTTATTTATGGGCTATTTTTTATTGGATGATAGATAAATTACTTTTAACTTTTCAAATCCATCTTAAATTTTACGGTATATATATAATAGACTAAATAACACTCATGGTCCCTTAATTTAATTTTTTGTAACGATTTGGTCCTTTATGTTTTTTTTTTCCCATTTTGATCCTTTATGTTTTTAAATAATTTCAGCCTCAACCTTTAAGTGGGATTCCGTTAAAAAAAAGTTAAAAAGTTACCCCTCTGTTTCCTTTTCCTTGGGTTTTCTCTCACGTTTGTGTTTCTTTTGTTTGGTTTAGGGTTACATTTCTTCTCCCATTCACTTTCTCCCTTCATCTCCTTTCTTCTCTTCTCCCCTGTCATCTCTTTCCTTCATCGTCTTCTCCCTTCTCATCTCCCTTCCATGGAAAATCATATTCATGGTTCACAAAACTCTAAATCTATGGATGCCTCTTTCACAAATGGGTCAAAGTCAACCTCGTACAACTCAACATCCTACAACTATGGTTCTTTTGATTCCAATGGAACTCGTGAGCTGCCAAATTGTGTTTGTGGTCTGAAACCTGTAATTCGCACAGTGACAAAATGGGGTCTGAACAGAGGAAGAAAATTTTGGGGTTGTAGGAATTTTGTGGTAAGCATAAATACCTTTGGGATTTAGGGTTTTAAGATTTAGGGTTTTTAGATTTGGTTCAGATGAAAAAAAAATTATTCGATTATTGCTGAAATTTTTTTTATTGATGTTGTCTTTGTTCATCAATTGTATTATGACATTGAATGTAGATGCAATTACTTTGTTTGGGTTATGATTTCGTGCTTCGATTTTTCAGGGAGATGAGAAGGGAGAAGACGATGAAGGAAAGAGATGACAGGGGAGAAGAGAAGAAAAGAGATGAAGGGAGAAAGTGAATGGGAGAAGAAAGGTAACCTTAAACCAAACAAAAGAAACATAAACGTGAGAGAAAACACAGGGAAAAGGAAACAGAGGGGTAACTTTTTAACTTTTTTTGTAACGGAATCTCACTTAAAGGTTGAGGCTGAAATTATTTAAAAACATAAAGGACCAAAATGGGAAGAAAAAAAACATAAAGGACCAAATCGTTACCAAAAATTAAGTTAATGGACCACAGGTGCTATTTAGCCTATATAATATAAAGAAGAAGAAAATAGAGAGGAAAACCTAACAGCCCAATTATAGGTGCTAATTCATATTCAATCAAATCAAATAATCATATATGGAAAGATATAATGTGTGCATTTATGGTATTTTGCATGCGTGGTGAATTAGTTATTTATGTGGTGACCAGTAACTCTAAAGTGGTCTTTTTTTTTCTCTTATCTAATGGTTCACATAGCTGCAAATAGGGGATCCACATGTATTCATGTATTTTTAAGTTGTAACGTACTAATGTTGATCTCCTTCCCAATCATGTGAAAATCCAATCTACCAACTTGTAAAACACAAGTCCCTTGGCTGGGGTTATTCTTTTGGTGACTCGGAAACAAATTACGTTGGGCAGTAGATGTCGGGGACTAAATATTGCTAGTACGATATGTATTTTTTATTTAAGATATATACTAATAAATTAGCGTTTAATTATATATTATTGTTGAATAAAAAAAATCATGTATTATCGTTATTAATTTGTTGAAATGTGGATCACACATTTGAAGGCCAAAATATGTCACCTTTTAGAATTTGGCTATTGTTGTTATGAAATACGTCAAAAATTAGATAACATTGGCAAATCAATTTTTGTCATTTATTGACAGACCACCGAGAATTGTTTTGATCCAAGTATGTCAATGACAAATGATCCTAAACATGTTTTTTCAGCTATGAAAGTTTTTATGTAGCAAAATGAAGAAAGAAAAAAAAATCACTAGTTACGCAATTGTTTCTTTCATGAAAGAAATTACTGAAAAAATTACCACAGTTAATTATTTTTATTTAAACAATGGCAAGAACAACATCACGATGAAGACTTGTGAGTCACTGAAAAAGAATAAGGAAAATGTTGACGATTATATGGTGTGTTTTCATATTAATTTAATTTCCTTTATATTTTCATATTTCTTTTTTTTACTTACATAATTTTTTCTTGAACTCTTTAATATTTTCATATTAATTTGGTTTATTTATTTGTTGAACATTTTTATTTTATGATTTTCGTATTACTTTTGTTTTACTTTTTCCTGTAGTAAATTGAAAGCTGCAAAAATCTGGATAAAATAGTACCCAAAAGGTTCCAATCCGCGACCATAACGACCCAATGGCAAACTCTTTGCCACCAAAGTAATACAACATGTTTTGATTCACGAGGGCAGATAAAATATATGTTAGTTGAGTTCAATTTTTTTTAAGTTGGTAATTATTAATTTAAGTACAAAATGAAACTTGTTGGAGATCATCCAAAATAAAATTAAAATTTGAGAGTAATAATGTATGAAATTAGTTAAGAATAAGATATTAAATCATCAAAATAATATTTCAAAGTTACAATTTGTCTAATTTGTTAAGTTTGAGTCGTTGGATTATCAAAATTTTAATTTTTAAATTATGTTTAGTCTAATTTGTTAAGATTAAAATGTTAGATTGTCAAAATTAGAATTTCTCAGTCATAATTAGTCTAATTAAGTTAGATTAAATCGTTGGATTATGAAAATTATAATTTATAAGTTATAGTTAGTCTAATTAATTAAGATTGAATCATTTGATCATCGAAATTTAAATTTCTAAGTCATATAATTAGTCTAATTAGTTAAAATTGCATCATTAGATCGTTGAAATAAGAATTTCTAAGTTGTGGTTAATCTATTGAACCGTTTGATCACCAAAATTTAAAATTTCAAGTCTAACTAGTTAAGATTGAACCGTTTGATAATTAATATTGCAATTTTTAAGTCATAGTTAGTCTAGTTTTTGAGATTGAACTGTTGGATCGTTGAAAATAAAATTTTCAAGTCATAGTTAGTCTATTTAGTTAAAATTGAATCATTTGATCATCAAAATTTATATGTTATAGTCAATCTAATTAGTTAACATTGAACTATCCGTTCATAAAAAACAAATACAATTTTTAAGTCATAGTCGGTCTATTTAGTCATATTAAATTTAATTTTGATGATCGGTCGTTCAATCTTTACTAACTAGAATGATTATGACTTAAATTATATATTTTGATGATCTAACGGTTAAATCTTAATTAATTAGATTGATTATGACATGAAAATTTAAGTTTCAATGATCCAACCGTTCAATCTTAACTATTTAGGTTAAACATGATTTAGAAATTCTAATTAATTTCGATAATCCAATTGTTCAATCTAACCTAATTAGATTAGCTATGAATTAAAAATTATAATTTCGATAATTCAATTAATCAATCTTAACTAATTAAAGAGACTATGACACTAAAATTCTAATTTTAGTAATTCAACGGTGTAATTTGTACTTCAATTAATAATTAATTAATATATATATATATATAAATAAATAAATGTTTAAATTATATAATTTTAATATATATATATATATTATATTTTTCAACCTTAAAAAAATTGAAATTATACGCATATATATTTCTATTAGCCTTAAAGAAATTAAATTAATATAATATATATTAGAGTTGTTGATAAATTTTTCGTAAGAATCAGAGATATGAGTTTAAGGTTATGGTTTTGATTCCCAGGGATACTATTTTTTGGATTTAAAAATGATTTCTCAAAAAAGTACCCAAATGTTAATAAATGCAAAAACGATAAAAGAAACAAATTTAATTCAATACAATGATAAATTGACTTAAAAATAGTTATTTGAAATCATTAAAACAATTGTTAATAAATTAAACACTTTTGCTAACTACACCCCCCAAATTGCTGTCCACACCCACCAAAATTTTTTAAAAACCAAAATTCCTATAATACCCTTCCTTCATCTTCTTTATTAACCCACTTCCTTCCCCATATTCATCATCTATCTTCTTCTTCAAAACCCTACATTCTCCATATTCATTATCTCCTAAGTTAAACCCTTTGTTCTTGGTCATCAATCATCATCATCATCATCATCCATCATCAACATTCAGAAAACACCCATTAACAATTTCATTATCTTCAACAAGTTCATCATCTTCAATCAATCAAGTAAGTATTGCACTTGTACTTGTTTGTCTTATGAATTTCATTTGTCCTGTTGAAGTAAGCGTTGGATTTGTTCTATTGATGTTTGAATGTATGGGTGTATCAATCTGATTTCACATACGCGAAGTCTAGGTTTAGAAATCCAAAAACGTACGTGAACTGGTTTCACGTAGGTGAACTCAGATTCATTATTTGAACTGAGTAACCCATACGTGAACTCAGTTCACGTACGTCTACATGAATTGAGTTCACGTACCTTGGCTTCAAATGACTTCACGTAAACATACGTGAATTAAGGTCACGTACACACTGTGATTTCGTAAACTCCATTGTTTACGAAATCTCTGTTCACGTAATTTCTTGTTCACATACTTTCTTCAAATTCATAATATTTTATACGTACGTAAACTCAGTTCACGTACAATCACAATGTACGTGAACTGAGTTCACGTAAAAATTTCAGATTTCGAAAAAAAAATTTACGCAAATATAGAACAATAAACATACCTTCTTTGTGAAGTGGCTAAAATATCACTAGAATGAGGGTTAAATATAGATATTTGCAATTTTAATATTTTCTCAAGTGTTTAAATCAGTATCCTCTTCGAGAGGACGAAAGTCAGAGGTTGGAAATTTAACACTATGAGTATGAACTGATTACTAAAAAATAGAGATAGATGATAGAGAATGACACTCACAACTTTATACTGGTTCACCCTGTTGGAACCAAGTTGGTTCTAAGTACTTAGGATTTTGATGCTTACAAATGTACTCTATGTAAACTTATTTTGTACTTTGAATTATTAAGTTAAATGCCCCAAAAACTAAAGGAATCAGAAGCAGTGATCAAAGGATTCTAGAAAAATGAATTCTGGAATGACCAGAAGATACTCCAGGAATGTCAAAACATGACCAGAAGATATCTTTGATGGCCCAGATCAGAAGGAATAAAAATCAGAATGAAACATCGATCATACAATTGGAAAGTCTGCCATAAGGAGAGTTGTTCCAGACAAACAGGAATCAAATATCAATTTTATTCCAGAAGTTATTCTGACCAGAAGATGGCATGGCAGTGAAAAATTACACAGTCCAAACTTGTTCCAGACTTGACCAGAAGGTATGTTTATGAGTCCAGAACAAGAGGATCAATCCAGATTTGGCCCAGATCATAAGATAGCATGATTTAGGGCATGGAACTAAGTCCAGACCAAAAGAAATGAGTTCCAGAATCAATCCAGACCTGGTCCAAAATTAAAGGTAAAATGTCCAGACTGAAATATTTTTTGTTCAAGTTAATTTTAGTTTGTTCCAGACCAAAGTCCAGAATCTGTCCAGATCAGAGTAAAAACTTCCAGATCAATGGTTCAGAAATAATTATTTGGTCCAGTGATGGTCCAGATCAGAAAATCAGACCATGGCCCAGTGGTGGCCGAAATCAGAGGGACAGACTGTGCAGTCCAGCAAAGGCCGAATTCAGAGGATTTTAGCATATCAGGTGCGCGTCCAGGGAAGGCCTAAATCAGAAGATCAAAGGGTTAGGAAGAGTGGTCCAGGAATGGCCGAAATCAGAGGATCACAGCATATCAATTCGGCTGGTCCAGTTGTGGAATATCGCATGAAGATCCAAGGGTGCAGATTTGATCATGGGGATTAAAGGTGAAGATCTTATGTTATTTTTATCAAAGTATTATAAAAGATTTGTTATAAATTAAAGTGGAGTAGCATGGAAGTCAGAAGCTATGGCGGGAAGCAATATAAGGATTTGATTGGCCAGTTAATTTATGAAAGAAATCTAAGGCTTAAAAAGATATGTTTTTTATTTAAATAAAGCCCAATTGGTCAAGTTATTTTTGCAAGAGAATCCAGCAAGATTCAGTTCGAAATTAAGCTTGGAAGAGGCCCAAATCAGCATCTATAAAAGGAGGCTCAAGGCAGAATGCTCATAATCGAAAATCACAAAAGAGTCATACACTTCCAAAGCAAACACTCTCAAATTTTCATAGAAGTCAATTGTGAGTTCCAGCTTTCAATAAGCAAGTACTCGTGTTATTTTCCTTCCACTGTGTCAAATCTAAGTTGTTGAAGTAGAGTCTACAAGCTGAGGGAGTCAGTAGGGGTAGCAGGTTACTTGGCAATTAGATTCATAGTGTTGTGTGTTAAATCTAAGTTGTTGAAGTAGAGTCTACAATCTGAGGGAGTTAGAAGGGGTAGCAGGTTACTTGGCAATTAGATTTATAGTGTTGTGATTTCTTCTACAATCTGGGATTGTCAGATTGGTTGAAGACAGGAGCTGCATTCCTCAAAGAAGTCTAGGATTGTTAGACTGTTTGAGAAGACTGACTTGGAGGGTCAGTAGCAAGGTTGTAATTCAAGGTTTGAATTAGTGAAATCCTTCAAGGTGAAGGGACTGGACGTAGCCTCGTTAACGGTGAACCAGTATAAAAACTGTGAGTTTTATTTTTACTTTTATCCGCTGCTAACTCTGTTTTTAATTATACATCAAGTTTTGTTTCAAAAGTATAAAAACAGGAAAAGTATTCAAGTTAAGTCAAACACAATTCAACCCCCCCCTTCTCGTGTTTGCACCTTCACACCCAATGAAGGCTATGTCCAGTCCTCACACACTTGTGAGATTTCAATAAGAATCAAAACGATCAGCTTCTCACATAGGTCAGTTACAATTTGTGTGTTCTAGAGCCTCACCAAACTTACAATCTCTTCTCACAGATTTCAACTATTCCCAAGTGTAACTCACTTGGAAATTACAAGATGATATAATGAAGTTTAAAATATTTCTCTTTACTAACACTTTCTAAAAAGATATTTCAGAGATCTAGTGTAAGATTATAGAAAGTATAGAGAGATGATGGGAATGCTCTTGATAGCTTTAGACTTTCTCTTTGTAAGCTTTGTAGTTGTGTGTAGAATGAAGAAGAGCACCCTTCCTTTTATAGAGTTGTAAAATGGTATATCCAAGTGTTAAGAAGTTTCATGACTGTTGGGGACTTAATAAAAAATCCAAGGCCAATAACCTTAATTACATAAATGTCATTCGGCTATCTTTTGTCTTGTTTGAGCACAGAAGGATGGGAATTCAGTCCATCCTCGTATAGGAGGTTCAAACCTCCTTGATGTTCGGGCCTTAGCTGTCTTTTTGCTTTTTCGTCCTCCAATACATGTCAGATTCTATTTTGGTAGCCTTTATGTACTTTGAAAAGGTAAAATCATTTTCATCATATAAGGATGAAGATGGTTGGAGTTCCATCCTCTTGCAGTTCATCCTTCATTGTTTATCCTCTGCCTTTGTTATCTGCAGTTGACTTTATTTTTCTTTCAAACTCTAACACTGATTTAACTTCTCTTTTGATAAGAAATCATTGTTAAAGTGATTTTGAAGATTTTGTAGTTTTGTTGGTTCATCCTCTTAGAAGATTCATCATCTAGTCTATCCTCCAGTTTGAAAACTTGTTGGATTGACTCAGATTTTCCTCTTTTGCATCTTAATGAAGAGTAACCTGTTTTCTAATATAAATTCACTCAAAAGCACAGATTAGTCATTAACCACAATCATAATCTTTTTAAACAATTTTGTTATCATTAAAACCATTTGAGAGAGATTTTGTCTCAACACTTTAGACACTTTTGTTGGAACCAAGTTGGTTCTAAGTACTTAGGATTCTGATGTTTACAAAAGCACCCCATGTAATCTTATTTTGAACCTTGAATTATTAAATCAAATGTCACAAGAAGCTGAAGTAATCAGAAGCAGAAAATGCATCCATAATGCATCCTGGAATTACCAGAGGATACACCAGGATGTCAAAACACCACTAGAGGCTACCTTTGCTGGCCCAGATCAGAAGGAAAAAAAGTCAGAAGGAGACCTGGACCAGACCAGAAGGAAGCCTGCCAGAGGGAGACTTGATCCAGACCAGAAGGAATCAAATGTCAGATTTATTCCAGAAGTTATTCTGACCAGAAGATGGCCTGACAGTGAAATAATAAACAACCCAAACTTGATCCAGACTTAATCAGAGGATAAGTTAATGAGTCCAAAACAAGAGAATCAATCCATATTTGACCCAGACCAGAAGATAGCATGGTTCAGGGTATGAAACTAAGTCCAAATAAGAAGAAATGATTTCCAGAATTGATCCAGACCTGATCCAAAATTAAAGGTAAAATGTCCAGACTGAAATATTATTTGTCCATAGTTAATTTCAGTTCAATCCAGACCAAGTCCAGATCAGAGGGAAGATATTCAGATCAATGGTTCAGATTTAAGTATTTGGCCCAGTGTTGGCCGAGATCAGAAGATCAGACCATGGCCCAGTGTTGGCCGAAATCAGAAGGTTAGAATGTGTGGTCCAGCAGTGGCCGAGATCAGAAGATCAGAAAGTGTGGTCCAGGGTTGGCCGAAATCAGATGATCACATCAGATCACTTAGTATGGTCTAGATGTGGACTAGCGCAGAAGATCAAACGGTCCAGATTTAATCATGAGGATTAACGGTGGAGATTTAATTAAATTGTATCAAAGTATTAAAAAGATTTGTTACAAAAATAAAGTGAAGTATTGTGGAATTCAGGAGCTGTTGGCGGGAAGAAACTAAAGACATGATTGGCCAGTTATTTTTGAAAGAAAATCTAAAACTTAAAAAAGATATGTTTTTTATTTAAATAAAGCCCGATTGGTCAATATATTTTTGCAAGAGAATCCAACAAGATTCAGCTCGAAATTAAGCTTGGAATAGACCCTAATCTGCATCTATAAAATGAGGCTCAAGGCAGAATACTTAGCATCGAAAATCACAAAAAAGTCATACACTTCGAAAGCAAACACTCAAGTTTTCAGTGAAGTTAATTGTGAGTTCCAGCTTTCAAGAAGCAAGCACTCGTGTTATTTTCTTTCCCTTGTGTTAGATCTAAGTTGTTGAAGTAGAGTCTACAATCTGAGGGAGTCAGAAGGGGTAGCATACTTGGCAATTAGATTCAAAGTGTTGTAATTCCTTCTACAATCTGGGGTTGTCAGATTGGCAGGAGAAGACATGGGCTGTATTCCTCAAGAGCTTAGGATTGTTAAACTGTTTGAGAAGACTGACTTGGAGGGTTAGTGGAACTGTTGTAATTCAAGGTTTGAATTAGTGAAATCCTTCAAGGTGAAGGGACTAGACGTAGCCTCGTTAACGGTGAACCAGTATAAAAATTGTGTTTTATTTTTACTTTATATCCGCTGCTAACTCTGTTTTTATTCATCAAGTTTTGTTTTAAAAGTGTAAAAACAGGAAAAGTATTCAAGTTAGTCAAACACAATTCAATCCCCCTTCTCGTGTTTGCACCTTCAATTTAACCACAATTAGAATATGAGATTAATGGGTTGTAAACTATGGATGAATGTTGTGAGTTTTGAGTAGTAATGAGTTATGATTGGTGAGTTATAGATGATTTTTAGGTTATTTAAGTTTTAGGTTTAAAATAGAGAAGAAGGGAAAGAAAATGGTTAAAAAATTTCTTGAAAGCGGAAGGGTATTTTGGGAATTTTGATTTTTAAAAAATTTTGGTGAGTGTAGACAGCAATTTCGGAGGTGTAGGTAGCAAAAGTGTAAATTAAAAAGTAGACATGTAAATAATTTAAACATGATTTCTCAAAAAAATTCATAAAATTAGTACTAACATAGTAGAATAACTTACAAAAATAATTTTAAAAATCGATATTTAAATCAAATAATTTTAAAAACCGTAAATAAATTAAAAAGTAGGACATGCCTCTCTTTGGAATTAGACAATCCACTATAAAAGTGCCCAATAAATAATAGGGAAAAAGATTAGAAACGAGGGCAGAGCGCTAAAACAAAAAGGGTGCCAAAGTAAAACTGAGAATGAAACCTCCCAAAATCCTCACCCTAGGAAAAAAAAATGTCTCCAGGTGACTACATATTTTCTTGGCAATAACTTGATCCTTGAAATAAGATTTGTTCCTTCATATTTCTACCTATAATTTTAGATAACATGAAACTAACACCTCCAAATTTTTTGCTTAAATTCAATATCCGAGCCAAGTAGGCCGTGCAATCACAAGCATTAGAAATTTAGATATAAGATTCTCAAATCTCAAGTGATGAAAACAGCTTTCTATAAACCACAAAAAGTTAATAAATATCTCTGAATCCCTTCAAGCTATGAAAAATAACAGTTTCATGAACAGATGGCCGAACTTGAGCTTGAAACATCAAACTATAACTGTCAAGCCTTTACATTATTACACTGAATCAACTAAAGAACTCCAAAAAAGGGATTCTTTATTGCAGAGTCTAGTTCAGATCCAGCTGAATTCAGGACTGGTATCTCAACCTTGTCCCTAGGCAAAAACAAAACCTCACCCCCGTCGATCTTCTCAAACCCACAGATTTCCAGGAATTCAATGCCTCCTTTCAAAGCACCAACTCTTTCCTGTTAAACACAGCACAGACACGGGCTTACTAACACGCCTTATTTAAATGATTTAGATGCATGTAAATATTGATAACTGATAAGCATACATAAACTGAAAAACATCTTTCCCTGAACGTAGTTTTAGACAATAGAAATATTATACTGTATAAAATGACTAAAGGTTGGATATATGCAAGCCAAAACTCTTGAAACTTATAGATCATATGGTATAACTTGAGTCCATGTGGTGGATGCAGAATTCTACCTAAGCCCAACAATAATTTGATGACTCAAAGGTCCCAACCTCTTTTATAGTGCCCATCCCGAATTTCAGAGTTTCAGTCAGACTTAATCTTTTTTTCTTATTATTTTTTATGGTGACCAAGCTGCTTTTTTTCTTTCCCTAGGTATTAGTTAATAGTTGCTACGCTGAATTCCCTGCAGATACCAAAGTACAAAGCACGTCATCTTTATGGATTTTCTTACCTGAAAAGCTGGGTTACTAAGACGAATCTTCCTGAATTTTTCTTCATCGGGATTTCTGGCAACATTCCCTACATAAGTTAGAAGAGTTTGGAATGCTCTCTTCACTCTGGCATCATCCTCCTGCTCCAAGAATAAAGCAATCATATAATTATGCAAAGGTGTAACAATATTTAAGCAGAAAGCACTCTGTTACTAACATTATTAGGAGAGTGTATGATTCAGTTGATAATACTTTCACGTGTATTTAAAATTGACTGAATGTGATAGGTACTCAATTTATAAATGCGACAGTAAGAATTAATGAGAGATTAATCAACATATGATAGTGTATTTTATTAATGATAAAGGGAAATTGAGCAAAGGAAACAAGCCTTCCTTTTACTCCTAAGAGCTATGTTCACTCCAATAAGAGAGAATCCTCTCTCTCCTCACAACTAACAGAATTTGTTATATCCCCCTCCTTACCCACATCTCCCCTATATACGGGGTGGAGCCAGCTCACGTTTCTTGGATTTTCTAACATACACTCTCCATACCTTAGGTGTATTATGTGTCCCACTAGACACGTCATCAATTCCTTCTTTGTCCCCATCAGAATGATACACGATTACACCGTATACTTTCTGGCCACACAAAATGGTCATAGTACAAGTACCAGAAGCACAATGAAAATAATTTAAATTTTATTTGGCAATTCATGATCTATTTTAAGAAAAAAAAATCTGTCTTGGTCTTTCAAAGATATACGCAAAAATCTATTGACCGTATATTGGTCCTTCAAAGGCTTATGTGACATCAAATCATTCCTTAAATGCAACATTCTCTGCCACCAAATATTGGTTCATGAAGGAGGAAATTGACGACACAGATTATTATGAAGGAATAACTTGATGTTGCTATCAAAATGAAGGACCGATATGCACATTCATGATCTCAAGTATTGGTAAAAATATAAAATAAAATTAAACTACATTTCAACACACTAGTTGTAAATTGGTAATATTTTAATTTCAGCTTATAACATGGATGAAACTAGAATAACTGCAAAGGCATCCATTCTCATCATTACTAAATTGCAGTGTTGTTATTTGTGTAACAATGTGTGATGAATGACAACAGCAATCCAGAAATTAATTTCATAACTCCTTTGATGCCATTGGCCCCCCTCATTGACACTATCTCTAGAAGAAAACCACATATATACAATAAGTCTATCTACAGATATTTATTCCTCTTTTGAAAAGAATAAAGGTTGTACATGAATCTGAAAGAAGTTCGGATATATCTTCACGGATGGATTCATTAATCATATATTTATGAAGTACAGTAATTATTACTCCGGCATTTATTGCCCTCTCCTTCTTTTATTATTTTCAATGTTTCCCATACAAATCTTCAAAAACATTAAACAAAGTAAAAACAAGGTGATATTTTTTACTTTATTAGTAAAAATAATGTAGAAACTGTTTTCTAAAACCAAACAGATCATAAATAGAAAAATTTAAGAAGCAAAGTCAGTTTGGATGTCAAGCTATCTACATAACATAATTTGCATAACATAGCTTGAAGTATTCTTTAGCATTAAGTGTATGATAACTCTTACATTATTCACCATTAGAATTTTGGTTGATATTATTAATCCGATGACTATCCAACAGTTACTAACACTGTCAACTAGGCCTATGAACGACATAATTAGCAGCATTCAGCAAGTGACATGTAAATGTACCTTGTGGTTCTGCTTGAGAGAACGCAAGCACTCTCTCATTTGCTCAGCTTTTGTAGCAGGCCTAATTGGCAGGAAACTCTGCATGCAGAAATTTCAAGTTTTCAAATAAATAGACACAACATAAAAAATAAAAATAAATAAAAAACACCATTTTTGGACAAGATGGTACCTTTTTCTCCTCTACAACAGGTGAAGGTTTGGGTGCTGAAGGCTCTTCTGGAGGCAATCCAAGTTTTCGCCTTCTTTCCGCCTGTCATAATAGAGAAATAAAGTGACTTAATTCCCATACCCAATAACAGATACTCAATTTGCTATCCCATCTTGTGAAAGAAATTGCTCAACATACTCAAGTATTTCTAAAAAATTGGACCAAAGTCCTCTAAAGCTCCAACAGCCATTAATACTATAGTAAGAATCAGCCCTTCCAGTCCACCTTCATTATCCTTGGATCCATAATATTTTCGAGGTAGATGACCTTAGGAAATATTTAGAATAGAAATCCCAAAAGTGTGTCCAATAACAGCCAAATGACAAAATATTAAGATTAAAAATAAAGGTTAAAATTATTACACAGATCAAGGATATAGAATCAAGTATGGGAATTATATACTTGGAAGATGTATACTATTTAAAGACTATTCTTATGGCAGCCATCTGGGAATTTTATTTGTGAAGTATTGAGTAAGCTGATTTACAAACTCAAGATAAGAACATGCTTGGAAAAAGAACAAAACAGTTAAAAAAATGTCTAAACCTTGTCTTCTTCCAACTTTTGCTTGATTTTCTCTCTAGCCCTTTTCTCTTCCTCTTTCTCTGCTTTTCTCAAAGCTAGCAACCTGCAAAAGGAAGCAGACTACTCTTGTAGTTGGGTGCATTCAAATAAAAGACAGTATGTGAGACAACTAGGTGAGTCGAACCGTTTTCTTTCATTCTCTTCTTCAATCCTCTTTGCTTCAAGCAACTCCTTGCCAACTCGAATTCTCTCCTGAATAAGAACGTGTGTTTGGAATAAGAAAACAAATATGAAGTAAACTACAACTCAAATATTGAGGGCGGCACATGTATATGGCAGCTTGAAATTCATACAAATGAATTTATGTTTTTAACAAGCTATGGTAATCTTATTCATGATGTGGGAGATTTCTCTGTGCAGGTGCTTAAAAATCAGTAAGCAAAAAGATGTTAAATAGCATTTTGAAGCCAATTTACAGCTTATTGGTGTCCTTTTTGAAATTATCTACCTATCAAGCAATACTACATCAAGTGTCCAGGACCAACTTTCCTAAAAGCCTAAACTACTGGGTGAACTCTCAGATGTTTTATATCTTCAACACGCCCTTTCAAACATAGAGTCATTTGGGCTTGTCATATGGACAATGCACAGACTCAATCTACCATGTGCTGAAACTCAACTTTTTTATATAGAAGAATGAAAGCCACGAGGATCGAGCTCTTAACTTGTCGATCATAGAATCTAAGGATCAACTCTCCCCAAAGCCTAAACTCTTAGATGGAGGTTCGTGGTTGCTTTAATGTCTCTAACAAAGTGTATGCACATGCACACCCCCAATATCGTAAATATAAAATTGTATGATACTCAGCTATGTCAGTGGTGAAACTCAATGAGATAAGTGAGAAGCAAATGGATGAGTTTACAAAATACCTTTTCTCTTTCTCTCTCCATTCTCTTCTCTTCTTCTTCTTTCTTCTTGCGAGCCTTCTCCCTTAAGATTATAGTTCAAAAAATTAAATGACTGCATGGACTAGACGACTAGTAACAATAAATTGGCTTAAAAAATGCATTTATAATATAGATCCAGACACAAGATATACAAGCATATGTTATTGTAGGAGAATACTACAGGACACGTGTGCGTGTCGTGACCGAGTGTTTTAACAAACTAAACATGTAACATTTAAAGGAAAAGAAATCCATTATGCTCATAACAAAATATACAGTCATGGATTCAGCCATCACTAATCCTTCTGTATATTAAGGGCATACTATAACCCGCATGCAACAATAGAGAACACTGTAATCTATAGACGCGTTACTGAGACCATCCATAAAACAGGGTGTGATATCTCAATTACCGGAATGCCTCAACAATAATTGCTCCTTTTGTTAAGGTTTTATAAGGACTTCAATTAATGTATGGTTAAAAAAATTCCCCAATCCTTTGCCATAACAAAATTCAAACTCTGAAACAGCTTCATAACTAGGCATGTGAATATAATTTTCCATTCAGTTTTGTACCTTAGATCCCGTAGTATGGCATTCGTTTCTTCTGGGGTAAGAGAGGCCTTAGTAGCCTTAGCTTTACTGACAGCAGGTACCTGAGTGAACCGTCAGGTCAGAAGGTAGAGATTGCAGCTTAATTAGACTGTATGTATTCATATCATGAACTAGTCTTCTTATTTTTACTGAAGTTTGCAAATCCAAAAAATATATCTTGTGAAACAGTGCATGTGCGATAACAATATGCCATATGAATAAACAGAAATGATGTACCAAGGGCATCTCATCTATGTCAGGTCTATCCTCGTGGTTTTCTATCCAAGTTACAGCAGCCTCAAGGCTAGCATTACCTGTAAAAGAGAGAAGCCTAAGTTCAACATCTAGAAAGTTCGTGATTATCAATGTCCAGATATAGATAACATAAATATTGTATTAAAATACCGTTTAGATTGATAACTGCTTAATAAATATGAATATAAAAATTAAGATTTGCATCTAATAATTTATTAAATTTAACTTATCATGCACGAGTACTAAGCTTTGAAGGACATATTCATCCTATGTTTGTCTTCTCATGTTTGTCTTCTCGATATACTTTTCTTGGCAAACCCTACCCTAACCCACAGAATCCAACAATGTTCTTTTTAAATTTCCTTCAATTCAAAGGTTCAAACGGAAAAAACTGATGTTTTGTAGCAAAAAGATGATCAAGAACAAAATAATAGTGATTGCAACATTTAGTACGCAGTAATTTCATTGATAAAATAGTTTTATGTATTTTTTAATTAATCAGATGATTTTGAAAATTGTTTCAGCTATTCATATCAACCACATTTATTTTTTCTCATACTTGCAATTAAATATATTGTCTAACTTCAGATAGTAAACAACATCTTGCATAACTCGAATGCCCAGGTATTTTGCTAGTAATAATAAAGAATACAAACCCATAAAGAATACAATCAAACAAGTATGTTCAAAAAAATAGAAGTGTGTGTAAATGTACCAGAAAAATGAAGCGCCCTTGTTGCCCTCGCTGTGGAAAAGCCCATCGATTCAAGTTCCTCAAGCAGATTTTTGTCAACTTCAGGAACAACCATTTCTGTATTTCACAATATTAAACCAAATGAATAATTACTTAGATACACAGACAAAACCCGAATTTCAATTCACCGCTGAGCTTATTAAAAGAAAAAAAATCACCTTCATTTTGGTCAGTGATTCCACCCTCTTGAGATTCTGAATCACCCTTAGGAACCTCTAAACTTATTGGTTTTGCTGCTTCGGAAGTCTTATCAACAAACTCGGTGTGCCCAGTTCTCTTGGTGTGTAAATCACTCTCCTAAATTATTAAACAGTGACGAATTTCAGTTAATAATAGGATTCAGAATTTGAAACAAAATCATCAAATTAAACCCTAAAGAATTGAAAAACTCTATAAATGATTGCCACGTGTAGGGTTTGGATTAAGAATTGGGGATGACTGACGGTTTTGGATCGGCAGGGTTTGGAGCAAGTGGTGCAGACGAGGTTGAGAACGGGTTCGGTGGATTCGGAGAAGTTGGAGTGTGAGGTGAGCTCAGCGTGTTCTTGAGCTTCTTCTACCGATTTCAATAGAGCACCACAATCACCGCACTGGAGCGAAACCCCTGCCATTTCCGGTGACTTTTTTGGTCGGTCGATCGCAAATGGGAAAATAGAAGAAATCAAAGTATTTTTATGTCTCGATATTATATGGATCTTGATTGTATGCGGTCACAACTGTATCGTGTTGTGCACTTAGCATATCTTTGACCGTTCGATCAACATCCGATAATCTATAAATAAATTAGATTTTAGGTTTTGAAGACAGCTAACTTTTCAGCTTCCAAAATACTCTTTCAAAATTCAATTCACAAACACGCCTTAAACACACCCTAAGGAAAAATAAAATTATGAACAACTTTTTTAATTAAAGAATAGGATTCAGAAAAATGAAAACTAGGCGGAAATACATCAGAAGTAAAAACTTTCGTTAGCAGCCGCAACTCCTTCCTCTCTACACATCTATGTCATTTTTTTTTTTATCTTTTTATATTAATATATTTCTTTTTAATTATCTTACTAATTAAGTATGACATTATTTGATTTTCTTGTTTTATTGTAATGTTCATTTTATTTAAATTAACAGGTTAACTTTGATCTAAATAAGACATATTTAATTGATGACTTCAGTGTTGTCAACGCTGCAGATCTATAAATATGAGATATTTCGATCACTTTAATTTTGTCAAATTTATAAACAGTTTATCGATTTGTGTTTTTAATCTATATGTTGTGAGTTTCTTCGATTTTTTTTTCTTTTTTGTTTTAACAAATGTTATTCTCGATTGATTTTTAAGTAAAAAAGGTAAAACTTTCGTTATATATGAGTGTTTAAGTGTCTATTCAACATGTTCATCTAAACCAACTCAACCACATATTTATCTGAAACTCATTCAAATGTAGTCAAGTCTAACCCAAATCAATCTCGTTCAAACTTATAGTGGTTTGATTCGATGGTTCTTTAAATTTATTCTTGTGAATCAGCGAACCCGATTCGTTATAAAAAATTGTTATTTGTTAAACTTTTGTTGATATAAGTTAAGACTTTTATATATCGACCTATAAGTGTTTCAATAAAGTACAACTTTTAAAATGTTAAATGAATAAATCACCAATTTGCCTCCTGAAATTGTAAGGGACAAATATTTACCCATGAAATTTTAAAATAAACAAATAAGACTCTTAAATTGAATGAAGTTGGACAAATTAGTTTGAGGTTAAGATGGACATTAATTGCTTACATGACTAGACTAGTTGTTAACTAACTAAGTGCCATGTCAAATAGTGGCTAAATTGTCCGATTTTGTAAACCAATTTGAAACTCATTTTTAAAAAAAAAACTGAAACCTATCATGAAGTCATTCATTATAATCACAAATGACACATACACAAAGACTAGTAATATTGAAATTAAATGAAGAAAAACAAACAACTACGTTGAAAACGAAATATCTTAATTGACGAACGTTAAAATGCATGCAAAATCAATGTATAAGTTACTCAAATGTAAAATCACTAAGTAAAAGGTCAATATTACACTAGTCACAAGTTATCTCTATTACACCTAGACTGCCGCGTCTAAAAATTTAATCCACGTCACATTATTTACATGAGAGAACTAACAAAACGACCAAAGTAAGCGACATCATTCAATTTAGTCTTTTTTTTTTAAATTTCGGGGGAAATGAACGCCGCTTCCATTCTCAAGGGTAGGGGACAAATTGGCTATTTTTCAATTTTAAATTGTCTAATTTAGTATACATATTGTTCTATTATTCACGAAAGAGAAAATCACATAATTAAATATATATTTTTTTTTATTTTTTAAACCATATATCTCAATAACACGACAACATAACTCAAACCAATTTGCTCATCACCGAGTTGAATTGGTTGGGGTTTACAAGAAAAAACAGGGTATTTAACTCAATCTAAACAATAGAAATTGATTGCGTCGATTAATGAACTTGGTCAAAATATACCCAACTCGACACGTGAATATCAATTTCATAGACGTTTCTATATTACATATGCATTCAAACTCACTTTACGTAAAAATCAAAATTCAATATATTAAATTGAAGATACGTTTAGACATTTTCACCGCACAAACAAACACATGTTTAGACATTTTAAAAGTTTGAGAAAAAATACTAATAAATTAGAATAGGAGATTAAAATGGTGTACGAAAGGGAATTGAAAATGAAACTCATAATTAATTTAAGTCTTGAATTTATTACCGGGCTTCAAATTAAATATACAGTGTACTGTAGATCCCACTAAGCTTGAAAGCACGTTAAAGTGTGACGATGCGCGCTTTCAACGTGTCAATATCACACGGTTTGTCTGTTCTAACAGAAAATAAACCAAATTCTCACAACATATCCCTCCACACCCATATTTTCCCTTTCCTTTCTCTATCGACAAAATCCACCCATTTTCCCGAGAAAATCCACCAACACATGAAAATAGATCGATGAGCTTCGTACCGTGATCAACTAACAACTCCAGGACGATGATGAGGTCGATCCCTCATGGAATCAAACCAAATTCTCTCATTGCAGACGATTACGACTGATCCAGATGATGTGAAAGTGATTGAGTGGGAGGACTTTGAACACGATCTTGCTAGGTTGTCGAGTCTCGCTTCTGCACTCAACGAAGCTAAGGAGAAGAAGCGAAACCTTCAGCACAAGCTTGAGTCACTCATCCAGGTAGGGTTTTAGTGCTTGCTGAAATTAGAACTAGGTTTTCTGTTTATGGAAATTCGGAATCTGTCGAATTGCATATTTCATTTGTGCTATTTACGAGTTAACTGTAAATTGAAGAGAGATTGAAATTTAAAGGAAGAGGAAAATGCTCCTACGGTATCGTATAGAGAATTTGAACTCGTTTGGGGGAATGAAATCACATTCTATATTTGATTCTATTTATTCGTAGAAGCAATTGCAAGTATCGTCAATTCGTAAGACTAGAAGTAATTCAATTTTGCGGTGTCAGTACTGTTACTATTTAGCGTAAATTCGTAAGATTAGAAGCCAACCATTTATTTTCCTATTCACTACTTCCTTGGGTTCATTTTCCAATTAGGGGTCTCCATATCCACAGTATATCTGTTTGCGATTAACAATTTAGGGATTCTGGTGTTTGAGTTGGTTGATGATAAGCTTAAAGTTTAAAATTGAAAGTCAATCACTCTCTGGTATGATCGAGGTGTATTATGGTTGGACACTTTGACTAGTTGATCTCTCATTTATTTTTTAGCTTATGATAATAATAAATAGTTTTAAAGGGGCGGGGAGGGGGAGGATTGAATGAGAGTTTTTAGTGATTTGGGTGTAGGGGAGGGATTGAACCCCTGCCTTACAAGCTAAGTGCTTCTATATTTTCCGACTAAATCAACCGCCCTTTGCCTTCATATCTCTTTCGATAGATATACTATATAAGTAGCTGAAGGAAGGGACACAATAAACAATAGGATGATAATCTACTTAAACAGAAGGCGTTTCTTCCTGAAATTTTCTAGACTAAGTTTTCCTGATATTGCTCCTCTGCATGTCAAATCCAATGAGATGCTTTTGGTCTCTATTTTCATAATATAATATTTTGTCGTCGGGTATTTAAAATATTTGCCATTAATATAAATTGTTCTCCATGTTTTATATGATTCCATCCAGAGAATAAAACAGAGAAACAGAAAACAAAATATATCCACTGTTGTGTTATTCTAGGTTTAAAACAATAAAATGGCTAATAGTTTTGGAAAACAATTTCTTATAAGTTAATCACTAATACAAGTTTTTTGCTTTTCAAATTTTAAGAGCAGAACCATTTTCAAAAAACACTAATCAAACAGGGACTTAGTGTTTGTTTACAACTTAACAAGTTAGGATGCTTTATGGCCCTGATCATTCAGTAATGTCAGTTTTTTATGTATGTCTGTTAGGGGTATGGTTTTTTTTAAATTATACTTGTCTCTAATTAATGAGCCCGCGTATTAGCGGGCAATGATTTTGTGAGCAGGTCAATGGTGAATCATTGGGTCGATTGAATGAACTTGAAGAGATGCGTCAAAAATTGGAATCAAAGAAATTGATGATGGAGAATATGTCCATACGTTCTAGGCTGGCAAAGGAGGATGTTAGCAAGCAGGAGGAGCAACTTAGTGGTGCTGTGCAGTCACTTTTGGTGGCGGGTGGTACTCTCTCTGTAACTAGTAGAAACCTTCAGGTGAGTTTATGTTATATTATTATTATTATTATTATTATTATTATTATTATTATTTTTGTTCACAAAATATGTTATATTTTCCTTGTGGATGTCTTACATTTTTTTGGGAATGATTAAAATTAAAAAAATTAGTAGCCTCTGACATTTTTTTCTTTCCTTTAATAGTAATTATGAAATATGAAGGGAATTCCTGAAAGCAAAAAAAGTGGTCGATGTGATGAATATAACCAACTAATTGGGATGGCATGGGTTGAACCTTGGCCTTTTTTACCACTGTGTTTGACATTTTTGAGTAAGATGTATATAAGAGTGTATAAGGGTTTCTAAAGGGTTGTAAGTGTAACTGGTTCTGAGAATAACTATGTTTATAGTTGGCAAGATGTCTACAAATTTAGTTTATCTTACAATGTATGGTGCTTTCAAATTGTTCATCATTTGACATTCTTAAAAAAATTTCATTTTGACAATGGTAGCAACACGTTAGCTAACAAAAATTTGGATGGTCATATGATCCTTTCTATTTCACTTGTTTAGTTGTTGTTTTTTAAATGCACTTGTTTAGTTGATTGACATTATGAATGGGTATCTGAGATGTTTAGGTGTTTCTTAAATGGTCTTATGCTAAAAAATTACCCAAACTTTTCTTTATTGATGAAAACTTAGTCGGTTGACATTACAAAAGGGTATTTAACACGTTTAGGTGTTTCTTAATGGTTTTGTGTTAAAACATTACCCATAATTTTCTATATTGATGGAAAATTACTTTCTTCTTAGGAAGTCCTGTTGCTCGCTTTCTTGCTTATTTTGTCTGCTGTCCTTGTCATTGGTTATATCCATATTAGGGGGGCTATGAATGAATTGGATGTTTTTATTTACACTGAATTATAGAATGTGTGAAATGTTAACGATTGGCATTCAGAATATTGGTGAAATGTTAACGATTGGCATTCAGAATATTGGTCGTTTTTGCTTTTGACCGAATTTATGGTCAGTTGAATAGAGTATGCCTTTTTCAGTTTCTATTGCACCTTTCCTAAAGAAATTACGTTGGCGTGTTGTTAATGATCTAGTGGTTGTGGTGTCAACCTAGTCGGGGTGACAATCACTTTTTTGTCTCATTGCACTAGTTTTTAAAAAAAATCCTAAAGAAACTACCTCCTTGTTTTCTTTCAAACACCCTCGATTTTTAAAAGGCCTTTTTCTTTTCTATGGTTGTCCCTGTATGAAATAGCATCTGGCAAATTTATTTAGCTAAATACAAACTAGTCATCATTAATTATTTGTCCTTCCGAATTTTGTATACAGGAAAAATTTGTAGTGTCATATGTCACTCCAGTTACCTTAGTTTGAAAGCTGATGATTCTATTATTATAGGAATCAAATAGACTATTGTCTGAAGAAAATGGCTATGTTCGACTGAGAAACTTGCAAAAGATGCTAAGGATGAGGCAACAATACATGACATCTCAAACTTCTATGCTGTATCCTGTAAAACTGTTGGTTGGACCAGCACAAGAGCAAGAGCTTGAAGCTTATCCTTTAGGTAGTCCGGCAGGTAACAGTTAGCTCAGCAATAGTATTTTTCTGTGTTTATCGTACCCCTGAGCTAAGACATGACTGAGCTCACATAAAAGAAGAGACTTGAAATTTAAGTGAAGTATGAAACTTGAGGTGCTAAGATGGTTCAGTCACTCTCCCTTGGTTTCCTATTCCTTAAATTGGGCTGTTGTGATGAAAAAGGTTTCTCTCATTCCGCGTCTCATCTACCTGATGCACTTCACGACTTCTTTTTCATTGATGCTTCTGTATTGTTTTTGTTTCATATCCAATGCCTTAAATGATAGCTTTGATCTTTTATTGCCAAATTAAAACTAATTACAAGCAGATATTTATCTCATACTTCTTTCTCTTGTTTTTTATAGAATAAAAGGTGTACGTCTTTTACCAGTGTTATAGGCAATCATCTGTAGACCACATTACAGTTGCTTTAAATGGAGGTTTACCTACAATGAATCTTTTGTGGCTCTATCACAATGGCATTCTCAAATTTTTATTGTCATTTTAAATCTCATATTTGAATTGTGACCTTCAAATTGAAATATTGATAACAAGATCATAGATCCTTTGAAGTTTGAACATTCAAACAATCAATTAGTACTATTTGTTATTTCTTGTTACTTCTCATTATACCATAAAAAAGCTTTCATGGAATGTTTTACAAGTATGGATGGATGCACTAGATCTCTAGAAGATCATTTTACTTTGCCTAGTGCTAATTTAAGTTGTTCAAATTTTTGGATACTATTTATTGCATTTCTAAATGATACCTTCTCAGAATCATTGTCAAAAGTTGTCTTTATATCATTGCCCAGGGACTCCTCCCGAACTTAAACCAGTCAATCAAGGATCCTTGACGATTCAAGGTCTGCATTTAAGTATGCAATCTTTTAGAAAGATGAGTTTTTTCGCAGATAAAAAGGAAATTCAGAAATCTGCCACAGCCCTAGGATATGTTGCACATGTAAGTTTTAGTACCTCCCTTTCCTTCTTTGCCTCAGATCTTTTCTGTTTATGCTTTATTTTCTATCTCATGCTTTTCCAAAAATCATGTGTGACACAGTTCCTAAGTTGTCGCATAATACTGCAACATGTGTATCCAGAAAACTGATTGTCCTTTTGTTCTCTTATCAGATATATTAAACTTTTGTATTCTCAACTGTGGTAGTTTTTATATGCTCATGTGGCATTGCGGGCCTAATAATTGTTGAAATATGCTTTAACTAAACGGATTATTTTTCAGGCTGTTTCACTTATAGCCTCATACTTGCAAGTTCCTCTACGTTATCCTGTACGGTTAGGTGCCTCTCATTCATATATTATTGACAATGCACCCTCGACAGAGCTAACTTCTGAAGCTTCAACAAGTGGAAAATCTTTCACAAATGCCAAGCTTGTAGAATTCCCCCTATTTTTAGAAGGTCAAGACACAACAAGAGCAGCTTATGCTGTATTCTTGCTAAACAAGGTATATATCGACATATAGATATTTTTTCTGTAGCAATGCTCAAGCGTTGAAATTTAATATTTAGTTTAGCTTTTCATAACAGAATAGTCTCCCTCTTGTTCATTCTTTCCTTCAGAGATCTTTTCGCTGACAGTCTGCCCGTTATCATTTGCTTAATTTATTTGCCTGGGTTGTGAACTTTTCTTAATGGCTTGTGACGGCTATACCTTCCTTTGTTTATATTATCCAATGATTTGTGTGTGGCTGTCGTTGGGAGGCTTTTTTCACATCTGTTAGGATTAGATGCATTTTCTAGACTTTGCTCAAGCATCTAACATATTGCATTGTTTCGGCTTTGCCCTTATGTTTCTCTGCATGAATAGACTAAATTAAAATACCTTCATGTTGACTGTAAGAAACAAAAGGTAAATTACTGAGTAACAAACAACATTGATAATTTATATTGAAAAAAGTTGTATTTGCATTGGCCTTGTGCCCTTGTCATGTAGATTGGCAGATTCTATGTAATCTCAAATATGAGGAATGTTTTGCAGTTTCCCACTCTGTTAGTTTAATTTCTCCTTGAATTGTATAAATATCCATTTGGATTAATTCTTACTTACTGCTCCTTTCACTTATTTTTGTGATTGTAGGATTTAGAGCAGCTTTTGAATTTCATTGGTGCCAAGAGTTTGGGACCACGCCATGTATTGGCAAATTTGAGGGAACTTTTAAGAACTATCCAGTCTTCAACTTTTATAGACAACATTATCTAGTACTTTTATCTGATCTATAACTTCCTTAAATTGATTTTTGTTAATTCTTACACGGGTGCAATTTTTTGGGTGCATCGTCCAATGTAGCATTGTTATCTATATTGAGTCAAACTTTCTATATTGGATTTTGATATTCTTTTCGAAAGTATACACATATGTTGATTATATTGCTCTTTGAAGAGAACATGTCAGATGAATTTCTTGCGGGGCTGTCATGTATATAAGACAATTTTTGGATTGATTTTCTGCGGGAGTTTTCTTGATACTTTATAGTTTTATAGATCCAAAAAGAAAAATTAAACATCAATGAAATTAATATTTTGATGGATAAAGAGCACATTTAAGTGGGGAGTTTTTGGTAGTCGGTATAAAATATTTTTACACTTACTTTTTAATAAGAACTTATTAACTTGCCACATCACTTCATTTTTTGAAATTGATAATGTAACATAGAAACTCTTTAAGAATATAGGTACTAGAGCAAATATATGTGAAAAATGAGAATTTACAGTCGACTATAATTCATTAAAAAATAGTCAATTATGCTTTCAAATTAGAATTTATATAATTGAAAGATATTTTTTAAGGATTAAATTTCAGAAATATATTATTTTCTTCTGACAAATCTAGAGATATATTCTTTGATCACCGCCATATTATTAATGATTATTTTGGTCTCAATATATTTAATAGTTTTATATTAATATAAATATTTTATTCATATGATCTACATGAAAATATCATTAAATCCAACGATGTCTAAACTTAAATTGTATCAAATTGTCCGAGTATTACTAATATAATTTACTATATGCCTTTTATACAAATAAATCTAACCATGTCTCACCATGAAAATATATGTAGACGTATTTTAAAAAATAATATATTAAAATCGTCGTTGTAGTAAGATATATATTAGAGACAAGCATACAACTTGTGTACAATATTTTTTGATGTATATCTTATATAGTTATTAAACTTCTGTTTTTTTAGCGGAAACACGAGTTTTTGGTTCTCACATCTTTAGATTCGTGAGGTATTGTTGAAGAATATATGGGTATTTCTCACACGGGAAAATTTGAATATGGATTCAGTACACGGTGGTTGCGGACAATAATTGCTTCAAGCCAACCTTTACTACTTACTACCATTAAACTTCTTTAAGTTTGTGATAATATATTAAATGGCTTATAAAGTGGCACGATCCTTGCAATTGCAATTGCAATTAATTAGAAAGGCTAATTTAGTAACTACATTCATTTTGATGTTGTCAGACTCTACCGCAGAATTCGATTGCTTATACCTACCTCTACCGCAGTATCTTGTCACTTCAAGAAAATTAAGTACAGAAAACGTGATTGCTCATTTGAAAATGTAGAGACTCTGTACTTGAATGTGGAAAGTGAAAGCAACTACTCATAAATACTCTCACTCTCTACCTTATAACATTTTTGGATAACTGACAACATTTTCAATATTCAAAAACCACAATGCTTATTTATTATTTATCCATATACACAATCTACCTACCTAGTACTCACACCACCACAAACCCCTTCCTATTTTCTTCTTGTATGCACTCTATCTTTTTCTTCATTTTTAATCCGAGACAATAATTTGTTTCACTTTGAGACTGAAGATTTATTTATTTATTTCATTTTTTTTATTTGTTTAATTTGATGGTTAATCTCATTGTATAGTACTAGAATATGCCACAATTTGAGAAAGAAATTTGTTTTGGCTTTTGTGTGGTGGCATGGACCTCATTGTTCTCATTTGTGTTGTGTGTATATGTAGATCTACAAAAGAGCAATATGGCTTCTCATGGAAAAAAGAGAAAGGCACCTTATAAAGATGAAGTGGCTGATGACGATGATGGTATTGTTTATGTCACCTTTGCAATCAAGGGTCAGGTGTGTGTATATAGCCATTACTTCTATTTTCCATGACAAAAAAATAAATCACTATTCATGTTATTTTCCAAGCATTTATAGTCTTTCTTTTAGAATGTTGTGATATTGTTCAAAGAATAGGAGGACAAGGTTGGTTAGTATACAAAAATCCTCGGTGATGAAATTTTTACTATGCCTATATATTCTGTTGGTGAATCTTGTCCATTAACTCTACAAATCAATGAAAATCTTACATATCACCAACCATGTATCATGAATAATTATCAATCACAAATATACAACTATTAAATAGGTCTCAACATTAGAGAATAACCGTGAAATAAATAAAGATAGACATGAGGTATCGAAAGACACATTACTATGAGAAAGTATTTCCTTATTAACCCATATACGGAAAAAGAGAAGAGTAAGAAACTTGTATCAATGGTTAAGTAACTTAGGGTTTATATAAGTAAACATTTCAAGTATTTTTAATTAGGATGGTTATTAATTTAACCATGAATTTTATTAAATTCATAATTTTTTCAAATTTGTTATAACCATAATGTGGTTTACGTTACAAATCATATGAAAAACACATAAAGAAATGCGTTTAAGTTTTTTTCATAAGTATAATAGTTGTGTTATTGGAACAGTGTACCGTTCAATTTTTAAAACAAAACTCTTTTGTAATACAATATATAGATTTGTATCATTAACTATTAAAATACATGTCAATAACCATTTTTTAAACGAATATCTCAGTACCACTAACATACTTGTGATTAACCACTTTAGAGTACTTATTTAATAGCTAAATTGCAGTACTCAATATAAAGTGGTTAATACCTTGCGTTTTAGTGGTTAATGAGATATATATTAAATAAGTGATCAATAATTTATATTTTAGTGATTATTGAAGTATTCAAAGTGGTTAATGATATATACTTGTATATGTATATGTGTCATAAAAACAAAATTGAAAAAAAGAAATATTGTTCATAACGTATAAATACAGAGAACAATATGTCAAATATCAGGTCAAATTGTGTGTTCAACTGTTATTTTTCTAAGTAAAAAGGTTTCGAGTTTCTGGCTGAACAATGTGAGATTTAGTGTTTGAACTTGACATAATCGTTTTAAAAATATTCAACATATTATACTTCTTAAATTTTTATTTTAATATATTTTCCTCTAGTTTAAAGTAAGACAGGGGAATGAATTTATAATATATATATTTTGTCGAGTTAATTATCTTTTTCTTTCTGAACAAAGTTTTTTTCTTTTAGCATTTTTTTAAAGAAAAAATAGCATGTTAGTTGTTATATATATATATATATATATTTGCCAAGAGTTATTATTTTGTTAGTAGAAGGAAAAATCAATCTAAAACTTTTTGTTTGGATCCAAACACAGAACAAGTATTTAATGGTGTTTGTAGTCCAAGCTCTTATACCTTTTTCGTTTTTGGTGTCTTAATCCATTGTGCTTCTTTCTCTTCATTCAAATGTAGGATGGGCGTAAGGTATTCTTCAAAGTGAACCAGGACAGATTCTTGATAAAAGCATTCAGAAAATATTGTCAACAGTTGAACTTGGAATATGAGACCATGCACTTTATGCTTGAAGATTACACAATTAAAGGGAATCGCCAAACACCAAAAATGGTTAGTTTCTTTCACTGTTATTGTTTTTTAGTATCTTCAGTTATTTATTAGACAAGTCATGTATTTATATTTGATAGTAATAGTGATTATTGTGTTAGACCCATTAATTAGGTCCACTAAGTAGTGTGTAGTCTATTTAATCAAATTAGTGTTTATACTCAACATACATGTAGTTGATTAATACTTCATACTTCCTCCGTCTTATGATAATTGAGTTATTAGATATTTTCACACAAATTAAGAAAAATGTATAAATAAATTAAGGAATACTATTTTTACCAAATTAGTTTTGTTAACTAATGATATATTATCAATATCATAAATGTATAGTAGAAGATATTGCATAAAAAATAATGTAGGTAATATCAATTAAATTGTACCATAGGAAAAATGCATTAAAAAATGGAAGGGTAGTCCATTTTGAGACAATTTTTTTTGCAAATGGGTCAACTATTATTGGACAGCGAGAGTAATATTTTTCATTGTCGTTAATTTTTAAAAGGTATTGTTGACTTTCTAGATAACTAACTAATAATTGGTTGAAGGAGATTCTAGGTGATTTGACCAATGAATAACTCTTTTGTTGACTATTATTATGTTGGTTTAATTATTGTTGCTAGTCTTGATATTAACAACTCATTTTTCTAATTGTTTAGTTGTCCATGTCAAAAGAGCCCAAAATGTTGCTGCTCTTCTTTTAGTTGCTTAATGAAATTATCGTCTTTGTGAAAAAAGAAAATAACTAATTAATATTAATAATGAGAATGTGGTAAAAATTGTTTTTAAAGCATTGTGTTGTTATAATTTTTTTCCCTGGCTATTGCAACCTTAGAGCCTCATAGAAAATTGGTTTGAAAATTTGGATCTCACTTTTGAACCACGTCCATGTTTGTTGCTAAAAACAACATATTAGTAGAAAAAGATACACCGACCATTTCTATTATTGAAGTAGTATTTGACATATGAATTGGACTAACCAATAGTTTCTGTTTTTTTTTTTTTTTTTAACATTAATGTAACTTAAGCTCAATATGGAAAATGGTGATGAGATATTTGCCGCAAGACAACAATCAGGAGGAGGTGGTGCAATTATGTAAGGGGATGAAATGAAATGGTAATTAAGTAGTTAGCATATTATTACTTATGAATTGTGAATTCGATGGGTTGACTATTGTGGTAAATGATCACAAAACTAGCTAATTTGCATGTCCATATGACTATAGCCTATATCTTAGGGAACACCAAAAACAAACATTGACTTGGTGAGAATCTAAATACCTGCAGTACTTAAGGAATGCCAAGCTTCAAAAATGTTTAAACTCGTTTTTTTTTGAAAGAAAAATATTTAAACTAATTGAGTTTTTTTCTTAACTCAACTTGTTGAGTTCAATTAATTAGTAAAATTTACTACATTAAGCTCAAAATTTAAGCTATATACTTTTTTGATACATGGACATAATTTTATTATGTGGACAGAATCAAGCATATAAAACAACAACAAAATATGTGGAGAAATCGAAAGGAGAAGTAAATTTACTTAATGCAAACCTATATTAGAGTCACATAGAATACATAGACGCGAAGAATATAAAGGGACAACACATAGATGAGAAAAACGGCTACCAGCTAAGTTGAATGTGTGAGGGAAAAAACGTATCTGGTTAATTACATCATTTTATCTGGTTAGTGAGTTATGTGTTTTTCAATTTTATGTCATCTTTCTCTCCTATCTATCTAGTAAATTTCAGAAGCTACTATATTTAGCCAAAGAATGATCTACTTAACAAAATGATTTTTCATAAATCTAAAACAAACATCATTCAATCAATAAAAAAATAATTTTAAATTTAAAAAATAGATTTTTTTATAGAAAAATCTGAAACAAACGCACCTAATAACGGAAATTGTATTTTCGGACAATCTAAAAGCTTGTTTGATTAACAATTATATTTTAAAGATTTTTCTTAAAGAAGTATATGCAGAGTTACATTAATTTAATCTCCACGTTTATGAGAACCTTTTTTACACTTTCTTCCGTGAGAATAAAGTCATAAGAACTGTGTAGTTATTTCATTCATCGATTGTAGCTTTGTAATAAACATGAGAAAGTATGATTTCACACCTCCTATTCCTGTGAATAAGTTTTGTATGCACGACCCCATTAAACTTGAGAACAACAGTTTCAATAAATATATTCAACAGGCAATAAAGACATGGATGGTAAGGTAATAACATTGAAACTGATTTCATTTTCATTAAACAATTATACTAGAAATAACTTTTTTTATGTCTACGGGTTCTTTAACTACGTCTTAGAATATCACGTGAGGTGATAAATATTTGAAAAATTAATAAAATTACTGATTTATTGGATTTCCCCTAAACTAATAAGTACGGTGAAATTCAAATCCACATGCTTGAACAATAATAAAATTAAACATTGATTAATGATCGACACCACTCTCATGAATTAGAAAATATCAATTCATTTTTATAAATTATTCGTATATGACAATAATAACTCACAGTCAGTCGTGCCGATATCAAGATTTATTTAAAAAAAATTAGAATTAACATCACATATTTTGTATAAGGGTTGGAGTATCTTTGTTCTCATTTACGCATGAGATTAGACTCTATTTCACAATGTGGTACCATTCTAACTTTGAAGTATTTGGTTAGGAGACTTGATACTATGCCACCATCCTGGTGGACTGACAATTCAAATTGGCATTGTCCTCATAGATCCCGTCAATTCAACCTGAGACACATATACGCGACAGTTGAGATAAATGTGTGTTGCATGGTAGCTCTCGATATTTGGAGTGCTACCTCCAAGTCACATAGGAACTGTAAGAACAGGGTTGCACCTAAGAGGGGGGGTGAATTAGGTGTTGGACAATTTTTCTGTTTTAGAGATCTGAAGATTGTTTAAAGGACTGTTTTGAAATTTGTTTTAAATTTGCTGTGTTTGTAAATAAAAGCAGTAAATGGTAGAAGATAAAAACACACAGAAGATTTATCCTGGTTCCCCTTACAACCAAGGGTACGTCCAGTCCTCTTGCACACCACAAGAGATTTTTCACTTTGTATGAATATGTTACAAGTCTCACCCTAAGACTAAGTTACAGATTCGTACACACTTAACAGAAGATAGTACACCACTATTTCTGTTAACACAACTTGAAGAATCTACACTAAATTCTTCAAGTGATACAATGATTTTGTAATGATGTTCTTGACTAAGAACAAGGTTATAATACTGAGTATTTGATACTTAATTAATCACACTTCCAAGTACAACTGAGAACCTTTCTTAATGATATGAAAATGAAAAACATGTACTTGAAAATATGAAAGTTAAGTTTTGAAGTGGTTGAAGTTTTCAGAAAATTGATTCTAAAAAGTCAGTTGAAAGTTGTTAGTTGAAAACTGAAACGTTTGAAGTATTTATACTTCATAGGTAACACTTCAGATCAATGGCAAAGGTTCCCAAACGTTTTTGATGAACATGTGCAATGTTTCGAAACTGAAAAGTTGCATTGTTTCGAAGTTGTATTCGAATACAGTCTCAGTGTATTCGAATACACTTCTAAAACGTTCTGATTATATTTGAAATTTGAACTGTGTAGTCGACTACAAGATCGTGTAGTCGAATACAGATTCAGGTTTTTGCCACTGACTTGAATTGTATTCGATTACATAAGGTTGTAGTCGAATACATATGTTTAAAAATAGCTACTGACTTAAGTTGTATTCGATTACACAAGGTTGTAGTCGAATACAGATTCGAGTTTTTGCCACTGACTTGCAATCTGTATTCAACTACGATACTTCGTATTCGAATACATAAATTTAGTTTTAGCTTCTGACTTGGAGTCTGTATTCGACTACGATACCTCGTATTCGAATACAGATTTCTAGTTTTGTAAAAACTTTATTTTCAAACATGTTTAAGTCATTAATTATTTTCATAAAAACATTTTAATGCATATGCTCAGAAGGTTCTCATAATATTGTACTTTAAAGTGTATTTTGATTAAATATTACATGCCTTTTACCTTAATATAAAATGAAAAATAAGTTGCTTTAAAAAATCCTTTTTGTTTTTGATCAAGGATCTTTTTGTGTTCATCAAAAATGTAGATCCTTTTAAATTTCAGGAACTCCCCACCCGAATACCTCCAAGGTCTAACAATCTTGCCCTAAGGCTCAATAGCAAACCAACACGATCAGACTCATTCAGTTGTACTTCCCCAGAATCACTAGTCTTGTCAGACCCTAACTATATGATGATAAAATAATCTCCACTTTAAAATTCACATCAACTTCAAATATTCCGAACATCTATTTTCTCTCCTCATTAGTCTAAACTACTCCATTAAAAACATCATCTTTAGCACAAGTTGGAATCATCATTATTTCATCAATTATGGGATACTTCGATATCTTCATAACCAATTCATAACGTCACTATCATAAAACATATTGTTGGAACCAAGTTGGTTCTAGGTATTTAGGATTTTGATGCTTACAAATGTACTCAATGTAAACTTATTTTGTACTTTGAATTATTAAGTTAAATGCCCCAGAAATTGAAGGAAACAGAAGCAGAGATCAAAGGAAAATAAATTCTGGAATTTTCAGAAGATGTTCCAGGATGTCAAAACATCACCAGAGGATATGTTTGGTGGCCCAGAACAGAAGGAATAAAAATCATAATGAAACATGGATCATACCATTGGAAAGCCTGCCAGAAGGAGAGTTGTTCCAGACAAACAGGAGTCGAATATCAATTTTATTCCAGAAGTTATTCTGACCAGAAGATGGCGTGGCAGTGAAAAATTAGACAGTCCAGACTTGACCAGAAGGTATGTTTATCAGTCCAGAACAAGAGGATCAATCCAGATTTGGCAAAGACCATAAGATAGCATGAATCAGGACATGGAACTAAGTCCAGACCAAAAGAAATGAGTTCCAGAATCAATCGAGACCTGGTCCAAAATTAAAGGTAAAATGTCCAGACTGAAATATTTTTTGTTCAAGTTAATTTCAGTTTGTTCCAGACCAAAGTCCAGAATAGTCTAAAGTGGAGACCAAAGATTAATTATGGAAAATACTTAGAAGTCTGACAATCAAGTGGAGACCAAAGATTACTGCTATTTAGGAAGCTAAAGATCTGAATAGTCTAAAGTTGGAAGAATTAATCAGCTCCCTCAGTTCACATGAAATTGAATTGGAAGAAGATGAACCCAAGAAGAAGAACAAAACTCTAGCCCTGAAATCCAAGCAGAAGAAGGCTTTGAAAGCAACATCAAAAAATAGTGATTCAGACGATCAAAGTCTGAACTCAGAGGAAGAAGAAATTGCTTTCTTATCCAGGAAGTTCAGAAAGATGTGGCATAACAGAAGGAATAAATTTCCCCAGAGATATTCCAATCAGTCTAACAAAGGAAGTGATGATACACATGACAAGAAAGGTATCATCTGCTACAGATGCAATGAATCTGGACATATCAAGTCAGAATGTCCAAATATGGAGAAAGGGAAGTACCAGAGGAAAGATTTCAGAACTAAGAAGAAAAGCATGATGGCTACATGGGATGATTCTGATGAATCTTCTGAAGATGAACAAGCAGATTTGGCTATGATGGCTTACACCAACTCTGGATCCAACACAGAATCTGATTCTGGAAGAGAATCAGAAGATGATGAAACTGAGGTATATTCTGAATTCACTCGATCTGATTTGATTACTGTTCTGAATGATTTTTTAAACTGTAATTACAAATTATCTTTAAAACTGAAAACTCTTAAGAAAGAAAATACAAATCTAACGGAAGAAGTTAATGTTTTAAAAAATCAGATTGCAGAATTTAAAACAGAAAGTGTTATTCTTGAAACTGATATTGCAGAATTGAAAACAGAGAATGTATGCTTGAAAAACAGTTTTGCTAAACTTAAAGATGAAAGTTTAAATCTGAAAAATAATCATAATTCAACAGCAATTGAAAATACCACAAGTAATTCTGATATGCATGAACAAGTTCTTCAAGAATTCTTGATAGTGGTATGGAATGAAGCAAATATGCTTCTATGATTTATGGAGTCAGTAGGAACGGAAATAGAGGTATAGGATTTGAAGAAACTATAACTGAATCTAAACTTGTGCTTAAACCTGTTCCCTCTGATATAGTGTGTACTGTTTGTTACAAGAAAGGTCATTCCAAAGTGTCTTGTCCTATGATAAATACAAGGGAAAACAAGAAACTTTTCAAGACTAACAAACTTGGACCCAACCAGATTTGGGTACCAAAAGATAAAATTTTCTATGTTGCAGATGTTCTAAGCAGCCAAATTGAAACACCAGTTATGGTGCCTGGTCAATGGATGCTGGCAATATATGAAGGGAAAAAGGTCTATGTTCCAACATCTACCAAACAGAAGCCAATTGACTCTGGTTGAAGAAGAACTGGTCAACACAATACCTATCAGAACCAGAACCAGAATCATAGGAAGCACAGAAACTGGAACCAGAACCAGAAGCACAGAAACTGGAACCAGTACCAGAAGCACAGAAACTGGAACCAGAACCAGAACCAGAACTGGAACCAGTATCAGAGGTACAGGAACTGGAACCAGAACCAACACTGGAACCAGAACCAGAACTGGAGGCACAGAAACTGGAACCAGAATCAACACTGGAACCAGAATCAGAATCAGAATCAATACAAGAACCAGAACCTGAACAGGTATCAGTATCAAAGGTTGAGGTATGATCATCAGAACTACTTTAATTATCAGAATCAGTATCATTACCAGAATCACCACATGTTCTAGAATCACCAGAGGAACATGGTATATGAGCCAAAGCAGAAATATCAGAATCAGGAGAGTTCGTCAAAAACTCCAGTGAGATTCATCAAGACTACAAACCTGGAAGGGAAATTCCCTCATCCAAACCATGTAATCTCAGAACATATAGATTAGAAATCTGAAAATCAGAAGCAACAGGATTTTCAGAGTAAAACTGAGGCTACATCTTGCTGTAAATACTATTATTACTTAATATTTATGTTTACTGTGATAACAAGAAGCTTGATCTTAACAAATCAAAGCTAGATAACTGTTCTGCAGATTTTCAAATTGTCAGAGGAACCAGGTGATTCACACGAATTGAACACCTCAGCAGAAACAACATTCCAGTGGTTTCAAAAACAAACAGAAACCACCAGAAGCAGAATTAATGGTTTGGCTGTATTAAGTTAAATTTTAAAGTTGTTGATTTGCATTATATAATATGACAAACTGCTTGATCTTGAAAAGTCAAAGCAAGATAAAAATAGGCCAGGTTCACCAGAACCAAAGGGAGCAAAAGCAGAAGCAGAAGAAACAGAAGTACCTAGAAAGATTCACCAGAACCAGAAGCTGATTCATCAGAATCAGAAGCTGATGCGAACCTAGCATTGTTGATGAAGTTTTGGCAGAGGAAGGTTGGATACTTGCAATGCAAGAAGAGATGAATGAAATTCATAGGAATAATGTTTGGGATTTGGTATCCAGACCAAACAGAAGCATTATTGGAACCAAATAGGTATTCAGAAACAAATTCAATGAAAAGAGTGAAGTTGTAGCTCAAGGATACAGTCAACAGAAAGAAGGAGTTCCAAATGAGCATGATGGGAGAACTTAAGTTCTTCTTGGGAATTCAGATTCATCAAGGTAAAACAGGTATACTCATTCACCAATCTAAAGAAACCAAAGAACTTTTCAAAAAGTTCAAGATGAGTGATTGTAAGCCAATGGCCACCCCCATGCACCCAACCTGCTCACTTGAGAAAGATGAAACCAGTAAAAAGGTAGACCAGAAAATCTACAGAGGAATGATAGGATCATTACTCTACCTTACTGCATCTAGACCTGATATCATATTTAGTGTGTGTGTATGTGCTCGATTTCAATCTGATCCTAGAGAATCTCATCTAACTGCTGTTAAAAGAATCCTTAGATACCTAAAAGGCACTACCAACCTCACCTTGTTTTAGAAGAAAACTCCTACATACAAACTGAGTGGATACTGTGATTCTGACTATGCTGGAGATAAACTTGAAAGAAAAAGCACTAGTGGCTATTGTACCTTTTTAGGAGACAATTTAATTTCGTGGTCCAGTAGAGGCAACACACTATTGCCATGTCAACAGCAGAGGCTGAATACATTTCAGCAGCTGGCTGCAGCTCTCAACTACTCTGGATGAAGCATCAACTTGAAGACTACAAAATATTAGAATCCAACATACCCATCTATTGTGATAACACCTCTGCAATTTGCCTAACCAAAAATCCTATCCTAAATTCTAGAGCCAAACACATAGAAATCAAACACCACTTCATCAGAGATTATGTTCAGAAAGGAGTACTCAACATTCAGCTTGTGAACACTGATCATCAATGGGCTGATATCTTCACCAAAGCTTTACCAGAAGATAGGTTCGAGTTCATTAAGAAGCATCTCAGCATTACCTCTATGCCTGACTAGCTCAAGTAGTCATCTTAGGAGTTTTTTTTTAAATTTCCTGTTATTTTATTTTCTGTCTTTTAATTTATGTTTTGTACTTTGTAAAGAAAAACAAAAAATCAAAAATAGTAGGACCACTTTTTGGCTGATGACAAAAAAGGGGAGAAAGAGAGAGAGAAAGAAAGGAGAAATAAGTAGAAAAGGAGAGATAAAAAGAAAGAAGGAGAGAAAAAGAAAGAGAGAGAATAGAAGGAGTTGAAAAGGAGAGGAAACAGGGAGAGAGAAAAACAAAGAAAGAAAAAGAAAGAGTGAAAGCAGAAGGAGTTGAAAAGGAGAGGAAATGTGAAGAGAAAAAAAAGAAAGAGAGCATAAAGAAGGAGTTGAAAAGGAGAGGAGAAGAGAAGAAAAGAAAGAGAGAACAAAGGAGTTGAAAAGGAGAGTATCAGACTTAGGGGGAGAGATTGGTCTGAGGGGGAGTCATTCAAAGTTTTCGAGTCATAAGTTAGCAAAATAAGTTAAGGTTTTGTCATCATCAAAAAGGGGGAGATTGTTGGAACCAAGTTGGTTCTAAGTAGTTAGGATTTTGATGCTTACAAATGTACTCAATGTAAACTTATTTTGTACTTTGAATTATTAAGTTAAATGCCCCAGAAACTGAAGGAAACAGAAGCAGAGATTAAAGGAAAATAAATTCTAGAATTTCCAGAAGATGTTCCAGGATGTCAAAACATCATCAGAGGATATGTTTGGTGGCCCAGAACAGAAGGAATAAAAATCATAATGAAACATGGATCATACCATTGGAAAGCCTGCCAGAAGGAGAGTTGTTCCAGACAAACAGGAGTCGAATATCAATTTTATTCCAGAAGTTATTCTGACTAGAAGATGGCCTGGCAGTGAAAAATTACACAGTCCAGACTTGTTCCAGACTTGACCAGAAGGTATGTTTATCAGTCCAGAACAAGAGGATCAATCCAGATTTGGCCAAGACCATAAGATAGCATGATTCAAGACATGGAACTAAGTCCAGACCAAAAGAAATGAGTTCCAGAATCAATCCAGACCTGGTCCAAAATTAAAGGTAAAATGTCCAGACTGAAATATTTTTTGTTCAAGTTAATTTCAGTTTGTTCCAGGCCAAAGTCCAGAATCTGTCCAGATCAGAGTAAAAACTCCCAGATCAATGGTTCAGAAATAATTATTTGGTCCAGTGATGGTCCAGATCAGAAAATCAGACCATGGCCCAGTGGTGGCCGAAATCATAGGGACAGACTGTGCAGTCCAACAAAGGCCGAAATCAGAGGATTACAGCATATCAATTTGGCTGGTATAGTTGTGGAATATCACATGAAGATCCAAGGGTGCAGATTTGATCATGAGGATTAAAGAATCTGAGAAAAACGTTCCAAAACAGAATTGGAGAAAAAGGCTCAAAACTGAATCTGAACAAAATGCTCAAAACAGAATCTGAGCAAATTACTCAAGTATATTCTCAAAACAGATTAATCTAAATATACTGCAGAAGTAAAGCATCAGTGAAGTTCTAAAGTTCAACTGTAAAAAGAGACTTAATGCTGAAGAATAAAGTATTGAAAAATACAAGAACTCAAGCTTCAATTCAAAGATATCTGAGAGTTCAAAAGAGAGAAACACAAATGAACAAGAGCAATATTTTCTAAGTGTTTTCGAGAGAGAAATACAGTGCAACAAACAGCTTTCCAGAAGCAACGTTGCAAAGTTCTAAACCTTTATTATAAGTGGTGTAGATTCCTTCTTCAATCTGGGTTTGTCAGATTGGTAGGAGAAGACTTAGCTGGTTTAGTTAAGGTGTTGTTATTCCTCAAAAGTCTGGGGTTGTCAGGCTGTTTGGGAAGACTGACTTGAAGGGTCAGTGGTGTTGTAATTCAAAGGAGTTTGAATTAGTAAAAGGCCTTCTGGAGGAAGGGACTGGACGTAGCCTAGTTAACGGTGAATCAGTATAAATTGCTGTGTTATTATATTATTATTATTATCCGCTGCTGAATCTGATTAATTATTTATCGAATAATTCAAATCAATATTTAATAAAACAGAAAAAGAAATTAAGTTTGACAAACACAATTCAACCCCCCTTCTCGTGTTTGCACCTTCACATATCTCATCACATAAACTCATTACAATTTTATAGTATTGCTGTCATTAATCATATATCATCACATAAACTTATCACAAATTTATAACATTATTATTATTAATTACACATCATCATAATCACATAAATTTATCAAAATGCATCTATCTTTTATTATCACATCACATAAACATATCTATTCAATCATATATATATAAAATTTATTCAACACCCAATATCACAACAATATCAAATATCACATATTTAACGAAATTAAATCAATCAACAACTTATAAATATTTATATTCCACATTTTATTCTCACAATTTCTATATTTGCATATTAATTAATTTATCACTCAAATGGCTATTGACTTACGTAGCAAACCCTGAATGAATTGTTAGAAAATACGATTTCCCGCTCATCTCACAATATATTATACTCATGAATTCAAACGCTCTCTCACCCCTTACGTTATTTCGACGCTTTCACACAGGAATACGATTCTACGAGCAAACAACCTCTGTCATTTGACTCTTTGTCCTTCAATCGATCTAACTTGACCGTTTATGGGTAGACATAAAAAATAAATTCTGAGAAGACACTCTAAAAACTAAATTTCGAAATTCGATTAAGGAAACTTACCATAAATCAGAAAACCAATCAGCAGATAATATAATCACTTTTTAGGCGATCGATGCAAAATAACGAATTACACAAAAGGAAAAGTAAGTATTTTATAGAGAAATTGAGATGGTTAAAAATCTGAAAACTGTGTTTAATTGATTAACTAAATGAATGAAACAACATACTAAAATGAGAAAGTTTTCTGAAACAATTATCGATGACCGATGCCAAATGATAGGCTTGTTGGTTTCCTCTTGCTTTTACGGGATGTAGAAAAATTCGCTTTCTTATTCTTTTATTTTATTAACACAATTAGGGATTTAAATCATTTACACACATGGGTCAGACCGATTAGTCTATTCATTTATTTTATTTTTTTACTATTATTATTTTTATTTTATTTATTTATTTTTTAAAACACAATTTCATTAATAAAACATTACTAACATTCAAAAACTAATATTTTATAAAATAAAATAACTAATCTTGTAAAATACATTAATAATCAAAATTCTCATATTCATATTAATCACTATAATATTTTTCTAAATACTCACATTAAATTACTACCATTGTTAGAAAATATTTGAAATTATAAAATAAATAAATATAACATCAACACTTTATATTACTAATTCAAAATAAATATATATAAAATTCCAATGCCATAATAAGTATATAAAATCAAGAAAACCAAACACAATATTACTACTATCTCAAGATAATTAATTATAAAATAAATAACTAAAAATAGAAAATAGTTATAAATAATTGGAATATAACTACTTGCACACTTAACATCATTCAAAAGCATTGTAAAATATCACATTAATTGTGGACGCACATATATACATAAAATCGCTTAAAATCTTATTCTTTAAAGTATTACACTAAAATACTATTTATAAAATATATAAAATAATATTTTATTATTTATATTACTCATTTAGTCCAATATATATAAAAGTAGCACATCATCTAAAGCACCCATATAACGAAAACTAATCATGAAATTTATCAACATGTGTTCTAAAATAATTTTAACATCAAATTAATTATTTAAAATCATATTTTATTAATAAAATAGTTTATTATAAAATTTAAGGTGTTTCAAATAGCCGTATGACCCGAACATATTTTGATTGTTGTTCGGTGGAGGTATTGTATGATGTCAAATAATCGGTTGACTAAAAAGCCAATAAAAATATCAAATCAAATCTTGAAGATAATTTAAGGTCATGCCTTCAAGCTGGATATCTGCACCGTCCATAACCTATAAAAATAAAAAAAAATAAAAAAAACAGTTGAATTTTTGTCATAAAATAAAGTAAAAAAATATAGCTCATTAAACATAAGAAACATCGAAATTCAATTTAAAAATTTAAGGTAAAATACGTTTTTTATCCCTATGAAATGAGGTGATAATTTTAATTTAGTGTTTGAAAAAATATTTGATTTGATTTTTATACTATTTTTGTTCATCCAAATATGCACCGTTTGAAAAATATTTTTTAAAACTCAAAATAAGTTAGATTTAGATATATCATAAAATGAATATCAATGATAGAATAAGTGTTTTCACATCTTAGACATAGGATGAACAAAGAAAGTGATTTTGTTGGAACTGAAATAAAAATTACCTTATCTGAGAGGATTGAAAACAATCCTTTTAAATTTTGAAATAATTAAATTAATAAATAAAAAAACTACGCACATAAAAAAATTAGAAAATTGAACACGCACCATCAAAGTAAAATAGTTTTACAATCATTTCAATCATAAAAAATATATCTAATAAAAAGTTTAATTAAAGAAATATGGATATTCATACTTGGATTAGTGTTAACGACGATTGCAAGGTCACCAAAATCACCACATGAGTTATCTTCGTGATAACTTTGGAAATAGTAACTATTAAAAACATAGGAAGCATGACTTTGGATCGTGTTTGGATAATAACATGGTCAATTGGGTTCAATAGACCAACAATCGGATAACTCTTTATCACACAAATTTTTTACAGCACGAGTTAATGCTTGAACATCAGCGTCTTTCTTAGCCACACACCAAGTTTTTTCTCGTGCTCCTACAATCATCACATTAATCAAAATCATACTTGTCACAAACACTAACATAATTGAAATCAACTTTGGTGAGGCCATTGAAAAAGAAAAAGAAAACAAATGGTAGAATATTGTTTGACTTGCTTCTTAATTATTATGTGAGGTGATTGTTCTTTATCTATTTTGCTCTATATATCATGAGTTTATACATAAATAGAACATGCATGAATTTACCAACACTTAAATTGATATTAAATTATTAAAGTAAAAAATATTTCAAAAAAAAATATTTACTGAATTTTAATATTTGTACTCAAAATATATCAATTTAATTTAGGTAAAAGTATTTTATAGTATTGATGATAGTCAAATTGATAGCATCTCTAATTATAGAAGATACTTTGACTAATTATTGAGATTTGACTAATTCATGAGATGTAATACAACTGAATTTTCTTGTAAAGGAATAAAAATAAAAGGTACTATATTTATAAAGTTATCAATAGTCAATTTAAAATTAGTTTTTCAATATAAAATTCTCCTTTTATAAAATTCTGCTAATCGTATTTTATAAATACAAATTTCCCATTTTTAAATTTTTTTCCTTCTATAATTCATTTTTAAAAAAATAAAATTCCGTTTCTCTCAGGTGTGTTGAACTTATCTCTATTTATTACTATTAATTCAATTAAAACTATTTCATGTATAGAATTGTGGATCACACTAGTTTTAAAAAAAAATCTTTAATAGACAATTTTTAAAACCAATTATGATAGTATAATCAATTTAATAAAATTAAGATATTTAT
>JBBPBO010000005.1:9189786-9321891 GCA_037974295.1 Cicer cuneatum
AAAAAAAAAAACATAGAGATCTTTACCTTTTTTAAAGGTATTCAAAATGTATACGAAGTTCATAAAAATATTTCGCGATCTTTAAGAATATATTTTTCAATTAATAGATGTATTGTACTATCAAATTTTTGAATATTCAATGTTGTATTAATTAATTAAATCCTTTTAAAAAAAGTACTGCATTAATTAAGTATTAATTATCCAATAACAGACATATTTCTATGGTTATTGTGCAAACCATATTAACATATAATATTATTGGTTGAAGATTTTTTTTTAAGAGAAAAAAGAAGATGAATTGTCAAAATAGACTAATTTTACGATGAAGATGAATAATAACCCATTATTTTATCAATTCATTACATAGTTATAATTTTCATCATTAAATAATCACTCAATCAACGACTTGTATTTGTTATTAGTGTAAAAATGTTTATATTGATGACAATGAATGATCATTAAACCTTTTTTTAATTATTATTTCATCTTTTTTGTTATTCAACTGTTTATTTATTTTCAAAAGTATAGTTGTCAATATCATACTATATTTTTGTTTTACTTTTTATTAAATATTATCAACAATTTTTTTATCTATTTTATTTTTTGTATAATTTATAATGCATATTTATCGTCATAATCATACATCAACTTAAATCTAAATTATTTTTGTTCAACAAATTTTCTCTTGCAAGACACAATCTCACACTAAAATAACTAATTTATGATCATTAACCACTTTGGATATAATTTTCACCGTGAAAATTATTATTATATATAAAAAAATACATATTAAGTAAATTGTTTTTTTTAATTGGGACATGAGAAATTTTGTTTAATAATTGTGATGCTAAATATATAAGCTTTTTATTTTTCGTTTGATCTAATTATGTTTTTAATGCAAGTTACTACATTTGATTTAGATTGCAATGGTTGAGTTTATTGGGTGGAGATGAAAGATCCTATTCATATTCAAATTTAAATTATTTGAGTTCATTGTAGTTTATCTTTTATTTACGTAATTTTGATTTATAATATTTCTCCATATTTGGTGGGAAGTTCATTGCCATTGTATAATTCAACAAGATCAATTTTAAGATCAACACATCAATTTCTAGACCAACACATTAATTTTTTTTTTTTTACAATAAATCAACAAAATCATCTATGATCATTTTTGTCTTCGAGATCTATTTTTCATCTCAAAACTGAACATTAATAACTCACAAATTATAGTAAGATATTAATAACTCACAACTAGTTATCATTGTCAAGTTTTATTTTATAATTCTTATAATAATATAAACATTACATGGCCAAAATATATACATTCATTCATATTGACTCATTCATGTTACAAGATTTGTTCCTTCGAAAAGATGGGTATTTCCATTGTCCAAAGTCTATATATATCCACAAGAAGAAGAAAAAAATAAGATGAATTGTTGATCCACAACATAATTAATCAACATTGGAATGTTGGACAATATACATATAAACATAAACATAAACATTTTTTGTGTGGAAAATAAACATAAACATATCACTATTAAAAAGTTTATTTTTCATCTAAAAATTAAATACAAATTAAAAACTTAAAACGTGTATCGATAAACATCTAAATTGGGTAAAAAAAATGTTAAATATATTTTTTCATACCAATAAAAAGAGTGGATTTTTATTTGATCCCTAAAAATAAAATGGTTTACATCGTCTTTTTGTCCTACAAATTGACAATTATGTAGTATTCTTAAATGTGTTCTTGAACTCAAAATAAATTATATTTATTTGTTCTAAAATGAATGTTTAATTGTCAATATAAGTAATTTTGTTGGAACCAAAATCAAAGTTATAATTTTAGATGTATTAAACTAAAAGAAATAATTTTGTTTGAAACCAAAATCAAAATTCTCTCATGTAAGAGGACTCAAAATAATTCTTTTAAAAAAATGAATTAATATCAACAAAAACAACTTTTATAGGGTCAAACCGAAATTTTATCATTTTATATTATTTTAATTCATATATATTATTAGTGTAAAATATTTTTACACTATCAGTCAATTACAACCGTTAAATAATTAAAGATGTTTGATTTTTACTATTACTACCTCTAAAGTTGTGTCCATAAAGGAGGAGGAGGAGGAGGAGTCACAAATTATAATAAGATATTAATAACTTACAAATTATAATAAGATATTAATAACTCACAACTAGTAATCATTGTCAACTTTTATTTTATAATTCTTATAATAATATAAACATTACATGGCCAAAATATATTAGTGTGTTGTTACACTAGCCATTAGGTTCGATTCGCCCCCACCAATCGAATGCAAATGAGATAACAAGCGAAACCCCTTCAGGGTTCTTTGGAAAACTTTGATGTGATTTGCACTATCACACTAAGAGTATCTTTCAATAGTATGTTACAAAAGAATATTTCCTATTTTTCCAAATGCATTAGAGAATAATAAGATGACTTAGAATATAGGAATGGGTGAGAAAAGTGGATAGCATATATTCTAAAAAATTTCGTTGTTGTTATTTTTTCATTTTGTTCAAAGCGACACTATTTATAGAAAAATGTGTCTTTTTGTTTTATTCAATAGTTGCACCTTTTTAAAAATAACCTTAATGTCAAACACAAAGAAAACAAGCACTGAGCCAACACTTATATCATGTCAATTATAACCAATTATACATACATATATTTGTTGGAACCAAGTTGGTTTTAAGTCTTAGGATTTTGATGTTTACAAAAGCACTCTATGTAATCTTATTTTGTACCTTGAATTATTACATTAAATACAACCAGAAAATGAAGTTTGCAGAGGCAGAAAATGAATCCTGGAATTACCAGAAGATACTCCAGGATGTCAAAACATCACCAGAGGATTTCTTTGCTAGCCCATATCAGAAGGAAGCAATGTCAGAAGAAGACCTAGACCATACCAAAGGAAAGCCTGCTAGAGGGAGAGTTGTTCCAGACCAGAAGGAATCAAATGTCAGATTTAATCCAAAAGTTATTCTGACCAGAACATAGCCTGGCAGTAAAAAAAATAAACAGCCCAGACTTTATCCAGACTCAACCAGAGGATAAGTTAATGAGTCCAGAACAAGAGAATCAATCCAGATTTGACCCAGACCATAAGATAGCATGATTCAGGGTATGAAACTAAGTCCAGACCAGAAGAAATGATTTCCAGAGTTGATCCAGACCTGATCCAAAATCAAAGGTAAAATGTCCATACTGAAATATTTTTTTTTAAAGTTAATTTCAGTTCATTCCAGACCAAGTCCAGAATTTGTCCAGATCAAAGGGAACATATTCAGTTTAATGGTTCAGAATTAAGTATTTGGCCTAGTGTTGGTCGAGATCAGAAGATCTGACCGTGGCCCAATGTTGGCCGAAATCAGAAGGTCAGAATGTATGGTCCAGCAGTGGCCGAAATCAGAGGATCACAACATATCACTTAGTATGGTCCAGATGTGGACTAGCGCAGAAGATCAAATGGTTCATAATTAATCAGGAGGATTAACGGTGGAGATTTTAATTTATTTTAATCAAAGTTTTAAAAAGATTTGTTACAAAAATAAAAGTGAGGTATCGTGGAATTCAGGAACTGTGGCGGGAAGCAACTAAAGACTTAATTGGCCAGTTATTTTTGAAAGAAATCTGAAGCTTAAAAAAGATATGTTTTTTTATTTAAATGAAGCCCAATTGGTCAAGTTATTTTTGCAAGAGAATCCAGCAAGATTCAGCTCGAAATTAAGCATTGGAAGAGGCCCTAATCTGCATCTATAAAAGGAGGCTCAAGGCAGAATACTTAATATCGAAAATCACAAAAGAGTCATACACTTCCAAAGCAAACACTCAAGTTTTCAGTGAGGTTAATTGTGAGTTCCAGCTTTCAAGAAGCAAACACTCGTGTTATTTTCTTTCCCTTGTGTTAGATCTAAGTTGTTGAAGTAGAGTCTACAATCTGAGGGAGTCAGAAGGGGTAGCAGATTAATTGGCAATTAGATTCAAGGCGTTTTAATTCCTTCTACAATCTGGGGTTGTTAGATTGGCAGGAGAAGACTTGACTTAGGAAGTCAAGGTGCTGTATTCCTCAAGAGTCTAGGATTGTTAGACTGTTTGAGAAGACTGACTTGGAGGGTCAGTGGAACTGTTGTAATTCAAGGTTTGAATTAGTGAAATCCTTCAAGGTGAAGGGACTGGACGTAGCCTCGTTAACGGTGAACTAGTATAAAAATTATGTGTTTTATTTTTACTTTATATCCGCTGCTAACTCTGTTTTTATTCATACATCAAGTTTTGTTTTAAAAGTGTAAAAACAGGAAAAATATTCAAGTTAGTCAAACACAATTCAACCCCCCCTTCTCGTGTTTGCACCTTCAATATTCACCAATATTTTGGAAATATCTCACAATCCCCCATCATTTTCAAAATATACTTAGTCCCATAATTTTGGAAATATCATGGTTTCAGATAATGGTATCTTACGATTTGAACCACTACTTAGACACATTTGATAAGGCATTGTGTCATGTACTCATTTGATGAGAATTTAAGAGTCAAACTCTTTTTTGAAGCGGCCTCACTTGATTCTCACATAGGTACACTATATCAGAAATACACTCATAATATGTATTTCCGCAAATTCATGCTATATGTCTATTAAGAGTAAAACTCAACCTTCCAACTTTATACTTATGGTCCAATTACTTTCAACCCTTGGGATGTATCTATGTTCAAGTACTTGCAATCACTCTAATAGTGTATTTTTACCATTTGAACTCAAGACTTGATGCTACTCAAGTGTGAGTTGATTTTCCACCATTGATGATTAATTAGATATGGGCTTGAGTCTCATCCCCAATGATGTCTTCAACACCATGTCCCTTATCAGACTTTTCGTCAAAGGATCTGCAAGATTCTTTTCAGTTCTTACAAACACTATGGATATTACTCCATTTAAAATTAAATCCTTTACATAACTATGTCTTAAACCAATATGTCTAGATTTTCCATTATATACTCGATTATATGCTTTGGATAGTGTGGATTGACTATCACAATGTATAGATATTAGTGTCATTGGCTTTGGCCAAATTGGTATCTCATACAACACGTTTCTTAGCCATTTAGCTTCTTTACTACCTGCAGCTAGGACAATGAACTCTGCAACCATGGCGGAGTCGGCAATGCAAGTTTGTTTCTTTGATCCCCAAGAAACTGCACCTCCACCAAGGTTGAAGATCCATCCACTTGTGGAAGCATGATCCTCAACATAAGTTACCCAACTAACATTTGTGTTTCCTTCAAAAACTGAAGGATATCCACTATAGACTAAACTATAATTAATTGTTCCTTTCAAATAGGTTAATACATTATTAACAGCATGCCAATGTTCTTGACTTGGATTGCTTGTATACCGATCTAATCTACCAACAACATATGCTATATCAGGTCTGGTACATGTCATAGCATACATCAAGCATCTGATTACCTTTGAATAATTTAGTTGTGCCACATGACATCCTTTATGTGGCTGTAAACTAACATTTTGATCAAATGCGGTAGATACAGTTTTGCAATTAAATTGATCAAATTTCTTTAGCACTTTCTCAAGATAGTGAGATTGGGATAAACCAATATTTACACCATCTCTTATGATTTTAATTCCTAAAATCACATATGCTTCACCAAATTCTTTCATATCAAAATGTTTTGATAAGAAAGATTTAGTTTTTTCTGTTGGAACCAAGTTGGTTCTAAGTCTTAGGATTTTGATGTTTACAAAAACACTCAATGTAATCTTATTTTGTACCTTGAATTATTAAATTAAATGCCACCGGAAACTAAAGTAATCAGAAGCAGAAGATCAAAGGATTCCAGAAAATGAATTCTGGAATTACCAGAAGATACTCCAGGATGTCAAAACATCACCAGAAGATATCTTTGCTCGCCCAGAACAGAAGGAAGAAAAATCAGAAGGAAACATGGATCATTCCAGAGGAAAGCCTGCCAGAAGGAGAGTTGTTCCAGACCAATAGGAATCAAATATCAATTTTATTCCAGAAGTTATTATGACCAGAAGATGGCCTGGCAGTGAAAAATTAAATAGCCCAGACTTGTTCCAGACTCGACCAGAAGATAAGTTTATGAGTCCAGAACAAGAGAATCAATTCAGATTTCACCCAGGCCATGAGATAGCATGATTCAGGGCATGAAACTAAGTCCAGACCAGAAGAAATGATTTCCAGAATTGACCCAGACCTGATTCAAAATCAAAGGTAAAATGTCCAGACTGAAATATTTTGTTTAAAGTTAATTTGAGTTCATTCTAGACCAAAGTCCAAAACTGGTCCAGATCAGAGGGAAGATTTCCAGATCAATGGTTCAGAATAAATTATTTGGTTCAGTGATGATAAAGATCAGAAGATCAGACCATGGCCCAGTGTTGGCCAAAATCAGAGGGTCAAGATGCGTGGACCAACAATGGCCGAGTTCAGAGGATCATAACATATCAGGTGCGAGTCCAGGATGACCGAAATCAGAAGATCAGAAGGTTAGGAAGTGTGGTCCAGGGAAGGCCGAAATCAGAGGATCACAACCTATCAATTAATATGGTCCAGATGTGGACTAGCGCAGAAAAATCGAATGGTCCAGATTTGATCATGAGGATTAACAGTGGAGATTTTAATTTATTTTTATCAAATTATATAAAAGATTTATTACAAAAATAAAGTGAAGCATTGTGGAATACAAGAGCATTGGCGGGAACAAATAAAAGATTTGATTGGCCAGTTAACTTTTGAAAGAAATCTAAGGCTTAAAATGATATGATTTTTATTTTAATGAAGCCCAATTGGTCAAGATATTTTTGCCAGAGAATCCAGCAAGATTCAGCTCGAATTTAAGCATTGGAAGAGGCTCTAATCAGCATGTATAAAAGGAGGCTCAAGGCAGAATACTCATCATCGAAAATCACAAAAGAGTCATACAATTCCAAAGCAAACACACAAATTTTCATAGAAGTCAATTGTGAGTTCCAGCTTTCAAGAAGCAAGTACTCTTGTTATTTTCTTTCCACTGTGTCAAATCTAAGTTGTTGAAGTAGAGTCTACAATCTGAGGGAGTCAGTAGGGGTAGCAGATTACTTAGCAATAAGATTCATAGTGTTGGAATTTCTTCTTCAATCTGGGGTTGTCAGATTGGCTGAAGACAGGTGTGGTATTCCTCAAGAGTCTAGGATTGTTAGACTTTTTGAGAAGACTGACTTGGAGGGTCAGTAGCAAGGTTGTAATTCAAGGTTTGAATTAGTGAAATCCTTCAAGGTGAAGAGACTGGACGTAGCCTCGTTAACGGTGAACCAGTATAAAAATTCTGAGTGTTATTTTTATTTTATATCTGCTGCTAACTCTGTTTTTAATCTTATATCAAGTTTTGTTTAAAAGTATAAAAACAGGAAAAGTATTCAAGTTAAGTCAAACACAATTCAACCCCCCTTCTCGTGTTTGCACCTTGATTTTCTACCTCGTCTAGATTGGCGCCAAAGATTAACATATCATCCACATATAAACAAGTCAAAACTTCATTTCCTTGTGAAATTTACTTTAAACACGCTTGTCAGATTCATTTATTTTGTATCCATTAGAAAGGAGAACTTTGTCAAAATTTTGGTGCCATTGTTTGGGTGCTTGTTTTAACCCGTATAAAGATTTAATCAATTTACACACTTTTATGTTGTTGTCCTTTGATGACAAATCCTTTAGGTTGTTTCATATACACCTCTTCATCTAACTATCCATTTAGGAAAACAATTTTAACATCCATTTGATGGATTACAAACTTATAGATAGAAGTTAGTGCCAAAAGCACTCTTATGGATGCAATTCTTGCAACAAGTGCATAAGTATCAAAATAGTTGATACCTTCTTTTTGTGTAAAGCCTTTCCCAACAAGTCTAGCTTTGAATTTATCAATGGTACTATCGACTTTAGTTTTCTTCTTAAAGATCCATTTACAACCTATTGGTTTGGATCCAGGTGGGAGATCTACTAATTTCCAAGTTTTATTCCCCATAATTGAATCCATTTCCTCTTGGATGGCTTCTTTCCAAAAGGCAGAGTCTTGAGAATTTATTGCCTCTTCATATGTGTCTGAGTCACTCTCTAAATTGAAGCAAATTGGTCCATAACTTTTGATGGAATCATTTGGACCTTCTACAAGGAACATAAAGAACTCTGGTCCATAATTTTTCTCTTTTCTGGCTATTTTACTTCTTCTAGGTTCTGAATACGTCAAAGTATCATTATTAGATACATTATTTTCTAGACTTTGTACACTAGAACGTACAATTTCCTTGGGATGTGGAATTGAGTTAAATCTATTTTCTTGAAAAATTGCATCTCTTGACCCAATCACTATGTTAATAGGATATGAGTCATTAGATTCAATAACCATGAATCTATATGCCTTGCTATTTTCATCATAGCCCAGAAATACACTTTCAATTCCTCTTTCTCCCAATTTCTTTCTTTTTGGTTCAGGAACCTTAACAATTGCTCTACAGCCCCAAACTTTTATATAGTTAAGATTGGGTTTTCTTTTCTTCCAGAGTTCATATGGGGTTATTTTTTTCCTTTTGTTAGGAACTCTATTTAGCATCTAACATGCAGTTAGCATGGCTTCACCCCAATAACCTTTAGATAAACTAGAATAGTATAACATGGCATTCGCCATTTCTTCTAATACCCTATTTTTCCTTTCTGCAATTCCATTTTGTTGTGGGGAATATGGTGCAGTTGTTTGATGCACAATACCAGTGGACTGAAAATACTCAGGATGATAGAACTCTCCTCCCATATCACTTCTAAAACACTTAATAAAAGTTTCATGTTGAAATTCTAATTGTGCTTTAAATATTTTAAATTTGTCTAAAACTTCATTCTTAGAATGCATTAAATAAATATAACAGAATCTAGAGTAATCATCAATAAAAGTGACAAAATACTTTTTGTTGGAACCAAGTTGGTTCTTGCAATTAAAGTTTTGATCTTAACAAATGTATTTCATGAAAATCATATTTTGACTTAGAAGAAGAAGGCATCACCAGAGGATGATTACCAGACGATGGTCATCAGAGGGTATCATCAGAGAAACCTGTCAGAGGATATCATAAGAGGATCTCATTAGAGATGAAAATCAGAAAAACAGAACGTAGCTGAAAGTATGCTCGAAATAGAATATGAGAAAAATGCTCAAAACAGAATTGGAGCAAAAGACTCAAGAAACATAATCTAGCTAAAAGTATGCTCGAAACAGAATCTGAGAAAAATGCTCAAAACAGAATTGGAGCAAAAGACTCAAGAAACAGAATCTAGCTAAAAGCATGCTCAAAACAGAATCTAAGAAAAATGCTCAAAACAGAATCGGAGCAAAAGACTCAAAACAGAATATGAGCAAAATACTCCAGGATATTCTCAAAACAGATTCAATCGAAATACACTCCAGAAGTATAGTATCAGATCAAATGAAAGCCCTAATTTCAACTATAAATAGTGGCTTAATGCTGAAGAATAAAGCATCGAAAAACACAAGAACTCAAGCTTCAATTCAAAGTTATCTGAGAGTTCAAAAGAAAGAAATACAAGTATGCAATAGCAATATTTTCTATTTTTTTTCGAGAGAGAAATTCAGAGCAACAATCAATTTTCCAAAAGCAACAAAAGAGTACAAAAATCAGTCCAATAATCAACTTTTCGGAAACAACTTTGCAAAATTCCAAACCCTCTTAATCTAACTCAATAGTGGTGTAGATTCCTTCTTCAATATGAGGTTGTCAAATTGGTAGGAGAAGACTTGACTTGTAGAGTCAAGGTATTGTTACCATTCCTCAAAAGTCTGAGGTTGTCAGACTGTTTGAGAAGACTTGGCTTGTAGAGTCAAGGTGTTATTATTCCTCAAAAGTCTGGAGTTATCAGGTTGTTTGGGAAGACTGGCTTGAAAGGTCAGTAGTGTTGTAATTCAAAGGAGTTTGAATTAGTGAAAAGGCCTTATGAAGGAAGGGACTAGACGTAGCCTCGTAATGGTGAACCAGGATAAATTATTGTGTTCTTAGGTTATTATTATCCGCTGCTGAGTTTGATTAATTATCCATCAAATAACTCATATCAATATTCAACAAAACAGCAAAAGAATTCAAGTTTGACAAACACAATTCAACCCCCATTCTCGTGTTTGCACCTTCAATTGGTATCAGAGCTCAGTCTCAAGGCTGAGCACTTTACAGTGTTTGAGGAAAGAGCTCAGGGTTCAAAATGTCTGGATTCAATGAAGCAGCTGTTGGAGGAAACATCAACAGACCTCCTCTATTTGATGGAGAACGATTTGAGTACTGGAAGGACAGGCTGAGAAGTTTTTTCATTTCACAAGATCCTGAACTTTGGGACTTGGTGGAAGATGGTGTAAAAATTTCCATAAGAGATATGGTTGTTGATCAGAAGAAGATGTTCAAGTTGCATCACAAATCCAGAACGTTCATTATCAATGCAATCACATTCAAAGAGTTCGACAAGTGCACCAATAGAGAAACAGCAAAGAGCATCTATGATACTTTGATTCTGACTTACGAAGGCAACAAGCAAGTCCAAGAAGCAAAGGTCAACTGTAAGACCCTTAAATTTAAAAATTAAATTATGGAATTAATATTAAGTGTATTTTGGGGATATTTGTAAAATATTTAATATATGTATGTTTTGTATGAATATATATATATATATATAAATATTTATTTTTGGAAGATGAATTAAAATTATTGGATGAAGGACAAATTAATTTAATTACGAGTAATTAAATTATCGGGCAGTTAATTAAGGGATTATCTGCTAATTGCGACGAAACCGGTTAAGTACTGGAGGGTCCAACAATATTATAATATTATTTTTGATGAGGTGGCACCCACATAGGCCTATATATATGAAGGAGTGCACGAGCAAGGCAGAAACATTCATCCTCCATACTGTATGAAACAGTAACCGTATTTTTCCCCTTCCCATTCTGTTTCCTGTTCGTAGTAGAAAAAAAAAAGGAGTTCCTCAAAAGTGAGATTACTTGGAAATCCAAGCACTGAAACACCAAGTGCCCAGAATAAAAGTTGTTCCTCTCCTCATTACGAAGCTAGAGAACCCACTTTGGTAGCGGCAAACGCAAACGGAAACTTTGCCGACTTTTGTCGCGAAAACGTGAACGAGAGCAGAAACGTAACAGAGGTAAGGGGCACCTTCCACTTTCTAGATTGCATTAGGGCTGTAAATGCATACTATTTTGGAATTAATGATTTTTCATTATTGTTTTTGAAGAAAGACTGTTTTGCATGTCGTTTTGAAGGATGAAAAATGCATTATGTTGATGTTTTAATAATATGTGATGGTTGCTGTTTTGGCTGATACGTCAATGTTGTTTTGTTTGTGTGGGGAAGCTGAAAAATGGTTTGCATGTTGTTTTGGGGATGATCAAAATGCATATGTTGATAAAACTCTTGTGCATGTTGTTATAAAATGCGAAAAATGCATTCTATCGAGGTTTGATGATCTGTGATGTTTGTTGTTTTGACTGAATACATCAATGTTGTTCTGTTTGTGTGGAAAGCTGGAAAATGCTTTGCATGTTGTTTTGGTTGTGAAAAAATACTGGAAAATACTTTGCATTGTGTTTTGGGAATGCTCAAAATGCAAACGTTTGGAAATGCATGTTCTGTTTTTGAGTTTGACATTCTGTTTTGGGTGATTTAAACAAAATTGTGATGTTGTTCTAGTGTTGGTGATTCTGTTTCTGTTATGGTGAAATAGTCTGGTGATGATGATGGTTTAAAAAGAAAAGAATTTAAAATGGTGGAAGTATTTTCTGGAAAATCTGTTGTTGATGAAAAATGTTTTGAGCTTTGGGGTTTCAAAAGAATGGTGATTTTATTTTGGTGTTGTGTTGGTTTTTCAAAGAAAAGAATTTGAAAACATGTTGAAGTTTTCTGTGAAATTTCACTGAATTCGAAGGTGTATTCGAATACGGCATGAGTGTATTCGAATACAGCTTGCAAAACTTCAATTTTATTCAAAATTTTGAACTTGTATTCGAATACAAGCCTCTGTATTCGAATACAGATAAGGGATTTTTGCTTCTGACTTAGCCTCTGTATTCGGCTACGACCATGTCGTATTCGAATACAGGACTGCAATTTTTGCCACTGTATTCGCATCTGTATTCGACTACGACAGCCTCGTATTCGAATACAGAATGCTTTTTCACTGTTTTTGCCTCTGTATTCGAATACAAGGGAGCTGTATTCAAATACAGCTTGCTTTTTTTCAAAAATTTCAGTTTTAAGCAATGGTTTATGAACTTAAAGAGTTGGGAAAACATTGGGAAGGTTTGTGATGAATTAAAATGGTGTTTTTGAGATGGTTTGGGGTGGTGATGATGAGGTTCTGGAGTTCTTTATTGATGCTGTGAAAAATGTTGAGTTTACAATGTTGTAGCCTCTGTATTCGAATACAAGGAAGCTGTATTCGAATACAAAGTGTTGATTCTGCATTGTTTTAGCTTATGTATTCGAATACAAGGAAGCTGTATTCGAATACAGATTCGGTTTTTTCAAGAAATCTCAGTTTTAAACACTGTTTTATGAACTTTAAGAGTTGGGGAAACATTGGGGAGACTTGTGATGAATTAAAATGGGGTTTTGAGATAGTGTGAAGTGGTAATGATGTGGTGCTTGAATATTTTTGTTGATGTGATGATAATGAAATTATTTGGGTTGAGATGGTTTTGGGGAAGTGATGGAATGGCTGAATTTTTCTGATGTATGCATACTGTTTTCAGTGAAGAGAAAACATTGCATGTCCATGCATTGCATAGTCAGGTGGTGACCGCGATGGGCCACAGATTTGATGCAGTGACCGTGATGGGCCGCGAAGTTAAGTAGTAACCATGGGTTATAGAATAGTTGCACGTGTATTAGAAGGTCTGTTCTATCCGGGGTCATAGTAGTTCCGCATGTATTAGACGATCTATTCTACTCGGGCTACGGAGTGGTTCTGTGTGTATTAGATGGTCCATTCTATCCGTGCGAGGATTAAACTTCTGTATGTTCTGGCCTGTGAGAGGCTAACATACGTGAAACGTGCTAGTCTGTTGAGCGACTGCACGTGTGCTGGTCTGTTGAGCGACTGCACTGGTACTGGTCTGTGAGCGACTGTACCTTGGTATATGTAAACGTGCTGGTCTGTTGAGCAACTGCACGAGTGCTAATCTGTTGAGCGACTGCACTGGTGCTGATCTGTGAGCGATTGCACCATGGTCATGTTGAATATTAAAGTCAAACATATATAAATTGTGATGGTCTGTGAGCGACTGCACCTTGGTAATTCCAAGAAATTGAGTACATGAGCATATACATATTGCATCGGGGTGGCTGACCGGTGAATTATGATTTGGATATGTTTTGATGATTGGAAATCGATGTGTGTAAGTAACTTATGAAATCTTGAAATTCTGATGAATTGGTGTAATTGCTGAATTGTTATTCGTACTTACAACTTGATTTTGTGTATTAAATGGTTGCTGTTTTACAAAGGTACAAATGTCATGTATTTTCAAAATTGAGCATTCTTATTTCTCATCATTGTTATATGATATGCCATGAATATATTTGTATTTGTTAACTTCGGTCGGTGACCCTTTACTATTATTGTGGAAAATTAGGTTTTGCCCTCAGATGATACCCGAACCCGTCCCACCGACGGTTACACTAACGACGGAGACGTAGTTAGTTTTCCTTGATATTCACGTATGGAATAATCGTGGACAACGCAGAGGGACGGACAGCTGGGGCGAAGATGGGACTTGTAGAGGAGGCGGAGAAAATCACTTGCTACTGTAGCTTAGTGCATGATTAGACTAGACTTTTTGTATAGGGTCTTGAGTTTGGGGAATGTAATTGGTTATTTTGGAAATTATTGTATAACTTTTCCGCTGTTTTCTTCCGCACTCTGATACTGTTTAGTGGACCACAGGCCATGTGTTCTATTTTGAGATGATATGACGCTATCCTTTTGAAAAGTATTAATGTTTATTATTAATTTCCAAAGTTAAGTATTTAGTGATAGTATGATGAAATTATTTAATTACGTTCATCGATTAATTACGACGTACTATTTTATGAAATGAATTAATGAAAGTTTTATTTTAATTCTTTTTGAATTAATCTGAAAATTCTTTTACTTATTTATTTAAAAAAAAATGCACTCGCGCTATGTTTTAAACTCGGGGTGTTACATCAACATTCTAGTTAAGAAGTACGAGTTATTCAAGATGGAAGAAGATGAAGAAATTGAAGTAATGTTTTCCAGATTCCAAACTTTGGTCTCAAGATTAATAGTACTCAAGAAGAGCTATACCACTGCTGACCACGTGAAGAAAATCCTTAGAAGTCTGTCAATCAAGTGGAGACCAAAGATCACTACTATTCAGGAAGCTAAAGATCTGAATACTCTAAAGCTGGATGAATTAATCAGCTCCCTCAGATCACATGAAATTGAGTTGGAAGAAAATGAACCCAAGAAGAAGAACAAAACTCTAGCCTTGAAATCCAAGCAGAAGAAGGCTCTAAAAGCAACATCAGAAGACAGTGATTCAGACGATCAAAGTATGAACTCAGAGGAAGAAGAGATTGCTTTCTTATCCAGAAAGTTCAGAAAGATGTGGCATAACAGAAGGAAAATTTTTTCCTAGAGATATTCCAAGCAGTCCAACAAAGGAAGTGATGATACACATGACAAGAAAGGTATCATTTGTTACGGATGCAATGAATCTGGACATATCAAGTCAGAATGTCCAAATATGGAGAAAGGGAAACACCAGAGGAAAAGGATTCCAAAACCAACAAGAAAAGTATGATGGCTACATGGGATGATTCTGATGAATCCTCTGAAGATGAACAAGTAGATTTGGCTATGATGGCTCACACCAATTCTGTCTCTAGATCCAATACAGAATCTGATTCTGAAAGAGAATCAGAAGATGATGAAACTGAGGTATATTATGAATTCACTCGATCTGATTTGATCAATGCTCTGAATAATTTTTTAACCAGCAATTACAAATTATCTTTAAAACTGAAAACTCTTAAGAAAGAAAATACAAATCTAATAGAAGAAGATAATGTTTTAAAGAATCAAATTACAAAATTTAAAACAGAAAGTGTCATTCTTGAAACTGATATTGCAGAATTGAAAACAGAGAATGTATGTTTGAAAAACAGTTTTGCTGAGCTTAAATCTGAAAACCTAACTCTAAAAAGTAATCTTTGTTCAACATCAAGTAAAAATACTGTATGTAATTTTGATATGCATGAACAACTTTTACAAGATTTTATTGCTAATGGGATGGAAAGAAGCAAATATGCTTCTATGATTTATGGAGTTAGTAGTAATGGTAAAAGAGGCATAGGATTTGATGAAGCTGTGATTGTAACTAAACCTATTCCCTCTAATGTTTTGTTTGTTGTTTGTGCTTAGAAAGGTCACTCAAAAATGTCTTGTCCCATGATAAAATCAAGAAAAGACAAGAAACCTTTCAAGACTAACAAACCTGGACTCAACCAGTTTTGGGTACCAAAAGATAAAATTGTTTGTGTTGCAAATGTTCTAAGAAACCAAAGTGAAACACCAGTCATGGTGCCTGGTCAATGGATGCTGGCAATATATGAAGGGAAAAAGGTCGATGTTCCAACACGTATCAAGCAGAAGCAAAGTGACTCTGGTGGAAGAAGAACTAGTCAACAAAATAACTATTAGAATCAGAACCATATGAAGAACAGAAAATATCAAAACAGATAGAGGAAGCACACATATCAACAAAACTGGAACTACCAGAAGAAATAGAATTATCATCAGTTTCAGAATTATCAGAGGAACCTGATACATTAGCAGAAACAAAAGTGGCAGATTAAGAATCAGAATCAGGAGACTTCTTTGAAGACTCCAACCAAATTCATCAAGACCACAAACCTAGAAGGGAATTCAAATTCCTTCATCTAGACTCTCTAATCACAGAATATGCAAATTCAGAATCTGAAAAACCAGAAAGAAAAAAAAAAAGAAATACGAGGGTATTCAGAGTGAAACTAAAATTGGTCATATAGGTTATATCTTTGTTTAAATATTATTGTTTTGATATTTTGTTTACTGTGATAACAAGAAGCTTAATCTTAAAAAATCAAAGCTAGATATGTATTCTGTAGGTTTTCAAACTTTCAGAAGAACCAAGTGATCCATGAAATGTAAACACTTCAATAGAAGTAGTATTTCAGTAGTTTAAAAAACAAGCAGAAACCACCAGAAGCATAATTAATGGTTTGGTTGTATTGTGTTCATTTTTAAAATATTTGATTTGTATTATGTTATATGACAAATAGCTTGACTTGAAAAGTCAAAGCAAGATGAAGCTGATGCAGGTTAACCAGAACTAGAGGAAACTGATGCTAGTTTACCAAAACCAGAGGAAATCGAAGCTAGTTTACCAGAACCAGAGGAAACCGATGCAGGTTTACTAGAACCAGAAGCTGATGCAGATCTACCAGAACCAGAAGTTGATGCATGCAAAAGAACTTGAAAAAGCAGAAGTAGATAAATCAGTAGAAGTATGTGACACATCTTCAAAGGACGAATCCGATCAAATCAGAACCAGTCATGAGAAGTCAGAAGAGAAATCTGGATGGAAATATCAGCCATTTTATCCTGAAAATCTGATTATTGGAAGTGGAAGTGATTTCTTAAGGATCAGATCATCACTTAAAGAAATCAGTTTGTTTGGTTTACTGTCATCTATTGAGCCTACTTTTGTTGATGAAGCAGTGAGGGAAGATGGATGGATTATTGCAATGCAAGAAGAGTTAAATGAATTTAAGAGGAATGATGTTTAGGATCTAGTTCCAAGATCAGAGAAGAACATTGTTGGAACCAAGTGGTTTTTCATAAATAAGTTGTATGAAAAAGGAGAAGTTGTCAGAAACAAGGCATGATGTGTTGCACAAGGATACAGTCAGCAAGAAGGTATTGACTAAACTGAGATTTTTGCTCCAGTGGCCAGGTTAGAAGCTATTCGTATCCTACTTCCTTTGCTGCTAATAATAACATTTCATTATTTCAAATGGATGTTAAAAGCGCATTCTTTAATGGTTATATAAGTGAAGAAGTCTATGTTAAACAATCCCCATGTTTTGAAAGTTCTTAGTTTCCAAACTATGTTTTTAAACTTAAAAAATCTTTATATGGTTTAAAACAAGCACCTAGGGCATGGTATGATAGACTTAATAACTTCTTACTTAAAAATGACTTTGAAAGAGGACAAGTAAACAATACTCTTTTTAGAAAATCAATAAAAGATGATATTTTGATTATTCAAGTTTATGTTATTATCTTTGGATCTACTAATGGCACTCTCTGCCAAGAACTTTCTAAATTGATGCAGCATGAATTTCAAATGAGTATGATGGGAGAACTTAAGTTCTTCCTAGGAATACAAATTCAGCAAAGTCCAGAAGGTATTTACACTCACCAAACTAAATATACAAAGGAACTTCTCAAGAAGTTTAAGATGAGTGATTGCAAACTTATGGCTCACGAATGCATCCTACTTGTTCACTTGATAAAGATGAATCAGGCCAAAAAGTTGACCAGAAAATCTAGAGGAATGATCAGATTATTACTCTATCTTACTGCTTCTAGACCTGATATCATATTTCGTGTGTGTGTGTATGTGCTCGATTTCAATCTGATCCTAGAGAATCTCATCTAACTGCTGTTAAGAGAATTCTTAGATATCTGAAAAGCACTACCAACCTCACCTTGTTCTACAAGAAAACTCCTACATACAAGCTCAGTGGATACTGTGACTCCAATTATACTGGAGATAAATTCGAAAGAAATAGTACAAGTGGAAACTGCACATTCTTAGGAGAAAATTTAATATTCTGGACAAGCAAGAGGCAAAGCACCATTGCCATGTCAACAGCAGAAGCTGAATACATTTCAGCAGCTGGATGCAGCTCTCAACTCATTTGGATGAAACATTAGCTGGAAGACTACAAAATCTAGAAACAAACATCCCTTTATACTGTGACAACACTTCAGCCAGAAACCTAACCAAAAACCCTATCTTACATTCTAGAGCCAAACACATAGAGATCAAACACCATTTTATTAGAGATTATGTTCAGAAAGGGGTACTCAACATTCAGTTTGTAGACACTGAACATCAATGGGCTGACATATTTACCAAACCTTTACCTGAAGATAGGTTTGACTTCATCAAGAAAAACCTAAACCTTATTTTGTTAAATGATTAACAGTGTAATGTTTTCAAGTAGTTTACTTTACATTATTTAAAAAAAAAATCAGAAGTTCTATTTTCTTTCTTCAAACCTTTTTGTCTAATGACAGAGGGGGAGAAAATGTAGTATTTGATAAAATATCCAGGGAAAATATGATGTATTAGAAAGGGGGAGAAGATGATGTATTTGATATAGCATTTGGGCATTAGACTTAGGGGGAGAAAATATAAAATGAAGCTTAGTCTTAGGGGGAGTCAAAGTCAAAAGAAAGAAAAAGTATTATAAAAAATACATAGTTTTGTCATCATCAAAAAGGGGGAGATTGTTGGAACCAAGTTGGTTCTTGCAATTAAAGATTTGATGTTAAAAAATGTATTTTATGAAAATCATATTTTGACTTAGAAGAAGAAGCAAAAATTAGAGGATGACGTCACCAGAGGATGTCATCAGAAAATGACATCACCAAAGGATGTCACCAGAGGATGATTACCAGACAATGGTCATCAAAGGGTATCATCAGAGGAACCTGTCAGAGGATATCATAAGAGGATCTCATTAGAGACAAAAATCAGAAAAACATAATCTAGCTGAAAGTATGCTCGAAACAAAATATGAGAAAAATGTTCAAAACAGAATTGGAGCAAAAAACTCAAGAAACATAAACTTTAAAATAATTAATATTTGTTTATTAAACTATATACAAAAAAATAATCAATTTTTTTTTATCCGTTTGTTATCCATCTGCCATTCCTCATTGTCTCCCTCATATGTTTTTCACTGTTTCTCTCTTTTGTTCTGCATCATCTATCTTCATCGTTAGTTCATTAAGAATTAAATACGACAACAACTCAAACACTAGCGAATTGAGAGTGAGACATATGAGGGGATCTTCTCGCGGTGATAGAAGAGCAGTTTAAAGTTCTTCTCACGATAGTAAAATGATGACGGAGGAGATCAATTTTCTTTAATGATTGAGCGATTTTACAAGAGGAAGGGAATTAGTTTTAAAATAAATAAAATTAATAAAATAATTTATAAAATTTAAGAGAATTAAATTGAAAAAATAAATGTATTGATACAAACAATTTAATGAATTAAATATAATATATAAAATTGTTTATTTAAAATTGCATGCATTTACGTGATATTTTTTTAACATGATAAACAATTTAATTATCTAATATGTGTTAACATGAAAAAAATATTATATTTATTAATTAAAAAATTAAAAATATCGATACACTCCTCCTTTCTAATATCCCCATAAAAATTATCTTTAAATTATGCTATTATCTTTTTCTAGATATTCATCCTTTCAGATAACAAATACATCTACCTACTACTATACTATTTCTGATTCAACACTTTGCGGTGTAATGTAGGCAGTTCTGTATTTGGGTTGACACCCAAATAATTCTTACATAGTGCCAATTTTATGCGATTTCTTTAACAAGTCAAATTGAATTCCATTTTTCAAATTGCCATACTATGATAACCCCCATATGTACAAAAATACAGGCATGTGGCTCTTAATTACAATTGCCAAATAAACAGAGAAAAAAAATTCACGGATTCACAATTTCATATGCAGTACGTCTCGTGTTTATATTTAAATATAGAATAATGAATTAATTAAAACCTATGCCAGTTCTTAAAAAGTTAAAACTCTACATATAATATCGGACGCGTTTTAAACTGAAAAAATATTTTTACCGTCCACATCAATTTTTTGGAACGTTGTATATAAGATCACTGATTATTATAGTCAAAACGCGTGGTCCACATCTTCTACGTACCATTAATATTCTTTTTTTCACAAACTATTTCATGCATGCACCGTCCTTCAATTCTTTTGCCATCAAAATTAAATAGAAAATTAGTGCAACCCAGGATTTAAATAATTACAATTGTCTACCATTTTTAAAACATTGAAAAAATTAAATGTTGATACATTTTTTTTTTAGCAATAGCGGCAACAAAAAGCAAAAAAAACGGGTTTAGTCCGTTTATACAAAGGAAAATACGTGTGTCAGCTAAATCTCAAGGAGAGTGTAGTATGCGTGACATATATGATCGTATAATCTGGATCTTCTACGTTAAATTGACCAAATGCAATTAATGAAAACAAAAGTCCAACTTATGCTTCACTTTATATACTAGTAGACATTTATAATGATATTGTATGTAAATTAAATTCATACGAGTATATATGTCAAATATTATTTTATTATAATTTTTTCATAGTTTACCGACAAACTATACCTCATAATAATTTGATTTATTTATTTAAAATTGCATGCATTTACGTGTTGTCTATCTCAAGTAGTAAAATTTTGTACACATGAGTCAATTAATGTTAGAACTATTGATAACATGTTTGAACTCGTTTAAGAAACTGAGTCACTTAACTACTAGTTGAATCAGACTAATTTAGTTCATTTAATTAGTTTAATGCTTAGTTTCCTATCACATATATTAAGTATTTTGACCTTTAGTTTTGTAACTTCTCTGTATCACTATACATCATATATTATGTGTTTGTGTTAGATTTTTCTTTTGACAAATTAATTAGTGCAAACTGTTATGGTACATATACAAACTATATCCGCTGATATTGTGCAATTGGTAAACCCAAAAGACACTGAATTCAGTGTAATATACAAAAGCGCGTCAACAATATTGTGTTTCCATTTGCAGAAGAAATAAAGCATCGAAAAACACAAGAACTCAAGTTTCAATTCAAAGTTATCTGAGAGTTCAAAAGAGAGAAACACAAGTGTGCAATAGCAATATTTTTTAAGTGTTTTCGAGAGAGAAATTCAGAGCAACAATCAGCTTTCCAGAAGCAACAAAAGAGTACAAGAATCAATGCAATAATCAGCTTTTCATAAGCAACTTTGCAAAGTTCCAAACCCTCTTAATCTAACCCAATAGTGGTGTAGATTCGTTCTTCAATCTGGGGTTGTCAGATTGGTAGGAGAAGACTTGACTTGTCAAAATTCATAATTAAATTTGATTTCATCATGTCATTCAATTTTCTAAAGTTAACATGTCCTAGTTGCATATGCCATAAATCATAAGACTCAACGATATAAGCAGAAATCATAGTATTATTATAGTTAATAACAACATTAAATTTGAACATATTCTCACAAAGGTAACCCTTCCCTACAAACATACCCCCTTTAGATAGAATAAATTTATCTCCCTCAAATACACATTTGAAACCAAACTTATTAAGTAAAAGTACATAAATCCAGTTCTTCCTAACTTCAGGAACATAAAATACATCTTTAAGAGTAAGTGTTTTTCCATAAGTGAATTCAATCTCCACTGTTCCTTTTCCTTTGACTTGGACAGTTGAGGCATTTCTCATGTACAAAACACTTCCATCTTTTTCATTAATGGTCTTAATAGTTCTTTGTTTTTGCACACATGGCAGGTAGCACAAGAGTCTATCCACCAAGATTCAACATCTTTAATCATGTTGAGTTCATAATTCCAAAGCGTGTTGTTACACTAGCCTTTAGGTTCGATTCGCCCCCACCAATCTGATGCAAATGAGATAATCAGCGAATCCCCTACAAGGTACTTTGGAAAACCTTGATGTGATTTGCACTATCACACCAAGAGTATCTTTCAATAGTATGTTACAAAAGAATATTTCTTATTCTTCACTCATGCATTAGAGAAGAATAAAATGACTTAGAATATAAGAATGAGTGAGAAACAACAGCATAGATTGAACTTAGGACCTTAATGTTAAACACCAAGAACAACACCACAAAACCAACACTTATATCATGTCAATTAGAACCAATTATACATACATATATTCACCAATATTTTGAAAATATCTCACAATATATACATTGATTCATATTGACTCATTCATGTTACAAGATCTGTTCCTTCGAAAAGATGGGTATTTCCATTGTCCAAAGTCTATATATATCCACAAGAAGAAGAAAAAATAACATGAATTGTTGATCCACAACAAAATTAATCAATGTTGCAATGTGGGACAATATACATATAAACATAAACATTTTTTGTGTGAAAAATAAACATAAACATATCACTATTAAAAAGTTTATTTTTCATCTAAAACTTAAATACAAATTAAAAACTTAAAACATGTATCGATAAACATCTAAATTAGGTAAAAAAATGTTAAATATATTTTTTCATACCAATAAAAAGTGGATTTTTATTTGATCCCTAAAAAAAATTGGTTTACATCCTCTTTTTGTCCTACAAATTGACAATTATGTAGTATTCTTAAATGTTTTCTTGAACTCAAAATAAATTATATTTATTTGTTCTAAAATGAATGTTTAATTACCAATATAAGGAATTTTGTTGGAACCAAAATCAAGTTATAATTTTAGATGTATTGAACTAAAAGAAATAATTTTGATTGAACCAAAATCAAAATTTCTCTCATGTAAGAGGACTCAAAATAATTCTTTAAAAAAATGAATTAATATCAACAAAAATAACTTTTATAGGGCAAACCGATATTTTATCATTTCATATTATTTTAATTCATATATATTGTTAGTGTAAATTATTTTTATATTGTCAATCAATTACAACCGTTAAATAATTAAACATGTTTGCTTTTTACTGCACGCTGATGTTTTTGCTCCTAAATCATAACATTCATCAAAATATATATTGTATGTATAAATAGAATATGAATTGATCCGTACTTGAAATTGATATTCAATTATAAAGGTCAAAATATATATTTGAAAATAAAACATTTAATATTCTTTATATACTATATATTATTTTTTATTTTTACTATTTTTAGAAAATAAATACTATTTTGTTTTTAAAAAAATATTTTTAAATCTTTAAGATCAAAGATGCATTGATGAGAGTCAAATTATTTTATAAAAAACAAGGCGATGGTAAATTCGTAATAAAATATTGACTACACTATATCAGAGATCTTTTATTTTTTTAAACAAGAGGTAAACATGTCCAGAACAAATTAGTCGTCTCAACTAAGATACATAAGTCCTTTAACTTTATTTAAATTTTCAAATAAATCTTATACGTTTTTGTGGATATCAAACTAGTTATTTATCTTTAAAAATATTTTCATCGTTGAACCAACTAGAAATTATTTATATGTGTTCGTGCAGTTAGTTGTCACTCGTAAGAATAATCATTATATTTATGTCAAATTACATATTTGGTCCTTTATTTATTTGCAACAATTTAACCTTTTACCTTTTTTTTCTAAATTAGACCATTTATTTTTTGAAAAGCTTACAATTTAACATTTTTGTTGTTCGGTGTTACAAAAACTGATGTGTCAAAAAAAAAAAGGTTTGATCTCACATTAACATTGATTTTAGGATAGATAAATCTAATTCATTTTGGATTCAAGTAAACATTTACAAAATGGTGCATGATGGTACCGATAAAAAGAGTATGAACATGAAAAAAAAAACTCAAGGGATTAGATCATAATTCACTTATTTTATAAGGATAACAAATATACTTAACTTTTATTTTTACTAAACTAATTTTAACATTTATAACATTTAACGAGCTTTTGTATAAAAAAACGTTTAATGAGCTTTATTTTATATTTTTGACAAATATTCAAAATTTTAAAAATAGTGAAATTTGTATTTGGTAGTCATTGCATTATATTGATTATGTTGTGAATAGCTAATTGATCTCTTTCTTCTGAGTGTACATAGACTACAGAGAATGTGTATATCCATCTTTTGAAAGGTACATGTTACAGAATATAAATCTAGAGTCAGTCACCCTAACTTAGGAGGTTAAGAAAATGGTTAGAGATCAAAGAGTATAAACAAATGCGTAGTTTTGAGATGAAAATAGATCTTGAAGACAAAAATGATCATGAATAATTTTGTTGATTCATTGTAAAATAAAAAATAAATAAAAAATTGATGTGTTGATTAAGCATGACAACGGAAAAGAGTGACGCTGTTAGCCATTACAAACCTTGCACCTGCAACTTTAGTATTGCTCCATGTTCCCGACGGAGATAACTTTTTAACATCCACACCTACATTTAACGGGGAACAGGTTTCCCCGTCCCACCCCCACTACAAAAACTGATTTTTTTTTTATATAAAAACATATGACTTTTGTATTTGAATTTATTTATTCATAGCATAAAAAATCAATAATTAGAATAATCAAAATAATCAATTCACAATGTCTCAAAATTAGTTTAAATTTCTTTCAAGTCATAGTGTTTTCTTAATTTTCAAGCTCTTTAGAAGTAAAAATATCAATTTGAACAAAAGTTTTAAATCAACAAGCGAACTAATCTATCAAAACAACAAAAAATTTGAAACCATCAAAACAAAAAAGTCCAAATAAGCATTTTCTAACGATCATTTTCATCTTCAAGATGGAAGTTGGAAACTAAAGTAACACCAATGATCAATAATTAACCTATATTAAAAAAAAAGTTAAATATTAATATTTAACATGACAAATTTGATACAGAGTGTAGAGAATAAAATACCTTTATCGTCGGACTTCATTTCATTGAGTAAAATAACATTGTCATTGTCCACTTTAGAATTCAAATCACCTATCAATATCAATATAATACAATATAAACAATGATAATTTAAGATATACAAAATTATTAGTTATTTCAAACATATTGAAATTTAAATGAATAATTTAAAAGCAATATCAACCAACTTCTAGCACACATCAAGGCCTCTAAATTAGTTCAATGAAGTTGACTTCGATGAGAACTTAAGATATGTCTCTTGGTACTGATTGTAGATTCAAAAACTACAGTAGAACAAGAATTTCTAATACATCGTTTGCAATGGCTTGATGTGTCGGATCTTAACACCATTTAACTTCCACCACAACAAAATATAAAAATCTGGATTTCTTGGTAAGACTTCCTCCTCTAAATAAACATCCGACTCAATTTTGACAAATGAAGTTCTAGCTCTTTTTTCCTTCGTAACATACAAATCATAGTTTTCTAAACTATCATCCTCAACATTACTAACATGGACATCCAACATTTGAGAATCACTACTAGAACCATTATTCATTTTCAATTGATATTCATAAAGCAAATCATAACACAACTATGGATCGCCTAAACTTGGTCATTAGCATCATTGCCATATAGCTTAACATAATAATATTCAAGCAACTCTATTTTGTATCTAGGATCCAAAACAACAGCAACCCCCATTATTACATTCCAAATTTTTTCAAAAATTTTCCAACATGTTCTCTACCATTTTTTTACCAATGCATCAGAGAATTTAATCCACTCATTTATTGAAATTTTGATCACACAAATCTTATGAAAATATTAATTAGAAGTCGATTATTTAGTGCCAGAAAACACTTCAATGATAAAATTGAACAATTTCAATTTTCCACAAATATCCTTTGCAAATTTCCAATGCAAACTTGTAGGCAAACAAATATATTAGGATTCACGTTGTCTTAATCGAATAAATATATCTTCATACAAAATGGAAACATCAAGCATCTTGTAAGTTGAATTCCATCTAGTCGGACAATCTAAAACCAAATTTTTTGTGCAAGAGATTCGTAATTGTTTGACTGTCTCCTCAAATTTTCCATTCGTCTTAGGTGTTGCAGTCCAATATGAAACACTATCTCAAATCCTTTCCACTCCATCTTTCACAACTTCGAACTCATATTTTGCTATCAAATTAAGTATATGTCGCAACAACGCATGTGAAGTAAGGCCTCCATCCTTTAACAATGTATCCAATTGCAACTTATCCTTAATTTTTCCAATTATTGCATCATATGTGCTACAATTATCTAAAGTGATAGTGGACAATTTTGTATCAACATTTCAATCCATCAATCATTCAACCGATGCATCCAACATGTGAAGGTGCAAACACGAGAAGGGCGGGTTGAATTGTGTTTGACTTAACTTGAATACTTTTCCTGTTTTAATACTTTCAAAACAAAACTTGATGTATAATTAAAACAGAGTTAACAGCGGATAAAAATAAAAATAAAACTCATAGATTTTATACTGGTTCACCGTTAACGAGGCTACGTCCAGTCCCTTCGCCTTGAAGGATTTCACTAATTCAAACCTTGAATTACAACCGTGCTACTGACCCTCCAAGTCAGTCTTCTCAAATAGTCTAACAATCCTAGACTTCTTTGAGGAAAAACAACTCCTGTCTTCAGCCAATCTGACACCCCAGATTGTAGAAGAATTCACAACACTATGAATCTAATTGCTAAGTACCTTGCTACCTCCTACTGACTCCCTTAGTTTGTAGACTCTACTTCAACAACTTAGATTTGACACAGTGGAAAGAAAATAACACGAGTACTTGCTTCTTGAAAGCTGAAACTCACAATTGACTTATATGAAAATTTGGGAGCGTTTGCTTTGGAAGTGTATGACTCTTTTGTGATTTTCGATCTTGAGTATTCTGCCTTGAGCCTCCTTTTATAGATGCAGATTTGGGCCTCTTCCAATGCTTAAATTCAAGCTGAATCTTGCTGGATTCTCTGTAAAAATAACTTGACCAATTGGGCTTCATATAAATAAAAAACATATCTTCATATTTCCTTTCAAAATAACTGGCCAATTAAATCAATTGGTTCCTTCCCGCCACAGCTCCTGAATTCCACAACACCTCACTTTATTTTTGTAACAAATCTTTTCAATCCTTTGATCAAAATAAATTAAATTCTCCACCGTATAATTTTCCTGATTAAATCTGGACCATTGGATCTTCATGCGCTAGTCCACATCTGGACCATACTGATTGTTATGCTGCGATCCTCTGATTTCGGCCTTCCCTGGACCACACTTCCTGACCCTCTGATCTTCTAATTTCGGCCATCCTGGATGCGCACCTGATAAGCTATAATCCTCTGAACTCGGCCTTTGCTGGACTGCACATCCTGTCCCTCTGATTTCGGCCAACACTGGGGCATGGTCTGATTTTCTGATCTGGACCATCACTGGACCAAATAATTAATTCTGAACCACTGATCTGGAAATCTTCCCTCTGATCTGGACTAATTCTGGACTTTGGTCTGGATTAAATTGAAATTAAATCTGGACAATAAATATTTCAGTCTGGGCATTTTACCTTTGATTTTAGATCAGGTCTGGATCATTCTGGAAATCATTTCTTCTTGTCTTGACTTAGTTTCATGCCCTGAATCATGCTCTCTTATTGTCTGGGCCAAATCTGGATTGATTCTCTTGTTCTGGACTCATAAACATACCTTCTGGTCAAGTCTGGAACAAGTCTGGATTGTGTAATTTTTCACTGCCAGGCCATCTTCTGGTCAGAATAACTTTTAGAATAAAATTGATATTTGATTCCTGTTTTTCTGGAACAACTCTCCTTCTGGCAGGCTTTCCATTGATATGATCCATGTTTCCTTCTGATTTTTCTTCATTCTGATCTGGGCCAGCAAAGATATCTTCTGGTGATATTTTTGACATTCCTGGATATCTTCTGGTCAATCCAGAATTCATTTTTCTGGAATCCTTTGATCTCTGCTTCTGTTTCCTTCAGTTTCTGGGGCATTTAACTTAATAATTCAAAGTACAAAATAAGTTTACATTGAGTACATTTGTAAGCATCAAAATCCTAAGTACTTAGAACCAACTTGGTTCCAACAACATGTATAGCTTTTATGAATTCCATGCCGTACTAAATGTCCTTCCAATTCAGCTGCTCTAACGCGTTTTCCAAAACAACATTTTAAACAAGGACAAGTGATTCGATTTGGGTCTTTTGCATTCTTCACTGAAAATTCAACAAACTCCTTCACTCCATTTTCATACTCTTTTGACAATCAATTGACAGACATCCATTTACGGTCCATTTTATATGACCTATATGAATGCAGTGTTACACAAATTTATCAATCTATAACATTATACCAATCTATAATATATATGCATACAAGTCTAATTTCAAAACATAACAGAACAGATCAAACAGATTTTATATGATTTATCATGTAAGAATTTATGAATGCAGTATTACACAAATTTATCAATCTATATCATACATGTAACAATTTATGAATGCAGTGTTACAAAAATTTATCAATCTATAACATCATACAAATCTATAGTATATATATAATCTAATATTGAAAAATGGGAACCAAGGTCCAAGGTCCTTGGAAAATGGAAACTAAGGTCCAACGTCTGATTTCAAAACAGAATAGATCGAACAAATTTCAAAACAAAACAGATTTATCATTAACATTTTATATGATTTATCAAGTAACAATTTATCAGTTTTATAGACAATAAAAAATTAATAAATACAGTACCTGAGACAACAATCACTCAGTAAAAATGGGTGCAAAGTAGAGGAGATGAAGGTTCGTAATAGGGTTCGAAGGAAGAGAATGTATTAAATATGTTTTTATTTATTTATTTATCAAGTATATATAACTTGAACTGCTTGTAATTTTACATCGCTTTTGTCCATAAGCGCTATAAAAGGCTTTCTAAAATTAAATTTCAAAACATTTACAGTGTTTACAGCGCTCTTAAAAGTGCTGTAAATATAGTGTGGAAGCGCTATATTTTACAGCATTTTTATAAAAAAAAACGCTCTAAAAAGTGTTGTAAACATTATGTGAGAGCGCTATATTTTACAATGCTTTTATGCGAAGCGCTCTAAAAGCGCTGTAAACATTATGTGAAATCTCTATAACCATACAACAACACTTTTCTGTAAATCATAAACCTATCATGACCCTACAACAGCGTTTTTTCAAAAGCGCTTGTCATTAAAGCGTTGTTATATTCTCCGTTATTTTTTAAAATATTATACAACAGTTCTTTTGGTTACTAAGCGCTTTAAAATGCGCGCTGTAAAAGGTCATTTTTGGTGTAGTGTATAAATAGTATCTAACTCAAATAAATAGTAATTAATTCAAAAAAATTGTATTTGACAAATGTAAAAAATTTAAACTAAATTCATCATAAACATAAACTTTGAGTTCATATCTTCATTATGCAAAACTATAGCAAAATATAACATTTAAATAAATAGTATTTAACTTAAAAAGTATATTGTTTTTTTGAAAGAGACACTTTAAAAATTAGATACGAATTTTATGAGTAGTTATATACAAAACCAATTAAACGCTAATGAAGAGAAGAAATTATTGAAGCTGACTCTAAAAAAAAATAAAAAATTCAGTATTTAGCTTAGACATATAAACTCCTGCATCAACGTTCATATAAAAATCAGTTATGAACACTTGCAATTGAGCTACCAAACAAAAATTTAAAAAAAATATATAACTAGTTACCGCGGCTGGGGTCGACGAGTTCAAATTGATGAACTCATTACCTAAACCAAATATAAGCGGGTTTCAACGGATTGGGTTGGGTCATACTCAAAAATGATCGGATACGGATAAAAATCGAGTTGTGTTAGATTGAGTGATCGGGTTGACGGGTCAATCCGCACTCATGTATATCCCTAGGTGGTGCAATTCAGTATGGGGATCAATGAAATGAAATGGTTAAGTAGGTAGCATATTATTACTTGTGAATTGTGAATTTGATGGTTTGACTATTGTGGTACATGATCACAAAACTAGCTGATTTGTTTGTCCATATGACTATAGCCTATATATTAGGGAACACCAAAAACAAACATTGACTTGGTGAGAATCTAAATACCTGCAGTACTTAAGGAATGCCAAGCTTCAAAAATGTTTAAACTAGTTTTTATTAAAAGAAAAATATTTAAACTAATTGAATTATTGTTTTTTTAACTCAACTTGTCGAGTTCAATTAATTAGTAAAATTTACTACATTAAGCTCAAAATTTGAGCTATATACTTTTTTGATACATGGACATAATTTTATTATGTGGACAGAATCAAGGCCGAAGGCTAGAAAGATAAAACATCTAATTTGTTTTGTGGTTAGAAAATTTATTTTTATATATAACTTTTTCAAGAAATAACATATGCGTTTGTTTGAACTTAAATAAAAATAATTTTTATTTTAAATAATTTAGATATTATTTTTTTTGATATTTTAAAAAAAATAATATTTTAACTTCCGTTTGTTTATTATTTATAAAAATTATTTTAAAAAAATGATATTTAAACTGTTTTTATACAATTTTGTAAAAGTGATTTTTTAAATTATAAAAAACTCTATTATTATCTCATATCAATCTGATCCTACACCAATATGAAATTTATTATAGCAAAACAAATAAAATATTTCAAATCTTAAAGTATTTATTAAATTCCCGTACAATATAAAAAAAACATTAAATAAACATATAAAATCAAAAAAACAATGGTATCAACATATGAATATCGTTGTAATGATAAAACGAGCATATAAAACAACAACAAAATATGTGGAGAAATCGAAAGGAGAAGTAAATTTACTTAATGCAAACCTATATTAGAGTCACATAGAATACGTAGGCGCAAAGAATACAAAGAGACAACGCATAGAGAAGAAAAACAACTACCACCTAAGTTGAATGTGTGAGGAAAAAACGTATATAAGCACAATTTTGGATTTTTGAAAAACAATAAGGGTAATTACATCGCTTTATCGTTTTAGAGAGTTAAGTTCCGTGTTTTTCAATTTTGTGTCATCTTTCTCTCTCATCTATCTTAGTAAATATGAGAAGGTACTATTTTTTGCCAAAAAATGATTTATTTAACAAAATGATTTTTGAAAAATCTAAAACAAACATCATTCAAATAGTAAAAATATAATTTTAAAATTTAAAAAATAGATTTTTTTTATAGAAAAATCTGAAACAAACGCACCTAATAATTGAAATTGTATTGTCGAATGATCCAAAAGTTTGTTTGGTTAACAATTAGATTTTAAAGATTTTTCTTAAAGAAGTATATGCAGAGTTACATTAATTTAATCTTCACATTTATGAGAACTTTGTTTACACTTCCTTCCTCGATAATAAAGTTATAAGAACTGTGTAGTTATTTCATTCATCGACGATAATTACTACTATCTCAAGATAATTATTTATAAAATAAATAATTAAAAAGAGAAAATAGTTATAAATAATTAGAATATAACTACTTGTACACTTAAAATCATTCCAATGCATTGTAAAATATCACATTAATTGTGGACGCACATATACACATAAAATCGCTTAAAATCTTATTCTTTAAAATGTTACACTAAAATACTATTTAGAAAAATATATAAAATAATAAAATATAATATTTGTTATTTATATTACTCATTTAGTCCAATATATATAAAAGTAGCATATCATCTAAAGCACCTATATAACGAAAACTAATCACGAAATTTATCAACATGTATTCTAAAATAATTTTAACATCAAATTAATTATTTAAAATCATATTTCATTAATAGAATAGTTTATTCTAAAAAATGATGTGTTACAAATAGCCGTATGACTCCTAACATATTTTGATTGTTATTCAGTGGAGGTATTGTATGATGTCAAATAATTGATCAGTTGATGTTTTCATTGATGCTCCTCCAGCAATACTATTTAAACATCAAAAACAAAAATCAAATAACATTACCAATTAGTTGATTGTATAAAATGTTGGGCACTCTAAAAAAGCCAATAAAAATATCAAATCAAATCTTGAAGATAATTTAAGATCATACCTTCAATGAGTATAATATTTGCACCGTCCATAACCTATACAAATAAAAAAAAAAAACAGTTGAATTTTTGTCTTAAAATAAAGTAAAAAAGTGCAGCTCATTAAACATAAGAAACATCGAAATTGAATTTAAAAATTTAAGGTAAAATACGTTTTTTATCCCTATGAAATTATGTGATAATTTTGATTTAGTATTTGAAAAAATGTTTGATTTGATGTTTATACTATTTTTGTCCATCCAATTATGCACCATTCGAAAAATATTTTCTAAAACTCAAAATAAGTTAGATTTAGATATATCATAAAATGAATATCAATGATAAAATAACGGTTTTCACATCTTAGACGTTTGATGAACAAAGAAAGTGATTTTGTTGGAACCGAAATAAAAATTACCTTATTTAAGAGGATTGAAAACAATTCTTTTAAATTTTGAAATGATTAAATTAATAAAAAAACTACACGTATAAAAAATTAGAAAATTGAACATGTACCATCAAAGTAAACTAGTTTTACAATCACGTTCAATCATAAAAAATATATTTAATAAAAAATTTAATTAAAGAAGTATTGATATTCATACTTGGATCAATGTCAAGGATGGTTGCAAGGCCACCAAAATCACAAGGTTCTTGGTGATAACTCAGGAAATAGATATAATTAAAAACATAGGAAGCATGACTTTGGATCGTGTTTGGATAATAACATCGTTCATTGGGTTGAATAACCGAACAACCGAATCCATGATTATCACACATATTTTTTAAAGTACGAGTTAATGCTTGAACATCAGCGTCTTTCTTAGCCACACACCAAGTGTCTCGTGCTCCTTCAAACTATTTCCCTTTCTCTGAGGTGTGTTGTACTTATCTCTATTTATTACTATTAATTGAATTAAAACTATTTCATGTATAGAATTGTGGATTAAACTAGTTTAAAAAAAAATCATTATTAATCAACATTGCAATGTCGGACAATATACATATAAACATAAACATTTTTTTGTGTGGAAAATAAACATAAACATTTTTTGTGTGGAAAATAAACATAAACATATCACTATTAAAAAGTTTATTTTTCATCTAAAAATTAAATACAAATTAAAAACTTAAAACATGTATCGATAAACATCTAAATTGGGTACAAAAAATGTTAACTATATTTTTTCATACCAATAAAAGGTGTGAATTTTTATTTGATCCCTAAAAAAAAGAAAATTGGTTTGCATCCTCTTTTTGTCCTACAAATTGACAATTATGTAGTATTCTTAAATGTTTTCTTGAACGCAAAATAAATTATATTTATTTGTTCTAAAATGAATGTTTAATTGCCAATATAAGTAATTTTGTTGGAACCAAAGTCAAAGTTATAATTTTAGATGTATAAAACTAAAAGAAATAATTTTGTTTGAACCAAAATCAAAATTCTCTCATGTAAAAGGACTGAAAATAATTCTTTTAAAAAATGAATTAATATCAACAAAAATAACTTTTATAGGGTCAAACCGATATTTTATCATTTCATATTATTTTAATTCATACATATTGTTAGTGTAAAATATTTTTACACTATTATTCATTTACAACGGTTAAATAATTAAAGATGTTTAATTTTTACTATTACTACCTCTAAAGTTGTGTCCATAAATGATTGCAATTAGACTCTTTACAAATATGGGAAGAAGAAAAAGAGGAAGAAGAAGAAGGGGAAGAAGAAGGAGGAGAAGAAGGAGGAGGAGGAGGAGGAGGAGGAGAAGAAGAAGAAGAAGAAGAAGAAGAAGAAGAAGAAGAAGAAGAAGAAGAAGAAGTAAATTGTTGATGTTATATTTATTATCGTTTTGAAAATTCTATAAAGATAATTGTAGATATTATTTTGAATATGAGAGCCTTAGTAAAAGCTAATAGTAATAATTGTAGTTTTATAATTCTATATGCAAGAGTAAAAGCTAATGATGATGATGATGATGACGACGACGACGAAGACGAAGACGATGACAATGATGATGATGATGGAAAAAATTAAAAGGGAAAAGGAAAGAATGAGAATCGATCTCAGCTTCTTCTTCTTCATACGCCTTTGCCTCCACCTCCATTCCTATTTCTTCTTCATCTTCTCTCTTCCACCATGATCATTATAGCAGTTGTCGTGCAAAACCGAGATCACATTTGTAATCGTTTTGATCTCTTCTTTCATTCCCATCATGAATCACAAATTGAAACTCCCTATTCCTCTTTGTCAAAAATCACACCGCCGCCTTTTGATCAAGATTTCGGCCACCATGACTATCACCAACAAAAACCGAGACCATATTTGGACTCCACGAAACACCCCCTTCCATTACCTATGCTTGGAATCAGCAACCTTTATACTTCAAAAAATGGGTTTTCACCCTCGTCGCGGTTTTGTTGTTGAGTTCCGGCCAGCACGTTCATCTTCCTGAAAAACTGATAGCATTTTTGGATTCCTCTCGTCGAAACCTTCAAGAAGCACTACTCATTTGTATGTTTCGGTGAAGTTGATGTCGAACCCTGTCAGCGCTCCAGTACGTCGGTGAGACCTTTTCTAGTAATTTGTGTCACGACATTTTGAATATGTTTCTTTGCCTAATATTTTTATTAATTATGTAATGCTGACTTTTATGCCCCGCGTAAATTATCAACCATGTTTCATTGAATCTGCAAATTCATCGATCCTTTTGGAGTTGTTCCTTGCGTGTTGTCGACATCTCATGGTTGCTGAAAATCATTTTGGTCCTTATATCTTATGAAAGCGCCAGATTGAGGTAATGGGTGAGAGAAGGTTCAATTTTATGAGTATAATATATCGTGGGATGAACAGGAATGCCGTAATTCCCATAGATTCATTTGAGGCTTACTACGTACAGTCAAGCCCTATTAAGTAATAAAAATTAATTAATAAATATGAATGGTAATAGCGAGGACTAAAATATAATTTATAAACCTATAGAATTATCGTGAATTAATTTATATCAAGATTGCATGTGATTTAATTTTATGAAACCTTATACTAATTGTTATTGTATGAATGATATGTATTTGAGTGTTTTATTTTACTTGATTGAAATTGTGATATTACTTGAATGCACGACTTGTTTGATTTCTTATTATGTGATTGATAGGGCTAAATTGTGCATTGTGAGTGGTGTTGCCTAAATATTGGGATTTTATTGTGATTGACTAATATACACATATAATAATGTAAATCCTGATGATTATTGTAAATTCAAACTGAGACTTGTTGAGTTGTGGTAATCGAATAAGTATGAGATAAATGTTGTAGGTTTTGGAGTGATGACTATTTTGTCATCATATAGGTAGGGCATGACAAGCCTAGTGATTTCGGGGAAGTACAACTGAATGAGCCTGATCGTGGCGGTCTACTGTTGAGCCTTAAGGCAAGATTATTAGACCTTGGAGGTATTCGGGTGGGGAATTCCTAGGTGACTTGGAGGTAGCACTCCAAATGTCGGGAGCTACCATGCAACACACATTTACCTCGACTGTCGCATATATGTGTCTCGGGTTGAGTTGAGGGGATCTATGAGGACAGGGCCAATTTGAATTGTTCGTCCACTCGCGTGGTGGCATAGTATCAAGCCTCCTAACCAAGTACTTCAGAGTTAGAATGGTACTAAAGAAAGATTAGGAGTATAGAGTATAAGAGCATGCATAACATTACTTGATTTGTGTGTTGACTTAATTTACGCTGTGGATTGTATATGTATTTTACCTTGATTATTATTGTTAATTCTGATTTGATATGATATGGTGTTTAATTAATGTTTTACGTGTTCTTCTTAGTTATTTTATACTATTACATGTTTTCGAAGCTCACCCTTCGTTGCTTGTGTTTGGCGCTTGCGAGAGTGCAATTATTTTAGGTTATCGGTTGGTGATCCATGCTCTGATAGGTGATACTGGGTGGGAGTAATTCGTTGTATTTTGTTGAGTTATGAACTAATTTTTGTTTTGTAAACTCAATCGATCAATTATGTTATATTCAATCTTGTATTCGAAGATAAAAATTAATTGTCTCTATGTTTTGATCATGTTTTTCTGTCAGAAATATTTGTTTAATAAACCCCAGCTATATTCGATGTTAAAGATTTTTAATTAAGAATTTTTATGCAAATGTCTTGTGCAAGTGTGAATGTGACTTCTTGAGCCTTATATTTCAAAAGGAATTTTTTTATATACTCTATTTTGGGACTGCTGCGAATCTCTTTCAAAATTAGTGTTTTCTACTTTCTATTGCAATTTTGGTTTAGGGTGTCACATTTACCCATAAACTGTCGAGTTAGATCGATTGAAGGTCAAAAAGTCAAAGAACAAAGGCTGTTTGCTCGTGGAATCGTATTCGGTGTGTGAAAATGTCGAAATAAGTTAAGGGGTGAGAGAGCATTTGAATTCATGAGTATAATAAATTGTGAGATGAACGGGAAAACCGTATTTATCAACAATTCATCTGAGGCTCGCTATGTAAGGCAGTAGCCTTTTGAGGGATAAATTAATTAATGTGCAAATTTGAAAATTGTGAGAGTAAAATGTGGAATATAAATATTTATAAGTTGTTGATTGATTAAATTTCGTTAAATGTATGGTATTTGATATTGTTATGATATTGAATGTCGAATAAATTTTATGTATATGATTTAATAGACAAGTTTATGTGATGTGATAATAAAAGACGAATACATTTTGATAAGTTTGTGTGATTATGATGATGTTTAATTAATAATAATGATGTTATAAATTTGTGATAAATTTATGTGATGATGTATGATTAATGATAGTGATGCTATAAAATTGTTATGAGTTTATGTGATGAGAAATGATTAATGATAGTGATGTTATGAATATGTGATGAAGATATTGAATTACCCCATAATTGATGAATCCAAGTTGTGCTAAAGATGATACTCTTAATAGTGTAGTCTATGCTAACGAGGGGAAAAAATAGATGTGTGGAATATTTGAAGTTGATGTGAATTTTTGAAGTGGAGATTATTTTGTCATCATATAAGTAGGGCCTGACAAGTCTAGTGATTCGAGGGAAGTATAAGTGAATGAGTCTAATCGTGGCGGTTGAATTGTGTTTAACTAACTTGAATACTTTTCCTGTTTTTACACTTTTAAAACAAGACTTGATGTATGAATAAAAACAGAGTTAGCAGCGGATATAAAGTAAAAATAAAATACATAATTTTTATACTGGTTCACCGTTAACGAGGCTACGTCCAGTTCCTTCACCTTGAAGGATTTCACTAATTCAAACCTTGAATTACAACGCCTTGAATCTAATTGCCAAGTAATCTGCTACCCCTTATGACTCCCTCAGATTGTAGACTCTACTTCAATAACTTAGATCTAACACAAGGGAAAGAAAATAACACGAGTGCTTGCTTCTTGAAAGTTGGAACTCACAATTAACCTCACTGAAAACTTGAGTGTTTGCTTTGGAAGTGTATGATTCTTTTGTGATTTTCGATACTAAGTATTCTGCCTTGAGCCTCCTTTTATAGATGCAGATTAGGGCATCTTCCAAGCTTAATTTCGAGCTGAATCATGCTGGATTCTCTTGCAAAAATATCTTGACCAATTGGGCTTCATTTAAATAAAAAACATATCTTTTTTAACCTTCAGATTTTCTTTCAAAAATAACTGGCCAATCATGTCTTTAGTTTCTTCCCGCCAACAGCTCCTGAATTCCACAATACTTCACTTTATTTTTGTAACAAATCTTTTTAATACTTTGATCAAAATAAATTAAAATCTCCACCGTTAATCCTCATGATTAAATCTGGACCGTTTGATCTTCTGCGCTAGTCCACATCTGGACCTTACTAAGTGATCTGCTGTGATCCTCTGATTTCGGCCAACCCTGGACCACACTTTCTGATCTTCTGATCTCGGCCATTGTTGGACCACACATCCTGACCTTCTGATTTCGGCCAACCCTAGGCCATGGTCTGATCTTCTGATCTCGGCCAACATTGGGCCAAATACTTAAATCTGAACCATTGATCTAAAAATCTTCCCTCTGATCTGGACCAATTCTGGACTTGGTATGGATTAAACTGAAATTAAATCTGGACAAATAATATTTCAGCCTGGACACTTTACCTTCTGTTTTGGATCAGTTCTGGATCAATTCTGGAGATCATTTCTTCTGGTCTGGACTTAGTTTCATACCCTGAACCATGTTATCTGCTGGTCTAGGTCAAATCTGGATTAATTCCTTTGTTCTGGACCCATTAATTTACCCTCTGATTAAGTTTGGATCAAGTCTGGGCTGTTTATTATTTCACTGCCAGGCCATCTTCTGGTCAGAATAACTTCTGGAATAAATCTGACATTTGATTCCTTCTGGTCTGGATCAAGTCTCCCTGTGGCAGGCTTCCTTCTGGTCTGGTCCAGGTCTCTTTCTGACTTTGCTTTCTTCTGATCTGGGTTACCAAAGATATCTTCTGGTGATGTTTTGACATCCTGGAGTATCTTCTGGTACCTTCAGGATTCAATCTCTGGAACCCTTTGATCTTCTGCTTCTGATTACTTCAACTTCTGGTGGCATTTGATTTAATAATTCAAGGTACAAAATAAGATTACATTGAGTGCTTTTGTAAACATCAAAATCCTAAGACTTAGAACCAACTTGGTTCCAACAATTAATGATAGTGATGTTATGAATATGTGATGAAGATATTGAATTACCCCATAATTGATGAATCCAAGTTGTGCTAAAGATGATACTCTTAATAGTGTAGTCTATGCTAACGAGGGGAGAAAATAGATGTGTGGAATATTTGAAGTTGATGTGAATTTTTGAAGTGGAGATTATTTTGTCATCATATAGGTAGGGCCTGACAATTCTAGTGATTCGGGGGAAGTATAAATGAATGAGCCTAATCGTGGTGGTTTGCTATTGAGCCTTAGGGCAAGATTGTTAGACCTTGGAGGTATACGGGTGGGAAATTCCTAGGTGACTTGGAGGTAGCACTCCAAATGTCGGGAGCTACCATGCAACACACATTTACCTCGACTGTCGTGTATATGTGTCTCGAGTTGAGTTAAGGGGATCTATGAGGACATTACCAATTTGAATTGTCCGTCCACCGGGATGGTGGCATAGTATCAAGCCTTCTAACCAAGTACTTCAGAGTTAGAATAGTACCACATTGTGAAGTAGAGTCTAAGCTCATGCATAGCATTGCATCTCCTTCTGATTGTTTTGTTGTGATTAATGTTGTATCGTGTGCGATAATAATTTCTCTCAGATGATTTAATGTTATAGTGAAATGTGTTGATTTCTCTTGAGCGATTTTGACTTTATAATGTGATTTTTTTTCGAAGAATTTTTCTATAATGATACAGTTTATTATGATTAATTGTGTGCTCTTCTTACTTATTTTATACTATAAACATGATTTCGAAACTCACCTCATTCATTGTTTGTGTTTGACTGGCTTGACCCTGCGTTTGCGAAATCGCAGTTATTACAGGATAATGAATCGTGAAGTTCAAATTTGGGAGAAACCTCATAGGTGATAGTGGGAATTAAGAGTTGTAATTTGTATTTTACTTTCACTTATTTAATTAGAGAAGACTTTTTGTATGAAAACCTAGTACTAGTCAGTTTTTGGAATTAAATCAAGAAATTATAGTTAAGTCAAGTTCATTGAGATTGCATTGTTTTAATTAAGGAATAAAGTTGAATTTTTACGTGTGTGTTTAGAGGAATGTAATATCCTAAATTAGTTATAAAAATTCTTATTTTTTTGAAAATATTTTTTCTTTATCTGCTGCGAATTTTATTTAAAAAAATCTAGAATAAATTACTATATATGTTATTTTGAAATTTAGGGTACCTCATATTTTATTCATACATGGATTGGTTACAGCAATGTTTGCAATAATTTATTATGTGGACAGAATCAAGGCCGAAGTCTAGAAAGATAAAACAACTAATTTGTTTTATGGTTAAAAAATTTATTTTTATATATAATTTTGAAAAAAAATAAGGATGCGTTTGTTTGAATTTAAATAAAAATAATTTTTATTTTAAATAATTTAGATATTATTTTTTTGATATTTTTAAAAGAATAATATTTTAACTTCAGTTTGTCTATTATTATATAAATTATTTTAAAAACATGATATTTAAACTGTTTGTATACAATTTTGTAAAAGTGATTTTTTAAATTATAAAAAATTCTGTTATGATCTCATGTCGATCTGATTTTACCCTAATATGAAATTTACTATAGTAGAACAAATAAAATATTTTAAATCTTAAAGTACTTATAAAATTCTCGTACAATATAGAAAAAAACATTAAATACATATAAAATCAAAAGAAATTTGGTATCAACATATGAATACCGTCGTAATGATAAAACGAGCATATAAAACAACAACAAAATGTGTGGAGAAATTGAAAGCAGAAGTAAATTTACTTAATGCAAACCTATATTAGAGTCGCATAGAATACATAGGCGCGAAGAATACAAAGAGACAACGCATAGAAGAGAAAAATGGCTACTAGCTAAGTTGAATGTGTGAGGGAAAAAACGTATCTAAGGGTAATTTTTTATTTTTGAAAAACAATAAAGGTAATTATATAATTTTATCTGCTTAGTGAGTTAAGTTCCGTGTTTTTCAATTTTGTGTCATCTTTCTCTCTCATCTATCTTAGTAAATATGAGAAGCTACTATTTTTTGCCAAAAAATGATCTATTTAACAAAATGATTTTTCAAAAATCTAAAATAAACATCATTCAAATAGTAAAAAAATAATTTTAAAATTTAAAAAATAGATTTTTTTATAAAAATTCTAAAACAAACGCACCTAATAATTGAAATTGTATTTTCGAACGATCCAAAAGTTTGTTTGGTTAACAATTATATTTTAAAGATTTTTCTAAAAGAAGTATATGCAGAGTTACATTAATTTAATCTTCACGTTTATGAGAACTTTGTTTACACTTCCTTCCTTGAGAATAAAGTTATAAGGATTCTGTAGTTATTTCATTCATCGACTCTAGCTTTGAATAAACATGAGAAAGTAAGATTTCACACCTCCTATTCATGTGAATAAGCTTTGTATACATGACCCCATTAAACTTGAGAACATCAATTTCAATAAATATATTCAACAGGTAATAATATATGGATGGTAAGGTAATAACATTGAAACTGATTTCATTTTCATCAAACAATTATATTAGAAATAACTTTTTTTTTATGTCTACGGGTTCTTTAACTACGTCATAGAATATTACGTGAGGTGATAAATGTTTGAAAAGTTAATAAAATTATTCATTCATTTGGATTTCCCCTAATGTAATAAGTACAGTGAAATTCAAATTCTCGTGCTTGAACAATAATAAAACTAAACAATGATTATTGATCGACACTACTCTCATGAATTAGAAAATATCAATTTATTTTTATAATTGAAAATATCAAGATTTATTTAAAAAATTTAAAATTAACATCACATATTTTGTATAAGCGTTGGAGTATCTTTGTTCTCCTTTATTAAATTTTGCTTATAAAAAAATATAAAATCAAAACGTATACATTTTAAAGAGAAAGTGAATAGCCGTATGACTCGTAACATATTTTGATTGTTGTTCGGTGGGGGTATTGTATGATGTCAAATCATCTATTGATATTTTCATTGATGCTTCTCCTGCAATACTATTTAAACATCAAAAACAAAAATTACCAATTAGTTGGTTGTATAAAATGTTGGGCGCTAAAAAAGCCAATAAAAATATCACATCAAAATTTGAAGATAATTTGAGGTCATACCTTTAAGTAGATGGATATATGCACTGTCTATAACCTATAAAAAAAATAGTTGAGTTTTTGTCATAAAATAAAGTAAAAAAGTATAGCTCATTAAACATAAGAAACATCGAAATTGAATTTAAAAAATTAAGGTAAAATACGTTTTTTATCCCTACGAAATGGGGTGATAATTTTGATTTAGTGTTTGAAAAATATTTGATTTTTATACTATTTTTGTCCATACAAATATGCACCATTTGAAAAATATTTTCTAAAACTCAAAAATAAGTTAGATTTAGCTATATCATAAAATGAATACCAACGACAAGACAAGTATTTCCACATCTTAGATATAGGATGATAAAAAAAAGTGATTTTGGTGGAACCGAAATAAAAATTACCTCATCTAAGATGATTTAAAATAATCCTTTTAAATTTTGAAATGATTAAATCAATAAATAAAAACTATGCGCATAAAAAATTAGAAAATTTAACATGTACCATCAAAGTAAATTAGTTTTACAATCACGTTCAATCATAAAAAATATATTTAATAAAAAATTGAATTAAAGGAATATTGATATTCATACTTGGATCAGTTTCAACGAGAATTGCAGTGCCACCAAAATCACAATAGCCATCGGCTTGATTATTGATGTGATAGTAACTATCAAAACCATAGGAAGCATGACTTTGAACCGTGTTTGGATAATAACATTGTCCATTGGGCTGAATATGCCTCCAATCAGCTCCTGCTCCACATGCATAATTTAAAGCATTAGTTAATGCCTCAACATCAGCATCTTTCTTAGCTACACACCAAGTTTTGTTTGCTCCTACAATCATCACATTAATCAAAATCATAGTTATTACAAACACCAACATAATTGAAATCAACTTTGGTGAGACCATTGAAAAATTCAAAGAAAATAGTAGAATATTATATGACTTGTTTCTTAATTATTATGTGATGTGATTCTTTTTTATATCTATTTTACTCTATATATCATGAGTATATACATAAATAGAACGTGCATGAATTTACCTAACACTTAAATTGATATTAAATTATTAAAGTAGAAAATATTTCAAAAACAAATATTACTTAATTTTAACATTTTTACTCAACATATATGAATTTAGTTTAAGTAAAAGTATTTTATAAACTTAAGGGTTGTCATTAGTAATGATGATAGTCAAATTGATAGCATCTTATAGAATCTCTAATTATAGAAGATACTTTGACTAATTCATAAGATGTGATACAACAGAATTTTCTTTTAAAAGAATAAAAATAAAAGGTACACTATATTTATAAAGTTATCAATAGTCAATCGAAAATCAATTTTTCTAATTAAAGTTTACTTTTTATTATATTATGCTGTTAATCGTATTTTATACATACAAATTTCCCATTTTTTAATTTTTTTTCTTCTATAAATCTTTTTTTTATAAATAAAATTCCCTATCTCTCAGGTGTGTTGAACTCATCTCTATCTATTACTATTAATCCAATTAAAACTATTTCATGTATAGAATTGTGGATTACACTAATTAAAAAAAAACCTTTAATGGACAATTTTAAAACCAATTATGATAGTATAATCAATTTAATAAAATTAAGATATTTATTTGGTTAAAAAAAATATTGAGATCCGATCCAAAGAAAAACAGAGAGATGTTTACTTTTTTTAAAGTTACTCATAATGTATAAGAAATTCATAAAAATATTTTGCAATTTTTAAAAATTTAGATGTATTTTATTATCAAGTTTTTGAATATTCAATGTTGTATTAATTAAATAAATCCTTTTAAAAAAAGTATTGCATTAATTAAATATTAATTATCCAATAGCAGACATATTTCTTTGGTTATTGTGTATACCATATTAACATACAATATTATTCATTGAAGATTTTTTTTAAGAGAAAAAAGAAGATGAATTGTCAATATCAACTAATTGTACACTAATAGTAAATAGGAACCCTTAATTTCATCATCTCATTATATAGTTATAATTTTTATCATTAAATAATCACTCATTTAACGACTTGTATTTGTTATTAGTGTAAAAATATTTATATGACAATGAATGATCATTAAACATTTTTTAATTATTATTTAATCTTTATTTTATTCAACTGTTTATTTATTTTCAAAAGTATAATTGTCAATATCATACTATATTTTTGTTTTACTTTTTATTGAATATTATCAACAATGTTTTATCTATTTTATTTTGTGTATAATTTATAATGCATATTTATCGTCATAATCATACATCAACTTAACTCTAAATTATTTTTGTTCAACAAATTTTCTCTTGCATGACACAATCTCACACTAAAATAACTAATTTATGATCATTAACCACTTTGGATATAATGTTCACCATGAAAATTGTTATTATATACAATAAAAAATTTATGAAGTTAAATTGTTTTTTTTTTATTGGGACATGAGAAATTATGATTAGTAATTGTGATACTAAATATATAAACTTTTATTTTTCGTTTGATGTAATTATTTTTTTAATGCAAGTTACCACATTTGATTTAGATTGCAATGGTTGAGTTTATTGGGTGGAGATGAAAGATCCTATCCATATTCAAATTTAAATTATTTGAGTTGATGGTAGTTTATCTTTTATTTTCATAATTTTGATTTATAATATTTCTCCATATTTGGTGGGAAGTTCATTGCCATTGTATAATTCAACATTTTGAGATCAACACATCAATTTCTGGACCAACACATCAACTTTTTTTTCAATAAATCAACAAAATTATCTATGATCATTTTTGTCTTCAAGATCTATTTTTCATCTCAAAACTGAACATTAATAACTCACAAATTACAATAAGATATTAATAACTCACAACTAGTAATCATTGTCAAGTTTTATTTTATAATTCTTATAATAATATAAACATTACATGGCCAAAATATATTAGTGTGTTTGTTACACTAGCCATTAGGTTCGATTCGCCCCCACCAATCGAATGCAAATGAGATAACAAGCGAATCCTCTTGAGGGTTCTTTGGAAAACTTTGATGTGATTTGCACTATCACACTAAGAGTATCTTTTAATAGTATGTTACAAAAGAATATTTCCTATTTTTCCAAATGCATTAGAGAATAATAAGATGACTTAGAATATAGGAATGGGTGAGAAAAGTGGATAGCATATATTCTCAAAAATTTCGTTGTTGTTATTTTTTCATTCTGTCCAAAGCGACACTATTTATAGAAAAATGTGTCTTTTTGTTTTATTCAACAGTTGTGCCTTTTTAAAAATAACCTTAATGTTAAACACAAGGAACACAACCATTGAGCCAACACTTATATCATGTCAATTAGAACCAATTATACATACATATATTCAACAATATTTTGGAAATATCTCACACTCCTCCATCATTTTCAAAATATACTTAGTCCCATAATTTTGGAAATATCATGGTTTCAGATAATGGTATCTTACGATTTGAACCACTACTTAGACACATTTGATAAGGCATTGTGTCATGTACTCTTTTGATGAGAATTTAAAAGTCAAACTCTTTAACTCTTTGAAGCGGCCTCACTTGATTCTCACATAGGTACATTATATCAGAAATACACTCATAATATGTATTTCAGCAAATTCATGCTATATGTCTATTAAGAGTAAAACTCAACCTTCCAATTTTATACTTATGGTCCAAGTACTTTCAACCCTTGGGATGTATCTATGTTCAAGTACTTGCAATCACTCTAATAGTGTACTTTTATCATTTGAACTCAAGACTTGATGCTACTCAAGTGTGAGTTGATTTTCCACCATTGATGATTAATTAGATATGGGCTTGAGTCTCATCCCCAATGATGTCTTCAACACCATGTCCCTTGTCAGACTTTTCGTCAAAGGATCTGCAAAATTCTTTTTAGTTCTTACAAACACTATGGATATTACTCCATTTAAAATTAAATCCTTTACATAACTATGTCTTAAACCAATATGTCTAGATTTTCCATTATATACTTGATTATATGCTTTGGATAGTGTGGATTGACTATCACAATGTATAGATATTAGTGTCATTGGCTTTGGCCAAATTGGTATCTCATACAACACGTTTCTTAGCCATTTAGCCTCTTTACTACCTGCAGCTAGGACAATGAATTCTGCAGCCATGGTGGAGTCGGCAATGCAAGTTTGTTTCTTTGATCCCCAAGAAACTGCACCTCCACCAAGGTTGAAGATCCATCCACTTGTGGAAGCATGATCCTCAACATAAGTTACCCAACTGACATCTATGTATCCTTCCAAAACTGAAGGATATCCACTATAAACTAAACTATAGTTAATTGTTCCTTTCAAATAGGTTAATACTTTATTAACAGCATGCCAATGTTCTTGACTTGGATTGCTTGTATACCGACTTAATCTACCAACAACAAATGCTATATCAGGTCTGGTACATGTCATAGCATACATCAAGCATCTGATTACCTTTGAATAATTTAGTTGTGCCACATGACATCCTTTATGTGGTTGTAAACTAACATTTTGATCAAATGCGGTAGATATAGTTTTGCAATTAAATTGATCAAATTTCTTTAGCACTTTCTCAAGATAGTGAGATTGGGATAAACCAATATTTACACCATCTCTTATGATTTTAATTCCTAAAATCACATATGCTTCACCTAAATCTTTCATATCAAAATGTTTTGATAAGAAAGTTTTAGTTTTTTCTACCTCATCTAGATTGGTGCCAAAGATTAACATATCATCCACATATAAACAAATCAGAACATCATTTCCTTGTGAAATTTACTATAAACACACTTGTCATATTCATTTATTTTGTATCCATTAGAAAGCAGAACTTTATCAAAATTTTGGTGCCATTGTTTGGGTGCTTGTTTTAACCCGTATAAAGATTTAATCAATTTACACACTTTTATGTTGTTGTCCTTTGATGACAAATCCTTTAGGTTGTTTCATATACACCTCTTCATCTAACTTTCCATTTAGGAAAACAATTTTAACATCCATTTGATGGATTACAAACTTATAGATAGAAGTTAGTGCCAAAAGCACTCTTATGGATGCAATTCTTGCAACAGGTGCATAAGCATCAAAATAGTTGATACCTTCTTTTTGTGTAAAGCCTTTCCCAACAAGTCTAGATTTGAATTTATCAATGGTACTATCGACTTTAGTTTTCTTCTTAAAGATCCATTTACAACCTATTGGTTTGGATCCAGGTGGGAGATCTACTAATTTCCAAGTTTTATTCCCCATAATTGAGTCCATTTCCTCTTAGATGGCATCTTTCCAAAAGGCAGAGTCTTGAGAATTTATTGCCTCTTCATATGTGTCTGGGTCACTTTCTAAATTGAAGCAAATTGGTCCATAACTATTGATGGAATCATTTGGACCTTCTACAAGGAACATAAAGAACTCTGGTCCATAATTTTTTCTCTTTTCTGGCTATTTTACTTCTTCTAGGTTCTGAATACGTCAAAGTATCATTATTAGATACATTATTTTCTAGACTTTGTACACTAGAACGTACAATTTCCTTGGGATGTGGAATTGAGTTAAATCTATTTTCTTAAAAAATTGCATCTCTTGACCCAATCACTATGTTAATAGAATATGAGTCATTAGATTCAATAACCATGAATCTATATGCCTTGCTATTTTCATCATAGCCCAGAAATACACTTTCAATTCCTCTTTCTCCCAATTTCTTTCTTTTTGGTTCAGGAACCTTAACAATTGCTCTACAGCCCTAAACTTTTATATAGTTAAGATTGGGTTTTCTTTTCTTCCAGAGTTCATATCGGGTTATTTTGTTCCTTTTATTAGGAACTCTATTTACCAAATAACATGCAAATAGCATGGCTTCACCCTAATAACCTTTAGATAAACAAAAATAGTATAACATGGCATTCGCCATTTCATCTAATACCCTATTTTTCCTTTCTGCAATTCCATTTTGTTGTGGGGAATATGGTGCAGTTGTTTGATGCACAATACCAGTGGACTGAAAATACACAGGATGATAGAACTCTCCTGTAGCACCCCGAGTTTAAAACACAGCGCGGGTGCACTTTTTTTTTTTTAAATTAATAATTAAAATAAGTTTTCCCAAATTTATTTCAAAGGAATTAAAATAAAGTTCTTCGTAAAATAGTACGTTATAGATTAATCGATAAACGTAAACCAAATACTTCATCAGGATTATCACTAAGTACTTATCTTGGAAATTAGTTTTTTTTTTTTTTAAAAAAAACATTAATACATCCCAGAATATCATTGTCATAATACATCAACAGTAAATATCAGAGTACATGGTTCAGCGGAAAATATTACAGAATTTCCAAAATAAGACAAATTACAATTTCAACCCAAAACCTAATACAATAAGTCTAACTGATCATGCGCTGAAGCTGCAGTAGCACGGATTCCCTCCGCATCCCACGAGAAGGCACGGGAAAATCTATGCTCGCGTGAGTGTGCTCTACGAAGTCTTCCACGCCATAAGTCCTACTTGTCCGCTCCAGCCACCCCGTATAAGTCGCTCTGCTTGAGAGGGGGTCAAAAGCCCAAGCAGTGCGCGAGTAGCGGTCAAGGAAATTCAACGACGTTTCCGTCGTTCGGGTACCCACGGGCGGCGTGGGTTTGGGAGGCATCTGAGGGCAAAGCCCAAAGTCCACAATATATAGCAAAGGGTCACCGACCGAAAATAACAAATAATCACATAACATATATTGCACAACAACATGTATAATCATGGTATAACGTATGATGATGGGGAAATAATAATGCTCATTTGAAAATTTATGACTTACATGCCTTTTCAAAATAGCAGTCAAGGATTATGAAGTATGCGGTAAGTACAAACAACACATCAACAAAACACAATCATTAATTCAGAATTACAAGTTCTTGACAGTACTCACACACATTAATTTCCAACATTCATCATATAAACAATCGCGACACACCGGTCAAATCCATCAATGTAATGCATATATGCTCATGCATAATTTTCTTGGAATCACCAAGGTGCAGTCGCTCACAGACCAACACAATTTAACGGCCCTCATGACCAGGGTGCAATCGCTCACAGATCAGCACCAGTGCAGACGCTCACACTCCAGCACATCGTGCAGTCGCTCACAGACCAGCACGTTTGACAAAACCCAAGGTACAATCGCTCACAGATCAGTACCTAGTGCAGTCGCTCACAGACCAACACTCGTGCAATCGCTCACAGATCAGCACGTGGTTGCGCATTTCAGGGTACAGACGCTCACAGTCCAGTACCAGTGCAGTCGCTCACAGACCAGCACTTATATACCAAGGTACAATCGCTCACAGATCAGTACCTAGTGCAGTCGCTCACAGACCAGCACTCGTGCAATCGCTCACAGATCAGCACGTGGTTGCGCGCTACACTGTGGCCCGTCGCGGGTACCACTTGACTATGCAATGCATGAGTATGCAATGTTTCACTTCTCTAGAAACAGAATGCAAACTCAAAAATTCATGTTTTCCATCATGTTTTAAAATATAACAGCACAGTCAGAAATCATCATCACAAATATGATTAAACAATCAATTACTCATTCACACTTTGAAATGTTTTCCCAACCTCTTAAAAATTCAGACACAGTGTTTAAAATTGGGATTTTCTGGGATTTACGAATCTGTATTCGAATACAGAAGCCAAAAACAGTATAGAATCATTCTCTGTATTCGAATACAGCCCTCTGGTATTCGAATACAGAGGCAGATTTCAGTGCATAAATCACCTCTTTCATTACAACAGTAAAGTTTTTAAAACTTCATCACCACCACTTCAAAATATCATCAAAAGTTCCACTTTAACTCACCACAACATCCCCAGTATTCCCCAGACACTTAGGGTTCTCAAAACACTCTTAAAACTTGAGATTTTCAGAAAATTCGAATCTGTATTTGAATACAGATCCCCTATATTCGAATACAGAAGCTTGAACTGCAGTTTTAACATTCTGTATTCGAATACAGCATGCCTGTAATCGAATACATAAGACCAAACCTTAAAAGTTTCAACATTTCTCCCCTGTTCTTAAGGTTTTTCAAAACATCATCCCCTCCACTTTAAAACCATTTCACAGACCTCATTTAAATCATTTAAATCCTTCTCAAAATTTCTCAATACTTCAAAACTCACATGACAGTGATTAAAACTTGTTTTTCTGGAAAACACGAATCTGTATTCGAATACAGCTTCCTTGTATTCGAATACAGGAGCTAAAAACTGAGTTTCTGGAAAAACTCGAATCTGTAGTCGAATACAGCTTGCCTGTAGTCGACTACAGATGCGAAGACAGAGTTAAAAATTTCACTTCTGTATTCGAATACGACAAGGTCGTAGTCGAATATAGATGCGAATACAGAAGCAAAAATCTTTCCTCTGTATTCGAATACAGGGGCTCGTATTCGAATACAGGTTTAAAAACTTTAAAATAAAACAGAAACCTTGAAGGTTGTATTCGAATACACACATGCTGTAGTCGAATACACCTTCGAAAACCAGTGAAAGTTCAACCCTTTTCAAAACTGATTCTTTTAAAACAAACAGGCAACATCAAACAGATTCTGCACTTTTTCAAGAAGTTTCCTCATTTAAAATCCCTTTCTCTTTAAAAATCACCAACACCACCAGAATCATCACAAACAACCAGAATCAGAATCATTTTCATCACCAAAATCCCATAACATAAAACATAATCAGAACCATTGACACCAGTTTATCCAAACAGAGACAGATGATCAATCATCAGAACATCATGCAACATTTCAGGGTTCTTACTCATCAGAGCAAACATGCAACATTTCAGTGTTCACACTCATCAGAACAAACATGCAACATTTCAGTGTTCACACTCATCAGAACAAACATGCAACATTTCAGTATTCACAAAACACCAGAGCAAATCATGCATGCATTCAGTTTTCCCAAAACACCATAGCAAACATGTATACATTCAGTTTTCTCAAAACACAACAGAATGACAAGCAAACATCACAGAACACTAAGCACCAACAGGATGCGTTTTGCATTTTAATGTCATTTTCAAAACAGTTTTAAAACATGCGTTTTTAATCATATCTAAAATGGCATGCAACATTTTCCAGCATTCACATAGAAGTAAAAAAACATTTTTACCAGTAAAACAGCCAACAACAACTTATCAGAATAATCACTTCTCAACAAAATGCATTTTCTTTTAAAATGTTATTTTTGAAAACAATCTTTCTCTTAAAACAGAACTGAAATAACACAAGTTTATGGCTCTAATGCAGCTAAAAGATGGAAGGTGCCCATACCCTTGTAGCGTGTTCTGCTTCTGCTCTTGTTTCAGTCGTCGTTCCCCTTTTTGCGTCCAAAAACAGGTGGAAGCTGCTGCCTGAGTGTGCTGCTACCAAACTGGGTTCTTTGGCTTCGTAATGGAGTGGGGATTAACTTTACTATTGCGGGTTTTCTGGTTTGAGGTTTGGATTTCCAGTTTTTGGTGTTTGGAGGAATTCCCTCTTTTGAATTTAAAGAGCCCGTGAAGCTGTTTTTTCAGAAACCAGGGGCAGAAATGGGAGGAAAATTACTGTTGCATGCAATCACTCATTACATGCAAAATAGGGAGGTGTGAGTTCTGGTCTTAGTTCAGTATCCATGTCGTGTACTTATAGAATCACTTGAGTGCCTTCCTTATTAAAAATACTAATAAAATAATGCTGTATCATTTTTCAGCACTTAATCCTTTAATTAACCACTAATCCTTAATTAATGGTCCAATTAATTTAATTACTCGAAATTAAATTAATTTAATTCTTCATCCAATAATTTTAATTCCTCTTCCAAAATAAATATTTATATATATATATATATATATATATTCACTCAAAACATACATATATTAAATATTTTACAAAAATTCCCAAAATACCCTTGACAATAATTCCAAAAATTAATATTTAAAATTAAGGGTCTTACATCTCCTCCCATATCACTTCTAAAACACTTAATAAAAGTTTCATGTTGAAATTCTAATTGTGCTTTAAATATTTTAAATTTGTCTAAAACTTCATTCTAAGAATGCATTAAATAAATATAACAGAATCTAGAGTAATCATCAATAAAAGTGACAAAATACTTTTTGTTGGAACCAAGTTGGTTCTTGCAATTAAAGTTTTGATGTTAACAAATGTATTTTATGAAAATCATATTTTGACTTAGAAGAAGAAGCAGAAATCAGAGGATGATTACCAAACGATGGTCATCAGAGGGTATCATCAGAGGAACCTGTCAGAGGATATCATAAGAGGATCTCATTAGAGACGAAAATCAGAAAAACAGAATCTAGGTGACAGTATGCTCGAAACAGAATATGAGAAAAATGCTCAAAACAGAATTGGAGCAAAAGACTCAAGAAACATAATCTAGCTAAAAGTATGCTCGAAACAGAATCTGAGAAAAATGCTCAAAACAGAATTGGAACAAAAGACTCAAGAAACAGAATCTAGCTAAAAGCATGCTCAAAATAGAATCTGAGAAAAATGCTCAAAATAGAATCGGAGCAAAAGACTCAAAACAGAATATGAGCAAAATACTCCAGGATATTCTCAAACCAGAATCAATCGAACTACACTCCAGAAGTATAGTATCAGATCAAATTAAAGTTATCTGAGAGTTCAAAAGAGAGAAATACAAGTATGCAATAGCAATATTTTCTAAGTGTTTTTGAGAGAGAAATTCAGAGCAACAATCAACTTTCTAGAAGCAACAAAAGAGTACAAGAATCAGTGTAATAATCAGCTTTTCGGAGCAACTTTGCAAAGTTCCAAACCCTCTTAATCTAACTCAATAGTGGTGTAGATTCCTTCTTCAATATGGGGTTGTCAGATTGGTAGTAGAAGACTTGACTTGTAGAGTCAAGGTATTGTTACCATTCTTCAAAAGTCTGAGGTTGTCAGACTGTTTGAGAAGACTTGGCTTGTAGAGTCAAGGTTTTGTTATTCCTCAAAAGTCTGGAGTTGTTAGGCTGTTTGGGAAGACTGGCTTGAAAGGTCAGTAGTGTTGTAATTCAAAGGAGTTTGAAATAGTGAAAAGGCCTTTTGAAGGAAAGGACTAGACGTAGCCTAGTAATGGTGAACCAGGATAAATTGTTGTGTTCTTAGGTTATTATTATCCGCAGTTGAGTCTGATTAATTATCCATCAAATAACTCATATCAATATTCAACAAAACTGCAAAACAATTCAAGTTTGACAAACACAATTCAACCCCCCTTCTCGTGTTTGCACCTTCAATTGGTATCAGAGCTCAGTCTCAAGGCTGAGCACTTTACAGTGTTTGAGGAAAGATCCAAGGGTTCAAAATGTCTGGATTCAATGAAGAAGCTGTTGGAGGAAACATCAATAGACCTCCTCTATTTGATGGAGAACGATTTGAGTACTAGAAGGACAGGCTGAGAAGTTTTTTTTATTTCACAAGATCCTGAACTTTGGGACTTGGTGGAAGATGGTGTAAAAATTTCCATAAGAGATATGGATGTTGATCAGAAGAAGATGTTCAAGTTGCATCACAAATCTAGAACCTTCATGATCAATTCAATCACATTCAAAGAGTTCAACAAGTGCACCAATAGAGAAACAGCAAAGAGCATCTATGATACTCTGATTCTGACTTACGAAGGCAGCAAGAAAGTTCAAGAAGCAAAGGCCAACATTCTAGTCAAGAAGTACGAGTTATTCAAGATGGAAGAAGATGAAGACATTGAAGCAATGTTTTCCAGATTCCAGACTCTAGTCTCAGGATTAAGAGTACTCAAGAAGAGCTATACCACTGTTGACCATGTGAAGAAAATCCTTAGAAATCTGTCAATCAAGTGGAGACCAAAGATCACTACTATTCAGGAAGCTAAAGATCTGAATACTCTAAAGCTGGATGAATTAATCAAGTCCCTCAGATCACATGAAATTAAGTTGGAAGAAAATGAACCCAAGAAGAAGAACAAAACTCTATCCCTGAAATCCAAGCAGAAGAAGGCTCTAAAAGCAACACCAGAAGATAGTGATTCAGACGATCAAAGTCTAAACTCAAACGAAGAAGAGATTGATTTCTTATCCAGAAAGTTCAGAAAGATGTGGCATAACAGAATGACAAAAGTTTCCTAGAGATATTCCAACTAGTCCAACAAAGGAAGTGATGATACACATGACAAGAAAGGTATCATTTGCTACGGATGCAATGAATATTGGACATATCAAGTCAGAATGTCCAAAAATGGAGAAAGGGAAGCACCAGAGGAAAAAGATTCCAGAACCAAGAAGAAAAGTATGATATCTACATGGGGTGATTCTGATGAATCCTCTGAACATGAACAAGTAGATTTGGCTATGATGGCTCACACCAATTCTATCTCTAGATCCAATACAGAATCTGATTCTGAAAGAGAATCACAAGATGATGAAACTGAGGTATATTATGAATTCACTCAATCTGATTTGATGACTACTCTGAATAATTTTTTAAATAGCAATTACAAATTATCTTTAAAACTGAAAACTCTTAAAAAAGAAAATACAAATCTAATAAAAGAAGATAATGTTTTAAAGAATCAAATTACAGAATTTAAAACAGAAAGTGTCATTCTTGAAACTGATATTGCAGAATTGAAAATAGAGAATGTATATTTGAAAAACAGTTTCGCTGAGCTTAAATCTGAAAACCTAACTCTAAAAAGTAATCTTTGTTCAACATCAAGTAAAAATACTGTATGTAATTCTGATATGCATGAACAAGTTTTACAAGATTTTATTGCTAATGGTATGGAAAGAAGCAAATATGCTTTTATGATTTATGGAGTTAGTAATAATGGTAAAAGAGGCATAGGAAGGGACTGGACGTAGCCTAGTTAATGGTGAACCAGGATAAATTGTTATGTTCTTAGGTTATTATTATCCGCTGTTGAGTTTGATTAATTATCCATCAAATAACTACTATCAATATTCAACAAAACAGCAAAAGAATTCAAGTTTGACAAACACAATTCTACCCCCTTCTCGTGTTTGCACCTTCACTTTTTACAACCAATTGTGGGCCAACCATGTAAATAACATACATCAAAGTAAATTAAATCCAATACCTTATAACTTCTTTCAACTCTTTTAAAATGTTGTCTTGTGATTTTAGTTAACATGCAAGTAGTACATAACAACATTAAATTTGAACATATTCTCACAAAGGTAACCCTTCCCTACAAACATACCCCCTTTAGAGAGAATAAATTTATCTCCTCAAATACACATTTGAAACCAAACTTATTAAGTAAAGGTACATAAATCAAGTTCTTCCTAACTTCAGGAACATAAAATACATCTTTAAGAGTAAGTGTTTTTCCATAAGTGAATTCAATCTCCACTGTTCCTTTTCCTTTGACTTGGACAGTTGAGGCATTTCCCATGTAAAAAACACTTCCATCTTTTTCATTAATGGTCTTAAATAGTTCTTTGTTTTAGCACACATGGCGGGCAGCACAAGAGTCTATCCACAAAGATTCAACATCTTTAATCATGTTGAGTTCATAAATGACAACAACAAGATTATCTTTTGTTGCATTTTGAATTTTTCTCCATGAATTCTTCTTTTTCAAGAACATGCACTCATTTTTAAAGTGTCCTAGTTTTCCACAATGATAACAACTTCCTTTTCTTTTCTTTCGTTGTTCATCATTACCATTGTGTTTTTCATGAGATTTATCAAAATCTCGATTTCTTTTCTTAAAAGTTTTGCTTGAATTTCCTTCCTCCATTACATGGACATTTTCATGAGAAAATTGGTTTTTAGTATCCTCTTGTTTACGGAACTCTTCTTCTAAATGAAGGTGATTACCCAATTTCTCAAGAGATATGTCATATTTCTTATGTTTCATGGATATTTTGAAATCTTTCCAATGAATGTGGAAGTTTGTCTATTATGGAGGATACAATAATGGTTTCATCCCTGTGCATTTGATGTTGTTTGTAGTTCTTAAGAATAAGTTCAATCTCATACATTTGTTGCATTACTGATTTATTATCAATCATTTTATAATTATTAAATTGAGAAACAAGAAACTTCTTACTTGTAGCGTCTTCTTGCATGTATCTTGACTCTAATTTATCCCATAGTTCCTTTCCAGAAATGCTACTTTGATATATATATCGAACCAAAAATCAGACATACCATTGAGAATATGGCCCAGGCATATATAGTCATCATTGTCCCACTTCTGCTTTTCTCTTGCTTCTGCTAATAGTTCCACTTCCTTCTCTAGCGGTCTCGTGGTGTTCAGAACATACACCACCTTCAAAGTTGTAAGAAGGAATTTCATCTTTTTCTACCAACGAATAAATTTTCCTCCATCGAATTTCTCCAACTTCACAAAATTAGAGGTCATTGTTGGAACCAAGTTGGTTCTTACAATTAAAGTTTTGATGTTAACAAATGTATTTTATGAAAATAACATATTTGGCTTAGAAGAAGAATGAAAAATGTCATCAGAAGAATAGATCAGAGGATGACCTTACCAGAAGCAGAAATCAGAGGATGACGTCATCAGAGGATGTCAGCAGAAGATGACGTTACCAGAAGCAGAAATCAGAGGATGATGTCATCAGATAATGTTATCAGAAGATGACGTCACCAGAAGCAGAAATCAGAGGATGACGTCACCAGAGGATATCGTCAGAGGAATCTGTCAGAGAAAAATGCTCAAAACAGAATTGGAGCAAAAGACTGGAGAAATAGAATCTAGCTAAAAATATGCTCAAAACAGAATCTGAGAAAAATGCTCAAAACAGAATTGGAGCAAAAGACTCGAGAAACAGAATCTAGCTAAAAGCATGCCCAAAACAGAAGCGGAGCAAAATGCTCAAAACAGAATCTCAGCAAACTACTACAGAATATTCTCAAAACAGATTAATCAAAATACACTCCAGAAGTAAAGCATCAGTGAAGTCCTAATTTCAACTATAAATAGAGACTTAATGCTGAAGAATAAAGCATCAAAAAATAGAAGAACTCAAGCAAAAATTTATAAATATTCAGAGAGTTCAAATGAGAGAAACACATGCTTAAAAGATAAATATTTTATAAGTGTTCTTTTCTTAGAATGTGAAGCTGATCGTCATCATCAATTATTCAGAAGCAAACACTCTAGTTCACTTTAAGCATATTGGGAGTATCAACTTTCCAGAAGTAATTACTCAGTTCTAATTTCGACCCCTTATATTAAATCCTATAGTGTTGAAGTTTCTTCTAAAATCTGGGGTTGTCAGGTTGTTAGAAAAAGACTAAGCTTGTAGGTTTAAGGTTGTGAAGTTCCTCAAAAGTCTGGGATTGTCAGACTGTTTAAAAAGACTTAGCTGGTTTAGTTAAGGTGTTGTTGTTCCTCAAAAGTCTAGGGTTGTCAGTCTGTTTGAGAAGACTTAGCTGGTTTAGTTAAGGTGTTGTTGTTCCTCAAAAGTCTGGGGTTGTCAGGCTGTTTGAGAAGATTTGGCTGGTATAGTCAAGGTGTTGTTGTTCCTCAAAAGTCTGGGGTTGTCAGGCTGTTTGGGAAGACTGGCTTGTAGGGTCAGTGGTGTTGTAATTCAAATGAGTTTGAATTAGTGAAAAGGCCTTTTGGAGGAAGGGACTGGACGTAGCCTAGTTAACGGTGAACCCGTATAAATTGTTGTGTTATTATGTTATTATTATCCGCTGTTGAATCTGATTAGTTATATATCGAATAATTTACATTAACATTCAACAAAATAGCAAAAGAAATCAAGTTTGACAAACACAATTCAACCCCCCATTCTCGTGTTTGCACCTTCAATTGGTATCAAAGCTCAGTCTCAAGGCTGAGCACTTTACAGTGTTTGAGGAAAGATCCAAGGTATCAACATGTCCGGATTGAATGAAGAAGCTACTGGAGGAAACATCAACAGACCACCTCTGTTTGATGGAGAACGATTTGAATACTAGAAAGACATGCTGAGAAGTTTTTTTATTTCACAAGATCCTGAACTTTGGGACTTGGTGGAAGATGATTATACTGCTCCAGAAGATGCTGATGGTATTAAAATTTCCAGAAGAGATATGGATGCTAATCAGAAGAAGATGTTCAAGTTGCATCACAAATCCAAAACGTTCATGATCAATGCAATCACGTTCAAGGAGTTCGACAAAATGCACTAACAGAGAAACAACGAAGAACATCTATGATAGCCTGATACTGACTTACGAAGGCAGTAAGCAAGTCCAAGAAGCAAAGGCTAACATTCTAGTCAAGAAGTACGAGTTATTCAAGATGGAAGAAGATGAAGACATTGAAACTATGTTTTCCAGATTCCAGACTCTAGTATCAGGATTAAGGGTACTAGAAAAGAGCTACACTACTGCTGATCATGTAAGGAAAATACTTAGAAGTCTGACAATCAAGTGGAAACCAAATATCACTGCTATTCAGGAAACTAAAGATCTGAATATCTAAAGCTGGAAGAATTAATCAGCTCCGTTAGATCACATGAAATTGAATTGGAAGAAGTTGAACCCAAGAAGAAGAACAAAACTCTAGCTCTGAAATCCAAGCAGAAGAAGGATCTGAAAGCAACATCAGAAAATAGTGATTCAGACGATCAATGTCTGAACTCAGAGGAAGAAGCAATTGCTTTCTTATCCAGGAAGTTCAGAAAGATGTGGCATAACAGAAGGAATAAATTTCCCTAGAGATATTCTGTAAGACCCTTAAATTTAATATTAATTTATGGAATTAATATTAAGGGTATTTTGGGAATTTTTGTTAAATATTTAATATATGTATGTCTTGAGTGAATATATATATATATATATTTATTTTGGAAGATGAATTATAATTATTGGATGAAGATTAAATTAATTTAATTTCGAGTAATTAAATTAATCGGACCATTAATTAAGGATTAGTGGCTAATTGCAAAAAGGATTAAGTGCTGAAAAGTCCAGCTGGAAATCAGACAAGTGGCAAGTGAGGTGGCACCATGAGAGCCTATATATAGGAGTGAGAAGGATGGTGAAGTCAGAACACCATTCCTTCCTCCTCACTGCCCATATTGCATGTACCAACCCCATTTCCTCTCTCATTCAGTCTCTGTTCTGCCCAGTTTCCCGAATTCAAATTGAAGAGAGGGAATTCCTCAAGACTCCAGTAACTGAGAATCCAAGCCTCAAACCAGAAAACCCCCAGTAGTAAAGTTAATCCCCACCTCAATACGAAGAGAAAGAACCCACTTTTGCAGCAGCAAACTCATGGAACAGCTTCACCGTTTTTGGACGCAGAAAAGGGAACGCAGCAGGAACAAGAGAAATAGCAGAGCACGCTACAAGGGTAAGGGTACCTTCCAACTTTCTAGTTGCATTAGGGCTGTAAATGCATGTTATTTCAATTATGTTTTGAAAGAAAAACATGTTTTCGAAATGACATCTTGAAAAATGAAGAAAATGCATTTTTGTTGATATGTAATGATTCTGTGATGGCTGTTGTTGGTTGATTGCATTAATGCTGTTTTACTTGTGTGAGAAAACTAAAGATGTCTTGCATGTTATTTTAAAGATGGTTAAAATACATGTCATAAAACTGTTTTGAAAATGGTTTTAAAAATGCAAAAAAATGCATTCTGTTGGTGTTTTGCTGCTGTGTGATGATTTCTGTTTTGGTGAAAACATTGGTCATGTTCTGATGTTTGTGAAAGCTGAAATGTTATGCATGTTATTCTGATGTTTGAGGAAGCTGAAATGCTTTGCATATTGTTCTGATTGTTTGAAAAGCTGAAATGCTATACATGTTATTCTGATGTTTTGAGAAAGCTGTGATGCTTGCATGTTTGTTCTGATGGTTTCAAAATCTGAATGATTCTGGTGAGTGAACATTCTGTTTTCTGGTTCTGGATGATTGGGGTTGGATCCTGATTCCATTTCTGTTTTGTGTGATTCTGGTGGTGTTGATGATTTAAAAGGAAAAGGGATTTTAAACGAGGGAAGTGTCTTTTGGAAAAAGTGTTGAATCTGTTTTGTTGTTTGGTTGTTGTTTTAAAAGAAAACAGTTTGAAAAGGGTTGAATCTCAGGAAATTTTCACTGGTTTTCGAAGGTGTATTCGAATACAACATGTGTGTATTCGACTACAACCTGTAAAATTTCTGTTTTACTTAAGTTTTCAAACTTGTATTCGACTACGAGCCCTGTAGTCGAATACAGAAGAAGAATTTATGTTCTGTTTCTGGTTCTGATGATCCTTGTGTGGATCATTCTGTTTCTGCTTCTGGTTCTGATGATCCTTGTGTGGATCATTCTGTTTCTGTTTCTGGTTCTATTGATCCTTGTGTGGATCATTCTGTTTCTGTTTCTGATGATCCTTGTGTGGATCATTCTGTTTCTGTTTCTGGTTCTGATGATCCTTGTGTGGATCATTTTGTTTCTGATTTTGATGATCCTTGTGTGGATCATTCTGTTTCTGTTTCTGGTTCTGATGATCCTTGTGTGGAACATTCTGTGTCTATTTCTGCTCCTGATGGTTCTGATGTGAACCATTCTATTTCTGCTTATGATGATTCTGATAATCATCATGTTTTCTGTTTCTGATGATTCTGATCATCTTCCTGTTTCCTACCTCTGATGATTCTGATCATCATCCTGTTTTCTGCTTCTGATGATTCTGATAATCATCATGTTTTCTACTTCTGATGATTCTGATCATCATCCTGATTCTTGCTTCTGATAATCATCATGTTTTCTGCTTCTGATGATTCTGATCATCATCCTGATTCCTGCTTTTGATGATTCTGATAATCATTCTGTTGTTTCTGCTTCTGGTGATTATGGCATGAACCATTCTGTGCTTCTTCTGATCAATTCTGGTTGAAGTCTGGGCGAAGTCTGGGTTATTCAAAATTCGATTGTCATGCCATGTTCTAGTCAAATTATCTTCTGGATTACTTCTTGCTTTTGACAACTTATGGCCTGGAACAACTCTCCACATGGCAGGCTTCACAATGGTATGGTCCAAAGAATCTTCTGATATTTATTCCCTCTGATATAATCCATCAAAGATATCTTCTGGTCACTTCTGGACAAATATGGACTGTGTTGAAATTACACTGTCAAACTATGTTCTGATCAGTATAACTTCTTGATTTCTTCTGATATTTGAATCATTCTTGTTTGGAGCAAGTCATATTATGGCAGGCTTCCCTCTGGTATTTTCCAGATGTTCTTCTGATTTTGTTTCTGTTTGATATAAACCTCCAAAGTTATCTTCTGGTTGGTTTTGGACATTCTGGTTTATCTTCTAATAATTCCAGAAATGCATCTTCTGTAAATTCAGAATGTATCCTCTGATACATTCATCTTCTGATGGTTCTGTGTGAATCATTCTGTTTTACTTCTGATGATTCTGATAATCATCTTGTTTCTGCTTTTGATGATTCTGATATTGATCATCCTGTTTCTGCTTCTGATGATTCTGATAATCATCTTGTTTCTGCTTCTGATGATTCTGATAATCATTCTGTTTTGCTTCTGATGGTTCTGATATTAATCATCCTATTTCTGCTTCTGATGATTCTGATAATCATTTTGTTTTGCTTCTGATGGTTCTGATATTAATCATCCTGTTTCTGCTTCTGATGATTCTGATAATCATTCTGTTTTGCTTCTGATGGTTCTGATATTAATCATCCTGTTTCTGCTTCTGATGATTCTGATAAACATTATGTTTTGCTTCTGATGGTTCTGATATTAATCATTCTGTTTCTGCTTCTGATGATTCTGATAATCATCTTGTTTCTGTTTCTGATGTTCTAGTGTTGATGATTCTGATTCTGGTTCTGTTCCTGATGTTCTGATTTTAATCATTTTGATTCTGGTTCTATTTCTGATGTTCTGGTGTTGATGATTCTGATTCTGGTTCTGTTTCTGATGTTGATCATTCTGGTTCTGTTTCTGATGTTGATCCTTCTGGTTCTGTTTCTGATGTTGATCCTTCTGGTTCTGTTTCTGATGTTGATCCTTCTGGTTCTGTTTCTGATGTTGATCATTCTGGTTCTGTTTCTGATGTTGATTATTCTGGTTCTGTTTCTGATGTTGATTATTCTGGTTCTGTTTTCTGATGTTCTAGTGTTGATGATTCTGATTCTAATTTTGTTTCTAATGTTCTAATGTTAATCATTCTGATTCTGGTTTTGTTTTCTGATGATCTGATGTTGATCATTCTGGTTTTGTCTTCTGTATTCGACTACAGGCATGCTGTATTCGAATACAGAATGTTAAAATTGCAGATTTTCACTAGTTTCAGCTTCTGTATTCGAATACAAGGGATCTGTATTCGAATACATATTCGTGTTTTTCCAAAAACTCAGTTTTAAACATTGTTTTATGAATTTTAAGAGTTTGGGGAACAATGGAAAGACTTATGACGATTAAGAGTGAAATTGTGTGATAATGTAAAGTGTTAATGATTACTTGAATGTTTAACCATTGACGTGTTGATGATGATATTGATTATATTGAGATTTATTGAAATATGGTGGAAATGCATGAAATTCATTGATGTCGGATACATGTTTTCAGTGAAGAGAAAACATTGCAAGTTCATGCATTGCATAGTCAAGTGGTGACCGCGATGGGCCACAGAGTTGATGCGGTGACCGTGATGGGCCGCGAAGTTAAGTAGTAACCGTGGGTTATAGAATAGTTCCGCGTGTATTAGACGGTCTGTTCTATCCGGGGTCAGAGTAGTTCCGCGTGTATTAGACGATCTATTCTACTCGGACTACGGAGTGGTTCCGCATGTATTAGACGGTCTATTCTATCCGTGCGAGGATTTAACTTCTGTGTATTTGGCCTGTGAAAGGCTAATACATGTAAATTGTAGTGACCATGATGGTTATAGAATAGTTCCGCGTGTATTAGACGGTCTATTCTATCCAGGTTTAAAGTAGTTCCGCGTGTATTATACGGTCTATTCTATCCGGACTACGGAATGGTTCCGCGTGTATTAGACGGTCCATTCCATTTGTGAAGTCGTGCTGGTCTGTTGAGCGACTGCACTGGTGCTGATTTGTGAGAGATTGCACCCTGGTCTTGAGGGCCGTTAAATTGTGCTGGTCTGTGAGCGACTGCACCTTGGTAATTCCAAGAAGCTGAGTACATGAGCATATGCATATTGCATCTGGGTGTTTGACCGGTGGGTCACGTTTTGGATATTGTTGATGATTGGAAAATTGATGTGTGTAAGTACTTGTTGAAATATGAGTTTTCTGATGAATGTTTGTGATTGCTGAAGTGGTGATTGTACTTACAACATGTTTCTCCATATTAATTCGTTGCTGTTTTGAAAAGGCATACATGTCATGAAATTTCAAAATCAGCATCTTTTCATCATTATTATACAATATGCCATGAATATATGTGTTGTTGTGAGATATATGCTATGTGCTTATTTGTTAATTTCGGTCGGTGACCCTTGCTATTATATTGTGGACTTTGGGCTTTGCCCTCACATGTTACCCGAATCCGTCCTACCGACGAATACACTAACGACGGAAGCGTCGTTAGTTTCTCCTGATCTTTACGTACGGAGTCTACGTGGACAACGCAGAGGGACGGACGGTTGGCTGAAGACGAGACTTATAGAGGATACGGTGGAGACCGTGCTACTGTAGCTTAGTGCATGATCAGTCTAGACTTTTGTATAGGGTCTTGAGTTTTGGGAAATGTAATTTTATTTTGGGAATTAATGTATTACTTTTTTCGCTGTATTATTCTGCACTCTGACACTGATTGGGTGACAACCTTTGAAATGAACTGATTTTATTTTAATACCTTTGATATTAATTTTGGAAAAACTTATTTCAATTATTTATTTGAAAAAAAAAATGCATCTGCGCTGTGTTTTAAACTCGGGGTGTTACATATTCCAATCAGTCCAACAAATGAAGTGATGATACACAGGACAAGAAAGGTATCATCTGATACGGATGCAATGAATCTGGACATATCAAGTCAGAATGTCCAAATATGGAGAAAGGGAAGTACCAGAGGAAAGATGTCAGAACTAAGAAGAAAAGCATGATGGCTACATGGGATGATTCTGATGAATCTTCTGAAGATGAATAAGCAGATTTGGCTATGATGGCTCACACCAACTCTGGATCCAACACAGAATATGATTCTGGAAGAGAATCAGAAGATGATGAAACTGAGGTATATTCTGAATTCACTCGATCTGATTTGATTACTGCTCTGAATGATTTTTTAAACAGTAATTACAAATTATCTTTAAAACTTAAAACTCTTAAGAAAGAAAAAACAAATCTAACAGAAGAAGTTAATGTTTTAAAAAATCAGATTGCAGAATTTAAAACAGAAAGTGTCATTCTTGAAACTAATATTGCAGAATTGAAAATAGAGAATGTATGTTTGAAAAACAGTTTTGCTGAACTTAAAGATGAAAGTTTAAATCTGAAAAATAATCCTAATTCAACAGCAATTGAAAATACCACAAGTAATTCTGATATGCATGAACAAGTTCTTCAAGAATTTCTTGATAGTCGTATGGAAAGAAGCAAATATGCTTCTATGATTTATGGAGTCAGTAGGAATGGAAATAGAGGTATAGGATTTGAAGAAACTATAATTGAACCTAAACATGTGCTTAAACCTGTTCCCTCTGATATTGTGTGTGTTGTTTGTTACAAGAAAGGTCATTCCAAAGTGTCTTGTCCTATGCTAAATACAAGGAAAAACAAGAAACTTTTCAAGACTAACAAACCTGGACACAACCAGATTTGGGTACCAAAAGATAAAATTGTTTATGTTGCAGATGTTCTGAGCAACCAAAGTGAAACACCAGTCATGGTGCCTGGTCAATGGATGCTGGCAATATATGAAGGAAAAAAGGTCTATGTTCCAACATCTACCAAACAACAGCCAATTGACTCTGGTAGAAGAAGAACTGGTCAACACAATACCTATCAAAACCAGAACCTGAATCATATGAGGAACAGGAAATATCAAAGAAATCACACAAATCACACAAATCAGAACAGATAGAGAAATCACTCATATCAACAAACCTGGAACTACCAGAAGAATTAGAATTACCATCAGTTTCAGAATCAGAATTATCATCAGTTCTAGAATTATTAGAGGAACCTGATATATCAGCAGAAAGAGAAGAATCAGAATCAACAGAGTTTTTCAAACACTCCAGTAAAATTCATCAAGACTACAAACCAGGAAGGGAATTCAAATCCCTTCATCCAAACCATCTAATCACAGAACATACAGAGCCAGAATCTGAAAATTAGAAACAAGAGGATTTTCAGAGTAAAACTGAAACTGTTGACATAGAGGTTACATCTTGCTCTAAATACTATTATTGTTTGATATTTATGTTTACTGTGATAACAAGAAGCTTGATCTTAAAAATCAAAGCTAGATAAGTATTTTGCAGGTTTTCAAACTGTCAGAGGAACCAAGTGATCCACTTGATGTGAACACGTCAACAGAAACAGTATTTAAGTGGTTTCAAAAACAAGCAGAAACCACCAGAAGCAGAATTAATGGTTTGGCTCTATTGAGTTTATTTTTAAATTAATTGATTTGTATTATGTTATATGACAAATAGCTTGACCTGAAAAGTCAAAGCAAGATGAAGCTGATGCAGGTTAACCAGAACCAGAGGAAACTGATGTAGGCAAAAGAACTTGAAAAAACAGAAGATACCAGCAAGCATACAACAAGTCTTCAGAGGATAAATCTGAAGATAAGTTAGAAGAAAGAATAGATCACTCCAAGACATGGCCATAACTATGTTAAATGATTTAAATGTTGCAAAACAATTTTGGGCTGAAGCAATCAACACTGCATGTTACATTCATAATAGAGTCTATATTAGATTTACAAGAACCAGATAGAGTAGAAGCAGATAAACCAGCAGAACATGGAGAAGTGGAGGATACAAGCAAGTCAGAAGCATGTGACACATTTTCAAAGGATGAATATGATCAGATCAGAACCAGTCACGAAAAATCAGAAGAGAAATCTGGATGGAAATATCAATCATCTCATCCTGAAAATCTGATCATTGGAAGTGGTAGTGATTCTTTAAAAACCAGATCATCACTAAAAGACATCAGTTTGTTTGGCTTACTCTCATCGATTGAGCCTACATCTGTTAGTGAAGCATTGGCAGATGATGGATGGATTATTGCAATGCAAGAAGAGTTAAATCAATTTAAGAGGAATGATGTTTGGGATCTAGTTCCAAGACCAGAAAAGAACATTGCTGGAACCAAGTGGGTCTTTAGGAATAAGCTAAATGAAAAAGGTGAAGTTGTCAGAAACAAGGCAAGACTTGTGGCACAAGGTTACAGTCAGCAAGGAGATATTGACTACACTGAGACTTTTGCTTCAGTGGCCAGAATTTTCTGAATTAATGCAACACGAATTTCAAATGAGTATGATGGGGGAACTTAAGTTCTTCCTAGGAATACAAATTCAGCAAAGTCAAAAAGGTATATACATTCATCAATCAAAATATACAAAAGAGCTTCTCAAGAAGTTTAAGATGAGTGATTGCAAATCTATGGCTACTCCAATGCAACCTACCTGCTCACTTGAAAAGGATGACTTAGGACAAAAAGTTGATTAAAAATCCTACAGAGGAATGATAGGATCTCTACTCTGTCTCACTGCTTCGAGACCTGATATCATATTTAGTGTATGCGTATGTGTTAGATTTCAGTCTGACCCTAGGAAATCCCATTTAACTGTCGTTAAGAGAATCCTTAGATACCTAAAAGGCACTACCAACCTCATCTTGTTCTACAAGAAAACTCCTACATACAAACTAAGTAGATACTGTGACTCTGATTATGCTGGAGATAAACTCGAAAGAAAGAGTACAAGTGAAAACTGTACATTCTTAGGAGAAAATTTAATATCCTGGACAAGCAAGAGACAAAGCATCATTGTCATGTCAACAGCAGAAGCTGAATACATTTTAAAACATAAAATATTAAATTGTCACTTAAAATTAAAATAAAGGACCAAATCGGAAAAAAAAAAGATAAAAGACTAAAACGTTAACTGAAATTAAGTTAAGGGACCACGAGTGCTATTTAGCCTATAATTTAATTATGGATATATTCAAACTAATCGAGATCCATTTATTACATATTATGAAGAAAAAAAATGATTTTAATATTTCATAATTATGAATGATGATATTTTAGCTTTACTTTTGAGTGGGATGTTTTCATCAATATTTATTGAATAAAATAGATAAATATAAAACATTTTAAATGCTCAATATTTGAAAGAGATTTTTTATTTCTCATTTCTCTATTAAATATTTTTACATACATATTATATATAAAGAATACCAAATTTGTGTGTAACATTTTTTTCTTCTAATTATATCATGAATTTTAATTAGTTTATTTATAAATTTATCTTTTATTTTCAATCAATTGAATTTTAAAAATTAATAATATTAAATTTTGCAGTATCTACTGTTGTTGTCTCTTTATTTAAGACCGCATGTAACTTTTTGTCACTTTTTTATTATTTTGATGGGAGGAGAGTTTGTCACCGTTCATTTGATTTTCTTTAAATTATAAGATATATTAATTATTATTTATACAAAAATACCCTTAATTAAATCGAAAGAATTTAAAGATCAAATATTTTTCTCTCTTAATAATTATTAATTATGGAAATAAAATTTATATTGTTGATAAATTCAATATAAAAAATATTTTAAAAAATTATTATACATTGACCAAAAAAGTTTATTAAGTAGTCTAGTGGTTAGACTCACACACTTTAAGTGTCGTAAAGTATAAAATCCCAAGTTTAAATAAAATCCCTAAACATTTTCGTCTTTGCCGCTTTCGACTTGAGTTGTATTTAACAGACAAATAATTTTACATTTAAAGATGATCTTTTGATTTTGGAAAAAAAAAAGGTGATATTATTGTTAATCTAATAAAAGCATGTATATATGATTTCGGTGTATTCTATCTTATACCATCATTCACCCATCTCAAAGACAAATTTTAACTTGGACCACTTTCTCCATGGACTAGTGTTTCAAAGTTGTTCAAAAACTCTCATGACGATAGACATTTTATACGGATATGTGGGGGGAGTTTGAAGGGGGGGAGAGAGCTATGGGGAAAGGGTAGTAGACGAAGAAACAGAGAAAATTTTCACTATATGTGAGATAGTGTTTTTATAGAGAATGATAAATAAATGATGATTATTAACATATTTTTAATATTGAGAATAATATAACAACATATGTTGAATTAAAAGAATTTATCAAAGTTATCAAAAATCCTCCAAACTCTATATGCAACTTTGAAGTTTATCCAAATTAGTGAAATTTTATATTACTGAAAAAAGTAAACACGAAAGTCCTCCCGCCTCTTACTCTTAAACTTCCAAACACATTTTAATAGAAGTAGAAATTCATTGCTCTCCTTATGCTCATAATTGATTTGACTTTATTGATGCTCGTTCGATAAAATAAAATAAAAAACGAATAATATGTCCCTCAAAATTAATTTCGTTGAATCAACATTAATTATATCATCATTTCAACTATAAAAACAACAAAAGTCCTATACATCTATTTTCAAAAAATGTTGTTGATTACCATTAAACTTTCAAATGATTTTTATGCATCAACCAATAATAAATAATTTATAATATAAGATGATTTTTAAATCTTTGGTCTTAATTTGTACATCACATTGTGATGAAATCGTGATATATTCACTCGTGATACAAAATATTTCTCCATATATATTTCGTAGAAAAAAAGAAAAAGAAAAAAAGCTCGTTTTAATGTATTTTTTTTCACAAAGAGACTAACCTCGTATTAATATCTGAATTTCAGAACTAACAATAATTAAAAAAAAATTAATTTTAGTTTACTCATTAAAATCCATTACACAGCTGTTGATTCCAAAAGCAATGCGATGTCTGTAGCAGTAGTATCCTGCGTTGTTGTTCATCTCTTCTCTCTTCAATTCAATTGACAAAAATGAAAATCCAGAAACCCTAGAAGACGTAATCTTCCTTAACAAAAATGATGAAGAAGAAAGTCCCCGATTGGCTTAACAGCTCTCTCTGGTCAGCACCTACATCTCCTCCTTCCACCCACGATAACTCCCCCATTCTCAGCCCAACTTCGCCATGTCAACCTCCCTCCCCTCCCCTTGTAGTTCAAGATCCTCCGCCTACGCAGGTAATCGAAGAATCGAGATCCGAAGATCACCATGACGCTTCTCCTTCCGCCCTCGACATCTCTCACCAGGCTCAATTGTTAGCCGAGGTAGTTTCCGCTCTAAATCTTCAATTTAATAAGTAATTTAACGTTCATTATTATTGTGTTTGTGACTTTTGATCTTGGAATGGTTTGGTTCAGTTGTCGAGGAAGGTAATGGATATGCGAGAATTGCGGAGGATCGCTTGTCAAGGTGTACCTGATTCACCTGGGATACGTTCTACATTGTGGAAGGTTTGTTTTCTTTTTCATTCATTTAAATTTAAATAATCATTGATGTATTGTTTTTCGCGTGAGAGAATGGAATATCATGTAAAAGTAACAATGTTTTTTATTAGAATTGGAGTGGAATGTTTGTTGCCATGTTTTGTTTGCTATGGATGGAAATGCAGTGATGGAAGTGCAATCTTGCATTCCAAATAAGGATTTTGGCTCGGTTTGGATAAACAACTTAATTAAAAAGGCTTATAGCACAAGCACTTATTATATAGGTGCTCATGTATAAGCTATTTTTATAGCAAAAGATAAAATAAAGTTAAAATGTTTTCATATAAGCTGTTTTTATAAGCTATTCTAAAGAGTTTATGAAAATAAGTTCAAAACTTATGGGGGTATGTCATAAGTTGTTTCATAAGGTCTCTGAAATAGTCTCACAAGTGCTTATGCTAGTAGATAAGGTCAAATAAGCAATTCAACTAAACCCTTGGTCTGGGTGCTTTTAGTTAGTATAGACTATAGTGTTCTCATTTGTTGATTGAAAGAAGCAAGTGAAATCAAATACGTAATACTATTGTGACTTATGCTTATTGACGTTTGCAGCTTTTGCTTGGATATCTTCCGCCAGATCGCGGGCTTTGGTCATCTGAATTAGCAAAGAAGAGGTCCCAGTACAAACAGTTCAAAGAGGAGATTCTTATGAATCCTGTAAGTTAGTTGCTTACGAAGAACTTTTGTCTTCACTTTATCATATTAGTTTGGGGGTGTGGAGGCATGGCTAGAAAGATTTATTAATTGTGAGTGGTTGAACTAATAGTTGTAAAATCAATTTGCATTTCTGTCCACATCATCCACGTTGATTCTTACATCAAACTATGGGCTAGGGGAAGCAAGAAGTTCTAAGGAGTCTATTATCAAATTAATTCTTGAATTTGAGCTGACTTTATTCTGTTTATTTTCCCTCTCTGTTACATTGGTTGAGTGCATGTATGTCTAAGAGCAATCTTTGTTGACTTGGTGATCTTGAATGCATACTTTTATTTGCTTTTTTTGGCTCTGAATGTTTCTGTCGCTAGCTAGTCAGAAATCACAAGGAGAATGTACAACTCAACAAGTGGTGATGCTGATGCTATCAAATCTGAGAGAGCCTTGCTCTCTAGATCAGAAATCCCTCACGGTGAGCATCCTTTGAGTCTTGGGAAGACGAGCGTATGGAATCAATTCTTCCAGGTATAATGCAAAGGAATTTGTTTTTGTTATATTAGTATTTGAATTTTCTATATGAAGTCTCTGATTATGCATGAATTATGTTGCATATAAAATCGTTAAAATGACAGATGATTGGTCCATGATGCTTATCAAATTTTACTTAAATTGGTGACTAGTTGACAACTGACAACTGAAAACTGTTTTACATGAAATTGAAACTTCCTAGGCCTAAATGAAAAGTGGATTGCTAGTACACATTTGTTGTATCTGTGGTGTTTATTACTTATTGTCTACTGTGAGACCTGTTTCTACGATTTTTTGTGATTATGGCTTTTGCAAATTTATTACTACACATACTGTAAATGATCTTGCTACTGTCAATACATTAATTTTTAGTGTTTATTTAATGCTTAATATATCACAACTATATAAATTTGATGCCCATGTACTGTAATACTTTGATATGCAAAGTTAGGCTGTTGTGAAGTAAATTATCCTTTTTGCATTTTGTAGGATACAGAAATCATAGATCAGATTGACCGAGATGTAAAGCGCACTCATCCTGATATGCACTTTTTCTCTGGTGATTCTCAATTTGCAAAATCTAATCAGGTTGTTCCTTTATTTTTTTGGAAATTCGTATAATCTCCATAATTCAAGTCTTTTCTGGCATGAACTTATGATTATTTTTGGTGACATTTTCAGGAGGCTTTAAAGAACATACTAATTATTTTCGCGAAGTTAAATCCAGGTGTAAGATATGTTCAAGGGATGAATGAATTATTGGCTCCTTTGTTCTATGTGTTAAAAAATGACCCAGATGAGGATAATGCAGTGAGTATATTATATATTCTTGATTTCTTGTTATATCTTAGTTTTCCAGTATATAATCCCATAGATTAGAATATTATATATTCTATGACCCCGGTGTTGACTTCTTGTTAACCTTGTTTGTGATCCACTAACTCCACCTGTAGTCTCCTTATTACATTCATTTGATTATATTTTTGTTGTGTAAAAGCTTATTAACTTAAATTTCATAATTTTCTAGGAATTTAATTATAATTTGTGTAACTTGTTGATTTTGCAAATGCTGTTCTAAGAAGTGCTTACCTGTTACCCATGATAAACTGATTACATTTCCTTTCTTAGTCTTCTGATCAGAAGCACTGCATGCATATCTGTCATTCTTTACCTTTTCCACACATACAATTTCAAGGTTTTTGTTTTCTCATTCAACTGGCTGATATTACCCAGTGTATGCATAAATAGAAGGGGAAGCTATGATGGGGGTAGAGATGTCAAATCAAAATTTAAGTGTGATCAGTTTAAAAGGTGTTATTGCTCATGGGATTTAGACAAGAAATCTTGCTAAATTTAATACAGCGTTTTCCTGTACATAATACATGTGAAATAATTGGAATGTTTGTGTTGTTAGAAAAATAATGTTTATATAGTAATAACAAAGCAATGTAGATTTCATAAATTAATGCTACATTTTTTTTCTCTTTTATTGTCGGTTAATTGTTCTTAACAGCTCCCTATTACAATATGCAGGCCTTTGCTGAAGCTGATGCTTTCTTTTGTTTTGTTGAGCTATTGAGTGGTTTCCGAGATAACTTTGTTCAACAGCTAGACAATAGTGTTGTGGGAATCCGTGCAACCATTACGAAATTGTCCCAGCTTTTAAGAAAACACGATGAAGAGCTGTGGCGTCATCTTGAGATCACTTCGAAAGTAAGCATTTTTAAGATATATTATGTATTGTTACAGTTTTGCTTTTAGTTTACATTTGGAAATAGAGTAGGCTGTGCATCTATTTTAAACTGTTGTAGTTCTTGTATTACAGTTAGCTATTTATTTTCCGTTTGCACATTGTGGTATATTGTTATGCAATTGTTTGTGGACTTTGTGCCTGCAGAGTGTAGCTTTTGCAAAATCACGGTGGCTCAATGTGATTTTGCCAAACCGATTGCAAACCCAAACATGCACTTATACCTTTTTATGTTTATCTACCAATTAAGTGGTGAGAGGGGCCTTTAATTAGTCCACACTCCACATACACTTTTGTGTGCATGCTTGCCAAATTATTCAACCATGTATTTTCTTTTGGCTATCAAACAGTTTATCAGAAATGGCTCATTTTCTTCTTCTGAATGTCAGGTCAATCCCCAATTCTATGCATTTAGGTGGATCACTCTCCTGTTGACTCAGGAATTCAATTTTGCTGACAGCCTTCACATTTGGGACACTCTTTTAGGTGATCCAGATGGTCCACAGGTACAATCTTGTTCCGATTTACTTTGTATTATAATGGTATGGCACATAGCATTATGATTGTCTGCACATTTTTTATGACAATGATAAGATGCCATATTGGATTTAAAGTTGTGAAGCTACTTTTAGATTCGGAAATTTACATAGAAAAAGCAAGGGGATTATTTGCCTCTGCACATGTAAATTGAAAATGAGTAACTGTTAATGATAAAATGAAGATAGTTTTAGCAGCTATCCTTTTTGCTCATACTAATGTTTTTTTTATAGACAAACATCAGTTATTAGTTTGTTAAGGGGAGAGAGAATTTGTTTTTACAGAGATTGAACCCTGATGTTGATTTTTCATTAGTGTTTCACTTTTTAATTTGTACTTTTTGAACAGATTATTGGAATATTAGAACATATGTTTTGTTCCTTATTTTCTTTTGTGCTTGAGAGCGCTTGAGTGTGTCATAAGTAGCTTGTTTTCAGTGACTGTTGCTTGCTACTTGAAATTCCTGTTACTTCTCAAACTGTGTATTGAACTGATGGTAGATCAGGAAGTAAATGAGTTTGGGTAAGCTGTTTACTTTTTTTTTTTTAATCAAAGCACTTTTTAGTGGGAAAACTGACACAGTGCTCTGCAGGAGACTCTTCTCCGGGTATGTTGTGCAATGCTAATTCTCATTCGCAAGCGCCTCCTAGCGGGTGATTTCACTTCAAATCTCAAGTTGCTACAAAGTTATCCCTCAACAAACATTAGCCATTTGCTCTATGTTGCCAACAAGTTTCGTGTACAGTCAGTCTAATGGTTCTTGCCCCCCCATTTTTTGCATTTTTCTTTTGTATCTCTAATTTAGTGTTTGAAATTCAATGCTTGTAAATGACTAAATTTGAGGCTGCAGCAACGATTTATTTTTCTCTTACTTTCTTCTTCTATGGTTCGTCAATTCGTGCTTGGTGTAATATGTCTATATTCACCTTCTTCACTCTTCAAAGAATAATAGTTTGTTGAGACATTAGATAAAATTATAATATGAAATTATTAAAAAAAAAAATACTATATTGAATTATGAGTAATCATGTGGTACACTACTTTGTAGCATAGTGGAATGAAAAAAGAAATTGCAGAGAAGGGCTCTTGTGAATGCCTTGTCCATGCTGTGAATATAGATCCTCCTTCACATGCAAGCAAGCCACTGGCAGGAGTAGTACCATCCCGTCAGTAGCCACATTGTGAACCAGCCTGCACCATCTTTGTGTGAGCTGCTGTCTTACCCAACCTCTCATCTCAGTGACACAAGTCACAGACCCTCGACCTTTGTTTGTGGTGGTACCCTCCGGTTGTTGGTCTTGGGGTTGTGACAAGCAAAAGTGAGGGATGGCTCCACTTGTTTGGCTTCTCAATCTCTTGGCCGGCTGATAATGTGCTTAAAGTTAATCTAATCAATGAATTATTAGTTTAAATATTTTATTTAATATTTTAAAATGTTGGTATATTTTAAATTATTATGTTTTTAGTAAATTTTTATGACCTTTGAGATTATGACACTTTTTATTTTATTTTTTATTAAAGATTATGACGCATAGATAGTTAACATCTATTTAAAATAGTATTTAAAAAAATGTTTTTAATTTTGTAGTTCCTCTCTTGTTGTTCCCTTTCTTAGCTTAAGGCCCTAGTTCCATATTCTTTGTAGATAAGAGTCTACCACCTGCTAATTGATTGAAGTAAGGTGGAGTAAGGAGAATTGGATTTGATACTCCCGTTTAGACTTATACCCTCTAAAATAATGAAAATCTATAATTGTCCATTGAATTTCATTTTCAATCACAGTTAAAAAAAATTTACTTTAAAATCTACTCATTCAGCCAAATTTCTGGTACGTTAATTTTTTTTAGAAAAATCCGGTATGAAATTATAACTACCGGAAATTTCATTTTGCCAAATTTTCGGTAGTTATAATTTCTAGAAATTTCAGATTTCCAGTTGATTTTCAATACCGGAAATTTAAAATTTCTGGTTGCACTCCCAGAAATTTCAAATCTTGAAATTTCTGGCACACATTATAACTACCGGAAATTTCAATAAATTTGAAATTTCCGGTAAAAAAAATTTGGAAAATTGCTTACTTTTCCGGATTTATTTTTACTGAATATTGAGGACAATCCAGTAAATTCACACTCAAAATTTTTAATTAAGAGGTATAGGGTTAATTGGGGGTATCAAATCCAATTCTGTGGAATAAGAGGGGTTCCAACAGGAGAAGACAGTCTGGGAAGTAGTAGTAAGAGAAGATGGGTCGGTGGGGGTCGGGAGGCCCGACATCCTCTAATGTGGTGGGGTTTAAATCCCCACACCTTATAATCAATTTTCCTTGTAAGATTATGGATTTTTTTATGACCAGCCATTGAATTTGGTATTCTGAAGTTTACAACAGTTACAAATAAATTGGTCATATATTATTAAAAAAAAAAAGTCATGTTAAACTACTCTCTTTATCTTTTATTCAGCTCATACATTTTCTAATAACTCTATCGTGGACCACACTATTCCGTCAATGCAACTCAATTTTGTAAAGTATCCAATCTCTTAATTTTCTATCTAGTTTGAATCTAAGCTATTTACACGTTACCCACTAACCATTCTATCTTGGTGGTAGTTTTACTAATGGTGATTGAGTTTGAATGGAAGAAACACATAAATTTGAATGAATTTTTTGTTTGAGAAAAAATTTAAATGGAAGAACCTCAATTAAATATTATTTAAAAGTATAATTTTTTTGAACGAAAAAATTATTAAATTTATCAAATAATGTCGGTGTATAAATTTTACATATCCCTCAAAGTATAAAGTTTGAGTTCCATGAAGACAAAATCTCACCAAAAAGGTGAGAAGATTGTAAGGGACAGTTCTGATTAGTCCACTTAATTCAAATTGTGCATGTTGCGAAAATTAAAAGAAACTAGTTGTAAAAAAAAAAATTAAATGAGTAATATAATGAGAATAAAAGGACATGTATTATTAGTGTAATTTTTTTTACACTGAGAACTAATAATAACTTGTCATGGAAACAAATAATTATTGTTGATTTAAAAAAGTATAATATAATATAATAAATTAAATAATTTCGATTAAATGATATTGTAAAATTAGTTTATTATCTATCTCGAACATTTTTTTATAATCAAAGTATATTAGAACAGAAGTACAAAAGATGCTCTCACCCTAATACAACCAAAGTTTAACCACTAGACATACACATCAAATATTGGATTTTTTTTGTCTATATATCCCCTTTTTGAAATTTTAATACCAAAATGTCCTACTTTTGAAAACATAGACAGAATTGTCCTACGTTTTAAAATCTTCAGGAGGTCTCTTCTCCAGAGAGATACCTCCTGAAGGAAATGTTTTTCTGCCCTAGTGAGAGGTCTCTTTTCCAAGAGAATTTTGTAAAAAGTGCAAAAAATGCAAAAACTTCCTTCAGGAGGTCTGTTCCTGGGGAAGAGACCTCTCACTAGGGCAGAAAAATATTTCCTTCAGGAGGTCTCTCCTCCTGAAGGTTTTAAAAAGTAGGGCAATTACGTCTATATTTTCAAAAGTGGAGCATTTTGGTATTAAAATTTCAAAAAGGGGATATATAGATAAAAAAATCCAAATACTGGTGTATCAACTAAAAATGAAATACCATACAATAATTGAATTATTTTTATATAATCACAAGATCAAATAAAAAGTGTTTAGACACACATAAAAATAGAAACACTTTTTAAAAAAAAATATAAACAAAAATTAAATTAATTTTTTATTATTATTAAAAAAAGTTTATTTTTTGTCTGTGCCTTCCTCCTCAATTGAAAGCCAGTAAGATTTGTACCCAAAAAAAATCCCGTAAGACTTATACCAAAAAAATTGTAACAAAAAAAAAAAAAGCCGGTAAGACAAAAAGAAATAAAGCCAGAATGTAGTGTAGTTGGTGAGATTCATTCTGATCCCCAGTTGTTATTACTCCGTCCGTATCTTGCTTTACCCGCCTTTTCTTTCTTTCTTTCATCAATCAGATTCATTCATTCATTCACTTTATCCTCTCGCTTAAATCCACTACTTCAATCTCTTCACTTTCCGATCACTGATTTCCATACTAATTTCTCAGATTCAGACACAAAGTAATAATAATGGTATCATATACAGACCCTACCCTACTTTTCCTTTCTCAATCGCACTTTTCTCAATTCACCACTCACTCAGTTTTCTGCGTTTCAGGGAAGCACGTTGCGCTTATACTTAACCTGCATTCGCAACACTCTCGACGCCGCAATGTGTCTCCAGGTCTGCTTATTCATTCTTAACACCATTTTCTATATTTTATGTATTCATTTTTCCTCCGATCATTTTTTTTGTGTGTGTTTTTCTTAATGTTTGCAGAATTTTCCTTGTCAAGAAGTTGAAAGGCATAACAAACCTGAGGTCGAACTCAAGTAAGTATCTTCTCACTCCAAAAATTAAGATAATAATACTGATAAAGATTATCAGGATCAGTGTTTGTCGTATGTTAAGATTGAAATTAAGTAAAGTTTTATTCACATCTGAATTTGACTATAATGATTGAATAGCTTAATTGAATTCACTATCATATATGTTTTATGTGCAGGACCAGTCCCGAACTCCTTCTCAACCCTGTAAGACACAATCTAGTTATAATTTTCCTTGTTTCTCTTTTACTACTTGCTTTAAATTTGCTCCTTTTTCTGCTTGCGAGTTTGTGGTTTACATTTTTTTCCCCTATATTCTGTTTTTGGATAGCAAATTTTTGCTTATAAAAAAAGAGGGAGCTATGTAGCAATGACACATTAAATTGAAGTCGAGTTCGGTGTTCAACACGTGTTTGTATCTGGTACCAACATGACACTAACATATATAATTACATTCAATCACTTCTATTTTCTTAAATTATTACTTGTATTTAGGTGTCTGTGTTTGTGCCGGTGCTTCATAAAGGAGGAGCTTGAAACGATATTGTCAAATGTCAACTATAATGGCGTATAGCGCTATAGCATCGCAGAATTCGAACAAACCTCCATTGTTCTGTGATACTTTGTTTAGTAAAAAGTTATGTCAAATAACGGCTATTGCAACACTATAGCGTTGTAGTGTAGCAGAGTTTGAAGAAGCTTCTATTTTTCCCAATTTGCAATTGATAACATTGGCTTGAAGATTGTTTTCTGCTGTATTACATATCAAGATGTCTCGGTCTTCAATTCTTAGCTGTTGCTGTCTTTCTCATCTTTAGCATTAATATTTGATTTCTGTGTGTCTTCATTTCGACTGAGTTGACTCTTATAGGTGGTAATTGAGTGTTAATGCTTTTGTTTTTTTACTCTACCTTTATAAATCATGTGTGCTTTAAAGAAATTATTACTTTCTAAATGATTTGGCCTTCATTAGGAATAAGCTGACTTGACTTTATTTGTTAATAAATTCTTCTTTTACTATACCTTCTAAATGATGTATGCTTCAAATAAGTTATTATTTTTGCATCAATGCTTCATTGAAAAATGTGTGTTGTTGTTACAGGTTTTGATATGCCGAAATGAGGCTGAAAAATGCTTAATAGAAACGTCTATCAATTCATTAAGGATAAGTCTTAAGGTAAAACTTTTTATCCTTTTTGGTGAAATTACTTTTGTTGATGTTTTGTTGGAATGATCAGAAATTTGTCTCTTCCCTTGTTGATATGCTGATTTGATAATTATAGGTTTACTAAAGTTGTAGTGTTTCTTGTACCGATGAACTGTCTGTTCAGGCTGGGGATATTTTCATTAACTTTTGATATATTTTTTTTGCAGTTCTTTTTCTTATAGGTTTCCTTTGTTTATTTTTCTGTTGGTGTAATATATGTATATGTTAACAGTTAGTAAGTTTTGTTACTAATAGATATAAAAACTAAAAATTATAAATGTGATTTGTGGAAACTTTCAGATTGTTTTGCTGTATGGTCTGTACTCTGTTTTTACAATTACTGAGATATGGTCAACTTCGTGCATTGGAATAACCGCTTGGAGACTGGATAGGAAGAGAGGATAAGTAGAATGTGCCAAAATAAGAGAGAAAAAATAATTGCACTTTTAGGACAACTGAACAGCCGGTTGAATCCGATGTTAAAATAAAAATGTTCAGGGGTGCCTTGTGCAACTGAGATGTCGGACATTTGGAAAATGCACAGGTGAACTTTGTGCAAGTGGCACCAGTCCAAAATTATCCTGAAGAGGTTTCAACATGGTACCTTTCTTTTTTGGTTAGGAGTTAGGATATTGATCTTAGAAATGTCATTAGGTAAGGCCCATATATAATCCAATTTTCCATACGAGTGTTGTAATGTTTTGCCAGAAATATGTGTCTATATTTTATGAAACTGTTAGATTCATCCCCTTTCTTCACTAGATTTTTTATTTATTAAGATTATCTATCCTTTTCTTTGATATATTTGAGAGGAACTGGGTAAATTCTTGGACATCATGAGTACAGATGTGTTTGTCTTGTACGACCAATTTCCAGAAGTTTTCTTAGAGTGGGCATTGAAATCTATCAAGTTAATCTTCTTTTGTTAAATAAATTCAGGTTTGTGAATTTAGATGATAAGATTGCTAAATTTTCCCCAATGGACTGTTCATTTAACTGGAAAGGGGAGCAGTTAATGGTTCAATGATCATACTGGGGTTGAATTATGGTATAAGGGTTTTTAATATAAATTTTTATTGACTATTTGTAAATCCTTTGTTGATGATCTTTCTTGCATTCTCTTCTTGTAGAAGAGCAACTTTAATGTGTCAAAGTAGCACTAAATTGTCAAGAAATCTTTTAATTTGACTTCAATCGACTGGTGTTGGCAATTCCTTTCAAAATAATTATATTAGCAGATAAGTAAACTAATGATATCAGAATTGGAGTATGTTAGCAACCATCACGTTCACATGTGAAGTTCCAATATTCATTATTATTTGTCCCTAATTCTGTATTTTTATTTTATTTCATTTCATCTTGTGCAGGTGAAGCAGGCTGATGAACTTGAAAACATATTGACGAAGAAATTTCTTAGATTTTTGTCAATGAGAGCTGAGGCTTTCCAAGTACTGAGGAGAAAGCCTGTGCAGGTTTATATCTCTTTGCCAATTAAACTAGTTTGTTTTCTTTTAAAAATTAACAAGGGTGTCTGGCGATAATTTCTTAGATCAAATAATATTATGTTTTGTTATTGGTGATGGACATCGTAGGTAAAGTAACGGCTACAGAACAGAGGGATAAATTTGTGCGAAGTTTTATTGAATCTTTTGATAGTAAAAATATTTGTAGAGGTTGCCTCAGATATTGTATGTTTCTGAGGTTGTGCCGTTGCCTCAGGTATTGCATGTTTCTGAGGTTGTACTTGGAATAACTCCTTGTCATTATTACCAAGGGTATACTAAAGCATACAGCTGTATTTACTGTCAAGTCTTTTATTCGTTTAGGGGATATAAGGTTGGTTTGATGGCTGAGGCGGGAGAGTTAGGGAGTGGAGTGATAAGAAGCTCACATATTCAATTTCCACCCTCAGCAAAATATTGCCAATATTAACAATACTAATTACTAACATTATCCGTTGCAAAAAAAAAAACTCTTGTTCATTTCCCAATTATTAGTTAACCCTTGGTTGTAAAGGTGAGAGAAAATCCTCTTCACACACTTCCTCACTTGACAGGTGAAGAAGTGTGGACTTGCAAATAATCCTCACATTTAATTTATACATAATATACTGCAATGTGTTTTATTGTGATATATTTTTAAATCGTGCACGTGTAGTTAGTTGAGCTGTTAGTTGGAATTCATTCTTCAAAGCCTCAGTTACCTTATATTAACATTCAATAAATTGTGACATTAAACGCTATATTTTTTTATAAAAGAAATTCTTTTTTGATTCCTTAGCAAGTTCACTTAGGTAGTGGTTAGCAATTTGTCTTTCTAAATTCAGTGCGGCGGATTACTTGTCTTGCAAACAGTGTTTTGATTCTTAAGGAACAACCACTACTGCTAGACGTAGCAAATCGGAATGTCATCCTTGTTGTTGTTTCTCATGGCAGGGATATGATATTAGCTTCCTTATTACAAATTACCACTGTGAGGAGATGCAGAAGCAGAAACTCATAGATTTTATAGTGCAATTTATGGAGGCAAGAATTTATTAACCCTATAACTTATTTTGCATTTAATTTTGTGGCTTGTACTGATATTGATATCTATGTGATATTGTATGAAGTGATATCAGAATTCCAACCTTTTCAAATATCATTTACCTGAATGCTGTAATAGTTAAGTAATTATCAAAACTTGTACCATTTAGAAAATGTTAGCATGCTATGCCAAAAAAAGATTAGATACTGATAATATGAATTAGAGCAAGATGATGTTTTCTGTTTACTTTTGCTATATCCTTGCTGACATGTAAAGTGGCTACTTTCATTTGCCCTGCGTGTTTCCTTTATACAAGAACTTGTCAATTTTTTTTTTTTTTTTACCATTATTGTAAATCTGCTGATTTGTTAGCATCTATTAGGATACTGATGGCTTTTTAAATACAGGATATTGATAAGGAGATAAGCGAGCTCAAAATGTCAGTGAACACACGGGGGAGGCTTGTGGCTACAGAGTTTCTGAAGCAGTTTATATGATGTTTTGGCCTAGTTAGAATTAGAACTAACACGTCCATGTATATTGTACTATTTCAAATCTTGTCCCACCTTATTTCTGAAGTGCTTGGTCCCATAAGGCAATGCTTGTGTCTTTAATCTTTATTATTATATTCAGCGGCAGTGCAGAAGAATTTCTATGGAGTTTTTTTTCTTCTTAACTTTTAACAGAAGGGTCTAAAAACCCCAAGGCAAAATTAAAACTGACACGGAAAAGCAAGTTATAGCACATCTGCCCTTCCTGAAAGAGATATTCACTCAGGAATGAAATATAAGCAAAAATAGTAACTGAAAAATTATGTTTTCTAAACTAAATTTTTAATTATATATATATATATTAATTTTTCAACTACTATTTTTACTTATATTTCATTTTTAAATAAAATAAAGAAGAAAAAAGAGTATAAAATACAATTTCCCACAAGGGATAAACCAAAATTTAGCTAGACAATCATCAACCTGATTGGCCGTTATATATAGGAATTGGATCTTCTGAAGTTGAATTTCAATATGAGAGAGTTATGTCGGTGGTCTCACAATTAAAACTAATTGGTCTCACTTATATACGTGAATTTAATAAATTCAGATTAAGAGTAGTAGATGATTCAATTGCAGTAAAGTGATAGCCTCTACACCAAGCAATAGAAATGCCTAAACAATAGCCAATAAGCTTCTTTGCAACTACCAAAACTAGAAGCATAGATGAAAAGAACAATACATTGATGATCTCTTGGAGTCTCTCTCAACAAGAGCTGTCTTTTGATTTTGTATAGGTTAAGAGATAGTTTTGCTTCAGATTTTGTTAAATAAAGATGAAATACTTGAGACAATTATTTTTTAATAAACGACTAATATAGTGCAATATTAACTTCAAGTCGAGTATATACAAAAAAAAAAAAAATGCATAAATAAGAACGTACTTGAAATAGTCAAGTCCAATACTCACATGAAATTGCATGAATAAGAATGGACTTGAAATAGCTAAGTCCAATATTCAACAAGTCGCGTAATTCGATTGAAGCAATTATTGTTTAAGTGTGAAAGATAATAAACACAAGAGAGAGACGACTAGTTGGTCAATTCAAGGTTGACATTTGTAACAAATGGTGCGGCTAAGACAGGTGCCTCGTTCACATGAATAATTGCATATTTCTAAAATTAACCATAGTCATTTGATGCTTTATATCCGATGTGTACGGGGTAGTGGCTACTATACAAAATGTGTACGACTCAATGTATAAACCAAAAGTTTTCAGCTATACTCAATGAAAGCTACTCACCCACATATGAAGACGATATAATGTTCCACAATTTTTGAATGTGGAGAGTTATTAAATGTCGTCCAAATAGTTGCCGCGTTAGATCATAAATGAACAATATAAATAGAGTACCAAAAAAATATGGGTTATGTCGGATCCCAATCATAATAAAAAATATTTCTCAAAATATTGCCGACACCGTTACTCAACCTTAATAATTTTTATGTATTTTTAAGTAATAAGTTTGTACAAATTCTATCACATGATCGCATATTGAGAATGTGGCCTCGTATTAGTTCAAAAAAATAAGATATTCTATTTTTTTAGATTAAATACTCACACTAGTTCTTCACATTATAGACGCGGACCATTTTAGTATATGACAAAAAATAATACCAAAATTAATATCGACAATTGCATTAATGAAACAAATTAGTCAATTGATAAATTTGATAGTTTTTTTTTGGACATGTAAATATCTACATCACAATATTAAAAATTGTTGACATGTAAATATCATTGAGTTAAAATAGCTCCTCTTAATTCGTAAGGCTTAGCTCAATTGACAAATGACGATATTGTAAGACTGCATACTATATTTTGGATTTGAATTCAAAACATCTCAGTCAAATCTGAATTTCTTTACCAACCAAAAAAAAAACCCCTCCCAACATTATTTTTTAATTTCAAAACTAAGTATTACATATCTTACATAAATTTAAATATTTACATATCATCTATTTTTAACACTATAATATAGATAATTGACATCACATTACCGTTATATTTCAAAAAATAAACATACAAAATTTGATAAATATAAAATAATTCAAAAAATAAATATATTTTGATAAATATAAAATAATATCAACCGAACTAATATATTTTCTTTTTACAATTATTATCCTGAAATTAATTCGAATATTTGTTTTGCAGATACTAAAATATTTGCGCCCAAGAGGGTAGATTGAGATTTAAAAAAAAAAAAAAAAGGATATAATGAAAGAAATATTTCTTTTGTAAATAGATATTAGAATAGAGGACTGGCAAACACAGCAAGTAAAATTAATAGTATTTTTTAACGCCGATTCTCTTCTTATTAAACCTCGTTTTGCTTCGGCTATACTTTCTTTCTACTTTGCTGCTTTCGCTCTCTTTTTTTCCCCCCCTTCTTACGCTGATGTACCCTCACCGTTTCCCCGGCGGCCCCCGGCCGCCGGTGCAGCCTCCTCCTCCCGCAACCGTCCCAAACCCTAACATGTTCTGCCAAGCAGGCGCATCTTTCCCTCCTCACAACTTCTATCTACCAAACACTGCCTGGCCTTTTCCCCTCCATAACTCCCCCGCTTTCCCTCCTCCGCCGCAAAACCCTCCCGCCTATGTCAATCGGCCGCTAAACCCGCCCGGCTCCGCTCCTCGGCCTCAAAACCTGTCCGGCCCCACTCCTCCGCCGCAAAACCCGTCCAGCTCCGCTCCTCGACAGCAAAATCCCAAGCATGCCATTGACATGGCTGACAACGCTTCCTCCAAAGTCTGCCGCGACCTTCTCGACGCCGGAGACTCCGTCTCCACCTGGAAAGTTTCCCAGAACGCTCTCTTAATGCTCCAAGTTGATTCATGGAACTCTTTAGGAATTAAAATGCAGCAGGTTCCAACACTTCACCGTCTTATGATAACTGAAGGAAAGGTATACAACATAACAAAACATTGTTTTTTTATTTTGTTTTTAGTTTAATTCAATGATGAATTTAATAAGAAAATGGTTAGTTTAATGTTATGTTATGGTTGATGTTGTAGGTAAATGCTTTTGTCCATTGCTTTGTTGGGGTTCGGAGGATCACTTCTTTGTATGATTTAGAAGTGGCAATATGCAATAACGAGGGTATTGATAGCTTTGAAGAGCTTGGATTGGGTCCTTTGTTGCGCCACCCTTTAGTTATTCATTATTTTTCTGTTCGTTCCGATGTGACCAAAGTATTTAAGATAACCAGCGAGGAGATAATTCAGTTTTTGAGCGAGTTTTTAGATGCTTCAAAAGCTAAAGCAGTCATCGGGGTTGAGGAGTTACTTGATTTCATTGCCAAGAAGCAGTCGGTTAATTGCAGGGAATGGCTTGGGATTCGAATTCAGAGCTTGGGGTATGTTATGTCTTGTTCCTCTTGCATATTTTGTTGGAAAGAGTGTGTAATTGTGTATAGTATTAGAAAGATGCAGATAACTTAATAGAATGAAGATGTTTATGTGATAATGATTTTATGAACTTTGTTTAGGAGCAAGAGATTTGACTTAATGCTGAATCAATAAGTGAAGTTACAGCTGTTGATGAATTATATCTTAGATTATATTTTATTTGGTGGATCAATATTTATTATTAATAGTATCAATGCTGAATAAAGCATAACGTGCAATTGTTTTTCTTGTCTAGCTGATTGCATGGAAGATTGTTTGATTTTCTTGTCTAGCTGATTTCACAAAAGATTGTTCAGTGCCTGCACATAGATTCTTCAGTTCAATTATAGTTGAGTGTATATGATTATTATGTCACGCCAAATACACACACGCAAAGAGATAGGTTTTTTCTCTGGGTAGCTGGGGAGGTGAGGGAAGGAGATTATTTTGTTATTACATTTTTAAGGTCAATTTGAGTTCAAACATTTTTCTTGGATATTGAATTTATATTTATTGTATTTCTTAGCTTCCAATTTTGAGGCGCACGTGTTTTTTATTTGTCTGATAACTATTGAGAGACAGTTCAGAGTAGCCTCTTGCTTGCTAATTTCTGCATGGTCTTTTCCTGGACGGGATACAACCTACTACCAATTGAATCATTCATTTTATACTTTCTTTCCTTAGCTTTAGTTCACCCATAAAATATCCCCTTATCTTCTCTCCACACTCAACATTCTACTATAAGAACAATCTGTGTTCCTAGTCAGTCAAACATTCTGTCACTCAAACACTGTTATGTGCAAGATTAACATTAGGACTTGAATAGGCCATCTTATTTATCCTAATTACTAATTTTTGTGATCACAGGATGCACATAACTGCCATAAGGGAAGCTAGGAAGTCAGAGGATTCAACACTAGAGAAATGCTTGAGGACATTTAGATCGAAAAGTGACAAGTTTAGGAAGCGTCCAATTTCTTCCTCTCAGAAAAAGCAGTTAGATGAACGTTTTAGCACCATTACTCAGCGTGTTGAGTCGTTTTCTTCTGTAAAAAAGTCTTTTAGCGGCAAGCATATACGATTTATGTCGTCAAGCTCAGAAGGTGAAGATAGTGATTATTCTACAGATAATGATCAGAATGATAACATTATTAAGGGCAGCTGGTCAAACCCATCATCACAATTTGGCAAAAGTTCAGAACGAGTTAGTCGCTGTCCCTACCCATCCGCAACTGAAGAGAGGGCACGCCTTAAGGGTGATATGCAGGGAGACTCCCTTTCTCATAGCAACCTTAAGAAGGGATTTACTGAGCCCCCTAGAAAAAAGAGAAAATCTGAAAATATAACTTCTACAAGATCTCCACCTTCTAAGTTGCATAAGAATAACAAAATTGAGGTTGATGCAACCCCAATCAAGAGTGGTAACACAACCAAGGCGTCAAATAATAAGGATGAATATCTTTCGATCACTAATGATTCTTTGCAGATGTTTGTCTCAACCTGGAAGGAAGCATGTTTGGAACACAAGGTTACTGAGGTAGGTATCTAACACTAAAATGAGATGATAATGATAAACTTATAGCAATAATCTTTCCCTGCTTCTCTCTGGAGATAGGTTCATTTTGTTGGTTTGTTATGAATTTGCACTATATAATTATGACTATGCACATTTTGAAGATTTGATTTCACTTGTTGCTCCATTGCTTTGCCCATTGTATCTTGTCTTTCATTTTTGGTTAATTATTAATCTCTCTTTTTATGTTTAAGTATCCATGTTGACAGGCTTATTTGAGTCTTGTCTTTTTCAATATGATAATGAGCTGAAAACATGAATTTATGTGGTTTTTTTAAAGCTTGAGAGCTGAACTTATAAGCACATCCATGGCTTGAAGGTCGGATCCTTTGGTAACAGTTAAGAGTGATCTAACGTGCTATGGATAGTAGGGTTCATTATCATATTTTCTGTTTTTTTTTTCCAAAATCCTATTGGAAAGATTACTCATATTTGTTGTTCGTGATTCTAATTCCAAGGAATTGTGAGTTTTTTATGTTTTAGTATTTCGTCTTTCCTTCCATTTTCTCTCTTAGATATAAATTTTTTCTAGTCATCTGTGCCAAAAGGCATTACTAAGACACTCACTAATGCCAAGGCACCATGAGGTAATCATTCCTCTTGCTGGTTGAGATTCTTCCCCTTAAGAGGGTCACATGTTTGTTGCCTTAAGTTTTCCTCTGCCGTTAGTCGCAGCTTGGGGGCTTATTTTTCAGTGCCTTAATTGATAGCTGCAAAATCCCATAATCCCAGTCGTTTACTTTGCTTTATGTGATGCTAAAGGGGATAAAATAGTCAGCATGTTAAAAACAACTTCTTGGCCTTCTCTAGGACTCTTAGCAATAAGCAGCCTTGAATTTCAGCCTGCAATCGGTGAATCAGTTAATTTGTTTTCTGTTACCTTTGTATGCTCCTTTTTTGTTTACTAAAAAATTCATGATCTTCCTCTTGAGTATATGAATCCTATTTAAAGACCTCTTAGCTTTGCAAAATTTTCCACTAAAAAAGGCTTCTATGCAATTTTTGCTGCTTTTGATTGAATAGATCACACATATCGTGATAGGTGTCTCTTTGCCCTTAACTTTGTTATGGCGTTGAAATGGTGTTTTTGCTTCTATATGATTTTTGCTCATCGGCATTTCATATCCTCATTTTTTCTGTTGTAGGTTGGCTTATTCTATTATCTTGTACTCTATTCTCTCTTCTCTAATGATTCCTTTTAGAAAAAAGGATACTGTGCTATGAACTATTATTCATCTTTGCAGTAGCCTTGAAGCTCTTTTTGCATACTTGCTTTTGATTGATAACATAGTTTCTATATCACAATGTGTGTAGGTTTTGGAAAGGATGCTTCAATTCTATGGAGTAAATTCCAAGCAAAAGAGGAAAATCCGAACAACGTTCGTATCATATCCCTTCTTAATTGGGTTACTAAATGCTGCTGTAAGCTTCTTTCTGTCGACTTCATTATCCCCCCCTCCCTTATTGATTTAATGTTACTTTGTTTTGGTATATTAGTTGAATTTACATGTAATTAAAAGCTTTATTTGAGACGTAACCTCCTCTTCATTTACGTTAAGTAGATGTTGTTAATAGTTGGGTTATTTTTGTTTGCTAAATGCTCATTTAGCTTGAAGTTTCCCCCAGGCCCTAACACACAATGGGTTTATATTATTCTGTTTCATTTCATGCTAAGCTAATGCTGTTTCCCCCCCCCAAAAGTGTCGTAATTACTTTTTGTTAGTTCTGATTTGATGAGAAGATAATTTCTGCACAGTTTCCACGAGGGAAGGTTTCCTTTTTCCATCAGGGCATGCCACATGCCTTAATGTTGCCTTATGTTGTTACTTATAATTGAGGACGGAATTGTTATGATCATCATTAGGAGGTTAAAATCTAATTAGGTTTTGGTTAGAAGTTTGAACATTAAGAGAATGGTTGGGATGTTAGATTTTGAACTAATGCTACAAATTTGAGCATCAAGCTTATAGAAGGTGATGTTTACCTTAGGATCCTAGTAATAAAATAGAGGAATATGCTATAGAAAAGTGCCACTCATTCTTAAAGGAAAATTTTACCACATGTCTATAAGACCTAGTATCTACAATGTCGTATGGAACTGAATGTTGGGTGGTAAAAAGGGAAAAAGATAGCGAACTGAGTGCTGCAGAGATGTGAATTTTGCGTTGGATAAGTTGTTACACAAGAAAAGACAGGTACAAGTAGTGAAAATTGGGATAGCTCCAATTGCAGAAAAGTAGAGTCTTGCTTTCGGTGGTTTGGACATATGTAAAGAAAGACTTGGAGTGTGTGAATATAAGTAGCTGATGTGTCACTCTGTGAAGAGTTTGTTATGACAACTATAGCCAATCAGAGTTGGTGTAGGATAGTCTTTGTGAGTGTATGATAAGCTTATGTAATACTATACTCCAGGTAACCCAATTTACCATTGAATGTAGACATTACAGATTCAGTTTATCTCCCTTCTTCTTTGATGCTCTCTCTCTCTCTCTCTCTCTAATATGGAGAAGTAATAGTAAGGAGGGTTTGTCAGATGGATGATAACCCGATAGTTAGAGGCAATCGGGAGATCAATGAAAACTACAGGACAAACTATTTAGAGAGATTTAGCGGTAAATGGTATCTTTAGACCAAATGTCAAGTTTTTATGGTGTCGATTGATTCATGTAGCTGACCTCATTTAGTGCAAAAGGACTTGATATTTTCAGGATTTTTCAGGCTGTCGGAATTGATGATTGAAAAGCTCTTTAATATTGATTATTGATGTGTTCTTTCTTTCTTATGGTCAGAGAGGACACATTATTATTCATAGCCCCTTTTTCTGTATAAATATATTTTACCTTCACTTTTCTTTATATTTGTGAGTTTTTCTTCTTGGTTATATGGTTTCCGTATTGATTTGATGTATTTACTATAGGCTTTTTTTAAAGCTGTATGATATCATCTATTGAAATTCTTTCATTCTAAAAACATTGCAGGTGTCAGCTATCAAATCTGGAATGTGGAATAGCATCTATGATACCTTCCAAACTTTCAACCATAGTGAATTAACTAACTCACCAACCAAGAGTTCTGAATATGAGACCTTAGATGTTGAACCCAACCTGGAAAATGTACCACTGGTAACAAAAGATGGCACAGAGAATACAAAAAGTGAGTTAATTTGCCTTTGAATCTAGCATTGGCAGACATGATTATTTACTACTTTGCTTTTGAAAGAATGTCCACTAGGTTGGCTATGAAAATGAATTGCATCTTAACATAATATAAGAGTTTTATGGGCCTACTGCCTATATTTTTATATTAGTGATATATCCATGATTGAAGTTTGATGTGTACTCTGTCTCTAGATATTTATTTTCTTCTGTTTTAAATTACCCAGGGTACAAGCATTATTTGTGTTACTTTTTTCTTCTCAAATTTCCTTATTCTATGCAATCTTTTCTATTCTTGACATTGTGGAATTTAAAACAGGTATTTCTGCTGAAGATGCCATCAGAAAAATTGGAATGTATTTTGACCTTGATAATGAAGTATTTAGAAATAGTGACTCACAGGAGCAATCTAAAATTATGTTTTTGAGGAAGTTATGCAACTGTGAAAATTGGTTGACTGAGCAGTTTGGTGTGAAGAACTTCAGTTCTCTTGGTCATGGGGATTTCTTATCATTCCTTGAGAATTATGTTCACCTGTTGCCTCCTGAGCTGCTCAAAGTATTGGATGGTGGCATGTGCAAAAATTCCTCTTTCAAGGCCTGCATATCCTCAAATGAGTTGGCTGCTCTAGTATCTCAGTCTCTTGATAGTTTGTGGAAGAATAAAACAGTAACCAATCAGATGATTTCCATGTTGCTTATGAGACAGTTTCCTTCAATTGGTTTTGAAATTGTGGAGAGTGGGTCTGTTGAGGATCTGCTGGATACTGTTCGAGAGCATAAATCTAGGGTTAATTCAAAATGCGTTGTATTTTCTGCAACCATGATAGACTCTTTAACTGATGGAGATAACAATTGGTCTGGAAACACCACTGATAGGTATGAAATGGGCCATACATCAAAAAGCTCTGAAACTATCACAGCAAAAAAGGCAATTGAAGTATTACTTAAGTCCCCAATGTTGTCTGACTTGAGCAAGTGGTCTCATTGGGATCTTATGTTTGCACCCACCCTTGGTTCGCTTATATCATGGTTGTTGAATGACGTAAATACCAAAGAATTATTGTGTTTGGTTACCAAAGATGGAAAGGTGATACGAATAGATCGTTCTGCGACCTCAGACTCTTTCCTTGAGGCTGCAAAGGAAGGATCCTCTTTCCGAACTGCAGTTAATCTGTTATCTTTGATCTCACTTTTTGGCGGAGAAAAAGATGTTCCATTGTCACTTCTAAAGCTTCATGCCTGTGATGCGTTTAAAGACATGTTTAAAAACTTTGTGGAAGATATTGTAGCAAGTGATGATAAAAATGCTCTCCATTCTGAAGAAGCTTTATGTAAAACAAAAATTTTAACTGAAGTTTCAACTACTAAAATGAAAAGTGCATTTGGCAACCACTTACATAAAGTGAATAAGGCAGTGTCAATTCTGTCAAGGTTTGTCCTTGATTGTCTTTGTTATCTACCTGCTGAATTTCGTAGTTTTGCTTCTAAAGTGTTGCTCTCTGGGATGCAATCTGTTTTCAAGGATGCTGCTGCAGCTATTTTATGTGAATGCAGCAACATGGAGCAGCATCTCATGCTTCATGAAGTAGGATTATCTCTGGGTATTACCGAGTGGATTAATGATTACCATGCATTTATTTCAAACAACACTCCTGACCAGTTTTGTGCTCATGTTTCATGCTTAAAAGATGGCAAAACTGAAATAAGTGCAGGACTGAACCATGACCAAGATATCTTTGATAAGTCTCTTGTGCCTGAAGTGAATATGGTTGCATCACTTGTGCCATGCGGGCTTTATGAAAGGTGTACTGAAATTAGTCAAACAGTTGATAGAGAAAAATCTATGGACGAATCTATAATTGGCCACCTAAAAGATTCATTTCAAAATGCCAAAGATATTGATTCTTCTCTGGTCATTCAATCTATTAGGCAAGATGAATTTGGGCTAGATCCTAGTCTTTCTGATATTGAGAGTGGCATGTTGAAGAAGCAACATGCTAGGTTAGGGAGAGCACTGCATTGTCTTTCACAGGAGCTATATTCTCAAGATTCACATTTTATTCTTGAATTGGTGAGGATATTCTTTTAACTTTTTTTTTCTTGTGCTTAGGAATAAAGGGAGAATGGATAATCTTTTTTGAATCTGTCATGCCTTTTTTTTATTATTGTTTGTTAAACACATGTATTGAGAATGTAAGGTGTTAATCTTGAAACTTCAATTATCTGATCCACATCTTAATAACATTGCCTAAGAAGGTGTATTTTGGTGGTAAGGGGCAATTATAATGTAAGGCAGTGGTGATGTGCTGAAAATGTTTGTCATATCACCATTTTTAGAATATTGTTCATTCTGGGCCAGAAAGTGATAAACTGAATGCGGAAATCTTATAGGAGTTCTGTATAAATCTTTTGTATTATTTTGAACTGTTCAGGTAGGTATGATTTTAATAAATCTTTCAAATTTAAGATGCATTCTGAATATTGGAAATTCTGCATGTTGTTGGTTCTTGGTAAGGACGATGAATATTGAGAGTTATTTTTCTGCATATGTTTCTAATAGTTTTCCTTTTCTTATATAGGTTCAAAATGCAGATGATAATAATTATCACGAGAATGTGGAGCCAACTCTTGCTTTTATTCTTAGAGATTCTGGTATTGTTGTATTGAATAATGAGCAAGGATTCTCTGCTAAAAATATGAGAGCACTTTGCGATGTTGGAAATTCAACGAAGAAAGGATCCAGTACTGGATACATAGGGAAGAAAGGCATTGGCTTCAAGTCTGTGTTCCGAGTATGTTGAGGAAACTTTTAATTTGATTTTCTCTTTATAATACCATTTTGTTTCAATATGAATGCTGAAAAACCAAAAACATCAGGATAGTGCAGGATCACATTTCCAAGTTTGATCCAGTAGTTCTGAGAATATCTGCTTTTATTTCCTACGCTCGCTTCTATTTAATTTTTCATTTTTTTTCTTTCTGATTTTCGTTTCACCCTTATACTTTTTCCTATGCTGTATTACGCATCTGTTTTTCTGTAGTATTTGATGGTACTATGTTTTTATTTGTATCCTTCCTTATATATATGATTCTGCAAGCTGTGTGATCCGTTGCTTTTACTTCTGTGTTGTTTGAATATATGAAAAATATATCAGTATATTTGGGCTGTATCTTAGAGTAATTCAAAATATCTTAGATTATGTCTTAGGAATGGTTTTCATATTTTCTCCATATTTCATGATTTACTGTAATATAATTAAAATTAGGATCTAGTAATCACGATGATTTGTTTCCTTAGTTGATTAAGATTAGGAGTTTAGTTCAGTTTTTGTTTAAATAATAGTTAGTGTTTAGTATTTTTAATCAAACACGACAATTCTGTTTGTCTGCTTTTATACTTCATTGGTGCATGTTTTTATCAAATGATTTTGCGATTATGCTAGTCTATGTAGAATTGTCATGACAAATATTTACCTCTTTATTGAGTTTTATTTACTTTGGTTGGTTTTACTGCAGGTCACAAATGCTCCAGAGATTCATTCCAATGGTTTTCATGTTAAATTTGATATTAGTGAAGGTCAGATTGGTTTTGTTTTGCCCACATTAGTTCCTCCATGTGATATTGAGCTGTTCAGGAGGATGGCATATACTGGTACTGATTCATATGGTGATAATCCCTGGAATACATGCATCCTGCTTCCATTCAAATCTCATCTGTCAGAAGGAACTGTCGTGAATAGTATTATGACTATGTTTTCAGATCTTCATCCTTCGTTGTTACTATTCCTTCACCGCCTTAAGTGTATCAAGTTAAGAAACTTGCTCAATGATACACTTATTGTTATGAAAAAAGAAATTTTGGGAGATGGAATAATCAAGGTTTCTCATGGGAAAGAGAAAATGACATGGTTTGTAGTATCTCAGAAGTTGCAGACAAATTCCATTCGCTCTGATGTACAAACAACTGAAATATCTATGGCGTTTACACTGCAGGAATCAGATAATGGTTACAGTCCATGTTTAGATCAGCAGCCAGTTTTTGCTTTCCTTCCTTTGAGAACATATGGCCTGAAATTTATTCTGCAAGGTGATTTTGTTCTTCCCTCATCCAGAGAGGAAGTTGACGGAGATAATCCATGGAACCAATGGTTGTTGTCAGAGTATCCTAATTTGTTTGTCAGAGCAGTGAGAGAGTTTTGTGAGCTTCCCTGTTTTAGGAGTGAGCCTGGAAAGGGATTGTCTGCTTTCATGAGCTTCATTCCTTTAGTTGGGGAAGTGCATGGTTTTTTCTCCAGTCTCCCTCGTTTGATTATTTCGAAATTACGCATAATGAATTGCTTACTCGTGGAGGGTGACAACAGTGGATGGACCCCTCCATGCAAGGTATTGAGAGGTTGGACTGAGCAGGTGCGCAGTCTTCTTCCTGATAATGTACTTTTTGAACACCTAGGGCTCAGATACTTGGATAAAAATGTAGTATTGTCTGATATGCTTGCAAGGGCACTAGGGATTGAGGAGTTTGGGCCTACAGTTCTTGTTCGACTAATGTCATCTTTGTGTTACACAACAAATGGGATGATATCAATGAATATGAGTTGGTTAGCTTCTTGTCTAAATACACTCTATGGGTTGATGTTTGATTCATCTGGCACAATGTCAATAAATTCTGAAATAAGAGAGGATATTCTAAAAAGACTAAAAAAAACGCCGTTTATTCCACTTTCAGATGGTACATACAGTTCAGTAGATGAAGGAACTATATGGTTGCAGTCCAATACTTTAAACACAGGATTTGATGGTGAGCATAAGATTGAAGCTTTCCCTAATATATGTGCTAAACTACGGACTGTAAGTCCTTCACTTCTTTCTGCGGCTTCTGGCACTTCAAACTTGACTTCTTTGGACAATGTTACTCGGTTGCTTCAGACTATTGGTGTTCAACAGTTGTCTGCACATGATGTTGTGAAGTTGCATATTTTACCTGTGTTATCTGATGAAACAATGGCAAGCAAGAACAAAATGTTGATGATAGAATATATATGTTTTGTAATGCTGCACCTGAAATCTACCTGTTCTGATTGTTTAATTGAAAGGGAACATATAATCTCAGAGTTGCGATGTAAAGCTTTATTATTGACAGATTGTGGTTTTAAACGTCCTGCTGAGGTACCAATACATTTCTGTACTGGATTTGGGAATCCTGTCACTCCAAAAAAGTTGGCAGATGCTGTGAATATGAGGTGGCATGAGGTGGACATAAGCTATCTAAAACACCCAGTAAATGACTCAGTTTCATCTTCACTAATCAAGTGGAGGGAATTTTTTGAGGAAATTGGGATCACTGATTTCACTCAAATAGTCCAGGTGGATAAGAGTGTTGCTGAAATACATGATTCTTCTTTTAAGCAGGTGATGTGGGATAGGGGTCTAATATCTGCTGAATCAATAGTTAAAGATTGGGAATCCCCAGAAATAGTGCAATTAGTATCATTATTGTCTAAAAGTGGCGATCAAGAAAATTGTAAGTACCTCTTGGAGGTTCTTGATACATTATGGGATGCTTGCTATAGTGATAAAGCTCAAGGTTACTTCTACTCTAAATCTGTTGGAGATGGCCATCCCTTTAAGTCTACATTTATATCTAACTTATGTGATATCCGATGGGTCGTATCAACCATGGATGATGAGCTACACTATCCTAAAGATTTATTTTATGATTGTGAAGCAGTTCGGGCGATCCTTGGAACTTTTGCACCATATGCTGTTCCAAAGGTTAGTTTTTTTGTACATTGTGTGATACAGTGCAAGCGAGTAGTTTTAACGCTCGTTTTTCTTTTTTCTTTTTTAGTTTATGGTGTAATTGCAAATTGGGAATTAGAGTGTACGTCGGGATTTAGAGATTAAATATCAATATGGTTTGCTTGCTTTGGTCTTGGGGCTGTTATCTGTAGTTGATTAGGACTTTATTTCCTATTTTTATTTCTGATTTTGTTTGTCGTATGCTTGGGTTGCTTATCCTGCTATATTTAGGGTTGGCAATATAAGGTACATTATTTGTCTTGATTTCAGCTTAATATTGATTTTGATTGATATTTGGATTATTTTAGAAATTTTAATAGTTATTGGTGTTTCCTTGTGGTTCTTGTTTTCTTACATTAGTGTTTGTGCATGTATTTGTATTTTGAATAGTACAACATTCTTGTTTGTAAAAAAGGGAATATTGGCGGTGGGTCTTGATATTATTATTATTACTCAGGTGAAAAGCGGAAGATTGGTAAACAATATTGGGTTGAAGACTAGAGTTACTCTTGGTGACATTTTGGATATTCTTAAAGCCTGGAGAAAATCATCAAAAACTTCATTCAAGGCTAGGTATGTACTTTTTAGGCTTTTATATACAAACAAAATTGCTTTGATTGTTTGAGCAACCACTTTTTTCATCTAGACAGCACCAATTTGACCTGGAAATTGGATACGATATGACTAATTTTAAAATGAAAAAACGGTGGGTTCACCATATAAGATTAATACAACACCAAATTATAACAGAGAATCAATGTTTTGAAAAATCAACAGTCGTTTTAGATACAATAAAAAAACTATGGCTTGTGTAGTTTTTTTTGGCTTTCATCTGCATTGGTATAAAAATTTGTGGGAGTAATGCAGTGAGGAGTAATAGATGGTGTCCAAGGATTATTTATCTTGGCTATATGTATAACACAGACATGGTGACCACTTTGAAGTGTTCTTTTTCCTTGCTTTAATTAACCAATGTTTCTTGTTACTTTTTTGTAAAGTTTGTCAATGATTAAAGCTTAAGATGTTAGATCGAAGCTAGTAGTGGTTTTAAAATTGTGCAGATATCCACTTTTATGTTAGAAGAATGAGGTGTTAAGGATTGAACTCCTAATCGCTTCATTGGTGCTCTGATCCTAAAAGCTTAAACTGCTAGATTTAGGTGCATATCATGAATGGTTTTACTCTACCACTTAGGAGAATAAAATTTGGGCTACGACTGTAGCATTTGTATGTTGGCTTTCCATTTGATTAACCCGACAAATAAAAAGTCTCAAATTTTGTTATGTGAGCTGAAAACTCATAAAATTATCAGTTTTGTTGGTGGCATTGATCAATCCAAACTTCTGAGGGTTGAGTCCTCATACAGTTCCTAGTTTAGAGAGAAAGAGATGATAATATAGACCATCCTAAGTACTTTTGAACTCGTGATTTTGGTTGTTTATGAGTGCTAACAACACTCACTCTATGTGGGGTCCATTTCCAAAATAGTGGGGCTGAATTTCACCCAATAAGAGATTGAATGCTAGAAAAAAAGTGTTAGAGTGAGTGTTGCTAGCGCTACTAGTGTTAGCTATGAAGCATGGGTGCTCCAAATTAAAGTCGTACCTCCATCCTATGTTATTAATAGTGCCGCAATCGCAGAGTGGAAATGATGTCGAGTGCTACGCTTTTTGCTTCATGTTCAATGGTCGTGGCCACGAATTGAGGAAAAATCGCGGCTGAATATCCCTTTTGCAGCCACGTTTCTCTTAGGAAGAAGACTTTCAGCTGCAATGAAAATGTAAGAAGAAATGAAGGATGAGTCTGAAAAGATGTAGGGGCTCAAGCACAGTGAGGCAGCTGTGAGAGAAGACTGTGTGCCCGTTTGGAGAAGATGAAGTTTCAGTTTTAGGGTTTAGATAAAATTGACTGAAATACACCACCGGAGTCCTGTGAGCAAAAATGGGGGGCGGATGAGCGATCACTATAAATGTGTCTGTGTCTGTTGGTTATAACAGTGTAAAGTCCCAATAATGGACAAAGGAGCGTTGCCCTACCAAATTGTAAATAAGCTTAAAATTGAACTGAAATAAAAGTACTTCTCTAATACATAAAAAACTTATATATATATATATATATGGTATAAATTACTTGAAATAATTATAAATATTTTAATATAACTTATTTAATACATATTAATACTATTAATTATTTAATAAATATAAAAATATATTAGAAATTTAAAATAGCAGCTTTACGGGTTTTTGCTAAACCCGCTATCCCAGTTTTTAAGTTAGCCACTCTGCACCACTATTCGAGATTAACAGCATAGTCCGTATCCGGTACTTGTGGGTGGTGGGTACCAAAATTATTTTTTAAAACAAAATTTGAGTACTCCATTTGGGTACATGTGGGTACTTTTTCAGTATGTACCACCAATCCATCCCGTGGTCCAATAATAAAAAACGTGTATGCCATTTAGTACAAAAAACAAAAAAGTTAGGTTTTTCTTCATTCCATTTTTTATGACGTTTATAGTTTTCCTATTACATTGCACATCATTTCCCTATGCTATGCTAATGGGTGTCAGTCTAGGAAGCATATACTCGTATACCTATTTTAGATGTCTGAATTTTTTTATTTATTCAAGACAAATGGGAGTCAGCCCAAGAAGCATGGACACTTTGAAAGATTAGTCATGTCATGTGTTCATTTCAAATAATTATTTGTATGAGACAGTTCACAGACATGCCTAATTGTAATTTACAATTATTTTCTTTATTTTTCTATAATTTAGTGCAAATGCATGAGAATACCACCATAGTTACATAGATTCTAGTATTTTAAATTTGTGGTGTATCCTATCCAAGCCCTGTAGGGAACAAAAAGAGGAGTTTCTGAAAAAGTGCACACGTTTGTAGCTGTGTTTGAATTGGTTACACATTTATTATCTGTGCTTATTTTTTCTTTCTCCTTTTAAAATTATCAAATTCACTGACTCTTATGTTTTCATTTTGCCAGCATAAAACAAATGTCCGAATTTTACAGTTTCATTTGGAAAGAAATGGCAGCTTCAAAGCAGAAAACCATGGAAGATTTGATGTCTGGACCTCTTATATTTGTCCCTTACTCATCTGTCCAAAGTCACGATGATGATGTTTGCGGGACGTTGGTGCATCCCAATGAAGTCTATTGGCATGATTCAACTGGCTCTGTTCAGAAGATGGAGGAGTTCCAACCTCAATGCTGCTCATCTCAATCCCCAGTTAACAAGTCACTGTGGAATATTTACCCCACCCTTCGTAGTTTCTTTGTTGATGAGTGCGGGGTCCAAGAGGCACCTCCTCTACACAGCTATATTCAAATTTTGCTGCAGTTATCAACAGTCACTTTGCCTTCACAAGCAGCAGATAAAGTAAGTTTATGAGCAATAAATTATGCCTTGATTTCTTTTACCTGAAACATTCTTACCTTGCGCTTTTCTCTTTCCAGATTTTTCAAATTTTCCTCAAGTGGGCAAATGGACTAAATTCTGGTTTGTTGAGTGCTGAGGATGTCTTATATCTGAAAGGATGTCTTTCAAAATTAGAATTTCCAGTGCTTCCCACTGTGCAAGATAAGTGGGTTTCATTGCATCCTTCCTTCGGTCTTGTCTGCTGGTGTGATGATAAGAAGTTGAAAGAAGAATTTAAGCATTCAGATAACCTTGACTTTCTTTATTTTGGTGAAGTAACTGAGGATAATAAAAATTTGGTGTTAAAAAAGTTCTCTTTCCTCATGAAAAATTTAGGTATTCAAGCTATCTCAGAGGTATGATCAATCTCTCTTGTGCACTTCTTTTTCTAAGTCATTTATTCATTGTAGTCATGCACATGTGATTATTTTCTATTTCATTCCATATTTTGCATTATATTTTTTATGCTTGATTGTATGATGATCTACTTACACTTATAGTTTAAAAATGGGAATCAACTTGGAGTGACATGGATGTATGACTATGTTCTCCAACAATGCCCAACATTGACATTGGTTGTTAATCACAACCACTTACAAGTGATTATGAAATGAAAATACTTGCTTTCTTGGCCAAGTAGCAATTAAGTCGAGCAAAATACATGATTTCATTATGTTAGTTACCAAACATGGGAATATATTAGTCCACAACGATGATATGTGTGTTGCATGATCCGAAATTCACTTTTATGCATAATCTGAAAACTTTGGGATCAACGTTTTGTTTTTTATCAACATATTAGACAAATACTGAAAAGTACTTGTCACCTAGTACTTGGTGACCAAACTAGGTGAATTTTCTAGCGCAGTCTCCTATTCATCTCCCCCCTCTCCTCTTCTTCCTCTCAAACCTTTCCAAACTGATTAGAGCCCTTAATAAATTCCTACAAAACTAAAGTGAAATTTTGGACATAATTAGGGGCCTCTGTTGTTTAAGATTAAAAAAGTGATTTATGTTTTTAGAGATGTTTTGTATAGTGGAAGCTATCTGCACTTGGTTACAATTATAAAGAGCACTTGTTACTTTCTCTATTGTATCACAGGAGATTGTTTTGAGTAGATACTCATTACAACTAAAAAACGTTAGATATACTTTATTTTTTAAAATATTATCCAAACTAATTGAAAAAGTGACAGATGATTGTATTTTAGTTTTTTTCTTGTTGTAAAATAATCTGAAGCAATTGCACTGTTACAATTTTTTACTGCAACACCTATTCCTAAAACTACCAAGGCATTTCAAATTTTCAGTTAAAAAACAGAAATGTATAGGCGGAGTTGGAGTGGTGCAAAACAATAAATTATATATTTTTTTTATTAAATAAATTGTACTTTTTAACTTATCCTATTTGTCTAGGAGTGGAGGTTTAAAGGATAATGACACATTTATAGGCAGATTTGTTGTCATACAAAAGAATTAGTTTAAATTTGTTTACTTGAGAAAGAGAAATTTGATATTCACATAACTTGTGGATGTTACATTATTGCTTTTTGACAACATGCAGGTGGTAACACGTGAGGCAATATATTATGGTCTATCTGATTGTAGCTTGAAAGAATCATTGATCAACAGGATTCTTCCATATGCTCAGCGCTACATTCACAAAAATCATTATGATAAATACATTGAACTCAAGCAGTCTGGCTTCAGTATTTTAAATAATCTTAAAGTCATTGTGGTTGAGAAGCTGTTCTACAGGAATGTTATAAAGGACTGTGACAGTGTATCAAAGAAACGGGTTGAATGTTGTTGTCTTCTACAGGTATAATGGTATTCGCAAATTTTTTGTCTAAAAGCTGCATTCATTAATTAAATGAGTATCCATGACAGAAACTGAAAACACACTTCAGGAAAAGTGTACTCTTGATTCAAATATAGAATATTTCAAACCACTGGCTACTTTTAGTTTGAAATATCATTTTTGTTCACCTAAACTAGATTTTCCTTGAACTATTAATAATTTTAATTCTCAATTTGAAATTTCAGAATTTAACTACTGTCCCTTTTTTGAGTTGTTGTTTGGTGATACTTCCTATATACAATTTGATTTTCAATTCATCATTAATCTTTCAAGAGATTTTAAAGATTTCAGTACTGCATCATTAAAATATTTATACATTAATGATTTCATTCTTTGCATGTATCGAGCAATTACTGTGCCTGAAAAACGAATTTATTATACCCTTTAGCTTACCTATTGCAAATCATAACTTTTCCTTGCATAAGTTTTTCTCTTCAGAACCTATATCTATATCACGTGTGTGTCTGTATGTATGTGTTTTTCGCAGGGAAACCTTTTGTACACTGTTCAAGAAGCAGATCACCATTCCTTGTTTATGGAGCTTTCTAATTTGTTACTTGATGGAATTGATGGGGATTGTTCAATTCGCTTGGCTGATTTCCTTCATATGATAATATACATTCCAGAATCTGATGTTGAGAAAATATTGAATAACCGAAAGGTGCCGAACCTTCCAGATGAAGAACCTGTTTGGGCATTATCTACTGTGTCTTCACTTCTAGAGGCTGAAATATCTCACCCTTCAGATTATGTTCCATCAACGAATGAACAGATATTTCCAGGAAGGAAAACTGGAATATGCTCAAACTGGCCACCTGCTGATTGGAAAACTGCACCGGATTTCAGTTATGCCCGTGCCAATGGTTTCAAGACCAAACCTGCCCAGATTAGTAGCATTTCTGAAGTGAAGTATGATGATAATTCTGAAGGCATTAGTGCTCCACCAGTTGGTTCTGAACAAGGATTGGTTTCTGTTGAATGGGATATTATTGAAGATCCACCAGCAGCAAGTTCAGTGTCATTAGTGTTGCATGAAAAAGAAAACATGAAAAATCAATCCTACCGTGATTTTGAGCAGATTGATTTTCACCATAACGAATTTGATACTGTTAGTTTGGGTGAGGATATGGATGAATCTCTAGCTGAAGCTCACTTCAGTTCACCGGCTTTTAGCACGAGAGATCGACTTCAAATTGGTACAGTTGACACAGCACAAGCAAATGTAACTGGCAGATTAGGCGAGTCTCTTGCATACAAACACTTTGCTCGTAAAGTTGGAAACACTGCCGTTAGGTGGGTTAATGAAGTTAATGAAACAGGACTTCCATATGATTTGGTCATTGGAGAGGATACCAATAAAGAGTTTATAGAAGTTAAAGCAACCAGGTCTCCAAGAAAAGACTGGTTCCACATAACCTTGAGAGAATGGCAGTTTGCAATTGATAAAGGCAAATCATTTAGCATTGCATTTGTTGCAATAATGGAAAATGATAAGCCGCGAATTGCTATATTCAAAGATCCAGTGAAGTTATGTCAGCAAGGTGTGCTGCAATTGGTTGTTATGATGCCAAAACAGCAGAGGCAGTTACCTGTTGTCTCATAGCTTCCATTCTTGTTTCATATGGTTTGTGGATGGACCTGAAAAAAATCCTAAGACTTTTGAAGCCACCTTCTGCATCCAAGCTGTGTTGGAAGTTTACTTTAATGGTCACGAAGATTAATGGAGTGGATATCACTTTAATGCAACATTCACGATTTGTTGATCACATGAGTTGCTGTTCCCAATATGTTACTTGTACATCTCTAAGTAACAGAACCCCCATGGAGAAGGATGGCTAGGCAAATATTGTTGAAATACTAAGGAATACTTTGTATGCAGGTCTCCAATATTTTGGTAGGGTTTCCTGTTAGTGTCAGCTATTTGATATTTTTATGTCTCAAGTATTTATGGCTGCCACCAGGGTAAGATCCATTTTTAAGGGTGAAGCTCAAGGTCGATGCCACTTTTTGCAAATACAAAATTTATACAGATTTTGCAGATAACCATGTAACCTAGTAGGGTTCCAATTTGATATAAGCAAACACTAGGAGAGATGCAAAGCTACATGCTTTCCTTATTAAATGTAATTTATTCATTGTCCTGTTTTGGAATTTTGGTATTCATTTATATAAATAAATGCATTTGTTGAAAGTCTTTGCTACGTATTAAGATATAGATAAATGTTTTTCACTCACTGATTTGGACGCCAAATATTTATAATCTCAAGTTTTAAATTTTTTTTTTCCTTTGGATGCTTGTTCTCTCACCTGGGAACTAGTGGCCACGCTTAATGAGATATATGAGATATGATGTTGGAAATCATGTACAAATAACACAACCGTAAGTTATATGATAAATTTGGAGTAGAGAGAAAGATCGTTGATATAAACCATATTACATTTTTAGTCTTTTTATAAGAGACCTCTAATTAAATTGAAAGAGACCAGTGTCATCTTATTCAATAATGTATATATATAAAAATAAAAGAGGAGTGTATATATGAGTTATATTAAATGAAAGGAGTATCTTATTATGAGAGATGAGAGCATTAGTTAATGACTATTGTAAGGTGTTGATAGAATTCAATTTTTAAACCGTTCATGTGCCTAATCTTCTTCCTAGAAGCATTTCTAGAACCAACGAACCCTTGAACCAAAATACATGCTATTCCTTATGCTAATTCAATGGTGGCTGCATTTATAATGTTCATTGTAAAATTACCCACTTCCATTGTAATTAATAATTGGAGTAGTCTTCATCTACTATTAATTGGAGGAATGCATCTCTCATAACCTAAACTGAGGAGAGGAAAATATTAGAAGACAAAAAGAAGAACAATGGAGAGATTGAAATGGAGAAAAAGAAAGGACGAGCAGTGAGGAAAACACTACAGTTGTTGATGGCTTCTGTATAAGGGAGAGGGAAGACAAGCAATAGGGAGAAAAGAGGAGCATGTTAGCACTTAAAAAGGGAATTCCATCAACAATTTAAATCTAAAGGTCATTAACTAATGTTATCATCTCTCACAATAACATCTATAAGTATATTGCCACCATATTTGTGATTTTTTTGGCATTTTCCTCCTCACCCAAATTCCATACATGCTATACCTTTAAGATCATCTCCAAGCCATTGCCATGTTGACCTCTACTAATTTCCAAATCAAAGTTAATAATTTGTTTTTGAGTTTCTCACAATATTGCCCTTGTATACCAAGAAAGTTGGTTTGAAAAATTTTGGTTTCAAGATTTGATAGGTATTGTTTGTTGTTTCGGTAAAAAGATGAATATGTTGTTGCAATTATGGTTTGAAGTAGAATTTGTTGGTGGTTCTCTTTTATTTGCATGTCTCAGTATTGATTTAAATTTCTCATTTACTCCAAGTGTCTATTACTATATTTATTTAAATTTTCTTTCTTGATTAGCCACAATGACTTTTCTATATATCTCTACTTTGTAGTGGTTAAACATTTTATCTTTCTCTATATGCTTAGTTAAACATTTTTTATTCTTTGTGTCCTATACTCCTACTTATGGTAGTAAAGTAATTATCATTTTATGTGATCTTCTATCCTATGGTAGTTAGACATTTCTCTTAGTGCCTTTATCTTAAGGTGGTTAAGCTTTGTTAGCCAAATTTGACATTTTGAAAATTCGAGATTGAAATTTTTTGTTCTATTGGAGTGAATGTCGTCCTGTGCACTTTGGCCACTACCACTTTCTACGTCAACGATTATTAATGAACATGAACGAAATTTAGTTATGGTTAAGTTTGGTAGGAGACAAATAAATATAGTGCTTCATATGTCTAGTTTCTATATCTATGAGTGTTTATCAAAATTGTATTTCATCTTTTGTCTTCAATAAAATAATGGGTGTTCATGATTCTGTCAAAATATAAAATAATGGTAGTTTTTTATGCTAATTGAAAAATAATATTTATGTAACATAAGACTTTATATATGGCTATTAATAGCAAATAAGACTCCAGATATTTCTTTCTAGTTTTCTTTATATAAGTAAAGCATGTCCTTTTTTTTTTTGTACGAATAAAGCATATCCTTATATGCGACTTTATGCATAAATAGAAAGAAGAAATTACGCCTTTCCATTATGCTTAGATTATCACCTTAGCATTCATAATTTAAAGATTATAATCACGAAGTCATACTATGATAAGCTAGCAAAAAAAGTGTCTTACTAATTACACCCTAAAATGTGGTAGGAATCCACATATTAAGAGAAGGAATATCATAAAGATATTAATACTTTTGAAAATTCATATTAAAAACTTATTAAATTAATTGAAAAAAATTGTATAAAAAAATACATAACTAACTCACAAAAGAGTTCCAAGTAACTCATGCGATCAAATAGAGCTATAACTAAAACCAAATATATTGAATTGAAGTAAGCAAAGTGAATGAGATGGATTTGACTTTCTTGATAGAGAGAGAAAAGTTTGTGACTCAGTGAGTTTCTTTGACTCATTTCTTGAAGTGAAAGAGAAGATACAAAAGTATAAAGGGAACCCATTTCAAAGCAAAAACTCATGTTCAAAGGCAAACTTCTAAAAAACGAAGATGTTATAACACTTGTTATTCACTTGTAATTAATTCTAGATTGAAAGTATTAGAGGTAGAGAAGAATAAAATATGAAAGAGAATCAAAATTATGTTATTGCTTGTGTTGTAAGTAACTGCACTAGTTTGTATTATATATCAAACACGTGATGAATATGTTGTTGTACCTAACTCCTAACAACCTCTAACTAACTTCTAACACTACTAACTACTACTTTGAATTACAATTTCAACATTCCCCCTAATTCATAGTGGTTAAAGCCATTACTTCAAGCTTTCTCATAATCTCTTGAAATTTCAATTTCTCCAATGACTTTGTGAGAATGTCAGCTTTATGCTCATCTGATCTGCAATGTTCTAGCCTCAACTTGTCTTTGTTCACTTGATCTCTTAGGAATTGGAAACGTGTTTCAATGTGCTTACTTCTCCCATGTGCAATAAGGTGTTTGGCTAGATCTATTGTTGACTTATTATCAATCCACATTCTTAATGGTCCTCCATTTCTCAATCCCATTTAAGTCATCAATTCTGCCAGCCACAGAGCTTGACATGCTCCCGTTGATGCTAATACATATTCAGCCTCACATGAAGATAGAGCTACTATGCTTTGCTTTTTTCAGTATCGTGAAACTAGTTTTTTGTTTACCATGAACACATAACCAGTGGTGCTTTTCCTACCAACTTTGTTTCCACACTAATCAGCATATGTGTATCCTACCAATTCAGCTTCACTTCTATATGAGCTTCTAGGATATAGTAGGCCATACTCAGCTGTTCATTTGATGTATCTCAAAATCTTATATGTTGCCAAATAGTTAGGTACTCTTGGTTTTTCCATGTATCTATTAATCAGTCCTACACTGTAGGATATGTCATGCCTTCTTTTGACAGCACCAACCAAGTTTCTGATGGAATGTTAGTGCTATTGCACTCTTGCATATTAAATATCCTCAATACATCATTAACATACTTTTTTGGGTGCATGAATACTCTTTTTCTCATAGTGACAAACTCAATTCCAAGGAAATTTGACAATACTCCTAAGTCTAACATCTCAAACTCTTCTTTCATTCTTGTCTTAAATTGTGCTATTTCAGCTTCATCACATCCAGTCACTAATAAGTCATCAACATAAAGACATATTAGTAGTGTAGATAAGGCTACTAACCTTTTAACATAGACTCCATGTTCATTCACACATTTCTCAAACTGTTGTTCGACGATGCTACTCACGATCTTCTCACCAATTGATGCATTTTTATGTAATATCTCAACCATTACCATTGTTGACGATGCTACTCACGATCTTCTCACTAATAAGTCATCAACATAAAGACATATTAGTAGTGTAGATAAGGCTACTAACCTTTTAACATAGACTCCATGTTCATTCACACATTTCTCAAACTGTTGTTCGACGATGCTACTCACGATCTTCTCACCAATTGATGCATTTTTATGTAATATCTCAACCATTACCATTGTTGACGATGCTACTCACGATCTTCTCACCCCTTTTCCTCTCCATAGGAAATAGCGAGTTTTTGCCTTTCGTGGGAGTCGAACCCGATACATGGGGGATAAGTACTGCCTCATCTCATTCCCACTACCAGATTGGTTAAAGTCAATTCATATTGTGAATAATTCAGTTTGGAAGATTTTACATGAATTCAATTCATGTACATTGTAAATAATTCATTCTACGCAAACTTAAATCATGTAAACTTACGTGAACTGAATTCACGTACGTTATTAAATTTAGGAAATCACATATATGTGAATTCAGTTCACGTAAGGATACGTGATTTATGTTTGCGTATTCAATGGAGTTTAAAAATTCACAGGCACTACGTAAATATAGTTCATGTACACCTACGTGAATTGAGTTCACGTAGGTTGCGTGAATTCATATCACGTAAATGTACGTGAATTCAATTCACATATAAGTGATCTCAGTTAAGTATGTGAGACGTACATGAATTGAGTTCATGTAAGTGTTCGTGAATTCAGTTCACTTAAACATAAGTGAATTCAGTTCACGTAAACGTTTGTGATCTCAGTTTAGTTCACATATTTTTGAATTTTTGATATGTTTTTATTGGAAGCAGATAAATGGACCAATGGAGAAACAATAGTGACATAATGTATGATGGTTTGGACCCTTATTTTGACGAAATGCAGGATGGTTTGGAACGTGATTTTGACGAAATGTGTGATGGTTTGAAACTCGATTTGACGCAATGAATGATGGTGTTGAACCCGAAATTGACGATGCTATGAATGACTGGGTTGAACCTATTATGGTGGATTTGACTGATGTGTTTACCACCGGCATGATGTTTGATACACAAGATGTTTTATTGGGATGGGCTAGAAATGTTGGAAGGGAAAATGGAATTGTCGTTGTCATTTTTAGACAACAAAGACAAAATTAATTCTTGGTTGTGAAAAAAGCTATAAATAAAGACCTTGGAAGAATCCTAAACCTATGAGGAGTACTTGGACTAAAAAATGTGAATGTCCATTTAGATTAAGAGGAACATCATCAAGTGTTTGTGAGGGATGATATCTTGGTGAATGATGGTATCTGCATGTAGCATGTGGTCTCCATAACCACGAATTGGCCAAAAAACTGACTGGTCATTCTTTCTTAGGCCGATTATCTCACAAAGAGAAATATGTACTCGGTGATACGATGAGTAACATGATTAAACCAAGAAACATATTGATGACATTAAATGATCATAGTATGGAAAGTTTTACGGCAATTAGGAGTGGGAATAGGCTAGACCGTCTGTCAGGGGCCTATGACCTGACCTACTTATGGCCTGATTTAGTCTGACCTATTTAATAAAAAAGCTACGTTCAGGCTTTTTTTAAAGTCTATTAATTTAAATAGATTAGACTCTGACTCATTAGAAAGCCTATTAGGCATGATAGGCCGACCTATATATATATTTAATTATTTATTAACATTGTTATTTTTTATTATTATTTATTAATATTAGTATTTGTATTTTATTAGATTTGATTATAATTTTATTAGTTTTCCTTATGTTTATTATTTTAATATTGTTCCTTATATATAAAGGCATAGTTTAGCCTATTTTAAAAAATGTAAAATATACTATTTAAATATTTTAATGTGAATAAGGCTTTTAGATAGGTTTTCAGGTCAGACCAGACTTTTAAAAAAGGTTAGGCCATGCCGAAAAAAAAGCTTATGATAGGCCGTAGGTCAGACTTAGGCCTAAAAAATTAATCGTAGGTCAGACTTAGGCCTTTCAAGGCCTGACATATTCCCACCCTTAACGACAATCAAACGAGTTTACAATGCACGTCAAGCATATTGTTCATCACTTAGAGGTAATAGAACATAAATGCAACATCTAATGACATTGATGGAACACGACAAATACCTATATCGATATAGGAAGGTAAATGGTACAGATGAGTTGAAGGACATATTCTAGGCCCATCCGGATAATATCACTCTTGTAAATAATTTCACATAGTATTGATTATGGATAGCACATACAAGACTAGTAGGTATCAAATGCCATTACTTTAGATTATTGGTGTTACTTCTACTAAAATGACATTTTGCGTGGGATTTGTTGAGAAAAAATTTCTTTTAAATATTTTAATGATAACAAAATTATCTCAAAGATTATGATTATGTCTACAATCTAATCAGTGCTTTTGAGTGATTTTCTAAAAAAGAAATAGGTCCATTCTCTCAATGATTCAAAAAGAAAAAGAGTTGAGTCAAAGTAAACACAACCTCCAAGCAAGAGGACAAACCAATAGAGGTCAAAGCCTTAAACCTCCAATCAAGAGGATGAACATATACTACAACAAAAATTGAATCTATGACTAGATCAAGGAAGATGATTTTGTATCTAAAGACAAATAAATAACAAAAGCAAAGAATCAAAAGGAAATCATCAGAAGAGGATCAACGAAAGAGGACAAACAGAATAAACTTCTGGGTCCATTCATCCTCCTACCAAGGATATAGCCAATTATACCTTTTCAAGAAAAATCACTGTCCTTTACACGAAAAACAAGATTATACTGTTATTGGAAAAGATAAAAGTCAAAAGTACAAGTCTTATCTCAATAAAGAAAAGATCAACCTCCAAGGACAATCCTTGAAATTCATCCTCCTACGAGGAAAGCAGTACAAGGAAAAGTTGAATGACATTTCAGTAATTCAAATCAAATATCATGGACTATTAAACTCTTATCCAATGATCATAAGACACCTTTTCTTGAGAAAGAAGTCTCATAACCTCTATAAAAGGAAATGAACTCTTCATCATTCAACACACATTCACTCATACAAAAGAAAAGATCTCACAACTAAGAAGAGCAACATCATCCTCTCTTAGAACTTTCTACTGTTTTAAACTATATCTTTGAGTCCATCCTCTTAGAAAGTTCAACAATAGAGATAATCATAATATCATTTAGATCACCCATATTGTATATTCCAAGTTAGTGTTAACTTGGTAATAGTTGTAATCCAAGAGGATAATATTGTGCAAGCCTGGTGAGGCTAAAGAATATACACAAAGAAAAAGGGTCCTAGAGGAGGACAGTGCATTTTTGAACATTAGTGAAACTCACAAGTTTGTGAAGAACTGAACGTGACCCATTTTGGGTGAACCAGTATAAAATTGTGTGTGTCTTGTTTTCTACTTTACTCATTCTGCTTCTTGATTTATTACTTATACTCTTTGCTAATCATCCTCTCATAAATGATACGTTCTAAACAGATTTCTTGGAAAAAATTTAAAACACTAATATCCCTATTCAACCCTCTTTCTAGTGATATTTTAGTCACTTCAGGATTTACATATCTACAATGTGAGTGTATTGATAACTTCGTGTGGGTACTACAAATGTTTAAAGTGAAGTAGCAATGTTAATCACAAGAAAGTGGGGTTTGAATTGTGATCCTTTTAAAATTTTGATTTATGTGCTTAATTTAAATTAACTCAAATTAATCTAGGTTACGAAAACATAAAATGGAGAACGTTCTTGGTTAGTGAAAAACACACAATTTAACTTATCTATTTAATTTGATAATAAAAGGGCTATAAATAAATAGAGGTAAGGAAAAAGATATCACACAGAGATATATCCTGGTTCACCCAACTCGGGTTACGTCCAGTCCTCACAGTTGTGAGATTTTTCACTAAGTGTTCAAAACAGATAACGTTCTTGGTTTTTACACCACCAGTTCAAATCAACCTTGATCTGTTACATACACTACCTTTCTGCCTAGAAAGGATTTCCACAGGTTACCTTTCAATCTTTAGAGAAGATTTTTACACTTTACCTTTTAACTATAAAAGGATTTTCTACAAACTACTCAAGCTATTTTCAACAATATAGCCTTGAGTTTATAAGATAATGATTTAAAGAGATTTGGCAGAATCTTAGTGAGCTGAACACTTGTTTGAGTTTAGATTCTTGACAGAAAGAAATCAGTAACAAATTATTCTAAACTTTGAATGAGAGGACAAACTGATTCTTGTATGTAACTGAGAGATTTTAGAGTGTATGATTGCATGTAAGCGATGTATTGCTCTTAAATTGAAGCTTTGATTTTTCCTTAAGTTTGGGGTTCCTTTTATAAGCTTCAAGGAAGCTTATGACAGCTCATTTAACTGTTGGAAAGGGTCCAACTATCATGTGTCAGCTTATGGATAAGATCATATTTGAACCAAGAATGTTCTTGACTGAACATTCTTCGTTTTCTACTTTTTGAAGAATGTTGATATGTGAATCTTCTATGTCAACCATTTTTTATAGTGATTCAAGGTCCTTTCATTACGTGTTCATTAGATATCAAGGATAGGCTAAAGTATATTCTTCAAGAATGTTCTTGATTTTTGTTTTAACAAATTGGAGAATGATCCTTCTTGTACTTGGGGAATAATCATGCTTGATTCACCATGAGTCATAGCTTTTATTCTTGGTCTTTTGGAGTGATTCTTTTGCTAAGATGAGCCCTGTATATTCCACGTAGAATATTGGAAATGTATTCGTAATTTCTAGAAGCTTTATTTTCCTTAACAAAGGATATCATCAATCTTATTGTTTTATGACAGTGGAGAACGTTCTTCGTTTTTTCAGACTTTTGTCAAGAATGTTCTTCATTTTGTTTATGGTAACAGTTGGACTTTAGAACATTTGACAGTTTTTTCTTTGTCATGCTTCTCCATACTTGCGTCAGTGATGCAATACTTTATTTGTCCAAGTTGTACTTGTTTTATCTATGCCATCAATCTTGCAAGTTACTCTTTGTACATTGTTTTGGTTTTGTTGATTCTTTTAATGAATCTATCCAAATAGTAACCTTGAGTATGTAATGTTGTTCCTGATGTTTTGCTATGTAGCTTGCTGCATTTTCGTAGCTTGGAATAATCTTGAATTCAAGAAGGTTTTGTTCTTAGTAAATCGGAATGTTTTTGAACTAAATGCTATAAAAGCCATAATGTTCTTCGTTTTTTCCAGACTTCAATTTTAATAACCAGAACATTATTCGTTTTTCAGACTACTGTCTTTTTTAAAAAACTAGAATGTTCTTGGTTTTTCCAGACTTCAGTTTTATAACCAGAACATTTTTCGTTTTCCCAGACTTCAGTTTTAATAATCTGAACATTCTTCGTTTTTCAGACTGCTGTCTTTTTAATAAACTATAATGTTCTTGGTTTTTCCAAACTTCAGTTTTAATAACCAAAACCGTCTTTGTTTTTCAGACTACTGTCTTTTTAATAAACCAAAACGTTCTTGGTTTTTCCAGAATGATCATGTCATCAATTTCCAATTTAAGACATGATTTACTTTGATTTATATCATGGTTGATCATTGATTGTTGTATGAAAATATTTGATCACTTTCTTCATAAAGATGCTATCTTGAAGATGTAATAAGCATTCTCTTGAATGATTGATATATGATATATTCTTTTTGAGATTCTTGCAATATTGAGCAGATACTTATGCACTTTGACAATGTGAATGACTTCTGGAAATTCACGTTCCTTAAATAAAACTCAAGTGCAATCATTAATAGATCACCATTCATAAAACTTAATTATTTATTTCATAAGGTTTGTTGTCATTAAAACATATATCAAAAAGATTTTTTCCTCAACAATCTCCCCGTTTTTTATGATGACAAACCTTTTGAATAAACCATAAGTTTTAGGATGGATATAAATAAAATGCAAGAATGTTCATAGATATGTAATTAAACTCCCCATAAACACATGCAAGAGTAAACTCCCCCTAAACATATGCAAGATATTAATTCTTAACATTCTTCATTAATTACTTTCAACCTATATCCATCATATATTTCTTTCTCCCTTTTGGCATATATCAAAAAGGTTAGGAATAAAAAAAAATGAAGTACAAAATAATGGAGCAATAGCATGAGTATATTGCACATAGAAATCATGTGGTTGATCAATGCATTCATATATCAAACTTGTCAAGTTTGCATTTAACATGAAAGAATATAGCATGTATGATGATCAATAATCACTTTAATCAATATTGCAATCAAGATATGGATAATGATAACAAAAGCAACATGACATAATTATATGCAAACATTTTAACATACTCGAAAAAATAGTCAATGAATATATATTGTTCTCATTTAGAAAGAACAATGAGTTGACTTTAGTTTTTAGAAAAAGAAAATTTTCTAAAAACTCCCCATGAATATTATGAAATTAATATCTTTTAACATTTCAATGTTCCATAACACAAGTAAGATGTTTATTTGCTCTTTGTCATCTTTCACAAGAGGCAACATTTTAATTTGAAAATGATCATGCGTACAGTTATAAATGAAGAGAATGAGCGTATACAAGGAAGCAAAATAAAATGAATGTGACATCATGTCAAATATAATTTCTCTCTTTATAAAACATTCTTATGATAATGATGTTTGTATAAACAATTTTTAAATGGATCAAAAATATGCTAAGAGATTTGCATAGGTCATATGCAAACTTAGTTCACGTAGGTTTCTAGGTAGACTCAGTTTGAGTAACCAAAATCAAATGACAAAATGAATTTTATTTTCACCAAAATCAGTTTCAATCACGTAACTCTAACTAACTTTGTAAAAAAACAAGAAGAAGAACCAGAACAAGGACAAAATTGATGTAAACCTAATGTAAATTGAAAACAATGAAGATGTTGAAAATGGAGGAAGAAAGAGAAAGGAGTGTGAGAGAAAATGATGAATATAAGTGTGAAATAAAATAGGAAGATAGAAAAAAAAGTTAAAGTTTAAAGAATGATATATATATATAAACAAGCACATTTTAAATATTTCGTTTTTTATAAAAAAAGTTAAGAGATGTGGATAGAAGAGGTGTGAGTATCAAAATTGCTCTATTTATAGTGTAGTTAAAGAGATAGTGGGTAGCTATTTGCTCTATTTTTATACGTGACGGTTTCCCAGTTTACTCCAGACACACGGCAAAAAATTTGAACGATGTGATTTAAAATCTAAAATTAGTTATTTTTTTAAGAGGAAACGTGTTAATTGTTTTTGAAAACAAAACAAAGCAACGTTACGATTCCTCTTCTCCGTCAATCGGAGAGCAATCATCCCTCCGTCTCGCCGTATTTCTGCCTCACCGTCATCTTGCCATCACGCCGTCTCACCGTCGTTATGGAGTAGAATTAAGAAGATCTAACTTGTCTAACTGAGGATTGAGACATAATTTCATTTTTGGTTCGATTATTTGCCTTTTTATTAATTTTTGGCAAATACACTGGAAATTTGCATTTCTTGTAGCTCTATTTTGCTCTGTTCAGTCAAATAATTTAAATAGGCTAAATCTTTTTTTTCTTTTTGATTTGGTCATTTATTTTAATTTTAAGTGACAATTTAATTTTTTATGTTTTAAAATGTTAATAATATTATCCTTTTTTTTTTATAAAAATTTTCAATCAAAACCTATAAAATTAATTATATTCTTTAATATAATATAAATTTTATCAAATTCGTAACTCAAATATTCACATAAACTCATATTTTTATTCATTATTTGATTTTTAAAATTCAATCTCTAACAATATCAAATAAAAAATGAAAATATGATTTTATTTTAAAATTTGAGTTACGAATTTGATAAAATTTGTATTATATTAAAGAATATAATTAATTTTATGGGTTTTGGTTAAAAATTTTGATGAATTTTTTAATTTATTGTAAAAAAAAGGATAATATTATTGACATTTTAAAACATAAAAGATCAAATTGTCACTTAAAATTAAAATAAATGACCAAATCGGAAAAAAAAGAAGATAAATGACTAAAACGTTAACTGAAAGTAAGTTAATGGACCACAAGTGCTATTTAACCTTTTAATTAATAAAATAATTTATTTTATTAATTTATATTTTTATAAATATGAATATTATATTATCATTTTAGTACTACTACTTTGTATAAAAATAATATATATATATATATATATATATATATATAATTAATTAATTTCAGTCCAATTCAAGTTGGACTTTTGAACACAGAACATCTAAATTCAATATTCTGTCCGATTTTGATTACATTGTGTTATAATTAAGCAAAAATTCATTCTTTTTATTGGTTTATCTATCAAGATAATGGATAGCTAAAGTAAAATTTCATTTCTTTTAACTTTATTGATCTTTTGACTTCTATCCGTAAAAAAAATGAGTGATTAAGCAAAATTCTTCTTTTTAGTCATTAGCATTTTGGCTTCTATCCAAAAATACAAATAAATATTGGATGGTTAAACATATGTTCATTCTTTCAAGTTTTAATTGACATTTTAGATGTTATCCATATTAGTTTATATTCATAATAAGGATAGTAAAACATAAATTTCATAATTTTTTATTGGTAAATTTTTTACAATTCAAATTATTTTAGTCGATGGATTATCGACATTTCAAATTATGACAAATCATTCTTGGTTTATGCTATTTTAGTTCTATCAGGGCAGATTTGATTCTATTCTTCTTATGTTTTTGTCTCGTTGCGTTTGAAATTTATCTTTGATTTAAAAACAATCAAGAACACATGTTAAAAGCTAATGAATTTTAGAATCATAATTTATAGATTAATTAACTTGATTTTGTTTATCATCAAAACATTTAAAATGAGATTTTTGTCTCAACACAAAAAACCGCTCAAAAAAGAACTATGACATAAGCATCGCTCTAAAAGAAAGTGGTATTAGAACCACTAAAACTCGAAAGGACATAGAGGAAAAAAAAAAGGAAGTGGTATTGCATCTAACTTTGAGGTATTTTTCACAAGAGTTTGAACCTCATTATACAGTAATCGAAGCAAACACACATACAAGTTCTATTCAACATGTGACTTTAGTATTTATAGAGTTGAAAATTACTCAATATATGAGAGTTTTCCAATGTGAGACTTCAACAATTTTTAAATTCACACACTCATATACTCTTTGCCTTACCTGTTAAAGTTGTAAATCGGATTTTCTTTAGTAAATAGGGAGTTGGAGCTCAACAAATGTTATCCAGTAATGATAACGTCTTGAGTTTAGAATCATACCGTCTTTAATTCTTACTAATAGTTGTGTTTGATTTTCTATGTAAAACATCACCAGTTTGACCATCTATTAGTTAAAATTGCAGTGATAGAGTTATCCATTAAATTTATGTTACTACGTAAGGCTATAACTTTTTTTGTAAATGTAAGACTAGACTACTTTATAATAGATCCATATTGCAAAACTAGTTGAACTAAAAGTTTTTAGAAAAATACAAACAAAAAATTAATTGATACTTCATCGTATTTACTATTAGAAAATATACCTACAATTGTTCAAATGGTCTTAACTTTGATATCCATAATAATAGATATAATATTACGTGATTTAACGGTTTGATTGAATAATGTTGCATTTTTAATAAAGTTAGTAAATGTTGTGAGTGTAAATGTTTGATACTTCGTATGAATATCAATTAAAGAAACAATGGTTAATAAAATGTAGTGTACGAACATGTGGTTGATCCAAGGGGTAAGAGATTTATCATCTTAAACAAATACTCAGGGATTCAAACTTTGATTGGATCTATAACACAGTTTAAAAAAAATTAAATGGAGAATAGTTTGATAGTTAAATATAGAATATGGAAAACGATAAGGGTCAATTTTTGATTTTTTTTTTTTGAACATGTCAATTATTGAGATTGAATATTTTAATTTATGCAATTTAATTTATTTATTTTTTTAGTGATTTAAACAGTTCAAAACTTCACATGCAATATGCACTATTTTTTTAGTAAAAGTTGTGTGTTACAAAGAATTCCTATCATTCATTCTCAAATATAAGTCAATTTGACACAACTGCAAGAACAAAGATAAGAAAAAAAACATGTAGATGATCAATGCTGAAAAGAATGTGTAACAACTGCCTTGTATTAAAAAAAAATAATGTAAATAACTTGTACTCAAAGCAATTCTGTTTTTTGGTTACACTTTTTTCTATCTATCTCTATTTTTTTTCCACCACTTCACCCAATCAGATTTCATACTCTCTTCCCTGCCATTCTCACTCACATCCCATAAAAAGGGGATGGAAGAAGATCCTTACCCTCTTTTGGTGTGTGGAAAAAAAGAGAGTATAGCTTTGTTGGCTACTAAGATTTCCACCAGCTATTTGTCTTTGACTTGTTGTTGCACTACCAAAACACCAGCTCTGCTCTCAAAATCTGGTGAAGCAAGCAAATCACCAATGACACCTAACTCTGTAAATTCACTCCAATTTGTTAGTCCTTCTATCTGAGGTAAGTCTAAGTCATGTGTTCTCCCAACAATAAAAAAGTCATGTTCATTCGCTATATCGCGAAGAATAGCCGATGTCCCCGGACCATCGTTTACAATCACTTTTTGATAACAAACATTATCTGAGCCATAATGTGGTAATCTTCTTATTTCATCCAATGCCTCATTATCTAGTAGATACTCCAAGTTTGGTATGTTTTTCTCAATTGAAAGGTGATATACAACCAAGTTGATCCTCGGGTTCCGTATCGCTCTTTTAGCTAAGCACAAAGCCTCTCTGTCGTCTCTTCCGCCGAGATAAACCATGGCTAGCCGAATCAACGCATTGTTTTGTAATGAAGAACGAGTCACGAGGATTCCTATCGAGCATGGAGCTACTTCTAGTATCTTGCAATTCAAGGACCTTATGTTCTTGTCATCAGATTCAACGCCACCATCAATAGTCCATCTTCTATGGAATGGAAGAATTATGATGGATGCAACTTTGTCCAATGCAAGTTGACAAACATCTTCATGCATAAGTGTAGGTGGAGATATGGCTGTGTAAGTGTGTGCAATTGCTCCACCAAGGTTGTCATGTTCATAAAGGTCAAAAGCAAGAATAACATCGTCTGAGTAAGACTTGTGGGAACTGGAAATCGATTTTTGAAGACGGTGGGAGATGAAAATAGGGGATGTCCTCCCAACTAGCTCAATCAGATGCAATGCATCCACAACCACAGGATTTTCTGTTGCTGGAGAACAAAGGTCAAGGACATCTGTTATAGCAGATATGTTGTATTGTTTATGAATGCAGGAAAGTATTCTCAGTTCTGAGTCTGGTTTTAAACTCATGATGTTCCTTTTTTGGTAGCCAGCATATTTTCTTGATGGATCATACAATAACTTCACTGACCATTTTACTATGATTGATGTGACCATTATGCTTATTATCATCACTCCATAAGTTGGACCAGAAAAAATCTGCATGTATACATCACAATTGAAAATTTTATGTATGATGATCATAGTCCATTTATAAGAAACAATAAAACTAAATCACACATATTAAGACAACACAATATACTAATTTTTCTTTTAAAAAATGTCCTTAGCAATTATTAAATGAAACTCAATAGCATAGAGAATATGGACTTCTACCAAAACTAAAACTCCTAACAAATTAGGGGCATAAAAGTAATATCAATAATTAATACACTTAAAAGTGTATTATTTTATTAGTCTTAACCCTCCGATTCTTAGGAAAAAGGACCCTAGTAATCTGAAGTTAGGCCGATGGGTAAGTAAAGTCCGGTCAAATACTGTTCCAGTCAGAGTTTGAACTCAAATTCTCCCAAACAATTTGTCTTTCACTTAAGTTTATTTACCACTTAGGTCTAATCACTCAGTTACTTGAAAAAGTGTACTATGATTCTTATATTAAGGATGAAAAGAAAGTAACATTTGTCTCTTATAAATATGAGTGGAGGGAGTATAAGACTAGTTGAAGCATATAAGATTTATGGTTTGATCGAAAGGAAAATTAAGGTTTAAGCAAGTATTATAGAGTACCTGTTGATCATATAAGCCAGAAAATATGCCAACATCCACTACACCTTTGGCATTCAAAATGAGGGAAAGAGCCAAGGCATCATTGAAGGGGATCTTGCAAATGAGGGAAGGTATCATGTATGCTATTATTTTGACAATATGTGTAACACCAATGACGCCACCAACACCAATCAATGCTCTTAATGTATGTGGCAATGAAAAGTCTGCTTTCATCGCACCACAAGTCACAAATATAGGAAGAAAGAAGCTTTTACCAAAGAATTGAAGCTTCTTAACCAATGCAGATCCTAATGGAGGTCCTTCTGGAACAGCCAACCCCAAAACAAATGCACCTAAGATAAAATCTTGGTTTATGTAAACTGAAAGCCAACCTAAACTAAAAACCATAAGAATGATAACATAGATGTAACTATCATCCACAGGTCTTCCTTCTTTAGTATGTCTGATGATCCAAAACATTATAGGCCTAAAAATCAATGGAACAAAGATACTGAAAGCGAACAATGACATTCCAAGAATCACCATCTTGTTTAAGTTACCTTGATGCGTTATGACATTACTAACGGCTCCAACAGTAGTTCCTAGTATGTCACTCACCAATACCGACGATAATGCCAATCTTCCGAGTTCGGAGTTTAGGATTTTGAGTTCTTCGAGGAGGGAAGCAATGACTGCAAATGAAATGACAGTGTGTGCTATAACCACCTTAGGAATCTCTATACTTAGTTCTTTGAGATGAAAATCTATTGTTGAAAACATGCTGGCTTGAAATATGAAACCAATAAATAAAGGTACAACCAATCCCATGATGGCAATGGTCCAAGCTTTCTGTCCTGTTCTTGTTACCATGCTCAAATCCATTTGCACAGCATTTATGAATATGAAAAGTGCATAACCAATTGATGCTATTGTTGCAAGTGTGTCTTGACTTCCAAGTGGAAACAATACCTTCTTGAAATGGTCAAGTGCCTCTATCTCAATAGAAGGGCCTAGTATTAGGCCAACCTGCAAAATGTACACAATTTTCAATATATTATTACAAAAACGACAGTTAAAAAGGAACAGAAGCGAGTATAGTACTCACCATAATTTGTCCAATAAATTCAGGGAAATCCAAACGCTTTAAGAAAAAATTGCATATTTGTGTGATAGCAAAAATCACAACCACTTGCAACTCAAACACAGGTAGTGAAGACTTCATTGGAACCCTTCCATTAAGTTGACCACCCCATAATCCATCTGAAACAATATTCGGTGGAGCTGCAGAACAAACATTGAATGCGGTGTGATTGATTCCTTGAATTGCAAAGTATAAGGTCTCATTTGCAGTTATATTCAAATCCATTTTCCTTCACAACACTAAGTTTCAATACAGATATAAATATATATATATATATATATATATATATATATATATATATAATTGAAACTCAATGGAAGGAAGATGATTCAATAGCCATATTATAAATATAATAACTTTTTGTTTTTTCTTTTGTAATAACAATTTTTTTTTTATTTGATATCAGCATGATGAAGAGTTTATTATAATACTTGGATGTTATTATGTGTCAAATATGTTAACAACTAAACAAATAAATTTGAAGTTTGGCCAGAGAGATAACAACAGTATTCAATCCTATAAAAAAACTATGTTTAGACTTGTTTCAATAACTACTTGAGACAGAACATTCTTATTTGATGTTGAGAGCATAACAATAGTTGAGAGCTTAATATAGTTGTATTCAATTTTCAATTGTATACTATAATTAGATATCTTATAGTTACAGGTAATGTTTTATGATATGTAAAAAAAAAGGTAATGTTTTATGACTGAGACAAAAAAAATTAGACATCTGAAGTGTTTTTCGTTTGTATATACTAAAATTAGACATTTTAAAAATAGCACCAAACACTACTATTTTTTGAAATTATGCTACATTTACCTTATTATATACAATTTTTCAATTTTCCGTCAAATTTGTTTATATTAGTGTCGTTTTTGGGACAAAACTCCACAAATTATCTTTCTTTTGATTTTTAAATTAAATTGAGTTCTATTTTTTTATATTGGAAAATGCTAAAAGTGTGCGCGAATGATTCTTCGCACAAATTGCACAAACAGTTACAAATGATGTGATTCATTTTTGCTCTTGTAACTTTAATTTGATGCAATATAACATTTATTTTAATAATGAATATTCAATTTAATTTTGAAAAAAAAACATAGAATGTATTTTGGTCCAATTCTAATGGTTTGATTTACCGGTAAACAAACAAGCATTAGATCCACAAACAAATTATAGGTTTCATCTTCGTCAGAATTTATTTATGATGTTCAACATTATGCTATTTTTATTTATGGAAATTGTTTGAATTTCTTTTTTGTGCAAAGATTTGTTTGGATATTATTACGTATATGATATGGTGGATGATTTTATTCCTATTATTAATCTAAGTCATTGATAAGAGAAAATTGATAAAAATAAATTAAATAATATTGATTATTGAGATAATAAATTAAATAAAAATTAATTAAATATAAAATAGAAAGAAATGACAGAAAAAACATTGGCTAAAATTTTACTTAAACCAAGAACGTTTTTTATCCTTCAAAAACAAATCCTTCAAATAACAAGATGTGATCAGATCACTATAAGTCAAGAAGACTCATAACAGATCATAAGAAAGTAACAGAAACGGAACACGCAAGAAAGTTGTGATCAGAATCAGCAAACGCGAATTCAACATCAAAGCAACAAGCTGCAAGCTTAATTTTCCAAGAAATGAAGAGTTACCGTACAGCAAGCACAAACTTAAACAAAGGAGAAATTACATCACCGAAAAATGTGCAAAAGGATTGGAGCACATAACAAAATTGAAAGAAGTGACAAAAATAAAAAAATTGCCAAATCAGGAAACGAAGAATGTTCAGAAGATCAGCAGGAATAGTCTTCGTTTATTTGTGTCACATGCCTATTAACTCATAGCCTTTACAACATGTTCCCAAACGGCTATATGAGCTGACACAACTCTTCAAGATGCCTATAAAAGGAACTCCAAGGCAAATGAAAAATCATCAGTTCAAAGTGCAATCAATCTCCATTAAAAACATCATTTTTGAGAATCATAAGCTCAAAACATCAAGCTAGGCTTCAGTCTTTCTTTCATAAGATTCAAAGATAAAATCTTAGAATCTGATTGCTTGGAACAAAAAACTCAAAAAAAGTGTTGAATAACAGCTGATCAAACCAAACTCCTCCTCTCAAATTACTTTTGAAACTCAAACACTATAGAGTTAGAGATAGTGTGAGGAGAGTTGTACATTCCTGTGTGTTTAAAAAGGGAGAAGTGTAAATATTCTTCTAAGAATTGAAGAGTAATCTGTGAAACATCTTTCAAGGTGAAAGACAAACTGCTATAATAGATCAAGGTTGATCTTAAAACATTTGTGGGAAAAAGCTCACAAGATTGTGAGGACTGGGTGTAGCCCACTTTGGGTGAACCAACATCTGCTGAAAAGAAAGAAACAGATTGGATAACTGAAGACAAAGACAAGGTACTTCTAAACTCTAAAGCTCAATTGTTTTTATCTTGTGCTTTAAGATTGGATCAACTGTTACTCAACACTTGTTTGAGTTTTCTGTTCCAAGGAATCAGATTCTAAGATTTGATCTTTGAATCTTAAGAAAGAAAAAATGAAGTCTAGCTTGATGTTTTGAGCTTATGATTCTAAAAAATAATGCTTTTAATGGAGACTGATTGCACTTTGAGCTGATGATCTTTCCCTTGACTTGGAGTTCCTTTTATAGGCATCTTGAAGGGTTGTGTCAGCTCATATAGCCGTTTGGAAACAGGCTGTAAAGGCTACGAGTTAGTAGGCATATGGCTCAAATAAACAAAGATTGTTCTTGCTGATCTTCAGAACATTCTTTGTTTCCTGTTTAGGCAATTTTCTAATTTCTGTCAGTTCTTTCAATTATGTTATGTGCTCTAGTCCTTTTGCATATCTTTTAGTGATGTAATATCTCCTTTGTTCAGGCTTGGGCTTGCTTTACAGTAACTATTCATTTCTTGAAAATTAAGCTTGTTGCTTTGATGTTGAATTCGCGTTTGCTGATTCTGATCACAACTTTCTTGCGTTTTCTATTTCTATTACTTGCTTATGATCTGTTATGAGTCTTCTTGTCTTATAGTAGACTGATCACATCTTGTTATTTGAAGGATCAAGAACGTTCTTGGTTTAAATAAAATAGAGACAGATCATTCTTGGTTTATGTTGTTTTAATTCTGTCAGGGCAAATTTGATTCTATTTCTTCTTCTGTTCTTATCTCGTTGCGTTTGAAATCTATCTTTGATTTAAAATACTCAAAAACACATTAAAAGCTAATGAGTTTTAGAATCATAATTTACTGATTAATTAACTTGATTTTATTTATCATCAAAACATTTAAAATGAGATTTTTGTTTCAACAATCTCCCTCTTTTTGATGATGACAAAACATGTTAATTTTTCTTTAATTTTGATTCCAAATATTTTGAGATTGCTCCCCCTCAAATTATGCTAAAAATACATGTTTTTTACTTGGCAGATTTTTACCAAATATAGTAGATATAAACCATTTTTCATAGACGAACTCATACCAGAAATATTAAATAAATCTCAGGATTCATATCACATATGTAAAGCATATATATCAGGTTTCAAAATCTCAAGTCATTGCATATAGAGAAGCAAAAGCATGTTCATAAATATTACATATTAGCAGACGATTAGCTGCAGTTTTAACACAAACAGAATTAAAGATCAAGTAAACAAACTCTCCCCTTTGTCTAATAAAAAAGTGAGGGGAGGCTAGTGTAACACCCCGAGTTTAAAACACAGCGCGAATGTATATTTTTTTTTTCTTTTTTTTTTTAAATAAATAATTAAAATGATTTTCCCAATTTATTACTTCAAAAGAATCGGAATAAAATTTCCTTTAATCCGTTTCTTAAAAATAGTACGTCGTAACTCCATCGATGAACATAATTAAATAAATTCATCATAAATATCACTAAGTACTTATCTTTGGAAATTAATGATACACATTAATACATTTCAAAAGATCAGTGTCATATCATCTCAAAAGGAAATATCAGAGTGCGGAATAGGTTAGCAGAAAAGTAGTACAATAATTTCCAAAATAAAACAAATTACATTTTCCAGCTCAAAATCCTATACATTAAATCTAACCGATCATGCACTAAAGCTACAGTAGCACGAATTTCCTCCGCATCCCATACAAGTCTCATCCGACTCTGTAACACCCCGAGTTTAAAACACAGCGCGGGTGCATTTTTTTTTCCACATAAAATAAATCAATAAAAGAATTTTCCGAATTAATTCAAGGGAATTAAAATAAGATTTTCATTAGTTCATTTCAAAAGAGAACACCCGGCCTGTGGCTACTAAACAGTATCAGAGTGCGGAAAAATACAACGGAAAAAGTAATACATTAATTCGCAAAATAAAATTACATTTCCCAAAACTCAAGACCCTATACAAAAGTCTAGACTGATCATGCACTAAGTTACAGTAGCACGGTCTCCACCGTATCCTCTATAAGTCTCGTCTTCAGCCCTCTGTCCGTCCCTCTGCGTTGTCCACGTAGGCTTCGTATGTAAAGATCAGGGGAAACTAACGACGCTTCCGTCGTTAGTGTATCCGTCGGTAGGACGGGTTTGGGTAACATCTTAGGGCAAAGCCCAAAGTCCACAATATAATAGCAAGGGTCACCGACCGAAATTAACAAATAAGCACATAGCATATATCTCACAACAACACATATATTCATGGCATATTGTATGACAATAATGAGGAAAATAATAATGCTCATTTGAAATTTAATGACATATATGCCTTTTCAAAACAGCAGCCAATTATTATGAAATATGTGGTAAGTACAAACAACACCTCAGCAAATCACAATCATTAAATCAGAAAACTCATATTTCAACAAGTACTTACACACATCAATTTTCCAATCATCAACAATATCCAAAATGTGACCCACCGGTCAATCTCTCAATGCAATATGTATATGCTCATGTATGCAATTTTCTTGGAATCACCAAGGTGCAGTCGCTCACAGACCAGCACAATTTAACGGCCCTCATGACCAGGGTGCAATCGCTCAACAGATCAGCACCAGTGCAGACGCTCAACAGTCCAGCACGTTTGACATATACCAAGGTACAATCGCTCAACAAATCAGTACCTAGTGCGGTCGCTCAACAGACTAGCACTCGTGCAATCGCTCAACAGATCAGCACGTGGCTGCGCATTTCAGGGTACAGACGCTCAACAGTCCAGCACTTATATACCAAAGTACAATCGCTCAACAGATCAGTACTTAGTGCAGACGTTCAACAGTCCAGCACTCGTGCAATCGCTCAACAGATCAGCACGTGGTTGCGCATTCCAGGGTACAGACGCTCAACAGTCCAGTACCAGTACAGTCGCTCAACAGACCAACATTCGTGCAATCGCTCAACAGATCAGCACGTGGCTGCGCATTTCAGGGGACAGACGCTCAGCAGTCCAGTACCAGTGCAGACGCTCAACAGTCCAGCACTTATATACCAAAGTACAATCGCTCAACAGATCAGTACTTAGTGCAGACGCTCAACAGTCCAGCACTCGTGCAATCGCTCAACAGATCAGCACGTGGTTGCGCATTACTCTGTGGCCCATTGTGGGTACCACTTGACTATGCAATGCATAAATATGCAGTGTTTCACTCCTCTAGAAACAGAATGCAAAATCAGAAAATTCATGCTGACACAACTCTTCAAGATGCCTATAAAAGGAACTCCAAGGCAAATGAAAAATCATCAGTTCAAAGTGCAATCAATCTCCATTAAAAACATCATTTTTGAGAATCATAAGCTCAAAACATCAAGCTAGGCTTCAGTCTTTCTTTCATAAGATTCAAAGATAAAATCTTAGAATCTGATTGCTTGGAACAAAAAACTCAAACAAGTGTTGAATGATGCTTCAACTGAGAATGATGAACAACTTCCCTCAAAGAATTCCAAGAGTGCTAAGAATGCATCAAACTCAGGAAAAATCTTTGATGCTTTCCAGATAATTCTAAATCAACAAATCCATCAAGACAATGAGAACGCACTCTTGCGAACCTGGATTACCACTCAATTGGTGTAACACCCCGATTTTTAATAGCGAGAGTGTAATAAATTTTTTTTAAAACAACTAAACACTTATAAATATCGTACTTTGATTTAAATCAAAGTAAAATATTTAATTGTAAAATTCTTTTCCAAAAATGACGATTAGAATCATTGTTAAATTATATAAAATGGTTTCGACACAACTGACTTACTTACAACCGAACAATTCACATTAACTAAAACAAGTCATAATTGCTTCAGATACATAAATTTCATTGCAACAATGATAACTCTTCATCATATGCATATTTGTCATTGTTTTTAGTCTTATTTATAGGAAATCACTAGTTAATTTAAGGAGTTATTTAATATATTTTGTTGATTTTAGTTTTTGGATTTAATAACATGTTTATGTCCGTATTTCTTTGATTAAGTAGATATTTTTTATGGTTTTAGTTGGAACCAAGTTGGTTCTAAGTACTTAGGATTTTGATGTTTACAAAAGCACTCCATGTAATCTTATTTTGAACTTTGAATTATTACATTAAATGCCACCAGAAAATGAAGTTTCCAGAGGCAGAAGATGAAAACACCAGATAATGCATCCAGAATTGGTCCAGATCAGAGGGAAGATGTTCAGATTAATGGTCCAGATTTAATTATATGGCCCAGTGTTGGCCGAGATCAGAAGATTAGACCATGACCCAGTGTTGGCCGAAAATAGAAGGTCAGAACGTGTGGTCCAACATTGGCCGAGATCAGAGGATCACAGCAGATCAGTTTTCAAGTCCAGGTTGGCCGAGATCAAAAGATCAGAAAGTGTGGTCCAGGGTTGGCCGAAATCAGAGGATTACAGCAAATCACTTAGTATGGTCCAGATGTGGACTAGAGCAGAAGATCAAACGGTCCAGAATTAATCATAATGATAATCGGTGGAGATTTAATTAAATTTGATCAAAGTATTAAAAGGATTTGTTACAAAAATAAAGTGAAGTCGTATGGGAGTTCAGAAGCTATTGGCGGAAAGAAAAATTTGTTCCAAAATTAATTAAAGACAGGATTGACCCAAGTTATTTATGAAAGCAAATCTAGAGCTAAAAAAGATATGTTTTTTATTTATATGAAACCCGATTGGCTAAGTTATTTTTGCAAGAGAATCCAGCAAGATACAACTCGAATTTCAGCTTGGAAGAGACCCGAATTCACATCTATAAAAGGAGGCTCAAGACTGAGGACTTAGCATCGAGAATCACAAAAGAGTCATACACTTCCAAAAGCAAACACTCAAGTTTTTAGTGAGGTTAATTGTGAGTTCCAGCTTTCCAGAAGCAAGCACTCGAGTTATTTTCTTTCCCTTGTGTTAGATCTAAGTTGTTGAAGTAGAGTCTACAATCTGAGGGAGTCAGAAGGGGTAGCAGATTACTTAGCAATTAGATTCATGGCGTTGTAATTCCTTCTACAATCTGGGGTTGTCAGATTGGTAGGAGAAGACTTGACTTGAGAAGTCAAGGTGTTGTATTCCTCAAAAAGTCTAGGATTGTTAGACTGTTTGAGAAGACTGACTTGGAGGGTCAGTGGTGTTGTAATTTAAGGTTTTGAATTAGTGAAATCCTTCAAGGTGAAGGGACTGGACGTAGTCTCGTTAACTGTGTGAACCAATATAAAATTCTGTGTTTTTATTTTTACTTTATATCCGCTGCTAACTCTGTTTTTATTCATACATCAAGTTTTGTTTTAAAAGTGCAAAAACAGAAAAAGTATTCAAGTTTGTCAAACACAATTCGACCCCCCCTTTTCGTATTTGCACCTTCAGTTTTATGTTATTTCTTTATTTTCAGTGTAGTGCTGAATTTTGGTGAGAAATCAACACGACCTACATAGAGTATTTCTACCATATCTGGAGTTGTAGATGTCCAGTTGGAGTCAAACCAAGTGCAAATGAAAGCTAAGATCCATAGCTACAACTTTCATGAAGACACCGGAACCAAATTCAGACTCTAAAGAGGAGCAAAATGCAATAAATGTCATACATCAGATGTTGTGCGTCTGAAGCGCAAAGCACGCGCCTGGAGCGCATTTTAGCACTACTGATTATGTTTTATTGCGCCTGAAGCGCAAGTCTTGCGCCTAGGGCGCGTGGCGCGCTGAAGAATGCATAAAACTGAGTTTTTCTGAATTTTTAGAGATCTTTTGGTCAATTGAGAAGCTCAGAGACTTGTGCCCTACCATAGAAGCTCAGAGACGGCTGCTCTACGCCATTGAAGGAGTTTTATCAAGAATCATTCATGAATCTTTCTTGTAATTCTTCCTTAATCTCTATCTCTTTAATCTCTATAATGAGTAAGTAAACCCTATTTGTTAGGGATGAGTGGAACAAGATGAAACCTTTATTTGTCTGAATTGATTCCTGGTTATATGAATAAATTTATTGTATTATTTTTCTCATCTATGTGCTTAATGCTTTTTATTGTCTGATCAACTTTAACATGTTCTATGATTCGTAATTTGAAACGGAAGTGAACTTTTACGAATGCTTGAGATGAGAAATTCATAAGATTGTAGTATAAGGATAGATGGAGGTCATGAAACCAATTGAATTAGTTGCATAGACAACAGTTTAAAAAGATAATTTTTGTACTGTAAAGCTTAATCCTAATTTTAAACCCACTAAGGAATTAGGGGTTATTTTGGAATTAAAAGTTCTGTCACTGAGACATTAGGGCAAGAATACTAAAGAGAATTCGATAATAATTCAATAAAGGAATTCAGTTACTAAGATCAAATTAGAAACCAAGGTTGGACTTAAAGTGAAACTCATCCCTGACATTTTTCTCATTATAAAAGTTCAATTTCATTACTATTGTTATTTTAAATATTACTTAAATCAATTCAGAAACTTTTTGTTCAATTTCAGTAATTAAATATAATTCAATAGTAAAACGCAATCTTGAGTTCGACACTCGGTACTACCGTTTTAATTATTACTTGCAACGATTCAGTACACTCGCTGAAACGCTATCAAACAACAATCTTGCAATAAAGGAGGGAGAATAAATAAAACCCTTAAATAAAATCCTAAGCCGATCTTGAACTCTAACTGAAGAGGACTGGGTACTGAGGATCCACGGTGGAATCAAGCCTTACTGTTTCCGATCGTCAATCCAAATCATCACTCTATCACGTCTTCGACGTCGTTGCAATTCTTGCACGACTCAAAACTCTAAGAGCATGAGGCATTAGCCTGATCCACAATAATAGTAGAGGGTCACGATCTAAAAACAACATATATACAAAAATAGAAAGCACGAAAACATAACATGGCATGACATCAATTGATAAACAAGCATTCATATAAATATCATCATATAACAAATATGACTCGTGTGACAAAAAACCCTAATGCAATGCTTATATGCAAGTGCACATGATTCCGAAATTTCCACACCCTCATCGAGGGAAGTAAATCATAAATGTATCGCTTCTCACATACCAGTACTAATTATCGAGGTGCCACCTATCACAGACCTACACAACTAAAAAAAATCTCCGTAAGGATAAGGTGGACCAATCAACTCATGGAACCACCCCATGGCCCATCACGGTCACCACTAACAATGAAATGCATGAGCATACTATGACTCTCTCACATCAATCATTATGTAAATGTAGCTATTAAAAGACTCCCCTTTTAATACTCATTAAACACTAATAATTTTTAATACTTTATCACATAGCATACTCAAGAATATATTCTCATCAATAAAATTCATAACACATGTTATCTGTCATAAATATGTAATTACATCAAAAACATAAACAATCGTGTGCACATTTATTCACCACGAGCACAAAGAACATGTATACAAACACACAATGTATTCAAGCATATATCATATCGTTAGAAAGTGCACTTACCTCGACTGTACTTTATTACACAAGCAACTTACGCTACGCCAGCATAACCTATCTGATGATTCCAACGACACCTCTCAATTCCCTTGTACCTTAAACCAATCAATTAACTTAATCAATACAAGTTTTTAAACCAACCCCCAAATGAATCCCAGGTTCGGCCACTATCCAAATCAATTAGGGTTTGACTTTTCTCTTAGGTTCCCTAACTTCAAAAATACTTTGGTTTAAGTACTTTGACAAAAGCGAATTTCAAAACACTTATGCAACACTTTGAAAATTTCGAAATTTTTTTTCAAACTTATTGAAGTTCAACTCAAATATTTGCCTTTAACAACTTAGGACAAACTATTTTCTTAACAAAATCAATCAAAGACAAACATACTCACATAGTTTGAAATTTTGATTAAATCGTCAATCAACTTCATAAATTTCAACACTTTAATATTTGAAAAACTAGTAGAAGGTTTGTATCAAAAAAATCTTTAAAAAAACTGAAATACTGAAAGTTTCAATATTCTAACTATTCAAAATTATGATTCTTCCAATTTGACATTTTTCAAACCTTAATCTTTATTAACTATGCTTTGTATATAAACTTTCACACAAAAATCTCATTTTCTCATCAACACAAAATATGTCCCAAGTTCATAATTTTCTTTTAAGTTTTCAACTAAAATCTTCATTCCTAATAAAACCACATACCAAAATCCAAAATTATGATCAAATTGTTTATTTTTCAAAACACCTAAATACTTCTTCAACCTCGAATTTTAGTATAAAGTTAACATCTTTACTATCAAAATCAAAACTTTCAACTTCAAAACTTAAGATCAAAACTTTGTTCATAATGTCAATATTTCTTATCGAAACCTTTTTGATATATAAGATTTGAACTCTTAAGTTTGAAATATGAAATTATTCTCGATATCATAAAGTTTGAAAGTTTGCTTCTCAAAGTAAAATTTCTTCATAAAAATTAGAAATTTAATAATAAAGACTAAAATTTGTTTTTGTTCTAACTATAAATATTGAAACTTTGTCTTCGCCAAAATTCCAAAGATAGAACCTTTAACACCTTAATCACAAAATCAACTTTGACCAACATTTAAACAACATTTTGAAATTTGTGTATATTTATACAACTCGGTTAAGATCCATTTTACTTATCAAAGTTGTTTTAAAATTTTTCAATTCCAACTCTAGTTTAAAAACCTTAAATAATTAAAGACAACAACCTCGTATGGTTTTAAACTTTAAATGACTCTAAATTTCATATTTATCATCATTAAAAATCACAAGAGAACTTTTTTCTAACTTCTTTAGAGTTCATCAAATTTCTACCACTCAAATACTTTTGAATTAAAATATACCACAACAATACAGTCACATTCTTTTCTTTTAAATCATCTTGGATAATCAAATCTCATATGAGAAACATCTAAAAGTTTTGGTCAAATATTTGTAAAGTTTTGAAAACATTTTCTTTAAACTTTAACTTAAGACCATTATTTTGTTCATGAAAATAACACTTTAAAACCTCTTTTCATGATCAAGACTCGCAACCTTTCTTTCTTTTATTTTTTATTTTTTATTTTAACTAAGACATATCCACTTCTTTCTATAAACATCACCTCTTTGAAATCAAAACATAAACTAAATTTTCTTGTATATAAAACATGTATTGTCTTGAATCACAATAAATCATACATATCAATATATTCCACTATTTTTTTCAACAACTTCAAATATAAATTCATTTTCACCATCAACAATAACATCAATAACTATAAACCCAATAATACTTGTGATTACTCAATTTCATTACAAGAACTTTTGGCAAAATAGTCCTTTTATAAACATCATTACCATCTCAGACAATCAACAACAATAATAAGAGTAACTTTGATTTCTTTTTCAAATCCAATATCCACAACACAAGACCAAGGATTTTTTTGTAAGTAGAAAAGTTAAAAAACTCTTACACCAATACACTAACATCTCGTCAGAGTGTCAAACAATAACACAACAGAAGCAAAAAAAAAAATTA
>JBBPBO010000005.1:9322391-9336061 GCA_037974295.1 Cicer cuneatum
TTCATCACCACCATTGCAAACTATCACAAAATTCCAGTTTTAATTTGTCACAAACCTTCCCAAATACTCCCCAACACTTAAAGTTTATAAAACAATGTTTAAAACTCTGGATTTCTGAAAAACACGAATCTGTATTCGAATACAGATCCCTTGTATTCGAATACAGAAACTGAAACTGCAATTTCAACATTCTGTATTAGAATACAGAAGGCAAAACAATGTATATTCAGCATTTTCCCAACATCATTAAAGGTTTCAAGAATCTCATCATCTCCTTTGCAAAACTATTTCAAAAACTCCATTTTAAATCATTTCAAACCTTTCCAGAGTTTCTCAACACTTTAAGATTCACATGACAGTGTTTAAAACTTGATTTTTCTGGAAAACACGAATCTGTATTCGAATACAGCTTCCTTGTATTCGAATACAGAGGCTAAAATAGTGAAAATCATCATTTTGTATTCGAATACGAGGCTGTCGTAGTCGAATACAGATGCGAATACAATGGCAAAATTTTAGTCCTCTATTCGAATACGATAGGGTCGTAGCCGAGTACAGAGGCTAAGTTAGAAGCAAAAACCTTCATCTGTATTCGAATAGAGAGGCCTATATTCGAATACAAGTTCGAAAACTTGAGTAAAACAGAAGTTTGGCAGGCTGTATTCGAATACACTCATGTTGTATTCGAATACACCTTCGAATTCAGTGAAATTTTTTCCTGAGACTTCAACACATTTTCAAACTTTTTCCTTTGGAAAACCAACAACCCCAAAACAGTTTTACCACTCTTTTGCAAACCACAAAGACCCGGACATTTTTCATCAATATAGATTTTCCAGAAAAACACTTTCATTATTTTAATTTGAAAGTCTCAAAAGTTTCATCACCACCATTGCAAACTATCACAAAATTCCAGTTTTAATTTGTCACAAACCTTCCCAAATACTCCCCAACACTTAAAGTTTATAAAACAATGTTTAAAACTCTGGATTTCTGAAAAACACGAATCTGTATTCGAATACAGATCCCTTGTATTCGAATACAGAAACTGAAACTGCAATTTCAACATTCTGTATTAGAATACAGAAGGCAAAACAATGTATATTCAGCATTTTCCCAACATCATTAAAGGTTTCAAGAATCTCATCATCTCCTTTGCAAAACTATTTCAAAAACTCCATTTTAAATCATTTCAAACCTTTCCAGAGTTTCTCAACACTTTAAGATTCACATGACAGTGTTTAAAACTTGATTTTTCTGGAAAACACGAATCTGTATTCGAATACAGCTTCCTTGTATTCGAATACAGAGGCTAAAATAGTGAAAATCATCATTTTGTATTCGAATACGAGGCTGTCGTAGTCGAATACAGATGCGAATACAATGGCAAAATTTTAGTCCTCTATTCGAATACGATAGGGTCGTAGCCGAGTACAGAGGCTAAGTTAGAAGCAAAAACCTTCATCTGTATTCGAATAGAGAGGCCTATATTCGAATACAAGTTCGAAAACTTGAGTAAAACAGAAGTTTGGCAGGCTGTATTCGAATACACTCATGTTGTATTCGAATACACCTTCGAATTCAGTGAAATTTTTTCCTGAGACTTCAACACATTTTCAAACTTTTTCCTTTGGAAAACCAACAACCCCAAAACAGTTTTACCACTCTTTTGCAAACCACAAAGACCCGGACATTTTTCATCAATATAGATTTTCCAGAAAAACACTTTCATTATTTTAAATCCTTCTCTTTCGAAAACATCAACAACACCAGAATCACCCAAAAACAGAATGTCAACCCCCACAAAACAGACATTTTTACACGTTTACATTTGGATAATTCCTCAAAACACATGCAAGGCTTTTTCCAGTATCCTTACACAGTCAAAACAACATGCAAAATATTTTCCAGCTTTCTCACACAAATAGAACAACACTGATGTATTCAGTTAAAATAGCAACATCACACATTATCAAACATCCACATAATGCATTTCTTGCATTTTATAACAACATTCAAAACAGTTTTATGAACATGCATTTTGATCATCTTCAAAATAACATGCAAAACATTTTTCAGTTTTCCCACACAAATAAAACAGCATTGAAGTCACAACCAGCACAACACACATCACAGATTATTAAAACACCAACAGAATGCATTTTTCGCATTTTAAGACAACATGTATAACAGTTTCGTTTTTCAAAACAGAAGCTCAAATATGATCACACATCAAAGATGCATTTACAGCCCTAAAATGCAACTAGAAAGTGGAAGGTGCCCTTACCCCTGTTGCGTTTTCTGCACCCGTTCACGTTTATGCATCAAAATCGGCGAAGTTCCCGTTTCGCGTTCGCCGCTACGAAAGTGGGTTCTCTAGCTCCGTAATGATGAGGGAAACAAGTCTTGTACTGGAAGTTTTCTGGTTTGGTGCTTGAATTTCTAAGTAATATCACTTTTGAGGAACTCGTTTTTTTTTTTTTTTTGAACGTGAACAGAATTCAGAATGGGAAGGGAAGGGATACTGTTACATGAAGTATGGAGGAGGTATGGTTTCTGCCTGTGCTCTTCCTCCTCATTCATATTTATAGGCATTTATAGGTGCCACCTCACCCGACACTTGTCTGATCCTCCATCACTTAACCAATCTCGTCGCAATTAGTCGATAATCCCTTAATTAACTGCCCGATAATTTAATTACTCGTAATTAAATTAATTTACTCTTCATCCAATAATCTTAATTTATCTTCCAAAATAAATATTTATATATATATATTTACTCAAAACATACATATATTAAATATTTTACAAATATCCCCAAAATACACTTAATATTAATTTCATAATTAAATTCTTAAATTTAAGAAGCTTACAGCTAGCATGGAAAGGATCAGAGTGACAGCAATGGAGAGGATCCTTCAGACGAGGAGGATTGCTTAGGGTGGTCCGGGAATGTAGGAGGAGGAAGATGCACAGGTGATTCTAGGCCCAATTTTGTGCCAATTGTAATACCCATAGAAAATGAATTATTAATTAAATATATTTAGTTATATTTTATAAATAAAACGTGTTGTTGAGTATATGAGTTCTTTTTATTTATGAATAAAAGTAGAAAAAAATATTTTTTCGTGGCCGAAATATTTTTATTTAGTTCACGTGTAAAAATAGTGAAAATTCGAGATTGAAATTTCTCAATGTTTGAAATCGACAAAGAGTTTTTCCGCTTTCAAATTTTAAAATATATTTGATTTCGATGAAATTTATTATTCATGTTCTTGGGTGAATTGAGACTTGATTTATTTCTGAGTAATTTTTTTTTCTGAGCGAATAATATTAAATTTAACTATTTTAATAATCAAATTATTTATGTCGTAATAATAACTATTAATCAATACTTTATGAGTTTTAATTGTAGACTAGATTTATCTGCGAGTCAAGTTACGTCGAGATAAATAATTTCTAAATATTTAAAAGATAATTATTAACAAAAAATTAGTAAGATATTTAGAAAAATGGGTGGTTAGCATTATATTCTATTATTATAATCTAATCTTAGTGACCAAGTTTTACCTTTTGTTAGTTTTTTTTTAAAAAAAGAAAAAAATCAATCCCTTCCCTCATTTTTCACTCACCCGATATGCACCTACTCTCTTACTCGGTATTTTTCCTTTCTTTCTTTTTCATTCTTTTGAGTGTCAAAGAGCTTGTATTGGTAACAACCATTGAAAAATACACTTTGAGTTTTTGAGAGAGATTGAGTGAGAACTAGAGCAAGTGATTAAGAGGAGAAGTGTAAGGCTTGATTTAGTGGTGCTTTTAGATTGGTAAGTTTCTCATCTCCCTTTCCTTTTCTTCCTTGGCAGTAGCCACCTGGTGTGGGGTGGATATTTTCTAAACTTTGATTAAAAAAAAATCAATTGTAATGTTGTAAATATTGATGAGGTTTTAAAGATAATTTTTTTTTTTGCTTCTGTTGTGTTATTGTTTGACACTCTGACGAGATGTTAGTGTATTGGTGTAAGAGTTTTTTAACTTTTCTACTTACAAAAAAATCCTTGGTCTTGTGTTGTGGATATTGGATTTGAAAAAGAAATCAAAGTTACTCTTATTATTGTTGTTGATTGTCTGAGATGGTAATGATGTTTATAAAAGGACTATTTTGCCAAAAGTTCTTGTAATGAAATTGAGTAATCACAAGTATTATTGGGTTTATAGTTATTGATGTTATTGTTGATGGTGAAAATGAATTTATATTTGAAGTTGTTGAAAAAAATAGTGGAATATATTGATATGTATGATTTATTGTGATTCAAGACAATACATGTTTTATATACAAGAAAATTTAGTTTATGTTTTGATTTCAAAGAGGTGATGTTTATAGAAAGAAGTGGATATGTCTTAGTTAAAATAAAAAATAAAAAATAAAAGAAAGAAAGGTTGCGAGTCTTGATCATGAAAAGAGGTTTTAAAGTGTTATTTTCATGAACAAAATAATGGTCTTAAGTTAAAGTTTAAAGAAAATGTTTTCAAAACTTTACAAATATTTGACCAAAACTTTTAGATGTTTCTCATATGAGATTTGATTATCCAAGATGATTTAAAAGAAAAGAATGTGACTGTATTGTTGTGGTATATTTTAATTCAAAAGTATTTGAGTGGTAGAAATTTGATGAACTCTAAAGAAGTTAGAAAAAAGTTCTCTTGTGATTTTTAATGATGATAAATATGAAATTTAGAGTCATTTAAAGTTTAAAACCATACGAGGTTGTTGTCTTTAATTATTTAAGGTTTTTAAACTAGAGTTGGAATTGAAAAATTTTAAAACAACTTTGATAAGTAAAATGGATCTTAACCGAGTTGTATAAATATACACAAATTTCAAAATGTTGTTTAAATGTTGGTCAAAGTTGATTTTGTGATTAAGGTGTTAAAGGTTCTATCTTTGGAATTTTGGCGAAGACAAAGTTTCAATATTTATAGTTAGAACAAAAACAAATTTTAGTCTTTATTATTAAATTTCTAATTTTTATGAAGAAATTTTACTTTGAGAAGCAAACTTTCAAACTTTATGATATCGAGAATAATTTCATATTTCAAACTTAAGAGTTCAAATCTTATATATCAAAAAGGTTTCGATAAGAAATATTGACATTATGAACAAAGTTTTGATCTTAAGTTTTGAAGTTGAAAGTTTTGATTTTGATAGTAAAGATGTTAACTTTATACTAAAATTCGAGGTTGAAGAAGTATTTAGGTGTTTTGAAAAATAAACAATTTGATCATAATTTTGGATTTTGGTATGTGGTTTTATTAGGAATGAAGATTTTAGTTGAAAACTTAAAAGAAAATTATGAACTTGGGACATATTTTGTGTTGATGAGAAAATGAGATTTTTGTGTGAAAGTTTATATACAAAGCATAGTTAATAAAGATTAAGGTTTGAAAAATGTCAAATTGGAAGAATCATAATTTTGAATAGTTAGAATATTGAAACTTTCAGTATTTCAGTTTTTTTAAAGATTTTTTTGATACAAACCTTCTACTAGTTTTTCAAATATTAAAGTGTTGAAATTTATGAAGTTGATTGACGATTTAATCAAAATTTCAAACTATGTGAGTATGTTTGTCTTTGATTGATTTTGTTAAGAAAATAGTTTGTCCTAAGTTGTTAAAGGCAAATATTTGAGTTGAACTTCAATAAGTTTGAAAAAAAATTTCGAAATTTTCAAAGTGTTGCATAAGTGTTTTGAAATTCGCTTTTGTCAAAGTACTTAAACCAAAGTATTTTTGAAGTTAGGGAACCTAAGAGAAAAGTCAAACCCTAATTGATTTGGATAGTGGCCGAACCTGGGATTCATTTGGGGGTTGGTTTAAAAACTTGTATTGATTAAGTTAATTGATTGGTTTAAGGTACAAGGGAATTGAGAGGTGTCGTTGGAATCATCAGATAGGTTATGCTGGCGTAGCGTAAGTTGCTTGTGTAATAAAGTACAGTCGAGGTAAGTGCACTTTCTAACGATATGATATATGCTTGAATACATTGTGTGTTTGTATACATGTTCTTTGTGCTCGTGGTGAATAAATGTGCACACGATTGTTTATGTTTTTGATGTAATTACATATTTATGACAGATAACATGTGTTATGAATTTTATTGATGAGAATATATTCTTGAGTATGCTATGTGATAAAGTATTAAAAATTATTAGTGTTTAATGAGTATTAAAAGGGGAGTCTTTTAATAGCTACATTTACATAATGATTGATGTGAGAGAGTCATAGTATGCTCATGCATTTCATTGTTAGTGGTGACCGTGATGGGCCATGGGGTGGTTCCATGAGTTGATTGGTCCACCTTATCCTTACGGAGATTTTTTTTAGTTGTGTAGGTCTGTGATAGGTGGCACCTCGATAATTAGTACTGGTATGTGAGAAGCGATACATTTATGATTTACTTCCCTCGATGAGGGTGTGGAAATTTCGGAATCATGTGCACTTGCATATAAGCATTGCATTAGGGTTTTTTGTCACACGAGTCATATTTGTTATATGATGATATTTATATGAATGCTTGTTTATCAATTGATGTCATGCCATGTTATGTTTTCGTGCTTTCTATTTTTGTATATATGTTGTTTTTAGATCGTGACCCTCTACTATTATTGTGGATCAGGCTAATGCCTCATGCTCTTAGAGTTTTGAGTCGTGCAAGAATTGCAACGACGTCGAAGACGTGATAGAGTGATGATTTGGATTGACGATCGGAAACAGTAAGGCTTGATTCCACCGTGGATCCTCAGTACCCAGTCCTCTTCAGTTAGAGTTCAAGATCGGCTTAGGATTTTATTTAAGGGTTTTATTTATTCTCCCTCCTTTATTGCAAGATTGTTGTTTGATAGCGTTTCAGCGAGTGTACTGAATCGTTGCAAGTAATAATTAAAACGGTAGTACCGAGTGTCGAACTCAAGATTGCGTTTTACTATTGAATTATATTTAATTACTGAAATTGAACAAAAAGTTTCTGAATTGATTTAAGTAATATTTAAAATAACAATAGTAATGAAATTGAACTTTTATAATGAGAAAAATGTCAGGGATGAGTTTCACTTTAAGTCCAACCTTGGTTTCTAATTTGATCTTAGTAACTGAATTCCTTTATTGAATTATTATCGAATTCTCTTTAGTATTCTTGCCCTAATGTCTCAGTGACAGAACTTTTAATTCCAAAATAACCCCTAATTCCTTAGTGGGTTTAAAATTAGGATTAAGCTTTACAGTACAAAAATTATCTTTTTAAACTGTTGTCTATGCAACTAATTCAATTGGTTTCATGACCTCCATCTATCCTTATACTACAATCTTATGAATTTCTCATCTCAAGCATTCGTAAAAGTTCACTTCCGTTTCAAATTACGAATCATAGAACATGTTAAAGTTGATCAGACAATAAAAAGCATTAAGCACATAGATGAGAAAAATAATACAATAAATTTATTCATATAACCAGGAATCAATTCAGACAAATAAAGGTTTCATCTTGTTCCACTCATCCCTAACAAATAGGGTTTACTTACTCATTATAGAGATTAAAGAGATAGAGATTAAGGAAGAATTACAAGAAAGATTCATGAATGATTCTTGATAAAACTCCTTCAATGGCGTAGAGCAGCCGTCTCTGAGCTTCTATGGTAGGGCACAAGTCTCTGAGCTTCTCAATTGACCAAAAGATCTCTAAAAATTCAGAAAAACTCAGTTTTATGCATTCTTCAGCGCGCCACGCGCCCTAGGCGCAAGACTTGCGCTTCAGGCGCAATAAAACATAATCAGTAGTGCTAAAATGCGCTCCAGGCGCGTGCTTTGCGCTTCAGACGCACAACATCTGATGTATGACATTTATTGCATTTTGCTCCTCTTTAGAGTCTGAATTTGGTTCCGGTGTCTTCATGAAAGTTGTAGCTATGGATCTTAGCTTTCATTTGCACTTGGTTTGACTCCAACTGGACATCTACAACTCCAGATATGGTAGAAATACTCTATGTAGGTCGTGTTGATTTCTCACCAAAATTCAGCACTACACTGAAAATAAAGAAATAACATAAAACTGAAGGTGCAAATACGAAAAGGGGGGGTCGAATTGTGTTTGACAAACTTGAATACTTTTTCTGTTTTTGCACTTTTAAAACAAAACTTGATGTATGAATAAAAACAGAGTTAGCAGCGGATATAAAGTAAAAATAAAAACACAGAATTTTATATTGGTTCACACAGTTAACGAGACTACGTCCAGTCCCTTCACCTTGAAGGATTTCACTAATTCAAAACCTTAAATTACAACACCACTGACCCTCCAAGTCAGTCTTCTCAAACAGTCTAACAATCCTAGACTTTTTGAGGAATACAACACCTTGACTTCTCAAGTCAAGTCTTCTCCTACCAATCTGACAACCCCAGATTGTAGAAGGAATTACAACGCCATGAATCTAATTGCTAAGTAATCTGCTACCCCTTCTGACTCCCTCAGATTGTAGACTCTACTTCAACAACTTAGATCTAACACAAGGGAAAGAAAATAACTCGAGTGCTTGCTTCTGGAAAGCTGGAACTCACAATTAACCTCACTAAAAACTTGAGTGTTTGCTTTTGGAAGTGTATGACTCTTTTGTGATTCTCGATGCTAAGTCCTCAGTCTTGAGCCTCCTTTTATAGATGTGAATTCGGGTCTCTTCCAAGCTGAAATTCGAGTTGTATCTTGCTGGATTCTCTTGCAAAAATAACTTAGCCAATCGGGTTTCATATAAATAAAAAACATATCTTTTTTAGCTCTAGATTTGCTTTCATAAATAACTTGGGTCAATCCTGTCTTTAATTAATTTTGGAACAAATTTTTCTTTCCGCCAATAGCTTATGAACTCCCATACGACTTCACTTTATTTTTGTAACAAATCCTTTTAATACTTTGATCAAATTTAATTAAATCTCCACCGATTATCATTATGATTAATTCTGGACCGTTTGATCTTCTGCTCTAGTCCACATCTGGACCATACTAAGTGATTTGCTGTAATCCTCTGATTTCGGCCAACCCTGGACCACACTTTCTGATCTTTTGATCTCGGCCAACCTGGACTTGAAAACTGATCTGCTGTGATCCTCTGATCTCGGCCAATGTTGGACCACACGTTCTGACCTTCTATTTTCGGCCAACACTGGGTCATGGTCTAATCTTCTGATCTCGGCCAACACTGGGCCATATAATTAAATCTGGACCATTAATCTGAACATCTTCCCTCTGATCTGGACCAATTCTGGATGCATTATCTGGTGTTTTCATCTTCTGCCTCTGGAAACTTCATTTTCTGGTGGCATTTAATGTAATAATTCAAAGTTCAAAATAAGATTACATGGAGTGCTTTTGTAAACATCAAAATCCTAAGTACTTAGAACCAACTTGGTTCCAACTAAAACCATAAAAAATATCTACTTAATCAAAGAAATACGGACATAAACATGTTATTAAATCCAAAAACTAAAATCAACAAAATATATTAAATAACTCCTTAAATTAACTAGTGATTTCCTATAAATAAGACTAAAAACAATGACAAATATGCATATGATGAAGAGTTATCATTGTTGCAATGAAATTTATGTATCTAAAGCAATTATGACTTGTTTTAGTTAATGTGAATTGTTCGGTTGTAAGTAAGTCAGTTGTGTCGAAACCATTTTATATAATTTAACAATGATTCTAATCGTCATTTTTGGAAAAGAATTTTACAATTAAATATTTTACTTTGATTTAAATCAAAGTACGATATTTATAAGTGTTTAGTTGTTTTAAAAAAAATTTATTACACTCTCGCTATTAAAAATCGGGGTGTTACACCAATTGAGTGGTAATCCAGGTTCGCAAGAGTGCGTTCTCATTGTCTTGATGGATTTGTTGATTTAGAATTATCTGGAAAGCATCAAAGATTTTTCCTGAGTTTGATGCATTCTTAGCACTCTTGGAATTCTTTGAGGGAAGTTGTTCATCATTCTCAGTTGAAGCATCATTCAACACTTGTTTGAGTTTTTTGTTCCAAGCAATCAGATTCTAAGATTTTATCTTTGAATCTTATGAAAGAAAGACTGAAGCCTAGCTTGATGTTTTGAGCTTATGATTCTCAAAAATGATGTTTTTAATGGAGATTGATTGCACTTTGAACTGATGATTTTTCATTTGCCTTGGAGTTCCTTTTATAGGCATCTTGAAGAGTTGTGTCAGCATGAATTTTCTGATTTTGCATTCTGTTTCTAGAGGAGTGAAACACTGCATATTTATGCATTGCATAGTCAAGTGGTACCCACAATGGGCCACAGAGTAATGCGCAACCACGTGCTGATCTGTTGAGCGATTGCACGAGTGCTGGACTGTTGAGCGTCTGCACTAAGTACTGATCTGTTGAGCGATTGTACTTTGGTATATAAGTGCTGGACTGTTGAGCGTCTGCACTGGTACTGGACTGCTGAGCGTCTGTCCCCTGAAATGCGCAGCCACGTGCTGATCTGTTGAGCGATTGCACGAATGTTGGTCTGTTGAGCGACTGTACTGGTACTGGACTGTTGAGCGTCTGTACCCTGGAATGCGCAACCACGTGCTGATCTGTTGAGCGATTGCACGAGTGCTGGACTGTTGAACGTCTGCACTAAGTACTGATCTGTTGAGCGATTGTACTTTGGTATATAAGTGCTGGACTGTTGAGCGTCTGTACCCTGAAATGCGCAGCCACGTGCTGATCTGTTGAGCGATTGCACGAGTGCTAGTCTGTTGAGCGACCGCACTAGGTACTGATTTGTTGAGCGATTGTACCTTGGTATATGTCAAACGTGCTGGACTGTTGAGCGTCTGCACTGGTGCTGATCTGTTGAGCGATTGCACCCTGGTCATGAGGGCCGTTAAATTGTGCTGGTCTGTGAGCGACTGCACCTTGGTGATTCCAAGAAAATTGCATACATGAGCATATACATATTGCATTGAGAGATTGACCGGTGGGTCACATTTTGGATATTGTTGATGATTGGAAAATTGATGTGTGTAAGTACTTGTTGAAATATGAGTTTTCTGATTTAATGATTGTGATTTGCTGAGGTGTTGTTTGTACTTACCACATATTTCATAATAATTGGCTGCTGTTTTGAAAAGGCATATATGTCATTAAATTTCAAATGAGCATTATTATTTTCCTCATTATTGTCATACAATATGCCATGAATATATGTGTTGTTGTGAGATATATGCTATGTGCTTATTTGTTAATTTCGGTCGGTGACCCTTGCTATTATATTGTGGACTTTGGGCTTTGCCCTAAGATGTTACCCAAACCCGTCCTACCGACGGATACACTAACGACGGAAGCGTCGTTAGTTTCCCCTGATCTTTACATACGAAGCCTACGTGGACAACGCAGAGGGACGGACAGAGGGCTGAAGACGAGACTTATAGAGGATACGGTGGAGACCGTGCTACTGTAACTTAGTGCATGATCAGTCTAGACTTTTGTATAGGGTCTTGAGTTTTGGGAAATGTAATTTTATTTTGCGAATTAATGTATTACTTTTTCCGTTGTATTTTTCCGCACTCTGATACTGTTTAGTAGCCACAGGCCGGGTGTTCTCTTTTGAAATGAACTAATGAAAATCTTATTTTAATTCCCTTGAATTAATTCGGAAAATTCTTTTATTGATTTATTTTATGTGGAAAAAAAAATGCACCCGCGCTGTGTTTTAAACTCGGGGTGTTACAGAGTCGGATGAGACTTGTATGGGATGCGGAGGAAATTCGTGCTACTGTAGCTTTAGTGCATGATCGGTTAGATTTAATGTATAGGATTTTGAGCTGGAAAATGTAATTTGTTTTATTTTGGAAATTATTGTACTACTTTTCTGCTAACCTATTCCGCACTCTGATATTTCCTTTTGAGATGATATGACACTGATCTTTTGAAATGTATTAATGTGTATCATTAATTTCCAAAGATAAGTACTTAGTGATATTTATGATGAATTTATTTAATTATGTTCATCGATGGAGTTACGACGTACTATTTTTAAGAAACGGATTAAAGGAAATTTTATTCCGATTCTTTTGAAGTAATAAATTGGGAAAATAATTTTAATTATTTATTTAAAAAAAAAAGGAAAAAAAAAATATACATTCGCGCTGTGTTTTAAACTCGGGGTGTTACACTAGCCTCCCCTCACTTTTTTATTAGACAAAGGGGAGAGTTTGTTTACTTGATCTTTAATTCTGTTTGTGTTAAAACTGCAGCTAATCGTCTGCTAATATGTAATATTTATGAACATGCTTTTGCTTCTCTATATGCAATGACTTGAGATTTTGAAACCTGATATATATGCTTTACATATGTGATATGAATCCTGAGATTTATTTAATATTTCTGGTATGAGTTCGTCTATGAAAAATGGTTTATATCTACTATATTTGGTAAAAATCTGCCAAGTAAAAAACATGTATTTTTAGCATAATTTGAGGGGGAGCAATCTCAAAATATTTGGAATCAAAATTAAAGAAAAATTAACATGTTTTGTCATCATCAAAAAGAGGGAGATTGTTGAAACAAAAATCTCATTTTAAATGTTTTGATGATAAATAAAATCAAGTTAATTAATCAGTAAATTATGATTCTAAAACTCATTAGCTTTTAATGTGTTTTTGAGTATTTTAAATCAAAGATAGATTTCAAACGCAACGAGATAAGAACAGAAGAAGAAATAGAATCAAATTTGCCCTGACAGAATTAAAACAACATAAACCAAGAATGATCTGTCTCTATTTTATTTAAACCAAGAACGTTCTTGATCCTTCAAATAACAAGATGTGATCAGTCTACTATAAGACAAGAAGACTCATAACAGATCATAAGCAAGTAATAGAAATAGAAAACGCAAGAAAGTTGTGATCAGAATCAGCAAACGCGAATTCAACATCAAAGCAACAAGCTTAATTTTCAAGAAATGAATAGTTACTGTAAAGCAAGCCCAAGCCTGAACAAAGGAGATATTACATCACTAAAAGATATGCAAAAGGACTAGAGCACATAACATAATTGAAAGAACTGACAGAAATTAGAAAATTGCCTAAACAGGAAACAAAGAATGTTCTGAAGATCAGCAAGAACAATCTTTGTTTATTTGAGCCATATGCCTACTAACTCGTAGCCTTTACAGCCTGTTTCCAAACGGCTATATGAGCTGACACAACCCTTCAAGATGCCTATAAAAGGAACTCCAAGTCAAGGGAAAGATCATCAGCTCAAAGTGCAATCAGTCTCCATTAAAAGCATTATTTTTTAGAATCATAAGCTCAAAACATCAAGCTAGACTTCATTTTTTCTTTCTTAAGATTCAAAGATCAAATCTTAGAATCTGATTCCTTGGAACAGAAAACTCAAACAAGTGTTGAGTAACAGTTGATCCAATCTTAAAGCACAAGATAAAAACAATTGAGCTTTAGAGTTTAGAAGTACCTTGTCTTTGTCTTCAGTTATCCAATCTGTTTCTTTCTTTTCAGCAGATGTTGGTTCACCCAAAGTGGGCTACACCCAGTCCTCACAATCTTGTGAGCTTTTTCCCACAAATGTTTTAAGATCAACCTTGATCTATTATAG
>JBBPBO010000005.1:9338219-9414301 GCA_037974295.1 Cicer cuneatum
ATGGGCCACAGAGTAATGCGCAACCACGTGCTGATCTGTTGAGCGATTGCACGAGTGCTGGACTGTTGAGCGTCTGCACTAAGTACTGATCTGTTGAGCGATTGTACTTTGGTATATAAGTGCTGGACTGTTGAGCGTCTGCACTGGTACTGGACTGCTGAGCGTCTGTCCCCTGAAATGCGCAGCCACGTGCTGATCTGTTGAGCGATTGCACGAATGTTGGTCTGTTGAGCGACTGTACTGGTACTGGACTGTTGAGCGTCTGTACCCTGGAATGCGCAACCACGTGCTGATCTGTTGAGCGATTGCACGAGTGCTGGACTGTTGAACGTCTGCACTAAGTACTGATCTGTTGAGCGATTGTACTTTGGTATATAAGTGCTGGACTGTTGAGCGTCTGTACCCTGAAATGCGCAGCCACGTGCTGATCTGTTGAGCGATTGCACAAGTGCTAGTCTGTTGAGCGACCGCACTAGGTACTGATTTGTTGAGCGATTGTACCTTGGTATATGTCAAACGTGCTGGACTGTTGAGCGTCTGCACTGGTGCTGATCTGTTGAGCGATTGCACCCTGGTCATGAGGGCCGTTAAATTGTGCTGGTCTGTGAGCGACTGCACCTTGGTGATTCCAAGAAAATTGCATACATGAGCATATACATATTGCATTGAGAGATTGACCGGTGGGTCACATTTTGGATATTGTTGATGATTGGAAAATTGATGTGTGTAAGTACTTGTTGAAATATGAGTTTTCTGATTTAATGATTGTGATTTGCTGAGGTGTTGTTTGTACTTACCACATATTTCATAATAATTGGCTGCTGTTTTGAAAAGGCATATATGTCATTAAATTTCAAATGAGCATTATTATTTTCCTCATTATTGTCATACAATATGCCATGAATATATGTGTTGTTGTGAGATATATGCTATGTGCTTATTTGTTAATTTCGGTCGGTGACCCTTGCTATTATATTGTGGACTTTGGGCTTTGCCCTAAGATGTTACCCAAACCCGTCCTACCGACGGATACACTAACGACGGAAGCGTCGTTAGTTTCCCCTGATCTTTACATACGAAGCCTACGTGGACAACGCAGAGGGACGGACAGAGGGCTGAAGACGAGACTTATAGAGGATACGGTGGAGACCGTGCTACTGTAACTTAGTGCATGATCAGTCTAGACTTTTGTATAGGGTCTTGAGTTTTGGGAAATGTAATTTTATTTTGCGAATTAATGTATTACTTTTTCCGTTGTATTTTTCCGCACTCTGATACTGTTTAGTAGCCACAGGCCGGGTGTTCTCTTTTGAAATGAACTAATGAAAATCTTATTTTAATTCCCTTGAATTAATTCGGAAAATTCTTTTATTGATTTATTTTATGTGGAAAAAAAAATGCACCCGCGCTGTGTTTTAAACTCGGGGTGTTACAGAGTCGGATGAGACTTGTATGGGATGCGGAGGAAATTCGTGCTACTGTAGCTTTAGTGCATGATCGGTTAGATTTAATGTATAGGATTTTGAGCTGGAAAATGTAATTTGTTTTATTTTGGAAATTATTGTACTACTTTTCTGCTAACCTATTCCGCACTCTGATATTTCCTTTTGAGATGATATGACACTGATCTTTTGAAATGTATTAATGTGTATCATTAATTTCCAAAGATAAGTACTTAGTGATATTTATGATGAATTTATTTAATTATGTTCATCGATGGAGTTACGACGTACTATTTTTAAGAAACGGATTAAAGGAAATTTTATTCCGATTCTTTTGAAGTAATAAATTGGGAAAATAATTTTAATTATTTATTTAAAAAAAAAAGGAAAAAAAAAATATACATTCGCGCTGTGTTTTAAACTCGGGGTGTTACACTAGCCTCCCCTCACTTTTTTATTAGACAAAGGGGAGAGTTTGTTTACTTGATCTTTAATTCTGTTTGTGTTAAAACTGCAGCTAATCGTCTGCTAATATGTAATATTTATGAACATGCTTTTGCTTCTCTATATGCAATGACTTGAGATTTTGAAACCTGATATATATGCTTTACATATGTGATATGAATCCTGAGATTTATTTAATATTTCTGGTATGAGTTCGTCTATGAAAAATGGTTTATATCTACTATATTTGGTAAAAATCTGCCAAGTAAAAAACATGTATTTTTAGCATAATTTGAGGGGGAGCAATCTCAAAATATTTGGAATCAAAATTAAAGAAAAATTAACATGTTTTGTCATCATCAAAAAGAGGGAGATTGTTGAAACAAAAATCTCATTTTAAATGTTTTGATGATAAATAAAATCAAGTTAATTAATCAGTAAATTATGATTCTAAAACTCATTAGCTTTTAATGTGTTTTTGAGTATTTTAAATCAAAGATAGATTTCAAACGCAACGAGATAAGAACAGAAGAAGAAATAGAATCAAATTTGCCCTGACAGAATTAAAACAACATAAACCAAGAATGATCTGTCTCTATTTTATTTAAACCAAGAACGTTCTTGATCCTTCAAATAACAAGATGTGATCAGTCTACTATAAGACAAGAAGACTCATAACAGATCATAAGCAAGTAATAGAAATAGAAAACGCAAGAAAGTTGTGATCAGAATCAGCAAACGCGAATTCAACATCAAAGCAACAAGCTTAATTTTCAAGAAATGAATAGTTACTGTAAAGCAAGCCCAAGCCTGAACAAAGGAGATATTACATCACTAAAAGATATGCAAAAGGACTAGAGCACATAACATAATTGAAAGAACTGACAGAAATTAGAAAATTGCCTAAACAGGAAACAAAGAATGTTCTGAAGATCAGCAAGAACAATCTTTGTTTATTTGAGCCATATGCCTACTAACTCGTAGCCTTTACAGCCTGTTTCCAAACGGCTATATGAGCTGACACAACCCTTCAAGATGCCTATAAAAGGAACTCCAAGTCAAGGGAAAGATCATCAGCTCAAAGTGCAATCAGTCTCCATTAAAAGCATTATTTTTTAGAATCATAAGCTCAAAACATCAAGCTAGACTTCATTTTTTCTTTCTTAAGATTCAAAGATCAAATCTTAGAATCTGATTCCTTGGAACAGAAAACTCAAACAAGTGTTGAGTAACAGTTGATCCAATCTTAAAGCACAAGATAAAAACAATTGAGCTTTAGAGTTTAGAAGTACCTTGTCTTTGTCTTCAGTTATCCAATCTGTTTCTTTCTTTTCAGCAGATGTTGGTTCACCCAAAGTGGGCTACACCCAGTCCTCACAATCTTGTGAGCTTTTTCCCACAAATGTTTTAAGATCAACCTTGATCTATTATAGTAGTTTGTCTTTCACCTTGAAAGATGTTTCACAGATTACTCTTCAATTCTTAGAAGAATATTTACACTTCTCCCTTTTTAAACACACAGGAATGTACAACTCTCCTCACACTATCTCTAACTCTATAGTGTTTGAGTTTCAAAAGTAATTTGAGAGGAGGAGTTTGGTTTGATCAGCTGTTATTCAACACTTTTTTTGAGTTTTTTGTTCCAAGCAATCAGATTCTAAGATTTTATCTTTGAATCTTATGAAAGAAAGACTGAAGCCTAGCTTGATGTTTTGAGCTTATGATTCTCAAAAATGATGTTTTTAATGGAGATTGATTGCACTTTGAACTGATGATTTTTCATTTGCCTTGGAGTTCCTTTTATAGGCATCTTGAAGAGTTGTGTCAGCTCATATAGCCGTTTGGGAACATGTTGTAAAGGCTATGAGTTAATAGGCATGTGACACAAATAAACGAAGACTATTCCTGCTGATCTTCTGAACATTCTTCGTTTCCTGATTTGGCAATTTTTTTATTTTTGTCACTTCTTTCAATTTTGTTATGTGCTCCAATCCTTTTGCACATTTTTCGGTGATGTAATTTCTCCTTTGTTCAAGTTTGTGCTTGCTGTACGGTAACTCTTCATTTCTTGGAAAATTAAGCTTGCAGCTTGTTGCTTTGATGTTGAATTCGCGTTTGCTGATTCTGATCACAACTTTCTTGCGTGTTCCGTTTCTGTTACTTTCTTATGATCTGTTATGAGTCTTCTTGACTTATAGTGATCTGATCACATCTTGTTATTTGAAGGATTTGTTTTTGAAGGATAAAAAACGTTCTTGGTTTAAGTAAAATTTTAGCCAATGTTTTTTCTGTCATTTCTTTCTATTTTATATTTAATTAATTTTTATTTAATTTATTATCTCAATAATCAATATTATTTAATTTATTTTTATCAATTTTCTCTTATCAATGACTTAGATTAATAATAGGAATAAAATCATCCACCATATCATATACGTAATAATATCCAAACAAATCTTTGCACAAAAAAAAAATTCAAACAATTTCCATAAATAAAAATAGCATAATGTTGAACATCATAAATAAATTCTGACGAAGATGAAACCTATAATTTGTTTGTGGATCTAATGCTTGTTTGTTTACCGGTAAATCAAACCATTAGAATTGGACCAAAATACATTCTATGTTTTTTTTTCAAAATTAAATTGAATATTCATTATTAAAATAAATGTTATATTGCATCAAATTAAAGTTACAAGAGCAAAAATGAATCACATCATTTGTAACTGTTTGTGCAATTTGTGCGAAGAATCATTCGCGCACACTTTTAGCATTTTCCAATATAAAAAAATAGAACTCAATTTAATTTAAAAATCAAAAGAAAGATAATTTGTGGAGTTTTGTCCCAAAAACGACACTAATATAAACAAATTTGACGGAAAATTGAAAAATTGTATATAATAAGGTAAATGTAGCATAATTTCAAAAAATAGTAGTGTTTGGTGCTATTTTTAAAATGTCTAATTTTAGTATATACAAACGAAAAACACTTCAGATGTCTAATTTTTTTTGTCTCAGTCATAAAACATTACCTTTTTTTTTACATATCATAAAACATTACCTGTAACTATAAGATATCTAATTATAGTATACAATTGAAAATTGAATACAACTATATTAAGCTCTCAACTATTGTTATGCTCTCAACATCAAATAAGAATGTTCTGTCTCAAGTAGTTATTGAAACAAGTCTAAACATAGTTTTTTTATAGGATTGAATACTGTTGTTATCTCTCTGGCCAAACTTCAAATTTATTTGTTTAGTTGTTAACATATTTGACACATAATAACATCCAAGTATTATAATAAACTCTTCATCATGCTGATATCAAATAAAAAAAAAATTGTTATTACAAAAGAAAAAACAAAAAGTTATTATATTTATAATATGGCTATTGAATCATCTTCCTTCCATTGAGTTTCAATTATATATATATATATATATATATATATATATATATATATATTTATATCTGTATTGAAACTTAGTGTTGTGAAGGAAAATGGATTTGAATATAACTGCAAATGAGACCTTATACTTTGCAATTCAAGGAATCAATCACACCGCATTCAATGTTTGTTCTGCAGCTCCACCGAATATTGTTTCAGATGGATTATGGGGTGGTCAACTTAATGGAAGGGTTCCAATGAAGTCTTCACTACCTGTGTTTGAGTTGCAAGTGGTTGTGATTTTTGCTATCACACAAATATGCAATTTTTTCTTAAAGCGTTTGGATTTCCCTGAATTTATTGGACAAATTATGGTGAGTACTATACTCGCTTCTGTTCCTTTTTAACTGTCGTTTTTGTAATAATATATTGAAAATTGTGTACATTTTGCAGGTTGGCCTAATACTAGGCCCTTCTATTGAGATAGAGGCACTTGACCATTTCAAGAAGGTATTGTTTCCACTTGGAAGTCAAGACACACTTGCAACAATAGCATCAATTGGTTATGCACTTTTCATATTCATAAATGCTGTGCAAATGGATTTGAGCATGGTAACAAGAACAGGACAGAAAGCTTGGACCATTGCCATCATGGGATTGGTTGTACCTTTATTTATTGGTTTCATATTTCAAGCCAGCATGTTTTCAACAATAGATTTTCATCTCAAAGAACTAAGTATAGAGATTCCTAAGGTGGTTATAGCACACACTGTCATTTCATTTGCAGTCATTGCTTCCCTCCTCGAAGAACTCAAAATCCTAAACTCCGAACTCGGAAGATTGGCATTATCGTCGGTATTGGTGAGTGACATACTAGGAACTACTGTTGGAGCCGTTAGTAATGTCATAACGCATCAAGGTAACTTAAACAAGATGGTGATTCTTGGAATGTCATTGTTCGCTTTCAGTATCTTTGTTCCATTGATTTTTAGGCCTATAATGTTTTGGATCATCAGACATACTAAAGAAGGAAGACCTGTGGATGATAGTTACATCTATGTTATCATTCTTATGGTTTTTAGTTTAGGTTGGCTTTCAGTTTACATAAACCAAGATTTTATCTTAGGTGCATTTGTTTTGGGGTTGGCTGTTCCAGAAGGACCTCCATTAGGATCTGCATTGGTTAAGAAGCTTCAATTCTTTGGTAAAAGCTTCTTTCTTCCTATATTTGTGACTTGTGGTGCGATGAAAGCAGACTTTTCATTGCCACATACATTAAGAGCATTGATTGGTGTTGGTGGCGTCATTGGTGTTACACATATTGTCAAAATAATAGCATACATGATACCTTCCCTCATTTGCAAGATCCCCTTCAATGATGCCTTGGCTCTTTCCCTCATTTTGAATGCCAAAGGTGTAGTGGATGTTGGCATATTTTCTGGCTTATATGATCAACAGGTACTCTATAATACTTGCTTAAACCTTAATTTTCCTTTCGATCAAACCATAAATCTTATATGCTTCAACTAGTCTTATACTCCCTCCACTCATATTTATAAGAGACAAATGTTACTTTCTTTTCATCCTTAATATAAGAATCATAGTACACTTTTTCAAGTAACTGAGTGATTAGACCTAAGTGGTAAATAAACTTAAGTGAAAGACAAATTGTTTGGGAGAATTTGAGTTCAAACTCTGACTGGAACAGTATTTGACCGGACTTTACTTACCCATCGGCCTAACTTCAGATTACTAGGGTCCTTTTTCCTAAGAATCGGAGGGTTAAGACTAATAAAATAATACACTTTTAAGTGTATTAATTATTGATATTACTTTTATGCCCCTAATTTGTTAGGAGTTTTAGTTTTGGTAGAAGTCCATATTCTCTATGCTATTGAGTTTCATTTAATAATTGCTAAGGACATTTTTTAAAAGAAAAATTAGTATATTGTGTTGTCTTAATATGTGTGATTTAGTTTTATTGTTTCTTATAAATGGACTATGATCATCATACATAAAATTTTCAATTGTGATGTATACATGCAGATTTTTTCTGGTCCAACTTATGGAGTGATGATAATAAGCATAATGGTCACATCAATCATAGTAAAATGGTCAGTGAAGTTATTGTATGATCCATCAAGAAAATATGCTGGCTACCAAAAAAGGAACATCATGAGTTTAAAACCAGACTCAGAACTGAGAATACTTTCCTGCATTCATAAACAATACAACATATCTGCTATAACAGATGTCCTTGACCTTTGTTCTCCAGCAACAGAAAATCCTGTGGTTGTGGATGCATTGCATCTGATTGAGCTAGTTGGGAGGACATCCCCTATTTTCATCTCCCACCGTCTTCAAAAATCGATTTCCAGTTCCCACAAGTCTTACTCAGACGATGTTATTCTTGCTTTTGACCTTTATGAACATGACAACCTTGGTGGAGCAATTGCACACACTTACACAGCCATATCTCCACCTACACTTATGCATGAAGATGTTTGTCAACTTGCATTGGACAAAGTTGCATCCATCATAATTCTTCCATTCCATAGAAGATGGACTATTGATGGTGGCGTTGAATCTGATGACAAGAACATAAGGTCCTTGAATTGCAAGATACTAGAAGTAGCTCCATGCTCGATAGGAATCCTCGTGACTCGTTCTTCATTACAAAACAATGCGTTGATTCGGCTAGCCATGGTTTATCTCGGCGGAAGAGACGACAGAGAGGCTTTGTGCTTAGCTAAAAGAGCGATACGGAACCCGAGGATCAACTTGGTTGTATATCACCTTTCAATTGAGAAAAACATACCAAACTTGGAGTATCTACTAGATAATGAGGCATTGGATGAAATAAGAAGATTACCACATTATGGCTCAGATAATGTTTGTTATCAAAAAGTGATTGTAAACGATGGTCCGGGGACATCGGCTATTCTTCGCGATATAGCGAATGAACATGACTTTTTTATTGTTGGGAGAACACATGACTTAGACTTACCTCAGATAGAAGGACTAACAAATTGGAGTGAATTTACAGAGTTAGGTGTCATTGGTGATTTGCTTGCTTCACCAGATTTTGAGAGCAGAGCTGGTGTTTTGGTAGTGCAACAACAAGTCAAAGACAAATAGCTGGTGGAAATCTTAGTAGCCAACAAAGCTATACTCTCTTTTTTTCCACACACCAAAAGAGGGTAAGGATCTTCTTCCATCCCCTTTTTATGGGATGTGAGTGAGAATGGCAGGGAAGAGAGTATGAAATCTGATTGGGTGAAGTGGTGGAAAAAAAATAGAGATAGATAGAAAAAAGTGTAACCAAAAAACAGAATTGCTTTGAGTACAAGTTATTTACATTATTTTTTTTTAATACAAGGCAGTTGTTACACATTCTTTTCAGCATTGATCATCTACATGTTTTTTTTCTTATCTTTGTTCTTGCAGTTGTGTCAAATTGACTTATATTTGAGAATGAATGATAGGAATTCTTTGTAACACACAACTTTTACTAAAAAAATAGTGCATATTGCATGTGAAGTTTTGAACTGTTTAAATCACTAAAAAAATAAATAAATTAAATTGCATAAATTAAAATATTCAATCTCAATAATTGACATGTTCAAAAAAAAAAAATCAAAAATTGACCCTTATCGTTTTCCATATTCTATATTTAACTATCAAACTATTCTCCATTTAATTTTTTTTAAACTGTGTTATAGATCCAATCAAAGTTTGAATCCCTGAGTATTTGTTTAAGATGATAAATCTCTTACCCCTTGGATCAACCACATGTTCGTACACTACATTTTATTAACCATTGTTTCTTTAATTGATATTCATACGAAGTATCAAACATTTACACTCACAACATTTACTAACTTTATTAAAAATGCAACATTATTCAATCAAACCGTTAAATCACGTAATATTATATCTATTATTATGGATATCAAAGTTAAGACCATTTGAACAATTGTAGGTATATTTTCTAATAGTAAATACGATGAAGTATCAATTAATTTTTTGTTTGTATTTTTCTAAAAACTTTTAGTTCAACTAGTTTTGCAATATGGATCTATTATAAAGTAGTCTAGTCTTACATTTACAAAAAAAGTTATAGCCTTACGTAGTAACATAAATTTAATGGATAACTCTATCACTGCAATTTTAACTAATAGATGGTCAAACTGGTGATGTTTTACATAGAAAATCAAACACAACTATTAGTAAGAATTAAAGACGGTATGATTCTAAACTCAAGACGTTATCATTACTGGATAACATTTGTTGAGCTCCAACTCCCTATTTACTAAAGAAAATCCGATTTACAACTTCAACAGGTAAGGCATAAGCTGGGTCTATCGGTTTCAATCCAGGATATTCAAGAAGCGAAAGTCCTGCACCAACAAATAAAAACAACTTCAGCATTCGGAGTTCAATGTCTAAAAGGAATATGAAACACATTAACAAAAGTAACTGTGTTGTCAGGAAAGGATAAACAGGGATGCCTTGCATCCTGTCATAGGTTAAATTGAATATGGGACATGGTATATGTTATATGAGCAGCTATAAAGGGGTAAAAGTGAGAAAAAGAATGCAGAGTAGGGTAGGCAGGGAAGCTATATACAATAATGAAGTGTGGAACGACAATAAGTTTTATAACTAACATGTGTAATGTGCTTGCTTAAACCTTCCAAACAACAATCAACACTCTAATGTTTTATCATGAAACATGTCTAATGACAAATCATTTACAATCAAATCTTTCTTAATTGGCCTATTGTTTTCCACCCATCAACACTTCTTATCGGTGCTTCTACAAAGTTTACTCATCCATAGTAGCATTGTAGAGAGAGAGAGAGTTGGTTTTTATATCAACCAAGGAATACCCACATGACAATATTTTAGCACAATTAAGTCAAGAACAAATGAAATACAAAGAATATTACCAGCCACCCCAAAGTATGTATGAAAGACATCCACAGCATCATCTGGTCTGTCTGAAATCCCACCATTTTCGGTGTCCTTACAGTTTCAAAATACATAATATTTCAGAAATACTAACCTCATAACAATTAACACCACGAAAGAAGAAAAAAGAACATGCTGATTTGTAAACACAGATTGCACAAAATTACCTGGCAGTCCAAGATAAACTTGATAAGCTTCTCCTTACTGATCCAGTGAACCCTATCAATCATGATCAGGCTAGAAAGAACCCACCATGAGTAGCATACCTGACATGATCTAAAAACTGGTAAGAGAAACTGAGAAAAACAATAAGAGCATCTAAAGCAATAAACCTAAACTTGAAAAGATTTACTCACATCAGGGAGTTTCTCTGGACGCCCATTCAAACCTCCAGATTTGACTTGCCGCTCACATAACCACCAACCAAGTAGGTCCTTGTCAACAAGATCTAGTGATCCCATTATAGCAAGGGCCCCAACACAGCAGAAAACTGAAAATAGTAAAAGCAATACATCACAATGATGCTTCAAGTCTACACAACTCATTGCATGAAATTCCACTCATTATTACTCTTAGAAGAAGTTTTATTGGCATTCATTATGGTGTGCCTCTGATGAAACTTGAAAGGTGGGTTGTGGGACAAGTTATCAAAAAGGAACATTTATGAAGTTCAAGTGATGAGGCAGATGCAGCTTACAAGCTTATAAGGATAAAATGATTACTTCAAGATCAAAATTTTGGAAATGCAAGATAGATGCAGCTGATGTTTGATAATTAAGCAGCAATAAACAAGACTCAATCCAATTTTCATAAGAAGATTAAGTTATTGAGGTTGAATGCTATTTCATTTGAAAATGTACACTTTCTGGACATATTGCTACTGGCTCTGCATACTAAGTTATTGAGGTTGAATGTTATTTCATTTGAAAAAGATATTTTCTGGACATATTGCTACTGGCTCTGCATACTAAAATGGCTAGGTAGAAGACACCTTAGCTAAATCACTGAAAGATGATCAAATAATATGTAATAGGTTTGATGGATAAATCACATATGTTCCAACTTAGCGTAGATGATGAGTTATATATGTTTTACTGCATCATTACTACGGCTGTATTCTCTTTGAAAATAAACTTACTTAGCAGAATATGATAACTCCATAAGAACAATATACACGTGTTTCCACAAAATGGGTTTTCTCTCTTTCTCTGCAGTCTACACAAACAATTTCTCCTTCTCAGCTAATCCTATCACATGTTTATTTGGCCTTTTGAGTTTGGCAAGCACTTCTACAATGACTAATAATTAGTTTTAAAGAAAATATTTTTTCCTTCTACTTCACATCCGTAATAAACTTTGCAGCACTTCCCTATATAAACCTACACCACTTAATCCTCAAATGCCACATAAATCAACCAACAACTGAACAATGAAACTGTTACAGTAAACATTTCTAAAATAGACTTCCAAATTCTAGGAGTAGGCCTCCTTAGCAATTTCTCCTTCTCAGCTAATCCTATCACATGTTTATTTGGCCTTTTGAGTTTGGCAAGCACTTCTACAATGACTAATAATTAGTTTTAAAGAAAATATTTTTTCCTTCTACTTCACATCCGTAATAAACTTTGCAGCACTTCCCTATATAAACCTACACCACTTAATCCTCAAATGCCACATAAATCAACCAACAACTGAACAATGAAACTGTTACAGTAAACATTTCTAAAATAGACTTCCAAATTCTAGGAGTAGGCCTCCTTAGCAATTAAAGGTTTACTTAGATGCTCACAAAATTATTAATCCAGGAAGTACATATGCAATAAAAGTAAAATGGTGGCTTTAAATATGATATTTACTTCCAGTATGCCCTAATCCAGATGAAATTGTCGTAAAATGAAAAAATTAATTTTAGTTCTCTCCTAGTTAGTGGCTGTTTTGGAGGAGAAAACAGATTCTTGTGTCCATAACTTTGCATAACAAACTCAAAATATGCCCTAAACGCACACAGCACTCGCTTCACGTGGGCAAAAAGAAAACAACAAATCTTCTAAAGGAATACATAGATGCACATGCATCAAGTAGCATATAGGAAGTAATATTTGAGCAAAAATGACAAATAATATATAACGTACTTTGTCCGGCATGAGATTCCCCACCAGGTGTGCAACCAAAACCACCATCCATGTTTTTGCAACTTATAATGTACTTCACAGCCTTCTCCACATTAATTCTATCCAAGCGATGTAATATTGATAGACAGCAAATAGCAATGTATGAGAACCTAAGACAAACAAGCCAGTGGATTTTAGTCAAAAAGTGCAGTGAGCTCATAGGCACTCAACAATCAAAAGAGATCTCGAGAAAAATACCGTGTATCAACTTCACCCCATATATCCCCTGAAAAAGATCCATCTTCATTTTGCAGGCTGACAATATCTAACATAAATCTTAAGAAACACAAGATCCAGTATATTTTATAGACTGCCGAATTTCACTATTATAATTTCAGTAACTAACCTATTTATCTGTATGAAAATTCAAAACAAATTATGTTTTATTGATTTCTTAGCAAAGTTCGATAGCCAATCGAAGCCACGCATTCTGAGAAGTGAACACTGTTATCATTTTTATGAAGAAAAAAAAAGTTGCAAAAACGATAAAGATTTGTCTGTCCCACCAAACACTTGTGAAAACATAATACAGAAACTTTAAAGTCAGGCAATAATCAATATGTGCGTATCAAAGGATACAACTTGTCACCTTATCTACATCAATAACATCCAGCTTATTAAAGAGAGCCAGCACCTGCACAGCACTAAGTGTATACAAGATGTGTGGATCATGACCAACATTTCCACCAAATCCCCCTTCAAAACAACACACATCTCATAAGATAAAAAATTATCTGCATCACTAACTACAAAAATTTTAATTCTCAAAGTGATCAACAACCTGACTCGTGCTGACAACTCATGATCCATGAAACAACCTCATCAACATCCAAGGTGTCAAGCTTTCCCAGAAGATCCAGGGTAGTCAATCCCCAGTATGCTCCATTCATCCTCAGATGCTCCATTATCACAGATTCAAAACTATCTTTCTTCTGGAAAACAGAAAAAATGAAATTGAAGACGCTAAGTATTTTAATTAAACATAAAGAATATATAGTTACCAAGTAATTCACCAATTCAAGATAATATCTTTGTTTTCTTTTAGAAAGAAAAAATGGATGGATGAGAAGCAAACCTTTTCAATTGATAGAATATATTGAACATGTTTCTCAGCGGCCAGCTCTTCCATCTCTGAAGCAAGAAAGAAACCAGATCAGATTGTCGCCGGAGAGCAGCAGATGAGGAAGATGAAATGATGAACCGGGGCGGAGGAGAAGGGAGAACGCCGCGGGGAACGGTCGCGTGTGACTGAGAGTAAGATGAGTGGGATGGAGATTTCCTGCAGTTACAGGAATGACACAGCTACGGAGTAAGGGGTTTTTCAACTCTACGATGCATCTAACGGCTTCATATCACAACTGAATCCACGCTCAATAGAGTAGGATTTGGCTTCTGAGTTGATCACTTTAAAAAATACAGTAATTAATGTGAGATCGTCAAATTTGAAAGATTCATGTACAAAATAGATTCGTCCCTTCAACTTTTTTTGTTTTATTTTAATATGTTAAATTATGAACGCTAAACATTTTATAGTCATTTTAATTACAGATATTAGAGACAAGTTGATTACCAGTGATTTGTGAGTGTAAATTTTACATGCGATTACTGGATTCACATTCCCTTTGGTTCGATTTCTCATCTATAAATAGTGAAAATTATGGGTTGTTTTACTTCACATCTAATACTCTCTTAATCTCTTCTTTTTATTATGTGTATGAAAATTCTCTTATTTTCGATTCTTAATTTATTAAAATGGTTAGAAGAGCATATTTTTCTATTGGTTTTTTATTCTTAATGTATCTCTTTCTTTCGCAAGATTTTTTCTTTTTAATAATATTGTTAAAAGACAAGCATAACAGTCAGCGGAGACAAAAAAATTGAGTAGACGTCATGCAGTGGTCGCGGTGTGATGGATTTCACATAGCATACCATGACAAACAATTTTCTGTGTGGTGTTTATGGCACTACCGAAGAACGTGGCATAAATTCTTCATAAAAAATCAAAGGAGAATGGTTTTACGAGCGACTCAATCGTAAAAATCCAAGGTTAATGTAAAAAAAAAAATAGTTTGTTCTCCACCCTTTATGTTTTCAATAAGACTTCAATTAAAATGTTTTGATTGGACGATTTAAATTTATTTTTTAGTCAAATTATATATTGGAGAGAAAGAATAATCTACCCACAAAGTTAATGTCCATCCGTGCAAACCTTGTTACAAAGTTAAAATAAGCTTGTTACAAAGCTTTAATTATTTCTCTCACTTCCCTTTTTTCCCCATATTGTTTTTCTTTGCTTCTATTTTTCTTAACTGTGATCATCTCTTACTTTTTCTATTGTGTTTTGATTTCTGTTTCTTAATTCCTTTTTTTAGGATTTATGATTATTTTAAACTTTGTTTCTAGTTATTTTTTATTTTATTTTTCTCTTACTTCTGTTTTTTAAATTTTACTTTTTAATCGTCTCATTTAAAAAAAATAATTATAATTTTTTTTTAATTATTATTAAGAAAATCCATTCGCACCATATGCACGACCATTTGAATTTTTGTGTTCCGTGCTTCCAACATATTGAATTATTTTAATTAAAACAAATACCTAATTATAATTTTGATTTAAATATATTTTTTATTTTGATAAATATACAATTTATCTTTTATCCATGTATAATTTATTTTTTATTTTTAGTCTTGCAAACACCACTTTTTGTTTTAAGTTATTTTCGTTTTTTTTTTTATTTTGATTGGTATAATATAAGTGTACTATTAATTTTAATATTTTTGTAATTCATATTGGAGAGATTAAAACTAAATATTCTACTTGTTACATAAATTAATTTTAACACAATATAATAAAACAGTAACAGTGACAAAAAGTAAAAAATACTACATATTTGTAAGGAATAAAAATAAAAAATGCAATAGAAGTATTATATATAGACAAAAATATTATTTAACCCTTTTTTGTATTTAAATATTATTTAATGCTAAATAAGAATGAAATATAATAGAAGAAGAATAAGTTTTTTCTAAAAAAATTAACATATGAATGAGAAAAACAACGAAAAAATAATTAGCACAAAGTAAAATAGAATTTTTTGGGATATAATAGTTTACAATGTTTGTTAAATTTTTCATTTGTCAAGATTTGTAAAAAAACCCATTTATGAACAAAAAAGGAAAAACAAAAGACTTGTAAAACCAACCAGCTGAACAGACACTGTGGTGGGAGTAGCACTCTATCAGAGAAGAATAAGAAAATGGGATCAAAGAGCAAAACGAAGAAGAAAGGTCAAGTTTCACAGGATCTTCTAGAAACCCTAGGAGACTTCACAAGCAAAGATAACTGGGACAAATTCTTCACCATTCGCGACGACTCTTTCGAATGGTACGCCGAATGGACTCACTTAAGGGACCCACTCATCTCCCTCCTCCAAACCCTAACTTCCCCTCCGCCTCTTCACATGCTCATTCCCGGTTGCGGCAACTCCCGTCTCTCCGAACACCTCTACGACGCCGGCTACACCTCCATCACCAACATTGATTTCTCCAAAGTCGTTATCTCCGATATGCTCCGCCGTAACGTCCGGCCTCGTCCTCTCATGCGCTGGCGTGTCATGGACATGACTGCCATGCAGGTTCGTTGTGCCACCGCCACCTCCTCTATTATTCTTCTCTATCGTTCTTACTTTCAATTTTTCAATGATGATGATGTTTTGTAGTTTGAAGATGAGAGTTTCAGTGCTGTCGTTGATAAAGGTGGATTGGATGCTTTAATGGAGCCTGAGCTTGGTTCAAATTTGGGAAATCAGTATCTCTCTGAGGTTTTTATTTATTTAAATTTAAATTATGCTATACATTGATTTGTGGTGGAATTTGAATGTTTTATGTTTGTTAAATTGCTTTGGTTTATGTTTCAGGTTAAGAGAGTTTTAAAGCCTGGGGGAAAGTTTGTGTGTCTTACATTGGCTGAATCTCATGTACTGGGTTAGTTTCTTCTGTTAGTCACTTTATTTGTATCTATTGATGAATATGTGTTGTGTGGAAAATGTAATTGAAAACACTAGCTGGTGGTGATGGTGTTCTGTTTTCAGTTGATTGATTCTTCTCTAATCATTTTATGTTTTTTGTGTTGCTAACCCATGTAAACATTTTAACACAACTCCTCTTATCTCTTGTTCTTCTCTCTGAATAGACATTTGAAAAATGTAATTGCAGAAGCTATTTTTTTGTTAATTTCATTTTATATGGATTGTAGTGAACTTAGATAGGGAACTTTATGAGGTGGTAATTAACAATTTGCTGGAACTTTTGTTTTTTTGCATTTTATCCTTTTTTATTTTTATTATGCTTGATTTTGCATGGCTAGAGGATAGAGATAACTATTTCACGCATTTCAGATATACTTTTCTCGAAGTTTCGACTTGGGTGGAAAATGAGTGTTGATGCCATACCTTTGAACTCTTCTAGTAAACCTAACCTTCAAACATTTATGGTGGTTGTGGAGAAGGAGCTGTCAACTACAGTACACCAGATTACATCGCTACTACAAAGTGCTTCACTTCATTGTAATTCAAAACAGGTAAAATATATGGGCAAATTATGCTTTTTGGTTCAGTTGCTCATGGTCATAAGTTCTTCCTTGAAGTATTCGCAATGATTGATGTAACATTTGTTAGCTGCATAGATTTGTTTTTTGAAGCCTCAAAGAGAGTAGTATATATGTATATGTGTGTGTGAGTATAGGATTAGGAAATTTATTCCTACCCGTAAACAAGCTAAGGTAGTAAATGTTATGGTTGTAGAGAACCATTGATTATTTTGTTAAATTTTGTAGGGTTTAGATAGGGTAGGAGAAACTAGGTTAAGTAATGGATAGTAATAGTTCTACTAATACAACAAGACTCCTAACCCTAATCCAATCAGGAAAATAGATTAGGAAACATAATAAAATTAGGGATAACTCCTCAGGCTGCTTCTCAATTAGAGGGCCAACTAACCGTACAGTTTATGCATAAAATTTTAAAAACATTTTATAGATTTTATTAAATGTTTAGTTGATATATTGTATTTATAATATATTCTTTTGTCATCTTCTTTTTATGTTTTTTTTTTTTTTGCATTTGTCCTAGGCTTTTGGACTCTGTGAGGCTCTTCAAAATGAGAATCAAATTCGTGATAAATTATCCAGTAGCTCTGATACACTATACTCCGTGGAAGATCTGCAAGAGGACCTGACAAAACTTTCCCAAGGTCGGCGATTGCAGCTAACTTTGGGTGGCCAAGGGTGCTCTGTTTTCTCTTATAGAGCTGTAGTTCTTGATGCAGAGGAACAGTCTGATCCATTTACATATCACTGTGGGGTTTTCATTGTGCCTAAGGTGTGTCTTAGTAGCATGGCAAACCCCACTTGATGGGGTGAGGCTTGGATGTTGTATTTAAGCTTGCATCTAGGATCACATTGTTAATGTTATTTTAAAGACAGCAGGCCATAGGGATACTAGTTTGTTTATTTGCAGATCAAAGAACTTTCTATCACTTATTTGTTCTTCCTTGATTTTTTTTTTCTCTTTGGTCTTATTCTATTTGTTTTTAGATTAAGACTAGCTACAATATGTAGTATTCAATTTGAATTTCATGTCTGAATGTTATATCTCAGGTTCGTGCTCGCGAGTGGCTCTTCTTTTCTGAAGAAGGGCAATGGATGGTGGTTAGAAGCTCCAAAGCAGCTCGTCTCATAATGGTACTATCTTTAACATGATGAAAGAAAGTTTTCTGGTATTTTTGTGTTACTTTTGTAATTGAAGTTCTCTAGCAAATCTCTCCAACTTTAGGTTTTCTTGGACACCAGCCATACGAATGCCAGCATGGATGAGATTCAGGTAGAAACATCATCTTAAGTTATGCTTCCATGGACATGCTATTCTATCAGATAACTATTACTGAATTGTGTTTGTTATCCTTTTTCAGAAAGATTTGTCTCCATTGGTTAAACAGTTGGAACCTAATGAAAATGAGAATGGAGCTCAAATACCGTTCGTATCTTGTACCAGCTGCTTTTTATGTGATATTCCCTCCATTTTGAACAATTTTAATCAAAGTATTCATTGTTTTCTGTTAATCTATTGATGCTAAAATATTCAAATATGTTCTCTTATGTGTTATTGTTATTACTATATTCTAAGCCATTTTTCCAAGTGTTATTGTGACACTTACACTTCACGAATTGTGGCTTTTCTCATAAATTAATTCTTGAATATATGCGCAGTTTCTTGATGGCAAGTGATGGGATCAAGAAGCGAAACATTGTTCACCAGGTTAATAACAATATACATAATGCTATATCTCTCTTGTTGTTATTTGGGTGTGCACGACTCCTTAGTTGGATTGCCCTTTGATGATTGTAATTTAGATGTACTGCATGGGAAATGGGAAACAAGGGTATTGTCTAACAATCTGATTCGTGTGTATAAAAGTAACCCACTTCTACATTACTTGTTTCTAGGGAGTTATTGTTATGCGTGTTTTTCTTTATCCTTTTCTTAGATTTTATTAATTTTTGCTTTAACATAAGAACAACTTTCATATGAATATGAAGATAAAAAAGTTAGAAAGAGAAGGTAGGATAGGGAATCCTCCTAAACAGAAATCAACAAGAAAGATGAATTCAATGCAGAAAGCTGCTCTATCTGTCAACTGTCAACATATTTGTTAGTGAGATAGATGACATGCACTCAGCTCTCAACACTAAATAGGCACAATCTTATCCTACATTTATTTTGTGCCAAAGAAATGTTCTAAAATGTATGAGAATAATGTAGAAACAAGTAATCCGAAAGTAGTACTTGTGGCAAGATCTAAAAGTAAGGAAAGATGCCAATAGAATGGCTAAGTGATCATATGTGAACAGTAGGCTAACAGTAAATACTTGCTACACTTTATCAAATATCACTTCCTTAGTAGGATTTTTTATTTATGGTGTTAGCCCTTGGTTTTCACACTGCCTTTTTCACAGTTTCTTCATTGTTGTTAGAGGAGGGAAAGGGTTTTTAAAACCATGTTTTTTAATTTATTTCTCATCTTTTTATCCCCCTGCCTTATTGATGTAATAGTGTATGTTATCCCTTTATTGCATTAATTTTTTATTAAAAACTGCTTATTATATAGAAGAAAAAAAGTTACTTATTCACCGATTTTTTGCTTTTGTGATTTCCACTTTTATATGGATTCTCATTCATGTGATTTCGTATTTTATTTTAGATAATTCTCATATTCTCATTACATCATCAATAATTATCTGTGTTTTGCAGATCACATCTTCATTAACTGGATCAATTATTGTTGAAGATGTAGTTTATGAAAATGTTGATAGTGAAGTCAGTTGTATCTTTCCTTCTAGAGAGTTGATGTTTCGACGCCTAGTATTTGAAAGAGCTGCAAATTTGGTTCAGTCTGAAGCTTTGCTAAGAGACGAACTTTTACCTACAAAATTGGTTGGTGAGACAGAAACAAAGAAAGTCAACTCATCCTCAAAATCTAAGAAAAGTGGATCTCAGAGACAGAATGATGGTATTGTTGAATTCACTGTTCAATGTTCAATGCTCAACTTGTCAAATCCTAATAGTTAATATATTGTTGTATAAGATTAAGAGGAATGAGGGTCTCTCATGGTATTTTAACCTCTCTCTAATAAAAAAATTTCTCATCAAATAAGTGTCGTTGGAAATGTTTTATGATAGCCATTGATGATAGTTGATGCATACTTCTTTCCTATGCTTCATTTGCCATTGATGATAGGCCAAACGTTATACCTACACTTTTGTCCTTAAATTCCATATTTCTCCAATATTGAAACTATAATTTTCACTCCGTTGGTAAATTGATATACATTTTCTATTTGCTTCATGAAACAATGCTAATTTGTGTTCACCATTTGCCCTTTCTTAGTGTCAAGATTGATTTTGACAGAAATGGCATTTTCTGTAGCATTTTTTTTGAATTTTCAGTTAACTGCATTATGAATCTATTAGAGTTATTTAAAAAAGAAATTAAAAATTGTTTACTATTTCTTAGTTTACAATATTCGCCTACTTCATTCTATTGCTATTTTGATATTTTCTGTTGATTTTGCAGGAGCATCTAACCAGTTGAGTGTCTATCATGGCTATGTAGCTAGTTCTTATCATACAGGGATTATTTCAGGATTCACGTTAATCTCCTCTTACATGGAAAATGTGGCATCAAGTGGGAAAATGGCAAGTATTTCTAACTTTCATTTGTGAAAATTACATAAAAGGAAATTTTTGGTCAAAATATTTCCAGTTCAGGCAACATTTACCACTTGTATGGTCAAAGATGTTCCATAAGAAGTTAATGAGTATTCACTAGTGATTGATTGTTTATTTAGATTTTGTATACCACATTTTTTTTCTTCTGTAATCAATTTTCCTCTTTGTTTTCATTATTTTCATGAGGAACACTTTTAAGGAGGCGTTTGATGGCAGATTTTTCCAAGGTTCCATAATTAGTTTTTTTTCAGTTAAAGCTAGTCTAGTTAGTAGAACAGTTAGAGACTTAGAGTTGGTAACTGTCATTCAGTTATTTTCCTCTTTGTATGCATCATGACTAAAATTATGACAAACCTCTAGAGCAGTCACCACTTACCACTGTCTCTTCTACAAACCTCTATTGACATTTTGTTAGAAATTTTTTAAGATGGACTCTTCAAGTCCTCACATCTGCAGCTTCCCCAAGCCCAACTCAATCCAATTTACCTTCTGTTCATACTGTTGTAACTCCATCTATTATAAATACTTTTCCCAATCAAGTGTATCATTCACTGGGTAGCATAATAGATTAGGCCACTCTAATAATAATGATATACTCAACAAGTGTTATGTTCACAATTTCAATAAAAATGATTTTATGAGAATTTCTTTCTCTTGTTTTTTTCTCTTAATAATATTTCTATTACTATAAAAAAGTTACACATGTACAATGTTATAGTTGGTTTCTAATAGGAAATAGCAAGTACAGGCAAAATTAACTTGTTTCTGACATTCTTTACATGCTCTGAAAGCTGACACATACCAGTGGCATATCTCAGGTAAAAGCTGTAATCGTAGGACTTGGAGCAGGTTTACTTCCTATGTTTCTTCACAGGTGTATCCCAGTTTTGGAAATTGAGGTAATATATGCTTTTTAAGTTATGAGAGTGGGGATAAATTTATTGTCCAGACCCAATTTGAAATGGTTATTTTTAGAATGATATTATATGATATCACTTGGCTTGACATTAATTTATATCCACAGGCAGTGGAGTTAGACCCTGTAATTGTTGATATTGCAAGGGAGTACTTCAGTTTTGTTGAGGATAAACGCTTAAAGGTAGTTAATATATTTCTGTGTCCTTTTCTTCTCAAGGTTTCCTGAAATTTAGTGAATGTTTGGGCAAACGTTTGCCAAACATAATTTTGATTGAAATTGATTTGATTAAAACTGACTTTGAAGTGAAGTGGTTTATATTTGGACTTTTTACTCTAAGGAAGATTGATTTATATATAACATGTAAAATTTTCAATCTACCACAAGCGTTGCTGTTTATCCACCTTTAGTCAAACTGAGAATTAGAGGCAAAATCAATTATGATATAATATGAAGTAAACAATGTTGACAGTTGCAATCAGATATTTCAATATAGGTATGTTTTATTGTATGTATGGAGAGTTGTAAAATGTGGTAACAGCATATAAAGCTTGTTCTATTTGGGACTGGACCACCAGACAAGTATCCAGAATATTAAGATAGCTACAATAAAACTTATGATTTTGATAAATCAGTTTTGGACGGGGAGTTCATACATTGTCTACTAATTCTCATCACTTTGCGGATCCAGGTGCATATTGCTGACGGGATCCAGTTTGTTCGAGAGAATGCTAGTTCTGGAACAGCTCAGATTGATAGTAAAAATAATGACCCTAGCTATACCGATTCTCCTTCAAATGAGAGTTCAACTGCTTCTCCTTCTCATGCTGAAGGTGTAGAAGCTACAAAAGTTGATATAGTTATTGTTGATGTTGACTCTTCAGACTCAAGGTGAATTGAACTATGCATTTATTTATTTACATTACATTAAGCTATTATGGACTGGCCTAGGGAAAAGGGTGCTGTGCAATAAAGGGTTATAAATAATGTTTCTATGATTTAAAGAATGCTTCTTGTCCATTACATATTTTGGACAGCTCTGGACTGGCATGCCCTGCACCAGACTTTTTGGACGAGTCTTTTCTTGAGACTGTAAAGGATAAACTTTCAGAGCAAGGTCTCTTTGTTGTCAATTTGGTGTCGCGGTCCCAAGCCATCAAGGACATGGCTCTCTTGAGAATGAAAAAGGTACAAACAAAATATTAGTGTGATAATGTTCATTTGGGACTATGTCCTGTGTTTTATGGCTCTCTATCTTGGTCTTTTATTAGAGATTTATTGCAAATGTGATTAAAAACATCACATTATATTGTTGTTTCCTTATTTTAATTGTTTGTTCATGGACGATTCCTTATTCTACATCGTTTAAGAAGCATCCTATTTCCTTCCAGAGAATGTTCTTTTATAAAAAATATAGATAAATAGGAAAAGAAATGCTGAGTTGGATAATTTTGTCTCCAGCTGCATGGATCCATTTTCATATTTCTATTTTTCAGTTGCAAGTTCTGAATGTCTCCTAACCATGCTTGTTCTGAGGAGAGATGATGCCAGACTGCTGTGTATCTCATGATAAGTAGCTTCACCCTGTAAAACCAAATAATGAGATTATACTACTTTTTTCTTGAGAAATTCTAAACCGACTTTTTATTCATTCATCTAAACTATTATTTGATGCGTACATTGGCAATTTCAAAATTACTTTTAGACTGAAAATGACAGCATAAAATATGAGAATCTCTATAAAATACTACCATATAGTTCAATTTCATTAAATATTATTCACTCTACTATGCATAATTTTTAAATTCAAGCCACCATAAAAAGGCATTCCAGCAAACGAGATGGGGGTTTGGCGGTGGTCGTATGTATGCAGCCTTAATAGCATAAGCAGAGAGGATTTGCTTCAAATGAAACCCATGGACATTTGGTTATAAGGCACTTATTATTTTACCACGGCCCATGGATTGGCCTAAATCAAATGCATCCTTGTTGTTGGAATTTTAATTTTTAACAATGACAAATTTTGTCCCAAAGTTAGGCTGAAGCAAGTCTGACCCATTAATCTTATATATTATGCAAAGGTGTTACAGAATTATTTAACCAATAATCTTGTATAAAATTGTAACAAACTGTTAATCCATTCTTTCTAGTATGACATTTCAGTTTTTTTTTCTTCTAAGAGGAAGCATTTTCTTGTTTATTGAGAATGTTACACTCTGGATGTTGCTATCCAACATATAACTATCTATTAATTTTGATCTGTTGATAATGTAAAGATTTTACACCATGCATTGTTCACTAACAGCATGCGAGCATGGTCATAGTTACTGTATTTAGAGTTGATTATTATTCTGCAATATTATTGATTTATTTTCTTGTCTTGACATAGGTCTTCAGCCACCTCTTTTGCCTCCAGCTTGATGAGGATGTCAATGAGATCCATTTTGCTCTAAATTCGGAATCATGTATTGAGGACCACTGCTTTTCTGAAGCTTCTCTTAAACTTGATAAGTTGTTGAAGTTCAATCACCCGGAGATAGGTCAGAAGATTATTAATGCTACAAAGAAGATCAGACGTTTGAAGTGAAACACATATGCCCTTCTTTACATAGTCTTCATGGGTATGAAACTCTTCATGTATGTGAAGAAAGAAGTGATTTTAGAGAGCCAAATATTTGTCGTTGATCTGTTCTTAGGATTCCCTCCTTGTATCAATCAGGTATTTGTGGCGATGTATAAATTGATTTTGGGTACTATTTTCTGGTCAATTGTTTTTGTCGAGAATTGTTTGGCTTGCCTTGGAAAAAAATGTTCCAAGAAATTATTTTCTAGACTTGCTGTTGTTACTTACCTTCTCACAACGGTAGTCTTTTTTTTTTTTTTAAGTGGTAGCTTTTTCACGTTTGCTGGAGACAGTTATTAAGAATTTTTAACTTAGTCATTAAAAATTTAATATTTGAAATTATCTTTATCATAAGAATTATTAACTTGATCATCTAAAAATGTTTACTTAATAGTTAATGTAACATTTACATTATAAATATTTTTAATAAATGCAAAATGACATCGATCTTAATTGTATCACAAATCTAGAAATAATATTCTCATATTTTGCTACAAAATCAAATTTAATACGGAAATTTAATATTTAAAAGTTTTATAATAGAATTAATGTAAATTTACATTATAAACATTTTCTGAATAAATACGTGAAGGCATGCATATTCTTATATTTTGTTAAATGTGTATCATCTATTCTATATCTATTATCAATTATCAATTCTATACCTAATAATGAATATAATGTGTTGATTGAATAACACTTATTTTTACACCCTCTATAAAATATTTGGATTGTATAAATTTATACACACTCAAGTCTAGATTGTATAACACTATATTTATACACTTTGTATACAAAATTCGGACTGTCCAAATTGGATTCCACAATACTAATGTATATTACTTAAAAATCATGATTGAATACCGCCAGATTTTTCAAAAGTGTTGGAATCTCAATTCAGAATCATATTTATCCAATCAAACAGTGGACATAAACAAGGGACATTTCATATTAGTACATGAGGTTTATTTGTGTATGTACACGGTTCATACCGAACTTTGGACCAAAACCAAAGTTCATACCAAACTCATTTTAGAGGCTGTTTACAGCCTCAAAGTTGGAAGGAACCACTAATGGAAGGTGATGTGCATCTTGCTTCCACAGACAAAGTTTTCACAACATCCTGGCAGGGATCTCCTCCAAATACAGCACTTGAGATTTTAATGGAGCAGCTCCTTCTCCCTAGGCAAGCCTTCAAAACGTAAAAGGTATATTTAGAGGGGTTGAAAACCAAAAATAGTTACGAAACATTTTCATCAGTATCGTCTGATTCAAGTCCATAATGCCAAAACTTTGTGGAGCTTTTGCTTTCTTGCAGGGAGCTATGACAGCTTTCTTTAGCAAAATAAACTTGCGTAAAAAGGAGTGCGATGCAGAGTATTATTACCTTGGAAACTATAGACGATGAATTAGGTGCATGACAGTTCCCTCTAGAAAAACTCTGACAACTACCACCCGGAGTTCCAAAGCTAGCAAATGATATGGAGGAAATTATGTGACCATCTCGACAGCATAATTGCATTTCAGGTATCATATCATTTGAAGAAACTAGTTGACCAATGAGATCTGCATTCACCAACTTCTCCAAAGGCGGATAATAGGATTGTGACACTTGAGCACAAACTATACTCGATGAATGTAACTTGACAGAAATCCCAAATGGATTTCCTCCAGTTTCCTCCAAAAGAACAAGGAAATTGTTGGATGCTTTCAACCATGATCGCGGCACATGGTATCTGGAGATTTACCAATGATTCAAATTTAAGAAAAGTAGCCTTAGAATTTATTTCTGCGTGCTAGTACAAGTAATGCTATATCTTCCTAAAAAAGTCATCCTAATAATCTTCCTAATACTTATAATGGAAATGTTAAAGTTGATATATTTATACATGGGAACATAAACAACACTCATTATTTAACTAATTTAGCAATTGGTGAGAGTATTAGGAGTATTGGTTAAGATAATTTTGATTATTCAGCATTCCAGCCCAACTTTGGATCTAAAGGTGTAATGTAAAATGTAAATGAGGGGGAATAAATGTTGCCTTTTGCCCACGAAGTTTTTGCATTCAGATGAACCCAATTTTTTTGCTACTTTTATAACTACTTACAAGGTTTGAGTTGGTTTTCCACAATTAGTTGTGCACTTGTCGGAATTGTAAGCCCCACGATAATCACAAACTTGTTCACATCCACTTTTTGGGGAAACCCGAGTCCAGTATCTTCCGATATGGTGACCATTCACCCAAGCTTGACCTTTCCCCATGCTTTCAAAGTCAAGTGCAACTGGATCTATACCACCGGGGGCATCAAAATATGTCTGCTTGAATAAATAGACAGTTATTATTTTGAAGAAAAATTTGATTTAGGAAAAAATGGTCATTGGGCTAAATTGAACCTTCACACAATCTATATGGTGATATCGTGATTTTAGATTCAGTCGCCCTCCACAGTTTTGCATTTCGCAGAATACAACTTGGTTATAACTTGGCTACTGTAATCTATGAAGCAGACATTCATAGGATTGGGTGCATCTTCGTGTCCGATACCCGTCCGAGTTACGACACATGTCTGCTAACTTACTTTGATAAGTGTCCCAAAAAAACATTTTTTTTCTTTGCTTCAAAACAGCTTGGACACTCTTCTCCTACACAACTAATTAAGAACATCTACAATAATAATGGACACCTTTTTAATCTTTTCCTAAAAAATTTAGAAAAAAAAAGGCTTGTTGAAATTAATTTACTACTCCTTCCTCTGGTTCTTTTTATAAGAGACAAATGGGATAAAAATGGGTAAACAAAAGTTGATGTATTTAGTTCATATTAGCCCAATTAACTAAATACATAAGCTTTTGTTGACCCATTTTTATCCCATTTGTCTCTTATATAAAAGATCGGATGAGGGAGTAAATACATCAAACATTTGTAAAATTGTCGCATATGCACATCTTTTTTCATACACACATCTTCATCTTTTGTGGTATTCAACGATGATGATCAATGAGGGTCAAAGACCTTAATTAGATTACAACATTTTTAGGTTTTGGTCGTAGGTGGATGGGTTAAGTTGAAACACTAGCATATATAATTGGTATGTGTCCTACATATTTTACATTAGTGGTGATGAAGTATCCCGTGCTTTATAGATTGTATTCGTTATTTAGCATACCACAGTATTGATAGATAGATAGATATACACCACTTCAACAGCTTAAAATTACCTTGTACCATGTAAACGTGGATGGAATGGCATCAGGAGTCAATTCTACCCATTCTGCATTTTTATTCTCTTCATTGTAAAATTTTAGAAATTCACCTTGAAGCCCAACCTAGGATAAAAATGAATATACTGGAGTTAGGATTTTAAAATTACTGACCTCAGAATGGTGGAAAATGAAAAATCCCAAGAGTACAGAGTTTGATAGCATAAGGATGAAAATTATAGAACAAGAAAGTTAACTTGGAACAAAGATAGTGAAACCAAGGTATAACAAGCAAACACAACACTAATGCAGCATTTTAAGTTTCTTTTGGAGTGAAGACAAAAATAGATTGACTAACTCAAAGTTAAACAAAGACTTCTAAGAAAACGAAAAAAATTGAAAAATTCTAATGCATGTCCTTATATTACCATGACAGTGGAAATTCTTAAAGACGAGACATACAAAAGCACAAACAGTCAATCTGACCTAATAATACATAACCAGAGAGCAAGATTCAAAATCAAAAGTCATCTATATGCAAGAAAATATTAACTTACTCCAACTTATACTAAGATATGTTAAGATCAGTACATCTGACCTATGACTTGCTAAATGGATTGAAGTTGAACAGTTATTATCAATATTTCCTGCATTCTATCCCTCCTATTGCAATCCTTGTTTACATCAATAGTTCTTTTTTATTCAATAATATGTGTGTGGGATTGCATGCTTACGATGATATACTAACTGTACAGATCTACTTACAAAGTATTGCTTCCGTGCACTACATCTAATAGTATTTTTCTCTAGAAACCAGTTATAATTCACACAGTTCTTTTGGATCATTATGGATCTCAAACACTGCATACATACCTGGTAGGTCCATAATGATTTTGAAAGATCAACGTGCCTATTTTCAAATCCAGTGATCTTGATAGTACCTCTTATTCCCGCTCCATCTTTCTCAAGGAAGGCACCATAATTCTGTAACATTGTTTCAAATAGTGTGGAATATATGTAAAGTGAGTAAACTTTACCCCTCAATCATTTGATATGAGCGTAAGTTGAAGAAAATAGAGAAAGCAGGCAAAAGGCATACAGGTGGAAAGGAATATGATATGCATATTTATGTGTACACATTGGTGAATCCTAACTCACCCATTCATTATTTGGATAATCTGTTAATAGACAACTAAGCTAACATCTCCAAAACTAAATAACGTTGGTAACAACAAAATCATTCTCACTTAGTAAAAAAAATCATTCTCGCGTCATTAAACACATTTTCTATATGGAATTTTTTCATAAGAAATTCCAGTGTCGAATTAAAAGATTCCAATATGGATAACATGTTCATAATTTTCTGTTTTCTTACTACTCATGAATTAATTAATTTGCACTCCATCGATCTAAGTAAACATGAAAATTCAATGGTTGGATTGAAAAAAAGCATTTCATGTAAAGTTATATAAATGCAAGTGTATAAAATATAAATTACGAAATCTCACACCTACACTGCAAACTTACACACACGGGTTAAAAAAGGGTAGATATTTCACCTGCAAGCCTACTGTTTGAGATAACAGAGTTAAATCATTGTAGCCTGGCTGAAATTGAAGAGTCTGGACCACCTTGACCCAATGGCCAACAACATTACCTTCACTTGGAAAGAAATGAAATTACATTAATAAATAGTAAAAAAGAAATAAACATTACTCCCTCTAAAATGAAATATAAGCAAAAAAGTATTTGAAAAATTGATGTATTTGGTCTAAAATTTATAACAGATACATCATGTTTTCAAATACCTTTTTGCTTATAGGTGAGAGATGCATATAAAAATGTAAGTAGAAGTTTTCTAAAACACAAGCTGCGAGATAGGGGGAAAATGCATAAAAAATTTAAGCAATATCTATCTCAAAAACAATTGGTGAGAGGTAGAAAAAAGAAATGCATTTAAAATGTAAGTAAATGTTGCCTTTTAACAGGGAACAGCCTGAGCTTTTTCCCACTAGGTGGGGAATGATTAGATAGATGAAAGAACTGTTGAGATATGGTAGGATATTTGATTTGGATATTGATTTTTATTTATAATGATAGCTGATTTTTAGGAGATTTGGTGTCAGATCGGCACAGCCCCGCCACCATCCACTCCCTCACACCAGTGACCTGATTCTTTCCATCAAGAAACTTACATGCTCACACTTCTCAACCACATTGGGTTTGCCGGGGGATGACAGTGTATAATATTATGAAAAACTAGAAGCGTTCCAGGACATTTTAGTTTCTAATCAGTTAATTTACCAGACTGCAGACATAACTGACAATCAGTTATTAGCAGAGTAGTTGGTTAGTAGTTGTTAGTTATAGTTCTGTTACTTTGCTCTCAATATGAATAATACAGTTTATTTATTCTGTATATGAATCGATCAAATATCATATACAATCTCATACTTTACCTGAAGAAAATCTTCTCTTATTTTCTCTCCTCCCTAGATTCTATAAAAAGTTTTGCAAGGGAAACTAAACAATAAAGTGCATTATTCAGAATAAAACTTAACATTAATTTAAGGAATAAAAAAAATACTCATCTCCATGTAAGGAATATGTTATGTACCATAAAATTTAATTACCTATAAGTTGGCTATTGACAAATACAAGCAGCACATCACGGATCTTGTCTATAGTAAGTTTTGGATCAAGAGCATTTTCCTTCCAAAACAAGATATCACCATCTGAAACATATACTCTGCATTTTGTATCCAAATTAATGGGATCAGAAAACGATGGAATTATTATTTGACCAAATTCTTGAGGAAAAAAATAATTGACTGCCACTTTATGGAATTCAGCACATGGTTTCTTCTGGGAAACCCCTTTGGCAGATATACAAAGGGAGTATTAGAGAGCTCTTCAGTTTTGGCATCTTTTTACGCATCTTGAATAATTTATTTTTAATTTTGCAATGATGGGTCGGGGATATCTCGTTCACTATATTCTTTCTTGTATTCTTTTCCTCTTGTTAGATATAAAATCATTCACAAGCCTTCACCAAGCTTAAGCTTTTTTAGGAAAGTTGGTTGTTGATATGGTAACAAAGCTTCTATGACCAAGCCGTTAAGAGTCTAATTTTTGTTGCCACCATTCTAATAAAAAAGTTGAATTTAAGCAGGAGGTGGTGTGGGCCTGTGTATTGTCTGCACTTCAAGTCTACATTGCTTTTCACCTAAAAGCTTAAGCTTTAAAAAATTGATTCTTGAAACAAGAGTTAACGATTACAAGCAAGGCAAGTATTCACATATGTCAGAAACTAAAAGTATAACAAACAAACTGTATAATAAGTTTTGTAAAGCAAATGATGCCCACAACAGAGTATTCAGGAGTACATAATTACCTGGTTGAGTACCAAAGATAGTCAGATTGATCTTTTGTTACATTTAAGTGCTCCCATATACTTTCTGCTGTGAAACTGCTGTTACTCCATATACTGATTGGCTCTTTTGTAGTCATCCAAGACTTTGATATATCGGAAATGCCATTGCTGTCTAACAATTGCTGAGCTGGCAAAACATTAGATGCAAGTGGCAAATAGGACCCTACCAGTTTGACTGAAGTTTGTGCTCCAACCTATGCAAATTTAAGAAAAAAGTTTTAGACAACCCCAAGATAAAATTGCTGGAGATCCCACATTGACTAGTGATATGGCCAATTTTTGGTTACAGCGCAGATCCCAAATTGCTGATGTTTGTGCTCTCACCCCATGAGCTAACTTTTGGGCTTGAATTAGGCCTAAGCCCAAACACTAAGATGGTAGCAGTGCAGATCCTAGATATGTTATTGGGCCACCCGCTCACGAAGTTCGTGTATATAGGCCTAATGTAATAAATAGATAAATACATGATATTCTACTTCTATTTACGCTACATGATACGATATGCCTAAAAGATAAACGGTAAATCATTACAAATATCCTAATCATATTTTCAACAAGGTAAAACCGTAATTCATTACATCAAAAACGCTGCCAAACCACTCTAAAATTCATCAAGGAAGTGCCAATAAAGCATCAGCTAATATAAATTTGTAAATAATTCCACCAAAAAGAATCAGAAGAACAACTAAATTTAACATAAGAGGAAAAATAAACATTTTCTAGCTGAAAGGTGTACATAAGAAGTTCCATAACCTTCCAAAAGACAACTTGAAACATTCTTTACATTTTTTATTGGAAATGCTAAAAAGCAAGAAGATAAAGGGAATCACGAGGGACTTTCTCACATTGAGCTGTGTAAGTGCATCAAGTCATCCAATTCTTTGTCATTATTCCCCAAAACTTCTGGGTGTTACATGTTGTAGGTTGATAGGCTTTATAAGGTTCTTTCCATGGTATGTGTATAAGTATGGTACTTGCTCATTATTAATTCCTCACCTGCACTCCCATTATTCTGCTGCAGCCTCACTAGTCTAGAGATTTCTTAATTTGGTATTTTGTTAAACTTCTGTTGCAAGGGACAGTCTATGCTACTCTTGGTACATTCAGTTGGAACTTAACCCTAAAATTTTTTAGGAGAGTTCTCTGGTAAACACTTGATTTGGGCTAAGATTTGGCACTTCGCTTCTATTTGGAGCAAAGCACGTGGGTTTTTTAATGAATTTTCACCAACAGATAAGTTGATGGACGGGCCTGTTTTGCTCCATTGATTTTCTCTTTTTTCCTCTGCTATTTAGTTCTTTTCTTTGCAAGGATTCGTTATCCTCCCTTCTCTTTATAATTTTTTTTCTTCATTTTGTAAACAACTTTCTTTTATACAATAAAAAAATTATTAAAAGAAACATTCGAAAAGTATTTCAATTATGAAACCATTACAATAATAATTAACTATTATGCAGATCTAGCAAGTTGTTTTTTAGAAGGAAGAAAAATACAAGAATAATTATATAATAAAGGAGTTGATATTCTAGTTCATATAAAAATTCTATTGTGCGGTAATATCAAGACAATTCCCGAAGTAGAACCGTACAGACTTTCAAACAAGGGTGGATATTGGAAAAAATTCATAATATCAACTTTGGTCGCCCACATCACAGTGAGACATAAATATACAAAGAAACAAATGCATAGATAGATTACTAGACATAAATATACAAGTGAGACATAAAATGATGTCATGCAAAACTTCCTGAAGCCCCAAAAATACCCTCTGCATGAACTAACCTTGGCAGTATTGAAAGCCGTATTCCTGCAATCTGGCAATATGCTCACAGACCATGGTGGTATGATGTATGTTTGACCATGAAATGTCACAGTTGCTGCTTTATGTTCATCAATGTTGGCGAGGAATGCTGAGCATTTGCTAGAGATTTGAGACAGAGATAAGTTCAATCCTTCAGGATGGACATCTGCTTGGTATACATGTGCCTGGAATTGATGTACAAAAGTTATTCAGCACAAAAATGCCACCCATTTAATTTTCCATACAGTAAACAAACCTTACCCCACTAGGTGTGGTTGGCAACTGTTTTTACTACATGATTTTCGTTATCTCCTTTTATTTTTGTAGCTGTTTTTTCCTATTTTCAGTTTTTAGAACAGATTTTAATTTTCTTAGTGCTGGAATTGTAATTTGTTAGAAGGCATAAAAATATCTTACAATATCTTGATTTCATCTTATAGTATCTTCCACTATCCTATTATCTCTTGAGATTAGTATCCATGTTTCTTTGTAAACATCATGATTTGTTTTTCTACTTTATTAGGGTTTGAAGTCTTGTACCAAACCATAATCATCAGTCGTATTAAGTTATAGTCATAATTCAAAGTCTCTTCCCACTTTATCTAAAGCCCCTGTAACTTCCACACGGTATACTATCCTACATGACATTTCCCTAGCCTTATTTCCTTATTAAATAATCATATTCCAGGCTTGGCTCAAACCTCCTGCTTTGGACCCAGTTTTATATATGTTGGTGAATCGGCGGCTACTAGAGCAGGCTCACAAAGCTTTAAAGCAGCATGTAAATCTTTCAAGTGACCCCATTTTGGCTCCCTCAGCAGACCTAGAAAAACAAGGTTAATCATTGGATTGCCATCAACCATGTCAACAGTTATATAATCCTAAAATTAGCTATCATTTCAACCACAGAAAGTCTCTTCTACGTACCATACTCATCAATTGGAGCATCATAATCATAACTTGTAATTTGCAAGGGTCCCCCTGCAGTGCGGCCAAAATTTGTTCCACCAAAATACTGCAACATAAAAAGGCCTGTCAAGATGCAGGCCACAGATAACTCATATCCACAAGAACCAAATTAAAGAATATTAAAATGGATACTTGAGGGATGTAACCAGGAATATATGTAGTGTAACCAGCAAAAATCAAAATTTAATCAGCTATCATACCATATAATAATTTTGAAGGCTTCCTCCACGCTGGAAAAAACGTGCAACTGCAAATGCAAGGTCTTCAACAGGTCTATGAGGCAACCTCTCACCCCACTGTGTATACCTTCAAAAATCAATGGGAAGCACCCAAATACCAAATAAGTTCTGAGCCCAATACTTCTTTGACCTTGTATTACTTATCAACAGCTCAACACACACATACAAGCACGGAACAAATAAATATAGACTAACTGAAAGGTTTATGAACTGTTTATATAACATCAATTCTTAAACGTGTATATTACTTCCAGTCACTATATAATCATACACCCTCTAGAGTATAGTCTTTTACTTTTAGTGCACCTACAAGTAAATACCTTCCTGATACCATAATAACTCCCTAAATTACTTACATATGCATCACATATGAGCAAAGTAGGCAATGGCAGAACATGGCCCATACTAACTAGGCATGGCAACGGGGCGGAGCGGGGGCTGGTTTTGCCTCCCCCACCCCCGCCCCCGATTCTTATCGGTGTGAAATTTAAGTCTCTATCCCCGCGCGATGGGGTCCGAGGGTTTCCCCACCCGCACCCATTCATATATATAAAAAAGTAACTAGCCCCATAAAATGCTACAGTGTCAGATCAGGAAGCAGCTACTACGGCAATGAAAGCAAAGTAAAAGTTCAATTCCATAAAGATCCAATCGGCATGGTTAAAGCTAGGGTTTCAAGAAAGAGATAATAGTGACGCTGGCCAGTAAACTAATTCGATCTGCAACAGCAGCCACTACAGCCATGAAAACCGTCCCTCACATTAAAAGATAATTCCCTTGAATGATGTGTTTGTTCATACCATCCATCCCAGTTCTCCGTCCAAAAAGTTGGTTTGTTAGGAGAGTTTGGTTTAAATCCATCACAGTAGTATGCATTGCATGTATCAATCTGTGGACAACACAATACAATCTATGAATAATAATATCGATTTAACTAACCAATTTAATCATTATTTATTGTTATTGAAGACTGGAAATATTTTAACTGTGCCTCTTTTTGTTATTTTTCACAATCAATAAGAGAAACCTGATAATTTTTATTTTTATTTTGAAAAGTGGAGGTAAATCAAAGTTCTTTTCAATAGTGGAACAGAATATAATTTACAATATCATATGGAGCATCAGGTTGCTTGCACATGACCCATGGAACACCAGCACCAAGACTCAGAGCCATGCTAGCCGCCCATTTAACATACTCTTTTCCTCCATTGCCATAGTTGCTCTCAATGTTCCCATATTCATTCTCAATCTGATAAAATTCAGTCACACACCTTGTTAAACACTGCATTCTACCAAGGGAAGCATCAAGTTTACCACTTGCATGTCTAATTCCATGACAACAGAATAAAGCATAATAATCAACAATGACCTAATGTAAATAGTTAGGTACTAAGCGCCTATAAGCGGGAAAACTAAGTGCTTGGTAAATAGGATCTATAATCAGAATACAGGATCAAGCATATAACAAGAATCAACAATCAAAACCTAACATACAATATCAATTAATATATCAATTACGAAGGAACATACCCACCTTTGCTAACCAATCAAAATGTCACATATTATATGACTTATCACCTACTTAGGTGACCATCAGAAACAAAGTAAAAAATTAGAAGAGAAAGTCCAGAGAGTGTGATATATCCCCAATTTAATAGGTCACTCCGACAAAAAATAAGACTTACCTAAGTAAAGAAGCACAGGTGCAATAAGCTAAACAAGAATCTAGAGACAGTTTTAACTTTTACCGTCTATCCTGGTTACCCCAATAAGACTAAGATATACTTCAAATTATTAAAAAATATAAAATAATCCACATAAAGTTCGAACTCCATACTCTCTTCTAACCTGTAACAAAATTATAGGTCCACCTTGCCAAGAAAACAGCAATTCCTCTCTCATAAGATTCACCACCTTTGAGACAAACCGCTTCATCTCCTCCTAGGTTTTGAAAGAAAAAAAAGTTGATCAAAACCATGTTAAGGCAATGCTTTCCAAGTCCAATTAAAAAACAGTATCCACTGAATATTTATATTAAGGAAAACAGATATAAATGCTACATTTCTGCTAATAAATAAATAAATAAAACCAATGCCAACCAACAAAGCATTCTACCTTGAAAGGTTCATTGTTTGTTCGAAATTCAATACCAGGGATATCACGCAACCACACAGGGAAACCACTGCAAACATAGTTCACAAACCAATGAATTTTTTTAGAAATATATATCTACCTTTTATAGCAAATATGCATTACTAGAGAGAAATAAGCAAACCACGGGTGAGGATAAGATAACCTTAAGAGCTGAAAAAACTAAACAACTAAAATACAACCAAAATAAAAGGAACATATGAAACTACAAGTGCAGCAGGATGCCAAATCTGACACTCCATATTTTTTCAAATAGAGAGAAATAAGATAGATCTAAAACTACAAGTAGTGGCCACATTCACATCCAATGGCTTGTAATTTGTGGTTTCATCAAAATACGAATATCGTTAACAGCTTTGTACAAGTTTGTACTTATTTCTTTTGTACAAAGCAGGAATTACTTGATTTCAATTTTTATTTTATTTTATTTTTTAAAAAAATAAAATAAAAACTTTCTTTCAGCATACAACCACTTAATCCTTTTCTATATGAAAAATAAACTTAAAATTGACTTTCACAATTAAAAATAATTATGACAGGCCATTAGAAAGTTGCAGTTGAAATCACAACTATAAAGGTTAAACAAGGTGAGACGACTCCACAAGAGCTAATGTACAACTTGTACAATTCATTGTCCTGATTCAATGGTATATAGTTCTTAAAACATGATCTTCGCAAAATTGGAATTATATCTGTGTATTTTAATGCTTGTTTTCATCAATAATTTATAGTCTAAAACCAAAAAGTTGACTACCTTTCCATTTGACATACATAAATCAACAAAAACAATAAATAAATAAATAAAAACAACAAATAAATGAGTCAGAAGTCATGTCTATACAAAAGGTAAACTACTACTCACACTCAAAACTTTGCATGATGACTTTCAGTTAGACATAAACATAAAAAAACCGACAAAATAGCATAAAAACTTTGGAGATCCCGCGTCGCGTCTACTATAGATACAGAGACATTAGTCCTTATGAGGCATAGAACACAACTAAGGCTTTTTCCCTTTTAGAAGTGTGACTAATTACTTATCTTTATATAATTAGTGTGTTCAGATTGCCATGGAAGAATACAAGGCCTACTCTTCGAGTTGTGTTTCTGAATGGAAATGTAAAACTTTTTTTTGAAGGATTGGAAATGTCAAACTTAAGCAACAAGAAATTGTAAGATAATAATGAGTAAAGGCAGAGACCCAAAGTTCCACTCAGCACATGCATAAGGGCCTATTCGGAGAAAGAAATAGAGTCCATTGGATGCAACTAGCTTTGCAAACTTCACGAGATCATATCTCCCTTCAAAATTATACTGCACATTTCAAAATTATTAAACAAACAAATAAATTAATATTTTAGTAATAATAAATAAATATCAAACATTCAGTTGAAGCAAGAAGTGAAGGCTACCCGTTAAGGTAGCAAGGAGCAATATAAATTTTCACCTGTCCTCTAGCAGGCTCATGCCCATTCCAAAAAACATAAGTTTCGATTACATCTGCCCCGCCTTCCTTGCTCTTTGCAATCAGATCAGGCCACATCTAAAAGTACTTCAAATACATCAGATAAGAAAGTAAATTGAATTCCAGAAAATTAACATCATAAATTTAACTATGAAACATTGATACTTCATATTGAAAACATGTTTGGTGTCCGACACCGATACATATGGTTGCATTCAATCATTTTCATTTTCTCAAATTATTATCAATATAAGCGTTGGGTGTATGTGCTTCATAGCTCCTAAATGGATTGATTTTTCACATAGAATCAAACTAGAGATCTTCTATTAAGAAACTTGTATTCCTACTTGCATGTTGTTTTAGGAATCAAGTAAGAAATTAAAAAAAAAAAAGAATATTAATTGTATTTCCTAAATGAGTAGAAATTGAGGAAAGAATTGGAGACCTCGGGAGTGGCGCGTGGATAGTGAATGCCGGCGGAGATGAGGATACGACGGTCGCCGTCGAGGATGAGAGCCCTGTGATCGTAGGTGACGTTGAAGGGTTTGAACCATTGTGCTCCCTCTGTAACTGATGCTACGAAAAGACACACACAAACACATGCGAATAGCATTCTTGTTATTCCTGCTTTGGAATTGGAATTGGATAACATATTTGTTCCTTTAACCTTTCTTCTTAGGAATTGAATTGCAGTTTCAAATAGTGAGTCATCAACTTCTTCTTCTTCTTTTATTGATTAATTAATTAATTAATTGCTTTCAATATCAATTTCCAACTACCGTAGTTCAGTGTCACTCAATGATAACCAAAACTTCACTCCACCGTCTCCTCTTGTTTTTTCTCTTACTATTTTGTTCTTCCTACAATTGGAAAGACAAACAACAAGACAAACCATATTATATACTTAACGCAATTACATTCATTTATCGTTTTTTAAAATAGTAAAATTTTCAGTTCAATTTGATTAAGCACAAAAAATAAGAGTGACTTGAAATTTTAATATATCCTTGGTTTTTGGATATCATATTATATTTGTGAATTTAAATTTAAATTTAAAGGATGTGTAGTATTATTGTAAATACATGATATTTATTATGACATTTATTAGCTATGATTGGGCTAATTGTACTTAGAGGATGGATGATGTGTTGCGATACAAATTTATATTTATTAACTATCTATTAAATGTAACATATTAAATATTTGAAGTGCTTTAATAATCTAATTTAATGTTAAATTTGTATCAAAATAACTAAACTTTAATACTAATATATATGGAGCATAAATTTCTCGCCCTCTCTCGTCGATATATAAATTGCGTGAAGTGTTCTGCAGCCAATCTGAATTCCTCTTTTTTTTCTTCTAGTTACATATGCTGCAACTGCATGACAACAGTGGATCCAATTCCATTTGAGGGCAGGCATGACTATTGTAGGTCTTAGACAATTAACAAAAATGCTTATCAAATCACATACAAACACAATTACTTAACTATTTGGTCCCTAAAAAAATTCAGCCAGTCTCTACATTGCATGAGATCCTTTGCAGTTACATACAATGGTGTAGTTGTTGTCTTTCAGAACATTATAAATCCTGATTTTGCATTAATCCTTTTTTGAAAATATATCCCCATAAAAAGGGGGTATTAAAGCAATTTCTTTCAATAATTTTGTAATATTATTTACATTAAATATAACACACTCTTATTTATTGGCATACAAACAAAAATATTTACTTGAATGAAAACATTAAGAAATCATACAAATAAAAACATGTGTCGCATCAAACAACAACACTACGAAGCACAAGTGTCTCAACAATGAGTCCTAGACCATGCACTTGACATGTTCCCTACTTACTCACCAAAAATCGAGTGGCTTCCAATTTTTCAGACTTCAAGCCCAACTTATCCTCAACTTGGTCAAGAATTGTTGGTCCACCAGGATAAGCAATCCAAAAGATAGAGTCATAATCAGATATACCCAATGGTTTGAAGGCTTCAACCAAAACCATTTCAATATTCTTTGAGATGGGTCCAGGAACATCCTTGAAAAGATGGAATGTAAGTCCAACCTCACGAAGATGTCCATCAATAGCTCCTTCACTATCTGGGAGGATTGTTTGTGCAATCCATACTAGCTCAAACAAAGGTCCCTCAACATCACGAAATGTGACTGCAGTGATCACTTTAAACAAACCGAATAACATATTCATAATTAATATTATATATATATATAAAAATAAAAACATAAACAAATAAAGATAATAGATGTATAAATATAATACAAATATCTTACACATGCGCTTGAATTTCTCCTTCAATAATGTCTTGTGCTCACTATTTGTAACACGAAAATAGTAATCAGGGTCAGCACTTTGATCCACAAAATTGGGTGGAGTTTCAGTTCCAATTGCCATTACAGTGGCAGGACCTTCGGCACGTTGTGCCTTACGGATCTCATCAACATTCACCATTTTTTTTCTCACTAAATAAACAAAGCTTCCACACAAAAAAGAATCAAAATGCCAAAAGAATGAGCTTAAAGAAGCACATAATTAGAAGAAAAAGGATAATTAATTATTTTATCAGATTATTCTTTTTAACTATTAGTCATGTGTATCTCACTAACATAAATATAAATATAAAGTAGAATTAATGTTTTAGAAGTAGTATACATAATAATAATAATAGAATAATATAATTAAAAAAATAATTAAAGTTATATTAAAAACTGATAATAATATTCATTTTGAGATGATATCTTTTTGCTAAAAAATATTAAAGTGAGTTTTGAAATTAAAATTGAATGTGTACAGTTGTGTAATATATTTATTTTTAAATTAGGAAGATAGAAAAAAAAAGTACATGTTTGATTTTTCATTTTAATGTCAAAAAATAATTTTTAAACGATAAACGTGTTTTGAGTTTTTGTTTGGATTACATTAAAATTATATTGTCAAATTTAATTTTGTGTCAAAAGTATTTGTAAGCAACAGTGTGATGCTTTTGCATTTGTCATTTACATTATTTATTCAAGACTTATCATCTACTATACATTACAATTACAACTTTTATATATATATATATATATATATATATATATATATATATATATATATATATATATATATATTCTTTTTAGTAAATACGTATTTAAATCTACATTTAATTATATAATATAAACAAATTTCATTTTATAAAATAACATTTGTAGAAAAATATTTAAACATAGATTATGTTAGAAAAATTTCATTTTAAATATATATATATATATATATATATATATATATTCTTTTTAGTAAATACGTATTTAAAACTACATTTGATTATATAATATAAACAAATTTCATTTTATAAAATAACATTTGTAGAAAAATACTTAAACATAGATTATGTTAGAAAAAATTCATTTTAAGTAAAATTTCATTCACAAACAATAATTATTTTTTATATTGCAACAATTAATTTTTTTATCAAATATCTTAGTGGCTAGACTGATGTAAAAATCAAACACATACCACTGCATATCGATGTCCAGCTACCGAATGAAGTCCTTTTACCTCCCTATTTTAAATAGACAAAAATGGCTTTGAAAAATTACAACAAGTTTTAAAAAACTATATAAAATAAGATGTGTAAAAGAAACAATTTTAATTCCAAATGAGTTCCACAAAATTAACTTTTGTTCTGTAATAGAATGTTTTGTTCGGTGGAACGTAAGTTTGAGTTTTTATGAAATACATTTTTTTATTCCACGATACTCAGCTTTAAATTTTACAAAAATAAATAAACTGTTATGTAAAACTCAAATTGGAGACTATAATAGTATAATCACATTACAGTTATACTTGTATAACAAAAAACAAAAACAACAACGGTCATTAATCTTGTTGTATATTAACTTTTCTGGTTCTATTGCAACAGAAAGACAACAAAAGAAAAACAAAAGCGACAGAAACTCGAACTTGAGAGTTGAGAGGGAGCTACTCTAAAAAATCTGCCTGAAGAAAAACTCCAACAAATTGTATCAAATCTTGAGCTTCACGTCCTCTGTAATTCAGTACTTAAATTACCCTCTCTTAGAGTAGGATAGAGTTTTGACCAAAAACAGAGTATGATAGAACTGAAAATGCCAATCCAACTTAAAAAATCAGGAATACAAGATATCATGGAGGCATAACAATGGAAACTATTTGCAGTAAGACCAATATAACAAGGAAAAAGCTTCTGTAAAGTTTATGTGAAGTATACCCTTTATTTCCTTTTTAATTGTAAAAATAATTTATATCATATGCATTTATATGATAAATACTTAATTACATTGTTATTAAAATGCCCCCAAATCAAAATTATATATATTGGAAAGTTGGAATATTTTATCACCATAATATGCCAGGATGTGTTTATGTAAGCTTTCAAAAATAAAAGGAATCATTTTGCCAAAAAGAAATGAATGCGGGAAATTGGAACTTTTTGCAAGACTATCTCAGGCAACAACATATGATAATTAAAAACTAATGCAGTGGCAAACATGATAACAAGACAGTGCAAATACTTGGATTAGGTAAGAAGCCTAACTCTAAAATAAAACAGATGTTAAGTCTCATCTCATGGTTAAAAAGCCACTCGAGAGAATATGAAACTCTAAACAGACTAGAAAACTGTGAATTATATTATTTGTTGAATATCCACTTCAATATACTTACCTTAGGTATGAGGGGCGAGCATAACAGGACTTCTCTATTAGGGCATGAGCATGAGATGGATCCATATAAATATACCAATATAACAAGGAATAACTCTAGTGAAGTTATGAATCGACTTTGTTCCTAACTTGAACTTCTATAAATCCTAAAAATAAGATCCAGTAACTGAAGATTACACACGAGATCCCAGGATTACATGCACAAGCACAAGCTAACATCCTAAGATTAAAAATTTAAGGAACTAAATAAAGTAGATATAAATACAGATACATCCCTCAATATATTTTCTCACTAAGCACACAGTAACACATCTTCTAAGTCCATGAGGCTGAAAACAAGGCCATAATTAACCTATACTGAATAGTGAATAACACAAAAAATAACAAAGAATTGATGATATAGCACTCCAGATTCTAGAATGGCAAATACTGTTGCATTGGCATTACAATGAGTTGGAGAAATCCTTATTCAATTCTTTTGTATTAAAAATTGAGAGCTTGTATAGAAGCATTTAAAACATGTATTGGACAAAAAATAAATGTGACCTTTACACTCAAAGTTTCATTGTTCAATACAGAGGAACACAAGGAACAAAATGCATGATTATTATATAGAAGATTAGTTACACTAATATATTAAACTGGATACATTATACAATAATACCTATTTGAAGAGAGTACAGTAATGAATACATTGAACAATATGTGCACTTTACACCGATTCCGGTGACAAATGTTTCTGGACATCTCAGCAAGGAAACACAAAATGGAAGAGATACATCATCCATCAACAATGAATTGATCTTCTTGATTATCTCCTTCAACCCTAGTGTCTTCATGAACAATTCCATTTACATGGTGCAAATTTTGCATCATTTGTGAAAGATAATGGTTGCTGGCACTAGTATGGTCCGATAGGCCAGCAGGTTGGACGGTCCACTGTGAAAATATACCAAGCAATTGGCTACTAAGATTCTGTTGCTCGTGAAGAATACGAGTCTGCACCTGGCCCATTTCTGCTCGGTGCTGATTTAGCATATCGTCGATCCTCTTCTTCCATTCTAATCTCCTGCAGTTCATTCTCTCCTCTTGTTCCCTATCGCGAATCAACTCTTCCTCTCTTCTTTTCCTTTCCATCTCGTCATTTTTCTTCTCTATCGCTTCCCAATCAGACATCCTCTGCCTCCTCATATTTTCCCTCTCCTTCTCCCTCTCCTCCCTCTCCTTTTCCCTTTCCTCCATTCTCTTTTCCCACTCAACTCGCAAGTTTTCCCTCCTCTGTCTCTCGCGATCTCTCTCCACCTCACGCTGCTCAAACCGAGCCTCCATTTCCCTCAACCGTCCCAACTGGTTAGCAAAAATCCTCCACACCTTCTTCTCCACCCCCTTCACCACCTTCCTCTTCTTCTTCTTCAAATCCGACCCTGTCACTTCCCCTTCCTCATACACATAACCATTCTCCGCATCTTCTCTTGTCCGACCATTCCCATTAAAATTCACCTCCCCTTCTTCACCATCATACTCAAACCCTAAACCTATCACCTCATTGTCAACTCCATCCATAGCCGCCACAAAATCTCCATCCCCATCCCCCGAATGTCCCATCTGACCAAACTCAACCATATCCATTCCTCCATCCCCACCACCAACACCAATAAAGTCATCTCCATGATCACGATCCGCAATCCCCATCAAATCATTATTACCACCATGAGCGTGACCACCAACAACAAGTGCAACATCACCAAACACTTCCTTATACCGAAGAAAATTAGACCAGTGAGTAAGTCCCTCCATCCAATCAAACTCACTACCATCACAATCACCTCCAGAATTATCAATCCCTGAAAACTCAGGTTTCTTAATCTTCTGCTTCACAAGCAAATACTGATGCCTCATGTTCTGCACCTTAGTGGAAACGTCTTTCCAACTCCACTGCCAAGGGTATACCACAGGATCGCGAAGGTGGTGAACCGAATTCACGTAACAAGCTATCGGTTTAAACTTCTTCTCGCGAGTTCTCATCTTCGCGAGCGAACCATCGGATAACATCTCACCGTATTTGTCGATTAGGGTTTTTTCCTCCGCTTCGGTCCATTTCTTCCTTCTCGGAGGAATCATTGGTGAAAAACACCTACGCTAACACTCTCGCTATCTTCTTCTTCCTCCACTTCGTTTTCTTCGTGAAGAACCAAAACCTTTTTGGACAACGATTCAGATTGCATCGAGAACACGAAGATCGTGCAACTCGTTTGAATTTATTTTTCTCGAGCCAGAATTTTAACCTAACGATTGATCAATTGATTGATTCTTTAAGAAAATGTCAAAATTGAATTGAAGAGTAGGATGGCGTTTGTTTACCTTGAAGAGCTGCAGAGTAAGTGATTTTCCCGAGAAAATGGAGCAATAGTGGATTATGTGGCTTACTGGAGAATCAAGTGACGAAAGCTATTACAAAGCTGAGATCGAAAAATTCCCAGCCTATTTTATTTAACTTTTTTTTTTCAAGAATAATAATAATATTTTTTATAGTTATAATACTTAAATGGGAGAAATAACACCATAAAAGTGGACATGCCGGAGTGGTTATCGGGCATGACTAGAAATCATGTGGGCTCCGCGCAGGTTAGAATCCTGCTGTTCACGCTTTTTTTACTTTATATCATAATATTCGTAATTTAGTAGTAAATGATTTTCATCAAAAAAATATGTTTGACATATAAGGTGTGCTCTTTCATCTCAAATGAATTATCTCCAAACATAAGAATTAGAGATCGAATTTTTAACCACTTATTTATTATTTTTGTTTTGCGTTTATATTATAAAATAGTTGGTGGTATATTTTTTCTCAAAGTATGTTTCAAAAACTTCGATTTGTTTTTTGAGATTAGCAAATGTTAATCATTAGTTCGAATATTCATGATTTGATACATAAAGAAAGGGGGTCGAATTGAACTATTATTATAATAGTTAGGTAAATCGAATTGGACTATTAATAATTCATTTCAACTGAACTGTTATAAAAGTTTGATACATCGATCCGTTATTTTTGAAAAGAGAATACATTTTATAAAAAATTGAACTTTATTTTTTAAAATCTAACTGATTCTTTGTAAGCCGAATTGTGTTAAATTACCATTAAGAACTGATTTTATTAGTACAATAAAAAGACGAAAATTAAATTGAATTATAAGATTGATTAAAAAACCAAAACCCAATTTGAATTAGTATATCGTACTGCGCCTAAAAAATAATTGTGATTAATAGTTCATAGTTAATTTTCTTGGTTAAATTTAACAATTCAATTCAACTTTTATTTTTCTTTTGAACAACCCTAGTTGTTAGTATATTATACTCACAACCAATAGTTGAACTGTGAATTTTCTTCTCAAAGTCATTTGGGTATCTCCTCAAACACTTGAGCTAGGCCTTGCAAAATAAATATAAATTGATATGAAACTTTTTGTATTAAATAAAACAATATATATATACTAAATACATGTTTGAGTGATCAACTTAATAAAATAAATATTCAATAAGTTTATTTAAAAAAATTAATTAATTGCTTATCGTAAATTATTTTGAAAAACTTATTAAAACAAGTTAAAAATAACTTATAGAAATATACTACTATCCTTGTCCCTTAATATAGGATATCATTAACAACAAGTTGAAAATAAGTTATTCAAATATATTATTATCCTTGTCCCTTAATATAGGATATCATTAACTAAATCACGTTAATTAAGAAAATGAGTAGTACTAAATTTGTTAAGAATTAATATTACTTTTACATTTTTACCTTTGAAGAGAGAGAGAGCTAATTAATATTTTTATTATACTATTTATTAAACATTTATTAGTTAATGTTTTTATTAGTTAATTAGAGATATATTAGTAAATAAATAATTAATGCAGTTGAAAATTTAAAAAAAAATCTTATAAAAAATAACACAATTTTGTTTTAAGAAAATCTTATATTTAGAGACAGATCTAATATTTTTATAGATGAATTCAATCGTTAATATGAAATACTTATGTCATGAGATAGGTATAAATAAACTCTTACGTAGGCCTCTTGTTGTGTTCTAGTCACTTTCAATAAGCGTGTTAGAAATTTGTTTGTGAAATGCATTTTGTAATTATCATAACTTATGCTTCATTATTATTCTTGGCGCCCCTTTTCATTGCAATCAAAGAAACACATCAACAGTATTAATTCATGAATCTTATTAAAATTTTGACTTTCTTTTTGTCTACTGATCTTATGCAACCAAATGAATATTTTGAAGTTTGTTTTAATTCATGAATCAGGATGATGTGATTGAAGAATGTGAAAAGAGCATAACAGGAACTATCAAAGGTTTCCAAATTATTCTCTAAGACTAATGAACATTACATCTTGGCTATTACATCTTCAAAATTCCAATACAAATTAGGAGAGGGAATATTTAAAAATAAAATAAAAAGACTATCAGAATCTAAATCCAAGCATTTTAATCTGAATTTTTTCATAAATGCTTCATGTAATCATTTACATCAGCATCATACTTTCCACTTTTCCCTTTTCAACATTATAAGCTTGTTCAAACCAGAGACAATGCCACTCACTCTTTTTCATCTTTCTTCTCTTTGAAAGACCATAGCATAACCTTAATCATATTTTTTTCCAAAGCTGTTTAGCTTATGAACAAAGATGAAAGACCATTGTTGTCTTGCTTATATGTTAAATCTATGGCTTTCATGTGTCTGGATTATTAATAATAGTAGCTCGTTCCAGAGTTGAAAAAGTAGAAGAGTTTTCTGTTGGTTTATTTCCCATATCTTTTGTTTTGTGAAGGAGAAATGTCCCTGACAGAATTGTCGCAAAGCCACACAACTCAGTAGCAATCTGTGATGAATTTTGTGTGGCCCAATCCTGCATCCAAATAAATAAATAAATAAGCACGTAATGAGTTAATGACTAATAGTCCATTCACAAAAAATTTAATCAGCATATTGAGAATATTAATAATGTAGATGAGTATAACATGACAAACTAACAATATAGACACGATTCATCGATAGCAAAAGTTAATCGCGTAACTTTTCCAATAAAATTATAACAAAGAAGTGCTCTTTTCCTTTGATTTAATCATAACCTGGTACTTTTATTTTCTTTATAGACTAACCAAAAACAGCAAGAAGGATAAACAAGAATATTTATAACTGAGAGAGAGAGAGAGAGGGATAGTTAGGCACCTTAAACATGATTACGCTGGCAATGACGGTAAGTGATGTAAACATGACATAGTAAACTGGTGATACAACTGCAGTGTTAAAGGTGTCCAAGGCCTGAAACATGTTCACAAATTGAATAAATATCATTTCGATATATTTGGTAGAGTTATTATCTCGAACTCCACACACTTATTGTCAAGAGTTCAACACTACCATTTCATAAATGGAAACTCTGAGAATGTTGAATCAAAGCTCAATTAGTATTCCGAATATCGATAACATAGGATGCATGGCATTTTGAGTATATTGTAAGTTATAGTTTATTCATCCTCAGCTAAAACTGGAAGGGAGAAAAACATTTCAATGCTAACTAAGAAAACCAATGCGATACCTTTGTTTATAGCTTCAGCAAATTCCACATACTATATTAGAAATGCAAGCATGATTGTTTATCTGATGTTTTAATCTCTGTAAATTGATAAAGCATGGCTTAAAAATTTTAAGCAATGCAAATTACCACCAAAATACTGAGAGCTTCAAATGTTGAAGGTCTAAAAAAAGAGCTGAAATTTATTAACACAAGCAATCCAATCACAGTGAAAAAATAATATATATGTTCAATCTGGACATAGTCATTTAAGTCATATAAGAAGACGCGACAAAAAGGACAGACAACAATACTACGTGCGCTAACAGATATAGCGATAAATCTTACCTTGTTCAAGTAGTTAATCTGCAAGACACAACAACCTATCACAACCAAAGTAAAGAACCATGTATGAAAGTAAATGAATTGATTTGTGCCTTCAAATGTAAGCTTCATAGCTATTCCCACTGCTTTCACACCCATAACCTATACAACAAGGATCAAATTAAGTTTTTACTTTCTAGATGACAGATTTATTATGGTCAAACACAACACATGAGCATTGAGAATATAATTAATACCGTAAGTGAGCCAGTGAGAGAACATATTCCAACATATATGACTAGATGTCGCTGACCATATCTTGGAACACAATAGATAATGAGGACAGAAACCATAATCACAACTGCTAAAGTGTAGACAATAAAACCTGTTGATGAATGAGGGAAAACATTGTTAGCTTCACTAACCATAAATGAGTGTCTCAAGTACACATTAAGATCACAATTCATCCAACTCATGTATCCTCCTCCTTCTTTGAGTTTTGACGAGATTCTATTGGAAAAAATGTTGAAACCAAGCAATCAAGGGTTAAAAATACCTGGTTCTGTTGCAAGCTGCCATACTTCCTTAACAGAGTGAATAATTCTTTCATGCGGAGCATGCAAAACAATAGTTGTAGATCCAACCATACAAAGAACACATCCAAGCACACCAAAAATGTGCAATCTCTCTTTCAAGATGAAGTGAGCTAGTACTGCGCTGCACCATGATATGAGTTAGTAAACTATTTCTTTCATGCATGCATCTGTTTTAAATTGATGGCAGAAAATATGTATCTACATTTGTTTTTAAGAAAACAGAAACATCTAAAGAATGTTTATGGATAATACCATGTTTCTTACCTGAAAATGATGCTTAAAGCTCCTAAAGGAGTCACGAGTAATGCAGGTGCAAATGCATAAGCCGCAAAATTGGCGATTTCTCCAACAATCACTACAAAAATTTAAGCATTTTATGAATAGAATTAGTTGATGAAATTTTCCTAAGAGGCTAAGAGTGGTGACAACAGAACAAATCAATTGTTTATATTTACAGAATACTAAAACTTAAGTTGTGGTGAAATTTTGCTTGCACAATTATATATCACAAATTGATCTTTGCGGCATTCTCATAGTGATTATCACTTAAAAAAATGCTACCTGAGTTTTTCATGACGTAAAACTTTAATATATGATGATTTCACACCTCTTTCCCCTCTTTCATATTGCTTTTGAGGGTGTAAAGGGTAGTGCCTCTCATCATTACCCAACATAGAGGCAACTTACTAAAATAGAAATGCTCTCAGATTTCAGACACTAAGCCCTACAATTTTATTAATGTACTTTTCAGAACCTACTTCAGAATATTGTCATTAGATTAATGTTTATTATTAATAGAATGAAACCTGGCTCCCTGATTGGCTGAATTCATTCATAAGATATTCGTTCTATTATAAAATCAGTCTCAAATTTGAACTTCTGAAGTTTCATCAAACATGAAAACTCAAAACCAGGTCCCCCTACTTTGCGAGGTGCTTTTATTCATAATTCACAACACAGCTTCCTTTTTCTATAATCACAATTCAACTTTCTTGATGTGCAAACGATGTTAATATTTACTATTCTAGTTAAGAAATCTTCATAATCACCATAGGAAAGGAAAAAAATGCAAAGAGGAACCATGCTAACAGAATCAAAATCCACATGTTTCTAATGACAGTGACAAACATTACATCCTAGATGAAATGTTACTAACATCTTTGAAGCTAGCTAAAGAACATAACTTTATTATTAGAAAACTTAAATGCCATTTGGCAATATCATATACTAAATTATGATTGTGCTACCAAGTAAATGTGGTTATTTACCTCTTCTAATGATTCAAGTGTTAGTGCAATAAAATAAGTTGTAAAGACATTTAAAGTCCCATCATCACAATATTTTAACTTTTTTTTATAAATATAACAATAACAATGCCTTACATCAAAAACTTAATAATAAAGTCAGCAAGACACTAATTGGCAGGATCCAAATTCTAACTTCTGGAAAAGCACAAAATCATGCAGCCAAAGGATCACAACCATTAGATGAAGATTGGACAACTCGTATTACGACTTCCCCAAGTCAACTTTAAAAGATATCTTGGAATACAAGTCATTTTATCTTCATTCAACAGCCGAGATTCACAACTGCATGACTGCAGATAATCCAAATCCGTACTCGACTCCCAATCAAAGAACCACTAAACCAAAACACTCAGCTGGTTAAAAGAAGATCCAAAAAGTTTCTTTGTAAGTCCTTTAAAAGAATCAGAACGCATATGCCAAAGAAAGATTAAATTTATCATGAAGTAACACAACATACAAAATCAAAGGAATATCAAGAACAAAAATAAGAAGTGTAAACACAAATACATTAAACATCTAGTTTAAAGATGAAGTATATGTTCGAGTTCCGTTGACAAATCGCAAACGCATATTAAGACCCAAAGTATCTATAGAGTTACTTTGAATCAAATATACTTTTAAACCGAAACTTGCGTTCGCAACGGAAATCCAAACATGCACTAATTACGTCTAACATGCATCAAAATTTGTCACAAGGAATATTGTGTATATATAAATTTAAAAAGTTATCTAATATAGTAAATTTAGTGAATCATGGCTGGAACAATTCTTGGTCGGACTTTACTTACCTCCCGGCTGAACTTTGTATTACTAGGTCTCATTCCCCCGAGAACCCGAGGGTTAAAACCAGAATAAATATAGTAGAATTTAGTAAAGGGAAGTACCCAAAAAAGAAACACAAAACCTAAAAAAATGACATACTTGAGATCATTCCAAACCACCAACAAGGTTCATACAAGTAGGCATGCCCTCCAGTGGCTGAACAAATCAAATCAAAGCCAAAAAGAATTAATAATGATTAAAAAAAAAACAATGAGAATTCTAACAATTTGATAATAAACAATAAAAAATCAAGGGGATTGAAGAAGCATGTGAATTATAGAAGATGAACCTGCGCTTTTCCCTGTGGTGCCAGCTTTTTTTAGCCCCATTTTTTTAACAATGAAACTAGAGCCAATGAAAACGCTTGAAGAAAGAGCCAGAAGAAGCCCTGTTACATTGTCTTTGGACATCCCCATGTAATAATAATACTATACCAAGAAAGTGTTTTGGTTTGATGAAAATGAATCAATTCCAGGTCCAATATGTTGAAATCTAATGTCTTTAACCTTAAGACAATAAAATCAAAATACATACAAAAAAAAGTAACGCAAATAATGTTATTAACAACAACAAAAAAGGAGAAATTTAAAACACATGATTGTGATTATGATTATGATTATGATTATGATTATGATTGTGAAATGCACATTATTATTATAAAAAAAAATGTAATGATGTGAGTAATGAAAAAGAGTACATACCTTCTTCCTTCTTGGAACCTTAACAATAAGAGTTGTTACTTGTTGGTAGCTAAAAAACCGTCGTTGAGTCGATTAAAAAGGTGAAATTAATTGATTGAGGATGGAAAAGTTATTAAATAAGTTGATGATTGAAGAGATGAAAGAGGCAAGAATGTAGATGTTGCGTATGGGAAACAAAAACAATAACCTTAACACTGTCTCAATGAAATAGGATTTATTGTTCGCAATCTGTGTTTTTCGAATGCCTTTTCGTAATAACCAGTACATGACCAATCCTATGTTGTTGTCTTGTGTTAGCTTTGTTTCTATAAAATACTATAAAATAAAAAACCATGATACTTCATTTCTGTCATTGCACACTTATATTTTTTCAAAATAAATATAGTTACTTACAAAGTTATTCATATTAATAAATAATAATTCATGTGTTTCTTTTATTATCATAAACAATAAATATAAAATGAAATACAATATTTAAAAATATTCTACGTATTAGTAATAAAATAGTATAATTAGAAAAATAATTAATTTTAAGTTTAGATATAGTTTTTTAGATCATAACAATGAGGTTGTTATTGACTTGTTATTGACTATGGTTTAAATATAATTTTAGTTTCGGTAATTATAAGATGTTTTATTTTAGTCAATGCAAGAATTTTTATTTAGATTTGACTATGTAAATTTAAAAATTGTTACTTTTAATATTTGACGTCGTGTATAATCTAATAAAATTATGTCATATAATTTAATAAATTGACGACAAGAATTAAAAAAACAATTCTTCAATTTAAAAAAAAAACTTATGAGAGCTAATTTAAAAAATATACATATAAGAAGCAATAAAATTATATTTAAATCTTAATTTTGTATTAGAAGCTAAAAATATTAGCATTTAAGACCAAAAAAATTCCAGTAGTAACGCTAATAATGAAAACTAACGATGTCTCATTTGCAAATATAAATTCCATAAATCACCCTTTTATTTTTCGTGTACCATATTGAATTTTTAAAACATAATTGAATATTGAAATGAAATATAAACAAAAATGATAATTGAAATATTGATGTATCTTATTAAAAACTTAGTTCAGATATATCAATTTTATCACTTTTGCTTATGTTTCATTTTACTTTCTTTTATTTAGATAAAATGGTAGGTATATCAATTTTATCACTTTTACTTATGTTTCATTTTACTTTCTTTTATTTAGATAAAATGGTAAATAAGTTCATATGTAACTGCAACTTTACGAATAATATAATTAAATTTCTTAATCATAGGTGTTTTTTCACGTTTGATTTATTTTTGTTGTTAAATAAATTTATTTACTAGATCACACTCACTTGAAGTTTAATTTAATTATTATTTAACAAAACTATATAAAATGTTTTCTAATATTTTTTCAAAAGTACTTTCTTATTTTGGATTTTAATTCATATATATTATCGTAAATAATTTTACATCATCGATTAATTATATTTATTATATCATTAATAATATTTAAATTTAATTATAATTACTTCAAGTATCATATAAATAATTGATTTTGAATTACGATATTATAAACATCGTTGTTTGAATAATTTAAAATGAAAGGAGTGTTATTAATGCGTGAATGAATAGGGAACCAAATGATATCTATAACATCCTATAGATTAAAAGTGGCGGTGAGTTGGTCATGTCTTCACATGTTAAGGTGAGTTGGTCATCTCTTCACATGTTAAAAGCCAAGAAAGTTTTACTCCATACCCCTACAATTATACTTATATCTCCACAAAATTTTCAAAATGTCAAAATTACCCTTCATTTTTTTACTATTTTATCAAATTAAAATTTACAATTTTTTTTAACTTCTACCGGAAAACTTGAAAAAAGTTTCCCGGAAAAGACGCAACATTTAACACTACTGGAAAACTTGGGAGGAAGTTTTCCGAAAAAAATGCTACATTTAACACTACCGGAAAACTTGCCAAAAAGTTTTCCGGTAGTGTTAAATATTGCGTCTTTTTCGGAGAACTTGTTTCAAGTTTTCCGGTAGAAGTTCAAAAAAAAAATTTTAATTTGATAAAATAGTAAAAAAAAAAAAATGAAGGGTAATTTTAGTATTTTAAAAAATTTGTGGGGGTATAGGTATAATTGTAGGGGTATGGAGTAAAACTTTCCGATGATTAAAGAGATAGAAGACTTTGAGGTCCAAGAGATAGGTGGAGTCAGTGTTGAAGGCCTCATATTCGGACGAACACAAATTCATGGATGATTCCAAAAACTTATGTTGTTATTGGGACCAATGTGACTTATATAGCGAAGAGATAAAAAATAAGTACAATGATCAAAATACCCAACCACATAAAGCTTGGATTATAACCAAGGTTGACTTCAAAAAACCAATTAATGGAAATATTTAGTTTTTAGGATTTGAGTGAGTAGAGAGTTGGAATTATATTTTTTAATGTCTTAGGATTTTAAGTCATATTCATACATTTTTTTTTCGTTTTATGTTACCTGAACCAATTTATTTACGACTTTAATTTTCTAGAGCATTCGTAGAAAAAATTAAACATAATTTGAATTTCATCACGGAGAGTGGTACGAATGATGAAAACCTCCATACAATATGACTGGATACAATAATTTTAATTAAGCATTAACGAAAAATACTTTTCCTACTTGAAAAAAGGTACAACCTCTTAATATTGGATCTTTTTGCATATACAATTTTAGAAGGAAGGTGGAAATGGACACGTTGTTCTACTCACAATAGAAGGAAGATCAACGTATTTACTTTGTCCAAATAACCTCAGTGGTGCTCAAGGAGTATGAGATACAACGACAGATGCCTACATCCATATCAGTGCTGGACAAAATGGTTGGTTTGTTATAGTTGGAAGATTGGCCACTAGCAAGCTCATAGACATATAATACCTTTTTTAACCGGTAGTTTCTTGAGTGGAAGTTTTACAAACAATAAGTTTTCAACATTTTTTCTTGAAGTATATTTATTACAAATTAACTATGCATTTAGTAACATTATTACAAACCAAATGTCATTAACGTACATGAAATGTTGAAAAACACAAAGGTAATATGAAAATGCCACTTACATGTACGGTAGAATGTTAATGATAGTTGTGTGTAATATCAGGATTCCCCTTTTGAAAAATAAAAAGACGATTTTGAAAATTAAATAAGACTGAATTGATGTTTTGAAATTTTTAAAAATTAAATTATTAGAAGCTTAACTAAGACGAGGAGGGGTACAAAATATAATAAAAATAAGCGATCTAAATAGGGTCTAAATCTAATAAAGATCCCTTGAAAATACCACAAAAGAAAGAGTAAGAAATATTAATATTTATTTTATAAAATAAAAAGAACCACATAAGCATGTTCCCATATAGATCACAGTGACCCATTCGTTCGCGTATCGGTATTTCGACCCAAATCTCCATCCAACACCGAACTTGGCCGTCAGACGGAGGAGAACAGGTACGACTTCTCCGTTATCTCACCTTTTCCTTTTCCCTTTCCCATTCTACCCCTCTCCCTTTCGTTACTCTCAATATCTTTCTCCTTCTTCCCTCAACCCTATAATAGTCATATCACCTTTTCTTCTTCCCCCCAAAAAAATCTCCTACAACGATTTCATTTATCTTCCTCTTTCTCTTTTCTCTGCTCAATCTTTCAAACCCTAGACCAATTTTCTTTTCCATCTTTTCCTTTTCGGAATATCTCCGCGTTTAACATCAGATTCAATATTTTCACTTTTTTTTTCATAGGGTTTTTTCCTCCCTTATTCTAGGGTTTATTGTTTTCAATTTTAATATATTTTTTTCTTCGTTAACGGAAGTTGAGTTGAACAATTACACCAATTAAGTATTCATATTTCATTGTAGATTCGTCAGTTTTTTGTTATTGTTGTTGAAGTTAGGGTTGATGGCTGATCGGAGTTTAGCCGTTGTGAAGCCGGTTTGGATGAAGCAAGCCGAAGAAGCGAAGCTGAAGAGCGAAGCCGAGAAAGATGCGGCTGCCAAAGCTGCTTTTGAAGCCACGTTTAAGGGTTTGGTGAAAAGTCACGAGAAGAGGGCTGCTAATTCGGACAGTGATTCGGATGAATATGAGGATTTGGCCCATAAGCCCATTGGGCCTGTGGATCCTTCCAAGTGCACTGCTGCTGGCACTGGGATTGCCGGAGGAACGGCCTGTGCTCCGTCTTTGTTCTCCGTGGTGACTAAGGATGCTGATGAGAGGAAGGTTTCGATTGGGGGTGCGCAAATCAAGGTGAAAGTGACGCCAGGTTTGGGTGTTGGAGGGTCTGATCAAGAAGGGATTGTCAAGGATATGGGGGATGGAACTTACTCTGTTACTTATGTGGTGCCTAAGCGAGGGAATTATATGGTTAATGTTGAATGTAATGGCAGGCCAATCATGGGTAGTCCATTCCCTGTGTTTTTCAGTGCAGGTATTCATCATTACCACAACAGCAAAATCATCTGCTTTAATGTTTACTCTATGTGAATATGTATATCTGCAATGTGGTTCTGTTGTGTTTTTCGTTATATGTTGTCAATAGTGTGCTATAGCAATATAGCGGCCACTGGTCGCTTTTCAAAGTATGAATTGAAGCATTTTGCTGTGGCGTCTGTTATCGCAACTGCATATAAATGTTTCGGGAATGAACTTTGTTCTATATATTATTTAATTTAATATTCATATATATAAAAAATTCAGAATTAGCAGTCATCCTGCAGTGCGCCATGTTGCTATAGTGTTTTGAGTTTGGCTGCTACAGACTGCTATCCAGGATCAATAACTGCCAATTATACTTGGTTTCTGTTTTATATAGTTGGGGTGTTTGGTATTTACTTATGAATAGGAAGGAACACTTGGGTCTAAATCTAAGCAAATTTAGTAACAAATGCTGAAGTTAAAAATATAATTCCCTCCATTTGGGATAATGGGATTTGTTGCTTAAGTCACCTCCTTTTCATTCTTGATATCTGTGGTATGCTGTATCATAAAATAAAATATTGAATTAAAAAATAAATAAGATGACCTTTTTGCTACACACATCTGTATTTTGGTTCGTAATAATCATAATGCTTGCCAAATTTTAATTCCTTGATTTGTTTTTGTTGTAGGTAATAGTAATGGAGGGCTTTTGGGTTTAGCTCCTCCATCTTCATTTCCAAATCTGGTTAATCAAACTATGCCCAACATGCCAAATTACTCTGGCTCTGTTTCAGGGGCATTCCCAGGATTGTTGGGAATGATTCCAGGGATTGTTGCTGGAGCTTCTGGGGGGGCTATTTTGCCAGGAATTGGGGCTTCACTCGGGGAAGTTTGTCGTGATTACCTTAACGGGCGCTGTGCTAAAGTTGATTGTAAGTTGAATCACCCACCTCATAATTTGCTAATGACTGCCTTAGCTGCAACAACTTCAATGGGAACACTTAGTCAGGCTCCTATGGCACCTTCTGCTGCTGCAATGGCAGCTGCCCAGGCAATAGTTGCAGCCAAAGCCCTTCAAGCTCATGCAGCTCAAGTGCAAGCTCAGTCAGCAAAAGATTCTACTGGTATGGTGTTGGTATATTAATTTTGTTTGTGTTGGTGGTATGTTCTTCATTGCTTAGCTCTTATGCAACGATTACTTACTCTTCTTGATGTTGCACTATGTTTGGTTGTGACTTTGTTGACATTTTTTGTTGTCTTTTTACTGTTTCCTGGTTGTTTCTTACAACTGATTTTGCCACCACTATCAGGTTCACCTGACAAAGCTAATAAGGAGGATGTGTTGAAGAAAACTCTTCAAGTTAGCAATCTTAGCCCACTTCTCACTGTGGAACAGCTAAAACAACTCTTTGGTTTCTGTGGCACTGTTGTTGAATGCACAATCACCGATTCAAAGCATTTTGCATATATAGAATACTCAAAACCTGAAGAGGCAACTGCGGCAATGGCTTTAAACAACATTGATGTTGGGGGGCGTCCTTTGAATGTTGAAATGGCAAAATCACTTCCGCCGAAATCAGCTATGAATTCTTCACTTGCTTCATCCTCCCTTCCTTTGATGATGCAGCAAGCTGTTGCCATGCAACAAATGCAATTCCAGCAAGCACTGCTTATGCAACAAACTATGACTGCACAGCAGGCTGCTAACCGGGCTGCAACCATGAAATCTGCCACAGATTTAGCAGCAGCACGAGCTGCAGAAATAAGTAAGAAATTGAACCCTGATGGACTTGAAAATGAAGAGAAAGAGACTAAACAGAAGTCCAGGTGTGATTTTTTGCCGGTTGTTTTAAGGATATATTACTCTTTTTTGGTCATTGTTAAATTTCTTTCAATTTTTATTTATTGTTGCAACTGTTTGATATTTTCATACTAGCATGCCTTGCATATGAAATTTAGGAATCATGAACTCACAATGTGGTGCCTGAAAACTTAAGATGTAGCATATTGAGCAAAGAAATCTTAAATGCGTGTGTATAAGATTGTAAAGTTACAAATGAGGCAAACTTCATACCATAATAATAGTTGTTTTACTTTATAAGACTCTGTCACAAGGAACACACCCGTTCATTCATTGTTCTTTCCATCTCTCCCTCTCTCTATGCTGTTTGTTATTCCTTTGGAGAAATACTTTATCTTATAGTGTGGTATGAGGTTAAGTAGATCAATATACCACATTCAAATACCAACATAGTACCAAAGCACGAGATAAAGCAGAACAATTTACTACATTTAGATTTTAGACATCCAGATAGTATAGAAGAATAAATTTATAGCTACATGTTAGTTAATGAAATTTTGATAAAAAGTGTGTTCTTTATATGCATCATCACTAATAAACAGAGGAGACTTCCACATTGTTTGATATGTTTTTCTTATGTGTAAACCGAAAGAAGACTTTTCATGAGAAAAACTATGTACAATTTGGGCTCTAAAATTCTGTTAGAAGTACATAATTGACGAGGTCATGACTTAATGACTGGCAAACTTATTACAGGTTTCAGACTTCAGAGAAGTGTGGTTGAAATTTTTGAATCAAATGAAGTTCCTATTTTTTTTTCTAGCTAGAAATGGTAGATTTATGTATATAGAAGTCAAAGGCAGCAAACTTTTAAAATATAAGAAGATTTGGGTTTAATGAGTTTTGTTTGTATTTAGAACTAAGCTGTGTCTTCTGTTGAAGAAACGAACATATTGTTAGTGGCCTGGCAATTGGCAATTTTATCACAGATCATGTTTATTTTGAAATAAACTATGGCGACAAAATATTGTTTTACGTAATTTTTTTAAATTGTGTATTGTTCATTATCATATTGTTTTTATTTTTTAAAGGTCTCTGTAAAACTAAAATTCAATATCCTTTTGTAGATCACCTTCTCCCCCTCCCGAAAGATCACGGTCAAAGTCAAGATCTCCTACCAATTACCGGAGGAGGAGGAAGTCTCGTTCCTTCTCACCTGCTCGTCAATCTAAGGATCACCGGTCCAGGTCACCATTGAGGTTCCATCATCATTCAAGGTATGAAAGGGAATGGAGGTCCTATAGAGACAGCAGGGAACATAGTGATAGGTTCAGAAGACGAGATTCAGATAGATTTATTGATAATCATTCATCTGGTTCGAGAAGAAACAGAAGTAGGAGTATTAGCCCTCACGCAAGGAGATCACCTGTTTCTCCAAAACGTCACACAGGAAGTTCGTCTCATAGAGGAAGGAAACAGTCTCGTGCTGATTCTGGCTCTCCAGGTCATTACAGAGGAAGTAGGTCTTCTCCAAAGATTGATGAAAAGAAAGTAAGAAACAGAAGGCGCTCGAGGTCTAGATCTTCAGATGAAAAACTTATCCTCGTTGACAAAAACGAAGAAATCTTGCCTGAAAAGGCTAAACATAGAGAGCGAAGGCGGTCCAGGTCAGTACCTGTGGACGAGAAGCCGCACGGGAGCCAATCATCCCCAATAAAAGTGGATGAAAGCAGACCCAGGCACAGGAAGCGGTCCAGGTCAAAATCTGTGGACGATAAGCATCACTTGTCTGACAGATTGGATGAAAACAGAAATAGAAGGTCAATATCTTCAGATGATAAGCTTAACCCCTCTGTCAAAAACGAAGAAATCGTACATGAAAAATCTAAACATAGAGAGCGAAGGCGATCCAGGTCCTTATCTGTGGACGATAAGCCCCAAAGGAGGCGATCGTCCCCAAGAAAAGTGGATGAAAGCAGATCCAGGCACAAGAGGCGATCCAGGTCCAGATCTGTAGACGATAAGCGTCACTTGTCTGAGAAATTGGATGAAAACAGAAATAGAAGATCAAGGCATAGTGATAAAAGGCGCTCCAGATCTAGATCTATGGAAAATAGGGATCGGGCTTATGTCAGAGAGGATGGAAGCAAACATGATAAGTCAAAAAATCACGATACAAAATATAACAGGTCGGAATCTGATGAAGGGAAGCATCACTCTAAAGGTAAATTAGGTGAAAATAGAGATAAGAAATCAAAGCATCGTGATAGAAGGCGTTCAAGGTCAATATCATCAGAAGGTAAGCACGGCAAAGGAGGCACTTCATCTCATAGAGACGAGAGAGATTTTGAACACAAAAGATTCAGGTCAAAGTCTCCTAACGCCAAGCACCACGGCAATGATAAATATGGTAATAAAGATGAAAGATCAGAGCATCAAGAGAAAACTTTGTCTAAATCAAAATCAGAAAATCATCAGCAATATGAAGGGAGTGGGCGCTCCCCAAGAAATTTCAAGGAGTGTGAATCAAAAGGAAAAACAAAATCTGGTTATAGATCTGCAGAATTTAAGCATCATTTGTGCGATGGAGAAAATGATCCCAGTGATGAAAATTCAAAACATCTTGAAAATGGCATACGGGAACCAATTTTAAATGCGAAGGACTTAACAAACCTGAATGATAATGGGATATTAAGTTCTGAGAATGAAAACCCGAAGTCAGATGGGTCGACTGGAAATGCAGGAGCTGATGATAACCCAGGTATGGCAAGTCCTATTGTCTGAACACTTAACATTGACATTAATCATGTAAGGTTAGATGTTGCAAAATCTCAACTTATTCTTTGATACAGGGTGGAAATGTGTGGAAGAAGTTGGAAGTGGGAAATGTTAAGCAAGCTTGCCTTGGTAATAGCCAATGACCTCAATTATAGAACAAATTTGATTACTTATGTGTCATTATAAAAGCTAAGTTGCCTTCTGTGTGCTTTACAGGAGTGGGGAATCTCAACGATTTTACCTGGCTTTTGACAATGCTAACAATATAGCTTTAAGTATAGATTTTTGTTATTTCATCTCAAATGGAGGAGTACCTAAAAGAGGACAATCAAAGTCCCTTGGTTATAAATGCTGATCAGTGAAGCTGTTACTGGAGACATATATGATTTATCTTCACTAGAGCATAATATTGTCAGATAAAGCACTACACAGATAATGGTGTTGTCTATGGTTGAAGATTTATGCACCTGTTAATGATTATGGGATAACAGCATATTCTAACTAAGGATGCAACAGATCGACTGTTCCTCATAGGAGAAGTGTCATTGTCAAAGGATGCTTCCAGTATTTGATTGGGTCCCAAGAATATTCTCTGTTGGCTTATGAACTTCTTCGATTGTTTATTTCTTTTTGCAGGTTGGATTTAAAAAGATCAGATGTAGAATTCCACAGCTGTTGGTGTGATTTAAGATTTCAAGAAATTACCTGCTTTTGTCATGATCAACCATGCAGAACTATATCATGCTTCTTTTACTGGTTGATTGATGTATGTTGGATGTTATTTTAATTATACTATTCATCTTGTTTAATTAAAGGTGTCACATTTTACTGTGTTGGGTATTGATATTAATTTTTAAAATCTGGTGGAATCTGAATAATTTAGTTTTTCTGGTTCTTCAGAAATGTTGGTTTCTATTAACCAGTCTCCTGATTATATATATCTAAAACTTTTTTGGGCCAAGGGTAAAAGTAATGTGTAACCTGAATCTTTTAGTGATGTTTTAGTTCATGTCGCCTTGTTAGTCTCTATTGCATCTAGATTATGTTATATACCCTCCAGGGAGTTTTCGTAGTATGATCATGTTTAGTTGAGTCACATTCTTTTATGTGGCCCACCATAGGTTCCATTTCAATTACTCATACTTTGTGGTACGGTGGGCATGTTATATCCCAAAACAAATGCAGGTTATATTCACATTGAAATCTGTTGGAGCTTTGAGATACAGTTTTGCTGAGTTGATTTTCTCTTGTATAAAATGAAGGTATGCAGTCAGATTCTGATGCTCTATGGTTCAGAGCATATGTTATTGTTTTTCCCCAATAAGTGTTGAGAGCAATGAGTGTTTGCATTAAGTACTGTTTGCCAATATTTTTACAATAATCATCTGGTGTCTTATATTGTCCTGCATTTTTTTTTTTTTTCGTTTTTTTTCCCTTTTTCTTTTTTCCCCCCAAGCAATTGTCATGGTTAGGTAAAGCTTCTAGTAAGGTCAACTGAACCTGGATTAGTAAGGTCAACTGAACCTGGATGTTGCTGCAATGAGTTACACCATGTAGCGATTGAGCAATTGGCTGACATACAGCTTATTCTTAAGTTAATGCTGAATTACAAATGATTTCAACAGGTAATTCTCCGTGAAACTATTGGTTGTTCCGCCATATGTGTAGGTTCTTCAGTAACATTTGTATGTATGCTTCATTTAGTTTTTTCATTTTCATGTTCATGTTCGCAGTAATGGTTCCATATTTCACTTATTGCATGCACTTTGACTGGTTTTCATAGTCATTGTGGTGTTGTGAGTTTTTGTCATGTTAATTGTTATGATTGCGGTTTTAAAATATAAAATTGTTGCTAATAGATTTTGCTCTTTTAGAGTGAACAATTTGCTTTAGAGGATAAGGCGGTCACATTTTCAACCATAGATAAATAAATCAACAGTTGATATTTTGTGTATGCATAACAAATCATGCTCGTTTAGGAATATCAAAAGTTGTTTTTTTTCTTCTTTTCATTAACGATTGACATGTCTTCCTTTCTCAAGAACACGAGACATTATGGTTTTCCCCTTTTCTTTTGGTCTTTTTTTTTTTTTCTCTCTTCCCACCCCTTCCTTCCCCAATTTAACTTTTTCTGGTTAGGTTAAGCAATGGATATGATGATATTATGAGCAGCTGCAAAATGTCTTCACCAGATGATTTTGTGAAATTAGTTCATTATTTGTATTATTATTTTTCGTTCTTAGTTCCATAGTATTAGAAGAAAAGCTATCCAACATTTAGTCACGAAATTTATCCAACTTGTCTACCAAAAGAAAAGCAGCACTGGTCTCGTATAATTAAATATCTCTTTATAATACTTAACTAAACAAACAACTACATATCTAATTTTTTATAATACTCATTTTACTGAATTTAAAAAATTACACAAAAAAACAATTCTATTTCCATTTATTTAACTTTTAAGATTATCGGGTTCTATCACTTGATAGAACAATTAGATTTATTCAACTCTTAATATAAATTTACAACTTTTTCATATATATATATATATATATATATATATAAAATAGGCTAAATAGCACTTGTGGTCCTTTAACTTAATTTCAGTTAACATTTTAGTTCTTTATCTTTTTTTTTTGATTTGGGCCTTTATTTTAATTTTAAGTAACAATTTGAGTTTTAAAATGTCAACAATGTTATCTTTTTTTTTTACAAAAATTCATCCAAATTTTCAACCAAAATTCATAAAATTATTTGTATTCTTCAATATAATACAAATTTCATCAAATTCGAAACTCAAATCTTCAAATAAATTCATATTTTCATTTCTAACAATATCAAATAAAGAATGAAATTTTTGTATAGGTTTATTTGAAGATTTGAATTATGAATTTGATGAAATTTGTATTATATTAAAAAATATAATTAATTTTACGGGTTTTGGTTAAAAATTTTGATGAGTTTTTTGGATTTTTGTAAAAAAAAAAGAATAATATTGTTGACATTTTAAAACATAAAGGATCAAATTGTTGCTTAAAATTAAAATAAATGACCAAATCAGGAAAAAAATAAATAAATAAATGACTAAAATGTTAACTGAAATTAAGTTAAGGAATCACGGATGCTATTTAGCCTATAAAATACTGAAAGAAAAAGATAAAAACATACCACACTGTTGCAAGTAGGCCCATTCTTGACTAAAATATAAAAAAAAAAATGCGAATCTACAATATTAAAGTTTTTTTTTTCATGTGAATCGTCTAACCAATTATTTTCTCAACTATCTTTAAGATTTTAACCAAATGAATTTCAGCAAACTTGTAGACTTGTAGTTACTCGGTTGTCTGAAGATTTGCCTAGATCACTGAAGGAGACTGATGCAAATTGTCTATAATATATAGATTTTTTCTATATATTATATTGCAGAAATTTAATAAGCCAAACAAAACATGTTATTATAAACATAAAGAACGATAGTAAAATTTTGATAACATTTAGATATATAGTTAATTTATAAAATATATTAAATAATATTTTTTATTTATCTTTTCAAGCTCTAAGTAGCAATATTGTAACATAAAGAAAAAGGAAGATGAGAAATGAATATATGTTAGTTTGTGCTTCTTCTTCTATTTATAATCTTTAAATCTTAGACATTCTTTAAATTAGAAGAAGAGACAATATATTGTGTTCGATATATTAAAAATTATAATCTTATACATAGAATGATGACCAATTATAATTTCTATTACTTCGAAATGAGTTATTAATAATATTCACTCATATTTAAACTCGTTAATTAATTATTCAAATGAAAATCTAATTAGCTTTATTAATTAATTAGGACTCATAATTTATAAGTAACTAATATATAATTAAATGTTAAAATATTCCAACATTGTCACCAAATTTTAGTTTTAGGTATATGTATACATCCATTGAGACTAACTCTTTTCCACTCATTACGGAGACAAGCAAGCGGAGTATAAAAAAAATGTGGGTGTCATGGTAGTGGAAGTGATGGAAGAAGTCGATTTTTAAAATGTTTTAAAAATAAGAATGAAGGCTTAGAATTCTAAATAGATACTGCACACATATATATATATATATATATATATATATATATATATATATATATATATATATATATATATATATATATATATATATATATATAATAAATTTAAATTAAAAAATTAAGATTTAATATATTAACCGTGTAAAAGCAAAGTGATGGAAAAGAATACTATGGCTAACATGAATAATTTATAGGGACATCCTTATAAAACAATCATAAGGTAACAAGATGAGTCATGTGTTAATGAGACTAAGTGTTATGTTTAAACTTGGTACTCATGGAAGAGAAGAGAAAAAAAAAATATTTCATGAAAGAGTAGAATGAAACTTATATAATTAAAGAGTAAATATAGATTAAGTCTCTTAAGGCATGTCTTAGACTCTTCTGACAAGTGTTTAAACAATTTTATTTATGAGACATCATTAAGATGTTGTGTCAAAATCGTATTCGAGAAGTGTACTTATCACAAAGTTATCCACGTCCACACCACACTTAAAGAGGTGTTAGGAGATGATATACACAAATTATTCGTAATAATAAATGGAGACAAAGACCACTACCAGCCAGCAATTAATTACATCCACAATCTTATTTCACTTGTCGTATTTACATACTACCAAGTTACTTCAAATCACTTATTTTCCTCGTAATTTATCGCCAAAAGATAGGAATCACAACCACACACAAAAATACAAAAAAGAACAAATTGATTAAATAAAAAAAATCAAAACCATGTAAAATTGTAAGAGACAAAAATATTAACAAACTTTTCAAAACCTTTATTAAAAAAGTTTTCTACTTTTCTTATATACAAATTCATCACATCACATCATATATATATATATATATATATATATATATATATATATATATATATATATATATATATATATATATATATATATATATATTATAATTTATAAAAATTGTGTCATGAAAAATAGTTCACTCGTAATTATCATTAAAATCACACATATATTACCATTATTTCTCAATATATGATCATCTTGAAATTTTCTCACGCATCTCTTAGTATAAGATCCATTTCAAAATTTGCAGTGCAATAGGATTCGTAATTATATTATATCTTTTTTGTATAATTACAATCTATAATAAATTATATGAGGGGCATACACTACTTCTCCCTCTTGGACTTAAAATAATATCAATTGTCGGCGATAATTAATATTTCTGCAACTTCTTTGGTAACAATTATTTTTTGTTGACTAATGAATATATTATTTTATTTAAATTGGTGAAATACATCGTAAACAACACATACTTAATTTAGTGTTATTAAAATTGAAAGATTAATCGACAAACAAACTCACAATATATAAAACAACAAATATTTACAAGTATGTCAAAATCAAAATGATAGAAATTACACGTCTAAATCAGTAGCATTAACGAGATCAAGTTAATGACTAAATTTATAATGAATTGAAGGTGGTATGTCGATATGAACCAAACAAAAATCATAACAATACGAAAATTCAAATAATATTGCACCAAAATGATGAACAAATTAACATCCCAACTCAGACAAAGATGTTACAAAAAACAAAGTTAAAGAAAAACTAAAACTATGAACAAATCTTTTATATAGATAAACATGGAGAAAAAAGATAGAAATCCTTAAATCCCAGCTCAACTAACAAAATATCGATATTATTAGGTTAAAAATTGTGCATTGGATTTTAACTCAATACCTCGCAATTGTTTGTATTTTTTTGTGGTAATTATATCATCTCATCTATATAAAAAAAAAAAAGAAAAATGATACAAATGTCTAAAAACCACCTTGTTTGATTTTTTTTGTAACAATAATCAAGGATGAACCCATGTATTACATTGTGTGGGCAATGCCCTACACTTTGTTTTAAAAAAAATAGTACTTAATACAATAAATAACATATTTGATGGACATCGTAAGAATAAGTTATTATATGCTGTTTGGATTTAATGTTCGATGAACCAATATGATATAATAAATTAATCTATAGTTCTACTCTATCACGTTTCTCTAGTTAAAATTTCAATTCTGAACATGAGCTGGGTTATAAACTAGCATAATAACATAAAAACAATAATTTACTCAATTATCCTTATAATATAATTTAAATATAAAATTGAAATATAATAAAATATAATTTTTTTTGTAAAATATAAATCTAATCAAATATAAAAATAATTTATAGAATTTGATAACTTAAAAATAAAATATTAATAATTAATTTAAATAATGTTTATGATTTTATCACAAGGGTAGTTTTGTCTTTTTATATATTTTAATAAATTAGCTTTCAAATTGATAAAAATATGAAAATTAATTGAAATATTAAAATGAATATAATTTGTTTACAAGGACATTTTTGCCATTTACATATAATATATATCATATTTTTATTTACATTCTAACAAATAAAATAGAGTTATTAGGTTATTCATGATTTTATTTTGAAAATTTAAATTGTTTATTTAGTAGTGTCAGCGGATAATTTTAAATATAAAATGATTTCATTACTTATTTAATTTTTTAGTATTTTTTGTTGATTTATAATATCTAAAATATAATAAATTAATTTAAAAAAAAACTAATATATACTTGTTCACAATGGTAATTTTATTATTTAACTATGATATATTATATCACGATAAAATGTATACTAAATATATGACAAAATAAAATGTTGTTATCTTGGGTATCAAACACAATATATGATAATGTTTCTCTTATCATTGTTTTACCATATTCTTATTCAGCTTTATATTCTATCTTGTTTTTATTCTATCCTACGTGTCAAATGAACCCCAAAAAAATAAAGGATACAGATTGTGAGATGTTTTTGATATTTTTTAAATATGTGAGATGTTTTAATAATCTTTAAATACATTAAAATTACAAAAACAAATCTCAATGTGTCTTTTATTAATCATTTTGATTTTTAAATATGTTTAGAAATGTATTTATAATTTTAATAAATTTAAGAAATAAAGTAACAACACATGACACATTTAACAATAAAAATGACTACTTACTTTTTTTTATAGCCTATCTATTTTTTTGTAGTATCTATACATGTAACATAAATATTTTCAGAAAAAATATATGTAACAACAATTGAAATAGATATACTTTTTGACAAATTAACATAGATATATAATACTCCACCTACTTAATCTTTCCTGCATTTCTGTTTACAGTTTAATTTGCATGTCATTAATGTAAAATATTTTATACTGTCAACATAAAATAATCACTCATGTTTATTATAGTTATCGTACAAATCAAATATTTTTAAATATCAAGTAATTGTGATTCACTATTAGTATAAAAATTCTTTATACTAACAATGTAAAAACCTTTTTGACAATGTATATTAACCTGATAATTATATTGGGTAGGTTTATGTGTTTTCAATTGTTTTTTTTTTATGCTAATTTTGGTTATTTATCTTTTATTTAATATTTATTTTGATCGTTTATTTATTTATTTTTATATTAATATTTGACCTCTTTTTTTTATTTATAAATAGTGTATTTTAGTATTTTTTTACAACCACAACAATTTTATAGCAACTTTGGATCACTAAAATCTCTTATAACAATTATTAATATGTGTCTATTATAATATTCTTTCAAAAAATATTAATTTAGCCGAATAATAAATTTATACTTGAAAAAACTCTTCTTAAATGCTTTGAAATAGATATAAACTATTTGAAATGAAAAACATATATTAAAGGTATCTAATTCAAATAACATATAGTTGGTCGAGAGAGTTAGGATGAACAAAAATACCATTCATTATTTATAAAAAATAAATTTAATAAAAGAAAAATTATAAAATAAATATTTGATATTCAGAATAAGACGTGAGACCTTGATAAATTTTGATCGTTAAAATTTAATAGAAAGATAAAGATATTTAAGCCATTTTTTTTTTTTTTTGTGACTCTAGATCTGATTTCCCATTATTAAAAGCAATAAAAACAAATAAAATTGTTACCAAACATATAATTGAGAAACCATAAAAAACAAGATAGAGAGAGAGAGAGAGAGAGTGTGAAGAGAGAGAGAGAGATGCGGTGTTATGGCTTAACAATAATCCCCGGAAGCGATCATCATCGCTTCTTCCTCCCATCACTAACTCCAGTATCATTCAGGCCCACAACAAGGCCCATAACCCGACTTTCATTCGGGTCATCATTTCCAAAAGCGAAATCAACCTTCAACGATGGCGTGGTGGCGGAAGAAGAACTAAGCTTCTACGATCTTCTCGGTATTCCCGAAACCGGTTCCTTAATGGATATAAAACACGCTTATAAACAACTTGCACGAAAGTATCACCCGGATGTATCTCCTCCGGGTCGGGTCGAAGAGTATACAAAGAGGTTTATTCAGGTACAGGAGGCTTACGAAACGTTATCTGATCCTTCAAGGAGAATCATGTATGATTCTGATATGGCTAGAGGCGTTCACCTTGCTTTCAGTGCTCGTAAACGCTATAATCAATCTCATCAGGTTTCTAATCTTTTTTCATTCAAATTTATGGGTTGTTTCATTTCTCAAGGTTTTGATTTTGGGTTCTTATTTCAATTTTATATTCAGTAACCGATTATTACTTGTTAGGATTTTAATAAAATATCATGTTTGGCCTTGATTAGAAGTGAGAAACAAAATTAGTTTGATTAAAATTAGTTTTGCTCTCAATCCTTGGTTTGATAAGTGAAAAAAAATTGTTTTGCTGTAGGTTGAAATTTTTTACACCACCTTCAAACTCATTTTTTGACTAACTCAATTTTACAAATTCAAAGTCATCCAAAAATACATATGACAGAGACTCGTCCAGGCACACTGCACACACTTAAGACTAGAAGTGGTTGGCCTAATTTTTGTTTTTCCCCTAAAAAGTTGACAATTGATCATTTTGTTCGGGGTACTGGGTAGAGCTTTTGACTGAAAACGAGTTTTCAAGTGCAAAATGAGCTAATATGAACACGTTGTGAAAAGTTCAGCGATGATTTTAAATTCTGTTTTGTTTGTTTGTAAGATATTAGATATCCCTGTGCGTAATTGCAGAGATTAAATTCTGATTGCATTGCAGAGTGTGGTTTTTTATCATATAAAGCTTTGTAATCTTGTTTCTACACAGTGGTTGTATTTCAATTGCCAAAATAAATAAACTTTATGAATGACTGGGCCTTAATTGTGATCAAGATGCAGTTGCAAAAACTTCCTAAAATGCAATAATACATCTGCATTTGAGGTTGAAAACCACAACAGTGGTGGTACTTGTATATTTCTTTAAATGTTTAGTATGATTATTTTATCCATTGCTTGGATGAGATATATGGGAGCTTCACATAATCTGAGGGATGAGGTGGGTATTTTGTATTTGAAGCTGATTTATTCTCCTACTGACTTGTAACAATCAGAACTGGATTGTAGTAGTATCGTAAAATTTTGAGGTGAAATGAAAATTGCTTCATCATGCACTTTTGCTTGATGATATTTAAGTTCAAAAGTTTTAGGATCTGAGGAAACATTTTAGGGCCTGTATAGTTTCAGAATACAATTTTGGCTTCCATTTTTAATTACAAAACTGTCATTTTGTTTTCACTTTGTTTTTTTGTTTATGTAAATTGTTTTCACTGCTTCATATACAAACCCTTTACTTACAATAGGAAACAAAGTAAAAACAAAATTGTAGTTTTTGCAATTAAAAACTAGATTATATTATTATTTATTATCTATTAAAAATTTGCAGAATTGACATCTTATGTGTCCATGATAAATTATCTTTTTTTCATGAATTTGAGGGATATGAAAAATCTTTCTTAAAGACTTTTTGTTTGCATGAATAGATTGTGTTACGATTTCTATTCTGGTTTTTGTCCTTTCTCCATATTTTTTCTTTTTGAATATGTCAACTTCAACAACTCACCTCCAAAAAATCTGAACAAGTTAGTAATGTAGTTGTATTAAATTAAATGTAAAGTTGGCTCTTCAACTCATGAAAAGTCCTTACAATTTAAACTAATCATAGAATTCAAGACGTTGTTTTCCGATTTTTTTTGTATTTGCCTGTTCATTTGACAAATTTAACACTGTTTTACACTGAAATACGAAAAATGGTGTTGTTTTTCACTTTACATTGTGACCTAAGGTTTTGGTTTCTTATCAGGTGAGCAAACAAAAGGGCGAATGGAAATCTCGTTGGCAATCTCAACTCTCTGACCTGAAGAGAAGAAGTAAGAGCAAGGATGCCGCTGGGAAGATGTCATGGGCGGCTCGAATGCGCCAGCAGAGGGATGAACAATGACTACAATTTTCGTTTCTTCTGTATGTGTATAATAACTGTATATATAATAATATAGATATGTATTTCTTCATACCCTACAACTAATCAGATATAACATCAATGTTTTGAAAACATACCAACAAAAAAAAAAATTTGTCTCTTGGCTAATTTAATTTTATTATAAGTTACTCTGCATGATGTTATGTTTGATGGGGGGATGATTTTTCTAGTGTCTGGTTGGTACTAGGGAGGAAAAATTTCGATTCCTTTGAAATATTGTTGGTTATGACTTATGAGTGCATGTTTGGATCCTCCATTATGATTTTTGTTTTTCAATTTTAAAATTCTAAACATAAAGTGAAAATGTCGTTATCAATGAAAGTGGAAAAATCAGTTATGTGATCAAATCTTGAGTTTAAAACTATCAAACTCATAAAGTAGTTCACTTTCGTGGTATCCTTATGCTATCCTATATATAGAAGGAAAGAAAATTTATAAAACGCCAAAATTATGTAAAGTGCAAGCACATAATTATGAATTAACTTACTATAAATTTATTTTTAAAATAGTTCATGACTATTATAACATCAAAAATTAAATTGACTGATATTTTAATGATTCAAAAATTAGTTTAATTTTTTTGCTCAATTAAATATTAAAATAACAATGTTTTATACTTTTTAAGATTATCACTCGCCCATAATTATTTCATAAATATGTATAAAGGCGTTTGTTATCTCTGCAATCAATATACTTTTGGGGTAGGTGTGGACAATTCATTATTTATATTGAGGCAATGTGTGCTCCAAGGCTTTGACACACATCAATAAATTAAAATCTATTTTAGTCATAATTTATCTTTATTTTACTTTTTTCAATTATGCATATTTTAGATTCTTAGTTCTTAAACAATTCCTATTGTGTGACTTAACACTTTTAGAGTAGTTAAGAATTCCCCAGCTAACTTTAAAGTTTGAAAACAAGACGACAAATTAAGTATTAATTTAATGAGTCCATTCTTTACAGAAACCTACAGCCCATAGACTTTGCATTTGTCAATCAAAATTTCCAAATTCTTTCTCAAATGGTAACATGTCTTCGGGTGCAATGCATGTTACTTGCCACTAGTAATTAATCAAGATCTTCTCCATTTCTACAAAAATAAAAAACAATTTTGGCGTATAAATGTTTAATCAATATCATCAATTTTAAAAATACATCATTTATATTTTTCCTCCTTCCGTTCTCTCTTTCTTTGGTCTTATTTTTGTTTTAAAATATTAGTTCTTTTATAAAATTAAGATAAAATATTTTTCCTTTTGTAATTTTAAAAATTCAAAAACATATATTAAATGGATTTTGTTTTTATTTAATAAACAGAAGGTAAATTTTTTGAATAATAAAAAAAAATCTATATTTATTATTTTTTAATATATATATTTAAATTAAAAAAAAACAAAATTAATAAGTATTTATTTTAAGACTATTGTTAAAAACACCAAAAGACATGAAGATGTTAATTGGCTTTTAATGCTCCCAAAGAAGAAACACGTGCATGGATTGATAGTGATATGTCCATTCAATATTCCTCAAATATTGGTGCTAGCTAGTTGCTTAAACATGGTGTGGAATGAGCAATGTAGGTCGTTCATCAATTCCTAGCAACAATGTTTGTTGGAAAAGTTATTACTACCACTATTGTCTATTGCAATTTGCATATGAAACGGTGGTTTAAAGGTAGCGACAGTAACGTAATCATGAAAGTCAAATAGTTGCATACCATGCCCAATATAGAGAGGATAATTTCATCTATTTAAATAGTAACACTTTTAATTGGTGGATCTTAATTCCCAAGCATGCCATAGCAATAATTTTTTCTTTATTAATTTTTATTTTATAATAAATTTTACTTGTGTTTTATAAAATCTAAAATAAGACATTTGAGATCATGAACTTCTCTCATAACTATGGTCGGTCTTTCCAACTTAAAATAATCATAACTCAAACTCTAATATATATTAATAAAAAAGATAGATATAAATTTCACATGTTATAAATTTGATCTTTATTGATATGAATAAAAGAGGACAAATATAAATAGTTTGATTATGATTTTAAATTATTGTTGTTATTAATTTAATGTGCCGTAATATTTGTTGACTTTTTAAGTGCGTTCCCATGCAATAATTTTTCTAGATATCAAACATTTTGAATTAAATTAAAGATATATTAAAAATAATAATATTAATTTATAAAAAAAATAATAACATTAAATAATTCAAAATTAATTAGATTTGAAGAGATTTTGTCTCCTTAGTATGTTGCTGATGGGACACATTTTTTTCACATTTAGTCTTTTCAACATTAATATGAGACGGGAAGTTTATGATTAAATGTTTTAGATTTTTCAAATGAAATGCAATTGTTACATAGTTTAGCCTTGAATCCGAAGTTCCAGCAATAAAAGTTTATCCATAAATTTTGCTATGTGCTCACATATCAATCGAATGAAAAGAAAGTGAACTCCTTGTGAAACAAAAATTAACAATAAAATAAAGTGAAAAATAATTTTTTTAAAATAAATTTTTATTTAATAATAATTCATATGAAAAACAACATACACGCCCAACAAATAATGCCAAACTTATTTATTGTTGTAATTACTCAATCTTTCATTAAAAATCACCCTCCAACATAATACCATTCATCTTAAGCTCAGATTTAAGTTTCACCATTTCATCTTCTGGCATTATAATGGTAACAAATTTCCCATGAATACCATTCATGATAGGACCTTTTGACCAAGGAAGCACCAAAATAACTCCTTCATCTCCCACCCCTTGAAGTGTATAGTAAACAAATTTTGGTTTTTGTCCCTTCAATTTTAAGTCATACAAATTGACATCTTCTAAGTCAAGAAATGTCAAATTAGCACCGTAGACAAAATAATCAGTCATTCCTTGATCTTTTTCTACCACTTCATTAATTTGATTCCTCTCATCCACACCTTGATTAACAAGCATGCTAGCCAGTACTCTTAAATTAGTGTCAACAATTGAACACTCACTTTTAGCCTCAACGTTGCATATCAATTGGTCATTACCAAATATATCATTGCCGCTACCTAATGGGCCGGTTCGACAAACGGTCACGGTAGTGGGTTCGGATCCTTCTCGAACACGGGCGATACAACGCCAAATTATTGCACATAGGGATTCAAATGGAGGGGTTTGTTCAACACTTGGACCCCAAATTTGTGTTTGCAAGTTGTTCATATGGGAGCTAGTTATGTGAAATGAGAATGTGTCCATTTTTTTGTTGTTGGCTAAAAGCCAATGATCACCAACCGGGTCAACCCGTTTAACTGTACCCAGATCATTTTTGGGCCCCGGTTTGTAAGGTGTTAGGGTGGATCTTGGAATGTTGAAGGGAATTTTTAAGCTTAAATTATTCAAGGTTTGGCTCCATGTGTTGATTAATTCTGATGCTAAAAGTGGTCCCCCTAATACATGTGCCCAGCTAAGACCCAATGAAATCCCACCACACGTAAATTGAGTTACCTGCAAAACCAAACCACTTATGAATGCTTCTAATTAATACTTGAGAGTAAATAAAAGAATTGTCAATTAATCACCCTTCACTATACAAGGGTACTCAAAAATATTTAAAATCTTAGTGATCATATATGTCGTTTTTAGAAGTAATATTTATTTTTATGATTGAGATAGTGACTTAAATGATATCAATTTTATAAAAAAAATATAAATATATATTTTATATTGGATTGACATCAATTATGTCATCGTTTTATCCATAAAAAAGAAGACAGTCATAAACTATTACTTCTAAAAAGTATTGTCGACAATAGTTAAAACTTTGATTTAATTGCAGTTTTAGTTCACATATTTTCACCAATCCATGATATTGGTCCTGCCATTTTAAAATTTGATAATTTTAACCCCTCAATCATATGTTTTAACTAAAAATAATGCGACATACAATCTCATGATGTATAATCATCTAGATACATTAATTATTTATTTAGTATTAATTAAATAACAAAAATGAATAATTCCATAATTTTAAATTGTGGTTTTAAATAGATTTATTGCAATTTTTTTTATTAATAATTCAATATTATCTATTCATAAGTCGTGTCATTTAAAATATGTCAAATCATCACTTTTTAATTAAAAAATAGAAGTGACCAAAATTATTGAATTTTAAAATTAAAAAAAAAAATTCACACATTGATAAAAATAAGGAGATCAAAACTGCAATTAAACATAAATTTTTTAATGAATTTTTTATGTATTAATCTATAGTGAACCACATCTAAAAACATTAAGAAGAAAGTCTAACATAAAAAACTAATATAACCACTAAATTTTAACATCTCTCTATAAAAGAAATAGTTGTAAATCGTGGCCGACATTCCAAAATTATCAATTAACTAATTAAATAAAGATGATAAAAAATCATTCTCCTTTAAAAATAAATTCAAAACATATTAATGTAAAAAAAATGCACCACCGCTCTATTAATATAAATTAATTTTACAACAACGACTAATAAAATTAAATGACATGATTATTTATAGAAAAAACTATTACAAAAATGATTTATATGAGGGATTATAATTTAGTGTTAAATAGAACCACAATCAGACTACCAAATCAAGCTGCATAATCTAGCAGAAAAATATTCCTTGATGCTCCGATTAAATGCTGTCTCATTCATTTGATTAGAGTTCTTAATATATCCATCAGTTTGTTAGTTTGTTATTCACTCAATTATTAGATATATTTAAATGGATGCGTGTCCAAATATTTTACTCAATTACTCTAAATTTCTAACCTTTTCTTTTAATTTTTATGATGATAATGTTTTTTATTAGTACTATCTTTGATCTTATTTATAAGAGAAAATAATTAAAAATAAAATAAAATTAATGTACTTATTAATTAGGCTAAATAGCACTCGTGGTTCCTTAATTTAATTTCAGTTAATATTTTAGTCATTTATCTTTTTTTTTTTCGATTTGGTCATTTATTTTAATTTTAAGTGATAATTTAATCTTTTATGTTTTAAAATGTTAACAATATTATCTTTTTTTTT